>CM038673.1:467003637-467603637 GCA_021605145.1 Aegilops bicornis | reverse complement strand
GGATAAGTTTACAAAGTGGGTTGAGGCAGAGCCGGTCGATGCAGCCACGGCGATTCAGTTCATGAAAAAGGTGATCTTTCGTTTTGGTTTTCCACACAACATCATAACTGATAATGGCACTAATCTCTCCAAGGGTGCCATGGAAGAATTCTATCAACGAGAACATATACGGCTTGATGTTTCGGCTGTTGCTCATCCTCAATCCAATGGTCAAGCAGAAAGAGCTAATCAGGAGATCCTGATACCCCGGCTCTTGGTCCCCTTACAGCGGACCCTGGGTTGTTGGGTGGAGGAGCTACCCTCTGTACTGTGGAGCATCAACACTACGCCTAACAGGTCTACATGTTACACACCTTTCTTCATGGTGTACGGAGCAGAGGCAGTCCTGCCAAGTGACATCCGGCACGACTCACCCTGCATGGCGGCTTACGTTGAGGCTGATAACAAAAAAGCTCGTCAGATGTACTTGACTTGTTGGATGAGGAGCGAGACTTGGCAATAGCCCGCTCGGCGATTTACCAGCAAGACCTGCGCCGCTATCACAGCCGTCGGGTTAGAAGCAGAACCTTTCAGGAAGGCGACTTAGTGCTCCGGCTCATCCAGGATCAGTCTGATATGCACAAACTATCCACTCCTTGGGAAGGACCCTTTGTGGTCAGCAAGAATCTGAACAACGGGTCATACTACCTTATCGATGTTCGAGAGCACAAAGACTCATGTAAGTCAGAGGAGGAAACCCGCCGGCCGTGGAATATCGCCCATCTTCGGCCTTACTATACTTGAGCCACCGGATCAAGATGTATATATTTGGACAATGTATATGTTATTTGAAGCAATAAAGCAGGACCTCTGTTCTTTTCACTCTCAAAGGTTTACATGTCTTCTTTATCAGGTGGTGGAAACAACCAACAGGGAGCGGATCATGTCTGAATCCGGCTTTCCCTTTGGTCCGGCTTATGATCATATCTGAATCTAGCCATGATCACTTGGGGGCTTCCTGTTCAAACATAGGTCGTATTCGAACCAAAGATAACATAGCTGTCAATACCCACTTGATCGGCAGACTGCCAAACCCACTTGGGGGCTTCTTGATCATATTTGAATCATAGCTTAACCCCTTTGGGTCTGACGTGGATCGTGTTCGAATCAGCGTCATTAAACAACTCTTATGGTCACTTGGGGGCTTCCTGTTCAAACATAGGTCGTATTCGAACCAAAGAGAACATAGTTGTCGATACCCACTTGATCGGCATCGCCAAAGCCACTGGGGGCTATATGATCGTATTCGAATCTTAGCTTAACCCCTTTGGAACGGTTCACTGATCGTATTCGAATCAGAGGCCTTTAAATTTTATTATTCATCATACTTTGTAAGTTTTAATGTTTGACTATCGTGAGGCCTTCTCGAAAGTACTATGGGGTTCTTGTTCCACCGGTTTAATATTGGTCACTTCAGTTGTTAAGGGCCAGGTGAACATCATATGTGCCAACTTTCAGGAGTTAAACTTACCCTCATGATTACCAAAAGGATCGCAGGTATGCTATTGTGATTATGTTTAACAAATATAGTCATAACCGGCCTTTATATGATGTTTTGGTTCGCACTCCGGGTTATCAATACCTTATGCAACCCCCGATGCGATAAGTCGCCAAGGGAATTCTGCTTGTTTTATATGCAGGATAAGGGAAGAAAATTTTTAACATCAAGGAATATCGATGGCGGCTTACGAAAGTATTAAGCGCCATAAACATGCGCGAAGGCATGACAAAAATCGAGAGGTTTTTTCTACCCTATTACAAGACTCCCCGAGTCTGAATAATGAAGCATTGTTTTCGCAAAGTCATAAACGCATGGCGGTTCACTCCTTTGGTTGGCTTGAAGATTCCGGGTTATCCTTCTCCGCCTCTCCGTCGGCTGCCATGTCCTGGAAGGTAGACGAGGCCCAGTCAATGCCACTCAAGGCTTTAAACTCAGCTTCATCATCTATTAAACCGGCTGGGTCGACTTCAGGGTCAAAGGTATGCTTACGAGTTGGAGGGATCAGGTTGGCTTCATTATAGTGAGGCGTTGGGATTCTCCGGTTCTCACTGTCATAGCCCGGCTGAAACTTGGTAAGGTCAGTATCGTTCCCAATAAGAGTAGCCACAGGACGTATGACTTTCACACAGGCGGTGAAGTTTGCATCATTGAATAAAGAGCCGTCTTCCTTCAAGCTGGGATACCCAAGAGCAATGTCTGCCGGGTCTAACTCTGGAAGCCATGCCTTGGCCCGACTCAATGCGGCTATAGCCCCGGCTCTGGCAGATGCCCGTCTCAGTTCTTGGATCTGCTGAGGTAACACAGCAAGCCGCTTCAGCACGTCTTGCAGGAGGTGAGGAACGTCATTTGATAAAGCTACAACGGCCAAAGCACGTTGTGACCCGGTGTAGAGCTGTTCCACCAGAGTATAAACCGCCTTCAACTTGATCAACATGTTCTGCTTGAGGTTTGTGCTCCTGGGGCCTGCGTTCATAAACATAGGGTGAGCCGGAGATAACAATTAAAATAGTCATCAAAGGAAGGATTGCAATATATGAGGTTATATATAGTAACTTACCGAAGATTATTGTGACCATTTGAGATATCTGGCGCTTTAAGCCGGACGGCTCGGCTGTTGCTTCTGCAAGTGATGTTTCTGCTGTCTCGACCCGGGTCACTAGAGAAGCCTTCTCATCAGCCCAGATTTTCTTCTCCGCCTCAAAATTCTTCTTCAACTTCTCTTGTTCAGAGACGCTGAATTCAAATTTGGAGTTGGCCTTTTGAATTTCAAGTTCTTGAGCTGCCAGGCTGTTCTTCAGGTCAACAATCTCCGACTGAATTGACTTATGGTGGCCTGCGTTGGTACCAGGTTACAGTCAGAATCACAGTAAGATAATGTTAAGTCCCAAGTACTTTGCAAGCAAAGATACTTGACACTTGGGGGCTAATGTACGCTGAAGAATTTTAAACTTACAATGCCGGTTCATGGAAATTAAGTCCCAAGCATTTTGCAAGCAAAGGTACTTGACAGTTGGGGGCTAATGTGTATCGCAAGTTCAAGGTATCATGTTACAACCGGGTTAAATATCTTCTTTCTAAACCGGACAAAGCCTTGTGTCTCTTGTGTCTCTTGTGTTGTTCCTTTGGTAGTTTAGATCCTAGCGAGGCGACGAGGTGCAGGTAGGTAGGGGGTGAGATCTCCGTGCTCACCCCAGAGTTTGAACCTAGAGGGTCTGCCGGAACCCGAAATCTGACATTTGGCGCGCCAGGTAGGGGTGTGCCGGAATCCACCTTCTGCCGCCTCGCGCCCCGTCGCATCGTCGTCATCATGTCCGGCGACCCAACGGGCAACCCTGATCCCTGAGCGGCCTGGCCCGCCCACGCCAAGCCGCTTGTCCCGGGCGACCTCAACCCCATGCCCCAGGCAGCCCGCGGATCGCAGGGCGCTGCATGCCGCGGGCGACGCGGCCAAGCAACGTCAGCTCTCACGCCGTGGCAGGCGCGGTCGGCGGCGAGGGCCTCGAACCGCGCCGCGGCCACGGCACCATACACCCGACGAGAGCAGGCCAACTCAAGGGCCGCGCTCACGGTGGCCCGAGAGCTACTGCAATGCAGGCTACTGGTAAGCGGCCGCGACATGCTGCTGGAGCGGGTGGCGGAGCTCCTGGGCTTCGCCGCATCGGGGGCTCACCCCTTCTGCACCCAACTACCACCTCAGGCCCAGGCGAGCCACTGGAGGCCCTCGCGCGCGCAGCTCCGAGCGGACTTCAAGGCTACCCCAACGCCAGCCGGCCGTCAGCGTCGGGCCAGCAGCGGCGCTGTCTCCGCCCCCGGCCAGCGAAGAAGGACTCGCCACGACCCACGGCCCCAGTGGGTGGGCGCTACCACCCCCAGGTGGGCGCCTCAAGCAGAACTGCGTGGCACACGGAGCACTACGGCGCAACCTTCGGGATGGCGGCCCCGGAAGAGTACGTGCCCCACATGATGGATCAAGGGCACGCGCAAGAGGACGAACATGGCTCGCTCCTCGGCCCAAGCTGGGGGGCACGAGGCACCAGAAGCTGAGCTCTTCCAGGAGCCCCGGGAAGCCCCATCGACCGTGCCAGAGGCAGCGATTATCGGGTACCGCTAATTCCTCAGGAGTAGGCATACGCTAACCATGGATCGCAGGAGGTACAGGTCGTCGCGGCGGACGGCTGCCCCAATCCTGCAGTCTCCTACCCCTCAGGAGGAGGGCACCGGGGGCTGCAGGAGAGGGGCCGAGATCTAGCATCATCACCGTGGCGTTTGGAGCAAGGCGTCCTCAGGAGGTAGGCCCTCTGCCGGGGAGGTGCCTCAGGGCCTGCCCCCGGCAGAGGACCCGTGGTCGTCGAGGGAACCGCTGGCGACCGCTCTACCCCATGGGCGGCGTCCTTGGTTTCCGGTCGTTGTCGGTGGCACTAGGGTGTGGCACAAGGCGGGGCCCTCGTCTGGCGATATGAAGCAAGGCCGGTACCTGTGAAGAAGGCCCAGTGCCTATGAAGCTCGCCGCCCCGTGACACTCTCACGTAATACTGAGTGGGGCTGTACACGCCCCGGAGTCTCGAGGTGCGGCCTCGGGCCTGGGGCTCCCTCCCATGCTTGATGGCAGCACTTAGCTCCGTGCTGGTGAGAAGACGTCCAAGACTAGACTAGGTGCCGGACGCGGCCTTTTTCTGCTTTCCTTGCATTTCCCCTTGGCTGTCGTTTTCCCCCGTTGGATTTAAGTTGGATTTGAGCTTGAGATTTGTGTGTGTTCAGGGAAGGGGTGTTTAGTCTCGTTCGAGCAATCTCTCGCGTTCTGGTTACCACTTCGCCTCAACTGCCTCCCCTCATGAGCCCCTCGCGAGCCGGGCCAGGCCTAGCTTGCGTGCAGCCCGGACTGCCATCACGCCGCCCTCTCAGGAGGTTTTCATTACAGGTTCAATGGGCTCGTTCAGGAGACACTCGAGACACCACAGCCCTCCGCAGGCTATCTCGGGGCCCACGCGGGTCGAAGGTAAACAAGCCAGCCAGCTCGTCGCAAAGCCAGCCACTTGGCGCAGGCGTACGGGTGATATCGCATCTACTAATACGCTGAATGCAAGTTTTTACATGAGGGGCTCCCCCTCCCAAAATGCTCTTACAACCTTCAGGGCAAAGCCCGAACTCTATCTGCTTGAGGTAAGGAAACAGGAACAACACGCGATCGGTCGGATAAATCCCCAATGGATCCTCCGGCACCTCTGAATAAATCGCTGGCGTCACTGGCCTCGCCATTGCTCTTCGCGTCGCTGTCAGCGGCGTCAGGGCCGTTCACCACGCCGCCTTCATCAGCAGCCACGACCACGCCGTCGTTGTCAGTAGCGAAGGCCCTGACGAGGGCATCCACGTTGTCTTCCACCCAATGCGCCAAGTCGTCCCGGATGGCCTGGGGTACCAGGGCGATGGCGGCATCAAAGTCGAAGTTGGGATCCATGTTCCGAAGATGGCTGAAGACGCGAGAAAAGGCGCGCCCGAGCAGGGCGCGGCTCCTCTCCTCCACCAACCTGTTGGCTCTGCGTCACCACATCAGTGAAGAACTGGAGGTTACCAGCATAGTTAACCGCGTGAGGCTCCCCAACGGCTGCCTCGCAGATGTTGCCCAAGGCCATGTTAGCTCTTTCCCGGAGCGTGGAGAGCATGGGGCCATGCTCATGCTCCAGGATCCGCCGCTGGCGTATCTCGTCCTCATTCTGCCGCGCAACGGCCTCAGCCTCGTCCACCCGTTGATGGAGAAGAAGCGCCTCGGCGCGGGAGGAAGTCAGCTCCTCCTGCGCCACGCCGAGGGCGGATCGGGAAGCGTCGGCCCGCCGCATCACTTCATCCAGCTTGGCCCTCAGGGCAGCAGTCCTGCCTTCAGCCTCGACCCTGATCAACCCCAGCCTCTCCTCGAACTCGCGCTCAAGGGCCAAGCGGGCCGTCGCCACCCGGCGTTCAACCTCTTCCAGGTCTCGGACCTCGCGCGCAGCGACATCGTCCTCCGCCTGCGCCACCAAGCGCTCCCTCGTCTCCAGCTGCTCGAGGTCACGGGCGCGTTCAGCAGCTTCGGCGTCGGTGCCTCCTCACGCCTGGAGCTCTGCACAGTCGACCAAGCCCCTTTCATCGATGCAAGGGCCGTCTCATGCAGCTCCACCTGCTGCTCCGAGGAATGGCACTAGGCACAGGTTCCGCGCCCGCTCCTCCGCCGCCTCATGCCGCCCGGTCAGCCTCTCGGGCCTCCTCGGCGACCGAGGCACGGCCTCCCGAGAAGCCGCCCGGCTGACGCCTCGGCTTTTTCATTGTCGAGGTCATCTTGGTGGCGCGCAAGAACAACAGACCACCTTCAGCTTGCGCCTCTCTTCAGCCAGCGCAGGCCTCGGCCTCAAGGCGCGTCTTCGTCAGCGAGCTCTTCACCAAGCTGGCTCACTGCGTCAGCCGCCCTCCGGAGAAACCCTTGGCGGAGAACGCGGCGCTCCCGGGCGCGCTCGAGCACGTCTTCCGTGTCGTCCTCCGCCCCAGATATGCGCGGGGGGCCGCGAACTAGCACTCCCACTCTGGGCAGGGGGCTGGGGGCAGGCGCCCTCGCGATGGCCGGGCACGCCTCGCCAGAGGCCCGGCCGGGAGCCAGCCCATCCCCAAATGAAGAGCGCAGGGCTGACATCAGCCAATCATCGTCCACGACCAATCGAAAAGCCCAAGGCAGGCTGGCTATACCTCGGGAAGGCTCGCAAAGGAGGGTCGTGAGGTGCGCAGAGCCATGATGCACCACAGGATGGCTCACCTCTCCGACCGGCCTCACCACAAGGGCTCTTCTTGAGCTTGGAGCGCTCAAAGACGGTGGAGAGGGCGAAGCCTGGGGGGATGGCTCCTCAGCCATCTCCGTGAGCTCGGCAGGAAGGGCCCTGCAGAGCAAGGATCAGCCAAAGCAACTGGAAGATAAGGAACTAGGAAAGGGGAAGGCTTACTCATCAATGGCAAAATACTTCCTGCGCTTCAACAGGCGGCAAGGGTAGTCGTCACCCAAGGCCTCCCTTCTCTTCCGGAGAGCCTCGAAGTCCATGCGGAAGCGGCCTAGAAGCTCGGCGCAGGGGTCAGCCTGTGACAAGGAAGAAGCACCGAGGCAACCAGCATCAGGGGCATCGTCCCGGCGTACGCCGCCAGTCGCCTCGTCAGGAAGGGTGGCCGGGGCCTCATCCACGGGAACCGCGGGCCGCGGCTCAGCGCCTTCAGCCACCACAGGGCGGACCATGGGGGCTGCCGCCCCAGAGGTGCCGCCTGGCGTCGTCATCCCTGCGCAGGCCCCCTCAGCACCCGGTGGCCCTTGCCTGCCTGCTCCGCCACTCGAGGAAGGACCATCGCGGGCAACCGGAAGGGCAACCACCACAACTGGGTTCTCACGAGATCCCATGAGGCCTGCGAGGCGCAACCCCCATTCATCGAAGCTGGGCATCTGCTTCACGAAATCACCCCTATTCGAGCAAAGGTACAGCAGGGCACCCCCTTGCCGGATGCTGCCGGGGAGGGTCCCGGTCGGGATCCTGAGAACCTTCCTCAACACTTCAGGCGTCAGGTCCTCCACCTGGAGCCTCAGGCGGTCTTCACGCCCGCTGAAGGCCCACATCCGGCGAGAATGGCACTGGAGAGGGGCAATGCAGGATAACAGGAACTCCTTTACCACCATGGGCACCGTCACGCCGAAGCGCCTCGTGAACGCCTTTATCGCCAGACGAAGACGAGCCGGAAGCTCGTGAGCGTCTCCTGGCCCCAGCCCGAATTGGGGATAGCGGGAGATGTTGGCTCCGAAAGCAGGGGCTGGGCACCCCGACATCCACATACAGTCAACGCTCGCGGAACCCAGGCGCAGGCGGTGGAAGACTAAAATCAATTCCTGAAGCCTCTGTTTCTGGCGCGGCAACAAAATTCACGCACCCCGAGCATTGGGTGGGGTCGCTGAGGCGCAAGGAGAAGAAGTGGCACAGCAAGGCAACTCAAGGAGGAATGCCCATCATCGCCGCATTTAAAGCGAAAACGGCAAGAAGAGTAATGGATTCGGGACCCAAATGCATCATGTGGATCTGGTAATGGGAAAGCACAACGTTGAAGAAATTGGAAAAGGGGGGAACCAGTCCCGCCCATAGGGCGTCGGTGAAATACCGCACCTGGTGACTATTCTGTCAATGGAGAAGTGAGACGCGGGTCAGTCCGTCGTCCTCCTGCACTCGTTGAAGATGGTGGCGATGGCAGAGCTGACCTTGTCCAAGCCTTCTCGGTTGAGTATGATCGATCGATCGACAGCAGGAGCCGTCGGCGACGGCGAGCGAGGCGGAGGCACTGTCTTTTACCCTTTCCCCTTGTTCGTCGGAGCCATGGCGGCAGGAAGGGGGAGGATTCGGATTGGAAGCGGAGACTGGAGCTCGAGAGGAGAAAGAGCAGGAGGCGCTCGAACGGCGAGAAGAGGGATAACTGTGTGCAACCACGGGTCCGCCTAGCTGGGCGCAAAATAAGGAGGCGTGGGGGAACAGGAACGCCCACGTCCGATCAACCGCCACGCGGCGCCCGAGGCTGCAGGCTATTAGGGCCCGCGGCGCTTCGCACTTGCCCCTTCGCTTCTCTGCTAAGCCAAGTCCAGGCGCGCCTTGGGCCCGGGGCTCTTGTCGGCGTTCGGGAACGGGGGTACCCAGACTTGCTCGCATGTGGCTGCGGCGTGGCTCAAGGGGTGGCCCGACGGCCCCCATCTTCATCAACACAAGCTCAAGACCTCGCGAGAGCCAAGCCTCGGGCGCGTCTGACGTGAAGCTTCCTCAAGCACGGCCTCGTCAGGCTGGCACGCGAGGAGGCGGAGAGATCAAGGAGGGGTACCTCATGAGGTGCCCATGACGACCAAGGGCGCCAGGCGGGCGCCAGCCCACACAGTGTCCTCATTTCCTCTTTGGTGCAAAGGGGGCAAGCGCAGGCGAGAGCATCAAGCAAAGGCACCCGTTTCGGTGCAACAAGACCAAGACCGTCGCAACGGCAGGAAGGAAGTCATCATGGAGCCCAAGCCGGCGTCACCACCAGAGCCTTTAGCAGGCGAGGACCAACTTTAGTCAGGATAAGTGTGCCAGATGTTCCTTCAAAATGGCCAATTGTTGGCGCCCTTCCCGCTCAATATTTGGGAAGAGGCCCAGGGCCTCCGCCTATAAATTGGACTAGCCACCCACAGGGTAGAGGCATCGAGAGATCGATCACAGAGAGAGAGAGAGAGAAGCGACTGAACTACCCCTAGCAGTTCATCGCAACAGCAAAGAACACCTCACCCTCGCGAGGTTGTTCTTCCTTGTATTGTTCATCATCAGCCCAAGAGGCAATCCACCACACCACACACTGGAGTAGGGTGTTACACCACAATGGTGGCCCGAACCAGTATAAACCTTGTGTCTCTTGTGTTGTTCCTTTGGTAGTTTAGATCCTAGCGAGGCGACGAGGTGCAAGTAGGTAGGGGGTGAGATCTCCGTGCGCACCCCAGAGTTCGAACCTAGAGGGTCTGCCGGAACCCGAAATCCGACAAAGATGGTCTCTCTCAAACAACCC
Organism: Aegilops bicornis; assembly: GCA_021605145.1. Lineage (NCBI taxonomy): Eukaryota > Viridiplantae > Streptophyta > Magnoliopsida > Poales > Poaceae > Aegilops > Aegilops bicornis. Next base: position 467,594,030 of record CM038673.1, on the reverse strand, counting down.
TCCAACCAAATACAAGTAATCTGTTGTGTCCCCAACACACCCAATACAATGGCAAATTGTATAGGTGCACTAGTTCAACGAAGAGATGGTGATAAAAGTGTAATATGGGTGGTAGAAATATATTTTTATAATCTAAATAAATAAAAACAGCGAGGTAGCAAACGATAAAATTGAGCACAAACAATATTGAAATGCTTGAAAATGAGGCCTAGGGTCCGTACTTTTGCTAGTGCAATCTCTCAACAATGCTAATCTAATTGGATCACATAACCATCCCTCAACGTGCGATGAAGAATCACTCCAAAGTTCTTATCTAGCGGAGAACGTAAGAAGAAATTGTTTGTAGGGTACGAAACCACCTCAAAGCTATTCTTTCCGATCAATCTATCCTAGAGTTTGTACTAAAATTGTGACGCTCTCGATTTGACCGTACACTAATCATACACGCAAATGTGTACGATCAAGATCAGGGACTCATGGGAAGATATCACAACACAACTCTAGACACAAATCAAAATAATACAAGCTTCATATTACAAGCCAAGGGCCTCGAGGGCTCGAATACAGAAGCTAGAATACACAAGAGTCAGCGGAAGCAACAATATCTGAGTACAGACATAAGTTAAACAAGGATGCCTTAAGAAGGCTAGCACAAACATCAACGATCGAAGAGGCGAGGCCTCCTGCCTGGTACCTCCTAACTACTCCTGGTCGTCGGCGGTCTCCACATAGTAGCATCCGTCAACGGTGGCATCTGGCTCCAAGGATCCACCATCTGGTTGTATCAACCGGAAAGAAGAAGGAAGGGGGAAAAGGGGTAGCAAAGCAACCGTGAGTACTCATCCAAAGTACTACTTAAAGCATCGAGATCTATACTAAGTATGCATTGGTATCAAAAGGAAGGGTTGTATCGTGGGTGAACTCTGAGAATGCCAGAATAGAGGGGAAGGCCTAGCCTATCAAAGACTAGCATCTTCAAGCAGCTCCAAGCATCTTGCAGCATGTATAAGAGTAAAGAATAGCAGTTTATAGTTAACAAACATGTTGTAGCATTAACGCCCAGAGATCCTTCCTTGACTCCCTACGAGAAAGCAACACCGGAGCCACATATCCATCACATGCCTCAAGTATCCATTTCTAGTTGTATAAGATCAAGATACAAGTCTGAATGTCCAGTACCCTGGACACGGTATTCGAATATATATCTTCCCTGCAGGGGTGCACCACGTTAACCAACACGCTCGATCACTCTGGCCGTGCACACCTTTCTGGGGTCAATGCCCGGCCTCGGAAGATCAACACGTCGCAGCCCTACCTAGGCTCAGCAGAGAGGTCTCCGCCGGTCTACATCCTAAGTGCCCCGGGATCTTGGGCCCATCGCCCGTTGCACTCTGGGTCATTGCGCGTAGGGGGGATACCAGCACCGCCTTGGATGGCTAGCATGATCCGACCGTGCCGCCATGCTGAACTGGACATCTGACAAAGCTTTGGCCGATACTGCGACATCGAGGCCCATAACTATTCTCACGTGGTGGTTAGTGCGTAAAGGCCAAATGCCAACTCAGAACAAATACCTAAACCTGTTAGTGCATTGGGGGCTCGCGGAGACGAGCAGAGACTCACGATAATGTGACCCTGTCGCCCCGTCTCATGGACTTACGGCAAGGGCCCAGACTGCCCGGTCGTGCCACGTAGAAAACTCGCGGGTGCTCAACACGCCCGCCCGACTTTCACATCAACTCGCGGGTACCCCTCAGGGCCGACCCGACTTCAACAATGGTCTGAAGTCCGGGTAACCGTGTGTCCAAACATCAAGGGGAAAACCCAAGGAATCATCCTCGGTGGATTCCACTCGATGTAATCATCAAGGTGAACGTAAGAGGAACCACCCTCGAGGTTCACACTTGAGGGGTTGCACGACAGAGTCGTGTCGGGAGTGGTGAAGGAGGAACCACCCTCGTTGACCATGACCGAATAGCTACACTACAGAGTTTTCATTAGGAGTGCGTATGAGGTTCCACCCTCGGCACTCGATGGTAACTCTGCAGAGTCGAGCAACAAAAAGGGGCGTGATGTGATGTGAGGTGTCGGGATCTGGTCATCGATCACATTGATCGAGTCGTCGATGATGAAGCAGGGGCAACAAGGACAAGGTGGGGGTCACTGATGGATCACTATCCAACCTATGCTAAGCAGTTTAGGGTAAGCAGGCAGGTAACAATAGCAGGTACAAAAGCAGGCTATGCATCAGAATAGGAGTAATCAAATACGGTAGCAAAATCTAATGCAATCATGAGAGAATGGAATGGGCAATATCAGGATGGTCAAAGGGGGGGGGGCTTGCCTGGAAGCTCCGCTGAAAGGGAAGAAGGGCCGTCGTCGACGTAGTCGATCACAGGGACATCAGCAGCGGTCTCGGGGTCTACCGGAGAGAAGAGGGAAAAGAAACAATAAATAGAGAGCAAACAAGTGCAATATTAAGCATGACAAGGCAACAAGCAGTGCTAGGGGTGTTCTAACATGGCACTCACGCTACCGGCGAAGGGGGACAACATCCGGGAATGCTTTCCCGAAGGTAGGCATTTTCGGACAAACGAACCGGAGGGGAAAGGTTCGATGTTCGCTATGCTAGGGATGTGTGGCGGACGAACGGACCGAGTATTCGGATTCATCTCGTCGTTCTAAGCAACTTTCATGTATAACACTTTTTCATCTGAGTTACGGATATTTTTCTATGATTTTCCAAAGTTTAGCAATATTCTGAAATTCAATTTTAACTTAAAAAAGACTGCATCAGCATGACGTCATCCTGACGTCACCAGTCAAACAGCCAGTTGACTGGTCAAACTTACGCCTGGGACCGACCTGTCATTGACTTGGCTAATTAATAGGGTTAAACTAACTAATTTAGTTAGTTAGGCTAATTTATCAAAGTTAATTAGGTTAATTAATTACACTATTAATTAGTTAACTTTATTATTTTATATTTTCATTTTTATTTATTTTAAAGGGGGTTGGACCCCACCTGGAAGTGGCCCAGGAGGCCAACAGGGGCGGGTGTAGCGGGCTATCGGGCAGAGTGGGGCGGAGGCGAGGCCAGCGCGGGCACACACAGCGGCGGCTTTGGCTGAGCACGCCGGCACAGGAGGGGCCTCGGTGAGGCGCGGCGAGCGCCGCCGAAAGCGGACCGGCGCAGGGCAGCGGCGACGTAGTGTCTGGGCGAGTGCGGCAGCGGGAGGAAGCGAGGCGGCGCGCGACTGCAGGAGGAGCCGCAGGCCGCAGCAATAGGTGGCGACCGGGGCAGCAAGGCAGCAGCACGGCAGGCAGCAGGCGAGCGTCGGTGGCCAAGGCGCCAGGAGGCGAGCACGGCCGGAGGCGGCTCAACTAGGGGAGCTTGGGGCGGAGGCGGATAACCGCGGCAGCGCGCGATGGTGGCGAGCGGGGCGGTAGCGGCATTTGGGGGTGCTACGAGGACGGCGGCACGCGGCCCTAGCGGCTAAATGGAGGAATCCGGCCGCACCGTAGAGGTGCCCCGAGCACACTAACGTGCTCGGACGGCCACGAGAACGATAGTGACGACGTCAGTAATCTGCACGGCCGAGCTGAGCTCGGCCCATGGCAGCGAGCATGGCTATGGGTGAGGCATCAGGGGGAATCGAGAGGGGAACAGGGCCGTGCTGACTGCGGGCCGGGAGTGGAAGGTAGTGGGCTCAGGGAAGGGTCGACGGCGACGGAATCGACAGCAGAGCGTGTAGGAGACGAGGAAGAAGAAGACGAGGCGGGTGCTCCGATGGCTCCGAGCTCGAAGTCGAGGGCGCAGACGACGTAGCGGTGCTCGGCGAAGCTCCTGGGTACGACGACGTGTCACGGGGCAGCAGGTGGCCGCGGTCAGCTCGGCGGTGAGGCCACGGGCGCACTGGGAGCCGTGGATCTGGAGGAGAGAGGGGATCGAAGTGGAGAGGGAGAAGAGAGCGAGCGAGATCTGGGGGAAGCGAGGGAGTGGGCAGAGTAGGAGGAGGGAGGGGATCCTTATCCCCTCGACACCGACGGCGACGAGTCGGCGTGGTGGAAATCGGGCGCGCCCCGTCTCGCGGTCGGAGGAAGATGAAGAAGTCTGGGGGGCGGGCGGGGGGGGAGCTAGGGCTGGCTGTTGGGCCGACTGGTGGGTCAGGTGTGCCCATGACCTGGAGGGGGTTTCTTTTCTCCTTTTTTGGTTTTCATTTCTTTCAAAAAGCTTTCCTTATTTATTTAATTTTAGAGCATTTAAACATTTTGTAAAAATATGATTTCTCCACTAATACCATCAAATGATTATTTGCAACAACTTCAACATTTTAGTTTGCATGTTTGATAAATTTGAATCTTGACTTTAATTTGGATTTAAAATTTGAAAGATGTTTGAAAGCCAGTGAGGATTAGCAACAGTAAGAGCGATGACATGGCATCATTAGCATGAGATTACTGTAGCATAATTATCCGGGCGTTACAAAAATAACACCAAGCTATTCTTTCTGATCGATCTAACCAAGAGTTTGTACTAAAATAACACCATATGACACACATCAACCAACTCTAATGTCACCTAGATACTCCAATGTCACCGCGAGTATCCGTGAGTTGATTGTATGATATGCATCAAACAATTTCTGATTCATAATACTCAATCCAACACAAAGAACCTCAAAGAGTGCCCCAAGATTTCTACCGGAGAAACAAAGACGAGAACATGCATCAACCCCTATGCATAGATTACCCTAATCTCACCTCGAGAATCCGCGAGTTGAGTGCCAAAACACATATCAAGTGAATCAATATGATACCCCATTGTCACCACGGGTATTCATAGCAAGACATACATCAAGGGTTCTCAAATCCATAAAAGTATTCAATCCGATAAGAACGAAATCCCAAAGGGAAAACTCAATTCACAACAAGATAGAGAGGGAAAAACACCATATGATCCAACTATATTAACAAAGCCCGTGATACATCAAGATCGTAACATCTCAAGAACACGAGAGAGAGAGAGAGCGAGATTAAACACATAGCTACTGGTACAAACCCTCAGCCTCGAGGGTGTTTTACTCCATCCTCATCATGGTGGCCATGGGGACGATGGAGATGGCCTCCGGTGATGATCTCCCCCTCCGGCAGGGTGCCGGAATGGGCTCCCAATTGGGTTTTCATGGCTACAGAGGCTTGTGGCGGCGAAACTTCCGATCTAGGGTTACATATGGGGTTTTGGAATATTTGACAATTTATAGGGCGAAGAGGCGATGCGGGAGGCCATCGAGGTGGGCACAACCCACCAGGGCACGCCTGGGCCTCCAAGCGCACCCTGGTGGGTTGTGCCCCCCTTGGGGCACCCCCTCTGGTACTTTGGCCCATTGGATGTCTTCTAGTCCAAAAAGATCTCGAAAAAGTTTCGCTGCGTTTGGACTCCGTTTGGTATTGATTTTCTGCGATGTAAAAAAACAAGCAAAAAACAGAAACTGGCACTGGGCACTATGTCAATAGGTTAGTCCCAACAAATGATATAAATTTGCTATAAAATGATTGTAAAACATCCAAGAATGATAATATAACAGCATGGAGCAATCAAAAATTATGGATACGTTGGAGACGTATCAAGGTGTTGTTCACAAGGTCTTGTGTGGTTCTCCTACTGGATTGATAACCTTGGTTCTTAACACAGGGAAATACTTATATCTACTGTATCATCCTCTCCTCTTCGAGGGAATCCCAACGCTGCTCGCAAGTAGCAACAAACAAACCATCTATGTTAAGCTTAACCCATTCCTCCTTTGGCCTCTCCCATCTCATATTTCTTAATTGAATCACCGTTGGCTGCTCCTCTCTCTTCTAGTTCCAAAAAAGCTCCGGATTAAAAATGGGAAGTGTTTCAGAGGAAAACCAGATTAAATGGAAAGACTAGAAAAGTTCTGGAATGAACACAAAATAATGTGGGAGGGTTCCCAAAAAAATTTGGATTTTTTTGGAACCTCCCAGAGGTGTAGGAGGCGCCCTGGGTCAACCACTATAGGCAAGGCCTATAGGTGTCGGCCACATGGGCCTAAGAGGCCGAAGAAGGGGGTGCCCCTCCTAGCCTTGGCGCCCAAGCCATGCTTTGGCCCAGTTCTTTTGGCCGATTCTCCCAAAATCTTGAGAATCGGGCCATCCCCCAGCTTCTCCCAGAATCTTGAACCCATATTTTTTTACAATCCTAGCTAGTTAGGATGTAAACAACAAGGATTGTAAAAAAATTATGGGCTCAAGATTCTGGGAGAAGCTGGGTGGAGGGTCGATTCTCAAGATTCTGGGAGAATTGGCCAAAAGAACTGGGCCCTTGTCCGGCTAGGGTTCGGGTGTGGCCCACCCCTTAGTGTGCCTCCCCTGGAGGGAGCCCCTCCTCCATGGCAATTGCCTCTCCCCTGCACCTATATATAGCAGCCCATCTTGTGCATACAATTTCTTCGCAAGGGCTGCCCCTCTTCCTTGTTCTCTCGTTCTCCACAGGAGTTGATCTCGCCACAAGGCTGCTCCTCCCTCTTCTAGTTCTCCAGAAACATCAAGCTATGGACAACAAAATACTGTCTGGTTGCTAATTTTGTATGTGTGCAACCCGTGGAGAGACCATTCTTTCAATCTTCGTACGAGGGACTATTCATGCGATGGTTCGAGGGACTTCAAGAATGATCTTCACCAACTCTTATTTCGTTGCAACTCCAAGTTGGTAATGATTAGCTCTAATCTTATATCCATCTTCAAAGTGATCTCGGTTTTCCATTAGTAGGACATTTTTTTGTTTTCTACCATGTTCCCAACAGCGCCTTGTCCAGTCGGCGTCCCCATCCACGCCTGTTCGGGCGCTAAAAGGAGTTGGTGCAGCCATCTCTGCCTTCTCCGCCGCCTCCTCCTCTGCCGCAACCGACGCTAGTCTGACCCACCTCGCCATAGCCGCCGCTGGCGCGACCACCTTCCCCAATCTTGCATGTGCCTCCATGCCGCCGCCTCGGTTTTGCCCCACCCTGGACGGTCGCCGTCGCGACTGCGCCACCGGAGAAGAAGCAGGGGGCTGCCAAACCCCGTGATGGAGGCGTGAAGCAGCCAGCAGGGCGCAAACCGGTGACGACCCCATCTCGGGCGGCCAAAAAATTGAAATCGGCCATGGCTACATCGGCTGATTCACTGCTGCCAATGATCATGGTGTCCACATCCGGTCAAGGAACACCTCCTCCACCTCCGGCGCCGCCGCAGGCCATGGAGGAATACGTGGTCACACCCACGACCACCGCATCCAACGTGTGCGACAAAATGTCGCAAAGGTAAAAATATTTATTTTTCCTTGTGTTTGTTCTTTTTATTTCTGATACAGATAGAATGTGAGGTTGATTACGTGTACGTCCATTTGTATTCTTGATGATGAAGTTTTCATGTGCGCGACAAATGTGTCAAATGATGATAATTTCTCTCAAGAGTGTGCATCACAAGAATATGATACTCAATTTGATGATGATAATCTCGACCTGGACAAAGAGGGCTTCGTTGTGAAGGGAAGAACCGAAAATTATACCAACGCTAAAGATGTGTTGATTTGCACCGCGCGGGAAAAGTCTCTCTAGATGCATATACGTTGGGAGTGACCAAGTCGCGAACACGTATTGGGATCGTATCAAGGAGTACTTTGATGAGTGCAACCTTAGCGCCACTTTCGATCAAGGGACTCTATTCATCAATGTTGGGCACCATCAACCGCGAATGCCAAAAGTGGACCGTATGCTTGGAAAATGTTGGTCCTATGTGTTGGGAAACGTACCATGCAAATTCAAAAAAAATCCTACGCTCATGCAAGATCTATCTAGAAGATGCATAGCAGCAAGAGGGGGAGAGTGTGTCCATGTACCCTCGTAGATCGAAAGCGGAAGCATTTGACAACGCGGTTGATGTAGTCGAACTTCTTCTCGTTCCGACCGATCAAGCACCGAACGTACGACACCTCCGAGTTCTGCACACATTCAGCTCGATGATGTCCCTCGAACTCTTAATCCAGAAAAGTGTCGAGGGAGAGTTTCATCAGCACGACAACGTGCTGACGGTGATGGTGAAGCGATCCGTGCAGTGCTTCGCCTAAGCACTACCACAATATGACCAAAGGCGTAAACTGTGGAGGGGGCGCCGCACACGGCTAGGAATCAATGTTGTGTGTTCTAGCGGTGCCCCCCCTTCATATATATAGGTTGGAGGAGAGGATAGGCAGCCAAGGGGGCACCCCAAGTAGGAGGAATCCTACTTGGGCGCCTCCCAATTCGGCCTCCCCCCTTCCATATTCATCCGGAGGGGGGAGGAAGGAGGAGGGAAGGAAGGGGGAGGCCGAATCCCTCCCCTTCCTTTCTTTCTTCCCCTCTTTCCTTCCCCCCTATTTCGGCCTACATGGGTATTCATCCGGTATTCGGGAGTTGCATAATCTCATAGTAAAAGGAATATGTATATGACATGAAGAAAGCAATAGCAATAAAACTTAACAATCATAATGATAAGCTAACGGATTGGTCTTGTCCATCACATCATTCTCCTAATGATGTGATCCCATTCATCAAATGACAACACATGTCTACAGTTAGGAAACTTAACCATCTTTGATTAACGAGCTAGTCTAGTAGAGGCTTACTAGGGACACTGTGTTTTGTCTATGTATCCACACATGTATCAAGTTTCCGGTTAATACAATTCTAGCATGAATAATAAACATTTATCATGATATAAGGAAATATAAAATAACAACTTTATTGTTGCCTCTAGGGCATATTTCCTTCAGTATGAACCCGAGTGGTTGCGCTTATAGAGACTTGGTAGTCCTTTGCTACTTGTGTGTGTTTTCTCTACATTGTGCAAATATTGACACTACAAAAAAAGACACATCCGTGACATTTTGGGCTGAACGAATTTTTTTCTGTCATACATATGACACTTCTATGACGATAATTGTGACAAAACCGGGTATCATCATAGATGTGGTGGGCTCCTACTTCTATGGTAAAAAATCATGACAGAAAATGGGCTTTTCGTCCTGGGCGGGCCGGAGACGCAGCTGCATGACATTTTTGGGCCGTCCATGACGGAAAAACCGTGGTAGAAGCGAGGGCGAGGAAAATTTCGGGAGTTCAGTTACGGTGGGAGGTCGGGGCCGAGGGATGCACGCTTCTCTCATACACGTACGCTGCTGGCGTGTGTGCGAGGTGTTAGCTCTAATCGAACCCAAGCGAGGCGTTCTAATCGAACCCGAGCAATTGCAATCGCAGCTACGCGTTCTTGAACCGCAGCGATCGATCGATGGTCGTTAATCGAACTCGATCGATCGCCGCTAATCAAGACGATCGATGCTGCCTCACGGGATGAACAAAGTGAGCTTTGCGGGGGGGGTTGGATGAAAAGTGAGCGATGGCGTTGCCTCTGGATGAACAGGACCCTGTGGTGTGGAGGGCTGGATGAACAGTAGACGATGGAGGGGTGGTTGAACAGTAGACGGTGGAGTAGCGCGCGGTGGAGGCTTGATGAACAGGAGCCCGTGGATGAACAGTCGCAGGTGGAGGCTGGAGGAGGTCGACGGTGGATGAACAGTAGCCCGTGGAGGCTGGAGGGGGTCGACGGTGGAGATGAACAATATCCCGTGGAGTCCCGTTTTGCGGTACGCCACACCCCTCCCGATGAATAGGACCCCCGTGTCGACCGTAGCGCTCCAACACAAGTCTCTTTCATCCGTTTTGCGGTACGCCACACCCCTCCCGATCAACAGGACCCCCGTTTCGATCGTAGGAGGTCCGTTTCCTCCGTTTTGTGGTACGCCACACCCCTCCCGATCAACAGGACCCCCGTTTCGACCGTAGGAGGTCCGTTTCCTCCGTTTTGCGGTATGCCACACCCCTCCCGATGAACAGGATCCCGTTTCGAACATGGCCGGTGGAACACAAGGTCGTTTCCTCCATTCGGCGGTACGGCAGGCCTCGTTTCCATCGGCTGTTCCGTCCAAGCCCTCCCGATGAACACGATGATGCATTCCGTTCCGACCCAGCCGGTTGGCTCCCCATGAACACGACGACGATGATGTTTCTTCCTTCCGACCCAGCCATGTACACGAGCCCTGGCCATATGTATGCGCGAGTAGGCGTTTGAGACCCTGCCCGTATGTACGTACGTGGCCGTATTTTCTTTCTTGCACCCTGGCCGTTGTACGTACATGTACATGCTACGTGCGCGCCTCTACTACGACACGTGCGCGCCTCTACATCGACCAGTATATATGTACGTACACGTTCGCGACCAGAATGACAACGCTACGTACGCTTCGACCAGGTGGGTCCCGACCGCCGAGCACTTCCTTGCGTGCGAAGATGTATTGGTGGGTCCCAGCAATCGGGGCGAATCGTTTTTTTTTTGCCCGGACGCACTTCCTTGCATGTGAAGGTGTAGCTGGTGGGTCCCAGCAGTCAGGGGGGAAACATTTTTTTCGCAAAATACGGTGGCCCGTTCGGTGGGTCCCTGCTGTCAGGTGGAAGAATAATTATTTTGCACGTAATAAGGAGGCACTTACTTGCTGCGGCCGTGGACCCAACTGTCAGCCTCTCCACGTACAGTCCACGTCCGATGGAAGCCGTTCCTTGACCACGTTGACCACGCCGGCCGAGTGCACCAAGGCGTTAGACGGCAGCCGAGGCCTAGGAAGGAGCGACAGGCGAGGAAGACTCGGCAGTTGTTTCCACGCGAAGAGGAGTACGATCGTCGATGGGTTCTTGGTTCATCCGCCCTCACGGAGAATAACGGCAGGTGTGGGTGAGTAGAGGGATGGCTAGGCCAGCGATGGGAGTACGGTGGGAGGCGGTGAGGCTGCTTGGCGGCCTGATCGGTCATGAGGGAGGAGGGAGCAGGCAGTCCCACCAGCGCTTGTTTGAGCGGCTGGAGTAGGAAGAGCAGAGATTGAAGAAGCACGACGGCTGTTGGATGGACATCCAACAATCACTACTTGTGCGTCAACCTTTTTTTAGGAAAGCCTCAAATATGTGGAAAACGGCATACAACCCATCTGCCATTATTTCTAATAATTTACAGCCCATTTGCTAATTCTTAAGGTTTTTTTAGCCCATATTCTTTTTGTTAGCATTATAGCCCATATCGTGGCCACGGTTAAAAAATTATATGAAAATTTGCATATTTCGGTGCGGTCCGAACTGTTTTTTATCCCGAAATTTTGACTCACATTCCAACTGATTTTAAAAATAAATGTATATCAATATAAAATCCAACAAATTATCCATGCATAAAAATTAATGTAATTTAAAATCTCGAAATGAAAAAAGATAATTGAAACTAATTGACGGTTTGATGTGTTTTAAAAATGTACAACCATTTCTCATTACTGATGGGCCATTTTCTCGGCCAGCCGAATGAAATCTCTCCTCGTCTTGAAAGATTTGCAGCCCAACGGGCCTGACAAAGCGACTTACTTGGCAAATCACAAAAAAACTGGGTTGTGTCTGTGGACCCAGCTGTCAGCCTCTCCACGTATAGTACTCTTCCGATGGAAGTCATTCCTTGACCACGTTGACCACGCCGCTCGGAGAGCACCACGACGGTGGACGACGACAAGGCCTAGGAAGGGGACGACGCGAAGCCGAGGAAGAGTTGCAGTGGAAGCCCGCGTGGAGAGGAGTACAAGGGTTCACTGGTTCGGCTGCGGTGTGAGACTGTCGTCGCCGCAGGGCCTGGCCAGCGGTGGGAATAGAAGGGGGCGGTGAGGCCTCACAAAGATAGCCGGCCACGGGAGGCAGGGAGCATGCGGCACGACCGGGCGCCGCTTTGGGCGGCTGGAGCAAGAAGACCAGAGGTTGAAGAAGCACCACGGCCGTTGGATGGACATCGTCTTGTCACTAGAGCTAGAATCATTCATATTGACTAAGTTGACAAAGCCCTTCGTCCCGTCACAACTTAGTAGGCCCACAAGTTAGCCTCCCACCAAGGTGGGTCCCAGCTAGCCGGGGGAGTATTCATTTTTTTGTGCATAATAAGGAGGCACTTCCGGTGGGTCCGAGCTGACAGCGGGGGGAACGTTTTTTTTGCGAAATACGGTGGCCCGTCCGGTGGGTCCCAACAGTCAGGGGGAAATGTTTTTTTCGCAAAATACTGGTGGCCAGTCGGTGGGTCCCTCATGTCGGTGGAGGAATAATTATTTTCCGCGTAATAAGGAGGCACTTCCTTGTGGCTACCGTGGACCCAGCTGTTAGCCTCTCCACGTACAGTACTCTTCCGATGGAATTCGGTCGTTGACCACATTGATCAAGGCCAAGACCGAGAGCACCACGGCGGTGGACAGCAATGAGGCCTAGGAAGGGGACGACGCGGAGCCGGGAAGACGCGGCGATGGATGCCCACGAGTAGAGGAGTACGAGGGTTCACTCGTTCGGCGGTGTGAGGCTGCCGTCGCCCTTGAGAATAACAGGGGGTGTGGGTGAGTGGAGGGATGGCCTGCCAGCAGCCGGGAGTAGTAGGGGCGGTGAGGCCTCCGGCATCACACCGGCCACAGAGGGAGGGGAGGCGGTGGCACGATCGGCGCTGCTTTGGGCGGCTGGAGCAAGAAGACCAGAGGTTGAATAAGCACGATGGCCGTTGGATGGACATTGTACGGTCACTGCAGCTAGAATCATTCATATTGACTAAATTGACAAAGCCCTCTGTCCCCGTCAACTTAGTGGCCCCACAAGTCAGCCTCCCACCAAGGTGGGTCCCAGCTAGCAGGGGGAGTATTCATTTTTTCTGCTTAATAAGGAGGCACTTCCGGTGGGTCCAAGCAGACAGCGGCGGGAACGTTTTTTCGCGAAATACGGTGGCCCGTCAGGTGGGTCCCAGCAGTCAGGGGGCAAACGTTTTTTCGCAAAATATGGTGGCCCGTCCAGTGGGTCCCTGCTGTCAGTTGGAGGAATCATTATTTTCCGCGTAATAAGGAGGCACTTACTTGCTGCGGCCGTGGACCCAGCTGAGACTCTCCATGTACAGTATACTACCGATGGAAGTCGTTCCTTGACCACGTTGACCACGCCGCGTCCGTTGCATGCATGTGTCCATGGGCATGGTGCGTCCCCACTGCAGCCTCTCATGTACAGTCATCTTCCGGTGACTCCTGATTGTTGACCATGTTGACCACACCGTGCCGAGCGCACCCAGACTGGAACGACCCGGAGGTGGGGAAGACGGGGCAGTGGAGTCGCAGATGGAGAGGAGTGGGAAACTTCACTGGTTCGGGTGCGCAAGAAGACAGCCTGGGTGCCGCCCACAGGGAGAGGAGCAAGAACAAAGGTTGAAGAAGGAGCACGGCTGTTGGATTAACATCCAACGGTCCGGCTGCTAGAATCATTTGTTGATTAAGTTGAAAAGGCCGTGCGCATACGCCCGCTTAGTAGGCCCACAAGTCGATCACCAAATCGACGGGTCCCACATCAACGGGATGAATAATCTTTTTTGCAAAACAAGGAGGCACTTCCTTCCGTGCGAAGATACAACCGGTGGGTCCCAGCTGTCAGATGGAGGAAACATTTTTTTAGCTTAATAAGGAGGAACTTTCCTTACGTGCGACCATCAACCTCGTGGGTCCCGGCCCGTCGAGCTCTCCATCTGATCCTCTTCCGTTGACTCTCGTTTGTTGACCACGCCGCACCGAGCGCAGCGAGGCGGTGGACGACGGCGAGGCCCCGGACGGGAACGACTCGGAGATGGGAAGACGCGGCAGTGGAGTCCCAGATTGAGAGCAGGAGAAGGGCTATAACTGGTTCCGTTGCGGCGTGGGGCTGTAGTCTGTGGAGAATAACAAGAGGTGTCGAGGGGTGGAGGGATAGCCTGGCCGGCGGTAGGGTAGCGCTTCACAGCGATGCGTGCTAAGCAGAGCCGCTAGCAGCCGGAGGCCGGACCAGGCGGTCCCGGCGATGCTGGAGCAAGAAGACGAGATATTGAAGGTGCATGCCGGCCGTTGGATATAAATCCAATGGCTATGGATGACACAATCATTTGTTGACCAAGTTCACAACGCTCCGCGTAGGCTTCGACCTATTGGCCCACATGTCAGCCTGCAAAAATGTGGCATATATTTAACCCATGTTTTCTAGAATGTACGGTCCATTTGGTGGGCTGGGTGAACAAATAATTTCGCGTCAATCAGGCCCATTTATATTTTCTAAGAAATCCCAGCCCATTTGCACTTCCTTGATATACACGTATTAGGTGGGCTGGTTATATATATATAATGTTATGTTAGAAGGAGCAATTAATATCAAAGAATAAACCGGAGAGGCACATTATATATATATATATAATTAACAAATTAGCGAGTTATTGCTCAAAATAAAAATGAGCGCGTTATTATTAAATTGGTCCTTAAAATCTTCACAAGATTTTGTACGCAATCACCAGGATTTTCCTTGCCTGTGAGTCAAAAACAACCAAGATTTTCTTTGCCAACTTCCGTTAAACATTTACTTTTATAAGTTAATAACACGTGGGATGTTTTTATAATGTATATATAAGTCTCTATAAAATATACGATAATAGTAATAATATAAATATATATAATGTGGTTAGAAGGGAAAACATAAATTGGACACAGCATTACTTTTATAAGAGACCTGCATTTTATACCCCATAGTAGGCATACTAACAAGTTCACACACAAATACAACAGAAAAGGTAAACATTCGTATCAAACTTAGGTTCACAGGACACGTTCATATTCATAGCCAACCTATCAACAACTCAAAAGATTCACATATATGCATCCAAATGATTGATAGATCACACGACAATATTCATACATAATTCACAAAAAGATTCGGATATACACATGTTCAGTATGTTTATGCATCCAAATGATTGAGATCACAGCCAATATGATCCATGGACAAACTTTAATTAACTAGGGTACAGACTGGTAAATGGTGTTCAATCGGAGGTACTTCTTGCTAAAATTAGTTCTTGTAGGAGTAAACTTTCGAGTACATAAGAGGCAGCACAACCAATCTGAACTTTGTTTGTAGGTTTATCCTCAAATAGTGGCCTCGTGCCGAGGGAGGTTTGAGCAACTTGGCCACTACTTTCATCCAACTAGTTCTTGGCTCATATTGGTCCCGTATCTCGCCAAAATTCTACATTGCGAGAGGAGAAAGGAGGCGGTTGAGAAAATGAACCACCCAAATTTTTGTGCAGTTCAACCTGAAATGGAGCATCCTTGGCGTGTAGACTGATTAAGTGCCGAGATGAATATACGCGTCAACCAACTTGTCCGGAATCTTTAGACTCCATTCAATATAGTTCGATAACATATGTGCCGATAACCTAAAGGCACAAGTATGGACAAAAGACTGGTATACTTTTTTCGGGGATATGCAACATGCTATATTTTTGGAGTTCACTCTGATAATACTTGGTGTTTGACATTTGGTTGACGCCGGTTGATACTCGAATGAATATAGGCACCTCTTGTCAACATCGATGCTTGTTTGAGTGAACTTTGGAGTACATAACAGCAGCATAAGTACCTGTCCATCTGATCATTTTGTGCAGTTCTACTGAAATCACCCGATGTAATGATTTGCCTGCGAGTTCAGGCTCCAAATTACTCCTTTATGAAATCGGCAAACAAAGAGCACAATACCAAATTACCAATACATATGACAGGCACAATAATCAGGATAAAGACCAAGTACCACTGTGTGAGGTAGCATATCAATTACTATTTCCTTTGATCGAAGTCGAGATAAGCCAAGTTGATCGACAAAGAAGGAAGAAATCAAGCCGAGATTAGCAACTGACAGGAAAGGATGGAAGCTGTCGAGGCAATGAAGCACCCAAAGTTTTTGTGCAGTTCCACCAAAATCGAGCATCTCTGTTGTCACATATATTGAGAGAGTGAGATTACTGTAATAGTGGGACTAGTTGATGAAACACACACTAACAAATAGAAGCACCCTCATTATCTTAATGGGTAAAGTTAGCAACATAGTAGTCTTGCTTAAAGAGAGGTATTAGTTTATTTAATCAATGCCAATTAGCTCAACACTCAAAGCATTGCCATTTATCATAGGTTGCAAAATTTTAACGTGCAAAGATAAATGAGTTTCTCATGACAGTAGCACGATACAAATAGAGATGACAGCAAACTAATATGGATGAAGCCTTAGGCCCGTACCAACCTGGAAAAAAAAGCTTATTCATGTAGTCCCATAAGAGATGATAAAGCACTCACTGGAATCACACAATAGTATATATTTTTGTGCACTTCAAATGTATGGTTGAAATCACTCTTGTTTACCGGTCTTTGAGATTATATCGAAGATTATCAA
This sequence comes from Aegilops bicornis, assembly GCA_021605145.1. Lineage (NCBI taxonomy): Eukaryota > Viridiplantae > Streptophyta > Magnoliopsida > Poales > Poaceae > Aegilops > Aegilops bicornis. Next base: position 467,577,654 of record CM038673.1, on the reverse strand, counting down.
GAACTTCCAGCAGAAAGTTAAAGCAATCGGCTGGGATACGATTCATTGTATTGTCTTGTGTAGTTCCACTAAAATGTATGATTGGCACAACATGATCCTGCTTATGCATAAGTAGAAACAAGGTGAAACCTTCATTAGCTTAGTGAGAAAGGATAGGAAGACATTAGCATATTACTCAAATAGTAGCATCAAATTCATGATGGACAATACATAAAACATTGCCTCATTGAACCAATGGCAACAAATTGACATGCAAAACAATAGCACTATTATGTCATGACACTAATAATATTCCCTCCCTGCTCCACCACATGATTCACCTCCATAGACAAACATACACACGTACTTGATTCAGCATAGGGTCCTACTAAAGATTTGGTTAACTCCAACAGGAAAATTAGGCAGTAAATTAGTGGTACTTATGTAGCGACCAGACCCGAATGGATCTAGTGCTCTGTGCTCAGTGTCATCCCTGGATCAGTAATGCTGACACCACACAGTACTTCGAAGGATTTATAACAGAGTAGCAATCACACACTTATTACATCGTTGTCCACAAGGGAACTTAATACAATAATATGGCTTAAGGCCATCTAACAATAACAGGAAGGCTTGGAAGAATAGTGAGTCCATCAACTCCATCGGCATCACCGAGTATAGAACCACGACCTAACACCTTACTCGTCGTTGCGAAAAGTCTGCAACGTGAAAGTTGCAGCCCAAAACGGGTCAACACATGGAATATCTTGGCAATGTAACACATAGAGAACAATGAAGCAACAAGCCTATACTACATGCATATATGGCTGGTGGTAAGGCTCTACGGTTACATTTTGCATAAAGCTGGTTTTTCCCTACATCAAAGGAATAATTTTATTTAACTATCATGGTGGTTGTTAAACATTGAGAATGGTTGACAAAGCATCCTCAATCCCAATTAAAAGTACTCATTAAAACCCAATAACTTAATTATTAGAAGTAACGTGTTGAGATTCACATGATATTCAAGTACTAGATACTCAAGATGTCCATAACCGGGGACACGGCTAATCATGATTAGTTTTTACACTCTGCAGAGGTTTGCGCACTTTTCCCCACAAGACTCGATCGCCTCCGCTTGGTTCTCGCACTACATGGTGTTTGAGAAGCGGATGATCGAGACATAGTCTTCGTAAGCGCTAGCACCTTACATGTGGGTAGACCGTACCAACCTACATCCCCTATATCAGCTAGCCTACCCGTAAGAGTTCGCACAACTTAGTCAACTACGCCAGAGCCCATAATTGGCTTGTGGCTGCACACGGAAGTTTCCAGTTTGAATAATCTTATGATCCCTTAGAGCCTGGGTGGCGGTCCAAGAAATACAGCAAGTCCTCGATAGAAACCAGGTGCCTCAATCCACCCAGATGTGTGTTTAGGTTGCCACCTTAGATAAACCATTAAATTAACAATCTCACATCTGTCATGGATATCACTCACCCAATCCACGTCTACTAGCATAGCACGGCAATAATTAAGCAAACGTAGAAGTAACTCCCAAGGTTTCATAAGTAAAACAGGTAATAGGTACTACCTCAATCTACTTCCCATCCCACAATTTAATTAGATCCTAAACATGCAAGTGTTTGAGGGTTTGATCTAATGCATTAAAACTGGGTATGAGAAAAGTATGATCAAAGTGTTACTTGCCTTGCTGATGATCCGCGAGACCTAGAGATTCGAAGTAACAAGCGGCGCACTCCGGGTGATCTAACGCAGACAAACAACAAGCATACAATAAGTACTCATCTAATGCACGGGGAAATCTCAAATAAAAGATCTAACCAGATAGTTCAACTTAAGAACCCTGGTTGCAAAAGAATCGAATCAAATAAAGCATCGAAAGTCGGAACTCGAGAGAGAACGACTCGGTTTAGCAAATCTGAAACTAAGTCAAAATTTTACAGTAGCAAAACTCTGTGTAAGTAGGTTAGTCGAACGGCGGTTTCAGAACGAAAACTCCGGTGCGCTTGAATCACTGATTCGATAAACGAGCAAGAAATAAAACAGATTTGAAAATCGGATCGGAAATCGAATCTGAAAAATAACGGATTAAATCCGATTAAAAGAAAACGACGAACAGATTAAATAGCGGACGTTCGTTAACAGAACTAATCCAACGAACACGTTCATTGAAACGAACGGGTCGGTGAACGTTCACTAAATAAGAAAACCAAAAAAAAACCATCTAGGGTTTTTAAAAAAAACCGAACATCTCGAGAAAACCGGATCGGGCGGGGCGGCGGCTACCTCGGCGGGCCACGGCTGGGCGGGCTCCGGGCGGCGAGGGGTGGCGGGGTCAGGAGGGGCGGCGAGGGGCGGCGGGTGCTCCGGCGACGCCGGGAGACGGCGGCGGCCTCGGCGGCGGCGGCGGGGCTCCTGGTCGGGCTCAGGGCGGCGGCACAAGTAGAGAGAGGGGGGCGGCGGTATAAATAGGTTGGGGGTTCGCCGGCTTTGGGAAGGGCAAGCCGGGCCGGGCGAGGCGGACTCCGGGCGGCGGGGGCGTGGCGGCGGCGGGTTCAAGGGCGGGCGTCTTGCGAGGGATAGAGGGAGGTGGGCCGGGGCGGCTGGGCCGGCTGGGCCTTGGCCCAGGGGGGGGCGCGCGATTTTTTTTTAAAACAAAACAAAACGGATTAAAAAAATACCAAACGAACTCCGATTTTAATAAAAATAATTTTCCCCGACTCCTAAAAATGAGTCGAACAAAATGAACTTTAAAAACGGCAAACATGCATAAATTTTTAAAATGCTCATTTTGCCTCAAAGAAAATAAATCTTCCAAAACCAAATTTGATTTATTTATAATATCTCCATTTTTCCTAAATGTTGGGAAAGTCATATTATTCCCTCTCTTCAGTTTTTATAGGAAAAACTTTATGAAGATAATTAAATAAATCCAATGATCATATTTTCAAAATTTGAGAAATCCCAAATATGAAAATAATGAAACTTCCAACTCTCTCCGAGGGTCCTTGAGTTGTGTGAAATTTTCTAGGATCGGAAAATGCGAGAAAAATATGATATGCATGATGACCTAATGTATAACATTCCAAATTGAAAATTTGGGATGTTACAACTTAAGTACTCCTAATTAATTAAGTGAGACAGCAAAAGTGGAAGGGCTCCCTGGAGGATCGTCTCACATGTAAGGTAATCGTTGCCGGAGCCCTTGAATGGCCTCGACTGAGGCCTCTGGCTTCATCCAGATCGCCTTGGCACTGTTTATTCTTCTTCTTCTTCTTCCTCTTCATGCTCTGTTTCTCTTTCTCCTCACCAGTTGGTGAAACCAAGTACATGATTGGCCTTCTAATTCAGAATTGGTTTTGTCAGTGAGGGAGTACAAGTGTACTAGTAAAAATAGCATTATTTTCTCATGGCAGTCAGAAAATAGAGATGAACACATGCATTAAATATCATTCTTACCTAAAGGAAGGTTATGGCGCCAATATGGATGATGAGGATTGGAACACAGATCTCCCTTTGTGCAGTTCCACCGAAATGAAGCAACTGTTCCATTCTGACATTCCAGTTAAACAACACAAAAGTCACTTCTTTTAAGAAGAGTTTTGTGCAAATGCACCAAAAGGTCACAACAGCAACCAGGTGAATTGGATATCCCTGTTTGCACAAAAAGGGACGGAGGAAACAGTCAGAGTCTCAAACAATTACATGCAAAAACATTTGGCTAAACTTGTCATGGCTTATAACAGTGGCGTGGCTTAATTTTTACCAGGGACATTAGATTAAGAACAGCTAAGGCTGCGTTCGGTTCACAGGTTTGGTGCAAGATTTTCATAGGAACACAATTCCTATGGTATTCTTTCCCTTCCAACCGTTCGGAACACGGGAAAGGTGAATAGTGTTTCATAGGAAAGCTGGTGCAGTAATCTTGATTCCATAGGATTAGAAACATCCACTCGCTGCTCATTTTTGGGCGGAAGCTTTGAAAGGCTTCGCTGCCATGCATTAGACAGGTTGTTGTGCTGTGTTTGCCGGAATAAAAAAAATCAACCTATGTGTGGTACGTGAGGTGAGGACAAGAGTAGTCACTGTGCAGCTAAATAAACAAATAGCATCTCATACTGCCAAGCATGCTACTCTAAAAAAACAAATATGTACATTTCGTAGTCCATCCGAACACATTCTCTTGAGAGTTTCCTCCGGTTTGTTGTTCCATAGTTTTATACTTACATTCCTTTCCTATTCCTCTATTTTCATCAAGACCTATGTTTTCTGCCCCTTTATTCCGAACGGAGCCTAAATATTTGGCATAAGGGCATGGGACAGTGGGTGCACTAGCAGTCCAGCACCATGTACGTAAACAGGGGCATAAAGTGGTGATTCATAGTTTGTTGCCCCGAGAAACAAACATCCAAGAAACATATCTGGGTTGGTCCCATTTTTGTTCACTCTAGCCACCTACTCCTATGTGTGGATAGCAAATCTAGTCTGGTCATACCAATCGTATGCAGTGTTACCCCTATATTTCCCTTTTTCGATCAAGAGACCGGTTGGATGACGATGCATACTACTTTCATCCCCTTTCCTTCCTGTTTGTACCAAGTCCGATGTACATACTAAATTCCCCAACCCCACTTTATTTCTTGTTTGAACCAAGTACTCCTCCGTCTGAATTACTTGTCATCAAAATGGATGTGTCTAGAACTAAAATACATCTAGATACATCCATTTCAATGACACGTATTTTCGGACGGAGGGGGTACAAGATTCGACTCCATGAAGTAGATTTACCTCTAACAATAGAAGAAGAAAAATAGGTGACGTTGGACCATCCAATCGGGAGGGGCTGAGAGGTAGAAAATGATGCACATCCAGCGACGTAGCAAGTTGGGGAAGTAGAGCTAAGGCGGTTTTGAACGAACATATACCTGAAGGTCGTCGGGATGTGGATAGGTGGGCGGCGGGAGGCCGGATCCGCCCACAGGCAACGACAAAGGGATCGGAGGACCTCCCACGCCGGCGCTCGGACAGAGATAACGGTGCGGCCGGCAGCGGGTCTCCTCCCTTGCTGTCGAAACGCTGCCCCTCGTCCCCTTCACCGGCGGAGGGGGATACGTCCGGATCTGTAACCAGCGGTGAGGATAGCAAGCCAGTGTTTTTTGAAGGGAGAAAGACAGTGTTACTACCCCTATCTTGTTTAGATCTGGAGAGGATGAGAGTGTGTGAATAGAGCAACCCTAGCAAGCAAGCGCGTAGGCTCCGGCCTATATATATATACGTAGTGGCGTAGTTTTCCTTTTTCACTCCATCAAAACAATCATTAAAATTGTGTACTACTACATGCCAGGTCGCGGTTTTTTTAGTTGTTGATTGTTTTTTGAGATAGCTACCCGCTTGTTCCAAGTGGTGTTACGGTGTGCCAGGTCGCACTTTGTATCGTTCAAGTCTGGTACTACAAGTCCCACCATTAAATGAACAACCACCCCCTCGTAAAAATTGTGAACAAGCCCACGACTAAAATTAGCGGAAACGTGGGTTGCCCCAACATGCATTATTATTTATATTTTCTACTCCCTCCGTTCCTAAATATAAGTCTTTTTTATTAGCCACACCTAAGACAAGAACTTTTTATTAGCAGTGAGCCCCACATGTCATAGACACAAAAATTGTGGCAAGATTCCCTTAGGCAAGCCAAAGTGTGTCTAACAATTTGAGCAACTCAGGTTAGGCAAGTGTGGCAAGTGTGGGAAAAATAATGTGGCAACATAAGACAAACATAGTAACAATCCAAACAGCCCCGTAATTTTTGTGACATGCATGAAAATTTGGTTAGTTAAATTTATAGTCAAAATTTGGCAAGGTGCATCAAATCAACACATGCAAGTATCAAAAGGAAAGTCACGGCATGCATGCATGCGTTGTACTCCCTCCGTTTCCAAATATAAGTCTTTTTAGAGATTGCAACAAGTGGCTACATACGAAGCAGAATATGTCTACATACGAAGTAGCCCATTTGAAATGTATAAAAAGACTTATATCAAGTGCAGTGCTTTGATGTGTCACGTCAACTCGTACAAGACCGATAAATTTGATTACTACAACGCCCTCTCCCTCATGGATCGAGCTCGGTGTTTATCGCACCTGCCTTTGGCTGCATGACAGGTGGGCCAACCACCTGTTGGGCCCACCCGTCATAGACGCAAAGGCAGGAGCAGTAAGTAGAGGCTTTCGCTACACGCTATCCCTCCCGCACGAGCTGGACAGACATGCAGCAGTGGATTCGATACTATAGAAGTAGGAGTAACATCATTGTTCGTCTTCTCGCAGAGGCGAAGAGCTAAGCGCAACCCGCACTTGGCAGTTGCGAACGCTCGCGTGGTGCAGTTCCTTGGAGCACACATATACTAGCCAGGCTCTTGCATGAGACGAAATTGCTATTGTTTAACAATTAAACTCCATCATCCATTGGTTGATACTCATTCTGCATAGGTCCACGCGCTTAGCACCGTTTCCTCCTGGGGTCACCAATGTTTATTTGCTAATTAATAGCATTGCATGCAATGAACTAGCCATTGCAAGTCATTAAAAGCATGCACACCTCTCATCTCTTATTGGTTGATATGTCAAGAAACAAGAAACAAGGTAGAAGTTAATGCATCGCGCCTAAGTGTTTTGGGACTATTTGGTTTTCGTAAGATGACTTACACACCTAGACGGATGGAGTAGAAAGGAGTATTTGCCTTTATAGAGATTTCAACAAGTGACTAGACTACACCGTGTGCAGTACTCCCTCCCTTCCGGTTTATAGGGCTCAAATCTCAAATCTCATGAACCAAGGCATTTTGCGATTGGATGAATGTATCTCGTACTTTACAAAACTACCCTAATTAAACTCATGCATGAATTACGTAGTTCTCTGTTTTCCTCTCCGCCTTGGTCGCGGTGCACAATATTGAGCACTCCTATATGACTAGCCGCTCTATCTACATGCGGGACATTTCAAAGCATCCGGCCCGCGTGCCATCCACCAAATCACAGTGAGGTGCTACAATGAGACTCAATTGTCATCCCAGTGTGGCCGTCATGACCCGTCATATCACAAAACCCACTCCTTTACCAGCAGTGGTAAGGTGGCCTCCAAGTTGGACTGGACGAAGCAACCATCATTTCACTGGAACGCTCGTTCAAGCCCTTTCTTCCTTTTCTTGAAGAAAACCTCACTGTGCTACTCACTTCGCCATTTTTCTTTTGTAGCGGCGAAGGAAAGGTGGGCGAATCGATTATGTTGCTATATTTTCATTCCAAGAATCTTTTTGCGAAGCACCGACCGATTCTCACATCCTATTCTTTTCCCGTTTTCATTGTGATTGTGGTTTCCTTTTGGTTGCTTTTTGTTTGTCAGTTCATTGATGGATCCTAGAGCACTAGGCAAAGAGTTGCCGGCGGACAACCCACTGGAGATAGCGATCTCCCGGAAGCGAGCACCGACCAACGGGTTGACCATGTTGGCGGGCCAACCCATGGAGACGAAGAACTCCAAGAAACAAGCACTGGCCAAAGAGTTGAGGACGTTGGCGGACGAACTCCACAAAGAAAGTTGGAAGAACAAGAAGGTCCCCACCGTGCCTACCCTGTGAACTCCGATTGCCACCTATGTGAGGCTCAATACCGAGTTTGAGGAGATAGTCGCCGTTGAGAAGCAAGATTTCCCCAGCAAGGTGATGACCCCCATCGAGGGCGAGGAGATGGCCCCCCGGAGGGATGAGATCCCCCGATGAGCTGCACAAGGTAAAAAATAATGGCTTATTACCATAGTTGTGGTTTTTGATTATTTGCAATGTGCTTGCTAATATGTTAGGGTTGTGCAGGTGTCGGTGGACGTCCTTGATGATTCCGATGTCGTGGCCCGTCTTGTTGGCATCGCCCCGGAGATCGATTCCGATGCCGCTGTGCATCCTGTGGACATCGCCCCAGAGATCGATTCTGATGTTGCGGTCAGTCCTGTGGACATCGCCCCAGAAATTGATTCCCATGCCGCTGTCCGTGCTGTGGTCATTGCCCGAGAGATCGATGACAAGAAATAGTTGGTCGCGCTAATCCTTCAGGGTAGTTTGCATTGCCCTGTGTTTAATTACCAGAACGATGCGTGTTATCAAACCATCTTAGGGCTAGTGCACTGTCTTGTGTGGGCGGATCATGCTACTTTTGTTTGATAGTGAATCATGCGATGAATCATGCGAACCCTCTCCAAGTTATGGAAACAGATGCATCCTCACCAGCTTTTGATGTAATATATGGCATGCTTAGATGTAAGTTTGAACTGTTTACCATATCAGCAGGGCTTGTTTGATGATTCTTGGTGTTAGTAGGCTAGCTACTGTGCAAGCTATAGTACTTGAAAAACACTCACTTGAGAGAAACATTGGGGCTGATGAGCTCGTGGTACGCTTATACTTATCCCTCGTCGATCGACTAATAGCCCTAGCTCCTAAAATTGTAGGCTTAGCGGCCGATCAGACAATAGTCGACACGGATACATTCAGGCCTCATTTGGTTCATAGGGTAGGAAAATTGTACCAAAAGTATAGAGAACGTGCAACACAAAATCATAGCAGTGGAGAGACATACTACCTCCGTTCCAAAATAGATGACCTAGGCGGGCTAGTTTGGCCTAGTGGGTTTCAGTGATATGACGTGGTACAGTGTCGTCCAGTCTTTGCGTGTGGTAGCAGTACTGTGGGTACAGTAAGTTTTCTTGAAGAAGCGGAATTCAACGAAGTCATGATGGTTCCTTCGTCCAACCAACTTACAATGGGAAAGGTTGCGCCTGCAATCTGACCGGGTAGACCAGGATAATTTTGTGCATGGCGGGTGGACGGGATGGTCGACGTCCCACATGTCGGTGAATGAAAGTATTCTTTCCGATATAGAGGATGAGAAACGAGTATTCATTGTTTATTTTTGATGAAAGCTATTGTCTCCACTGTTACGACGAAGGAGTGTGAAACACGGCAGCCCAGTGAACTTGGCATGTGCACTACTCCCTCCTTCCTCATGTAATGCCCAGGTTCTGACTTTTCTCACTTTCTCTCTATCTATTTCCTCTCAAATGTTTTTTACCTTCCTTTTTTTAACACACAATTGTTTTTATGCCTTTTTTTAGAATTATTTTTTTATACCTAAGAGCAGTGTAGAGACGGGCTCTTGCAGAGCCCACTCCTTGACTTTGTCAATGCCTCTCTCTCCTCCACATAAGGAGTAGTACTACTTTCTATGCATGCATGCGGCGGGCAGCTGGCGTCTTGAGGGGCCAGGGCGGTGAGAGCGGGCTCTGGAAGCGGTCCGGACTCAAAGATGGCCCAGCTCACATTATCACCATATATTTCTTGGAGTCCGTGCACGGCGGGCGGCCGATCTCTTCTCCCTCCCCCATTTCTCTCTTCTCAGCCGACGCCCGCCGAGCGATTAGATTTCGGCTATCGACAGTTTATTCAATTACGGACCCACATGTCAATGAAATTGCAAGACAACGCGTGTCCCCTCTGGTGAGCGCGGCGAGCAGCCGCCGAGAAGTGCGGCCAGCGTATGAGTCGTAAGTGTGCCGCCTTTTCCTTCAGAACTTGCGAAGCGTAACATTTTCGCGCGATAGATCGATAGAAATCCAGAACAAAATGACGAGGGTGGTTCTTTCCCGCTTGTTAGGAGGGCTAGTTCGAGTGATATGACGTGCTACAGTGCCGTCCACTCACTCCATTTTTATGTAAGCAAGAGTTTACACTCTTACGCGGGAGGAGTGCGAAACACCGCGGATATGATTTTGATCGAGGGATAAATGTTCCCTGCCAAATAATGGAGGACTGTTAGCGATTATAGCATGATAGTTAGGGCATCTCCAGCGCTGGCCCACAAATTTACACCGGCATCTGTCTGAGGACACTGATGGATGCCATCCGATGCTGCCCGCATACCTTTCGACAACTATATGAACTACCCGGACAAAATTCGTGCAAACAAAGCAAATTTTAAATTAACCGGATGAAATTCATTACATTTCGGAAACTTTTCCTACAAACTGGACGAAATTCATTACATATTTCGCACAAACCGTACTAAAACCTACTGTAAACCTAATCTAAACGATCGCCGGCGCCCGACCACCATGTCTCGCCATGAACCCGAGAAAGCCGGCCATTGCCTTTGCCTCCTCCTCATCCGCCTCGATAACCTCCTCCTCCGGAGCACAAGGTTCTAAAGATTTCCACCTCCACGTCGTCGTCAAGCGGCTAATCGGCCGTCGATATTTACCCCAGCAAGCTTGTCGTCGACTGAGTGGAGTAGCGGTGGCCTTCCTAGGACCAGAGCGGCGACGACTACCGTGTACTACTCTTCCTTGCTACCGGCTGCGCCCGCGCACGCGCGCCGGCTTCGTGGTCGTGGCGGCGGAGGGTGGCCGGGGGGGTGCCGGCGATCTCCTTCGTTTGCTCTTGCGACAGTACGTCGAAGAGAGCTTTGCAGCACGCCCGGAGCGGAGCCGCCGATGTCCCTCGTCTGCTCCTGCGACAGTATGTCCAAGAGAGCTTCGGAGCGCCAGGAGGCCATGGTTGGAGTGGTGCCGACAGAAGGAAGGGGCTGGAGGAGAATAAGTGTGGGTATTTGACTATGGTTGGGAGCTGGGGCTCAAGTTAATATAGCGGGCGAATGGCAATGAGCCGCGGCAGACGGATAGACAACTGGCGCCAGAGTAGATTCGTCGGGCGTGAATGCGGACGCTGCTTCAGTGACTTAACTGCAGATGTGTTGGGTTACTGACATGTGGGCCCAACGGGCATCTGACCCGCATGTCAGTGACACACCAATTGCACTTGCAGTTAAGTCCGGTGAATGCGGCATTGACATTCTGGAGAAATGGTGACCGTTTCAGGCGGGAAGCGAGCGCTAGCGATGGAAGGGGTTTCGGTGTGCAGTGGCACTAAGATTGGTCGCTCACGATAGTATATACTCCGTACCATACTACCATAGTAATTAGTACCCTCTCTAGCTAGGTTGTTTTATAGATTGTCATTGTGATGGACGATATACATGAGCAAGGCGGTCCGAGTATGACCGTTGGTGTTGAGCCAGGTGAATACATGCTCAGCGTTCGCGTAGGCCTCCATCAAACGTCTAAACAGTAATGTCAGGCACCGCCAGGGCGCGCAGGTGATGGGCTCGCTGTTTGCGTTGCGCCATGAGCAGGACTTTGATTTAGAGGGCGACGTGCATGCATTAGCATGCTTTGACAGCGTGAGCGTGAGTGTCTGACGTGAAGTATTTCATTTTCATTTGGTCGACGAGGGTGCGTTAAATGACGAGTCCGTGGTTTGATTCCCCACATACGCATAATTTTGGTTTTTACAGTATTTCTTTCTCCATTGACAGGTAGGCCCACGTAGATAGATAAAGAACACGAGCTAATGAGGCGCATGTGGACTGTTTGACTGGTCAACCAGACAAATACGGAGCTATACGCTGAGTCAGTGACTGTATAATCACCATATCTCGTATACAATGTTCAAAGTGAGCTATCAAGACAAGTTCGATGACCGCCAATGCATTTTACTCGGTAATAAATGACCAGGATTGAAGGGGAATCCAAATTTGCTTTGTCTTTTGTCCTTGAGCTCTTGACAAACCAATGCACTATACGGTTGTCGGGCCACTCCACCCCAGAGCTCTCACCAAGCGTCGTTCATGCCACCGCGCCGCACACTAACCGGTAAGGCGGCAATGGCATCCCGCCGTGCCGAGTTCATCGCCGCTTGCGACCTCACAACTATGTGGGAGGAATTTGAAGATGCCAAGGCCGAATAGGCGGTAGAGCAAGAGGCGGCCAAAGCCGCACAGAGGGACGGAAAAGTCGGAAAGCACTCATGAAAAGAGAGGCCCGCCGCCACAAGAAAGAAAAGGACGCACGCGCTGCTGCGGAGAGGTCGGCGGAGATCCAAGCACGGTGGGGTGTCGCTGACAAAGCCGGGAAGGAGAACGATGGCGTCTGGCCAACATGTGAGAAGTAGTAGTACTAGTAGTTAGTGTGTGTGTGTGTGTGTGTGTGTGTGTGTGTGTGTGTTTGAGTACGAGCATGTATCAGTACTACTAGTTACTACTGTAGTTTTTAGAGCAAATTACCAGTACATTAGCCTAGACTAAATGGAAAAATTCCTATCCTATGCATCAAATGGCATCTCTTTCTCTATAGGAATTGAGATGCATGTCATCTCACTTCCTATGATTTTCATATTCCTATCCTATGAACGGAAGGAGGCCTCTGTTGGAGTAACTACTATAGCTAGCAGTACTGTTGGTACAGTAGTTTTCTTCAAGAAGCGGAATTCAACGAAGTCATGATGGTTCCTTCATCCGAGCAACTTCAAAGTGGGAAGTGGGCCTGTGATTTGACAGCTCATTAGTCATTGTTACTGCGGCACGACGACCTGGGTGACTCTCCCTTGGAGTTGTGTGTGCATGGCAAATGGACCAGGATGGTCGACGTCCCACATGTTGGCGAACAGGAGTATTCTTTCTGATATCGAGGAGCAAGGAAACCGCGTGGTATAGTATCACTGCTGATTGGTTCGCAAAAAAAGTAGTATCACTGCTGATTTATAATTATTTTTTATTTCTGATGAATGCTAGCGTTTCAACTCTTATGACAAAGGGTGCCAAACAAGGCACGTGCTGGATGTCCCACACGTCAGTGAAAGGAGTGGGACATGAACAATGTGGTAGAGCCCAGCGTAAAAAAACAGTGTGGTAGAGCGTCTCCACTTCTTCCACTTCTGGGTCGGAGACCACACGTAGTAGTACTTAGTGGTATGAACGATACAAAGTGCGACCTGGAGAGAAAGACACGCCTAGTTGGAAGGTCTCGAGGCATACACGTAAACAAATATAAAAGTTAATATGTGCCTCCAACTAATATAGTAGTAAGAGTACTTAGGCACATACTCCATAACATCACCGTGCATTGCATTACAAAATTTAGTGGTAGTACGTAGTAAGAGACAAATGCCGCCCAAGAGTTCCCTTCTCGAACTACTTTTGGGTGTTTGGTAGAGTGTATGGAGGGTGCATGAGTCCACACTAGTTTAGCACAAATACACTAGAAGCATGCATGAAGAGAGCATGCATGAACAGGGGTGTTGAGTTGAGCATGCATGAAGAGGGAACAACTATGCTGAGACGAGAACGCAACCAAACACACCCTATATGCCATGCATGTTCATACCATTTGTACCTTTCTACTTCACTTACTGCGCTACATTACTCAGGTTCGTACGTCCACTCCTGGGTACATGTCCGTCTCGTAGTTCCAGTCCCACGTGTTCTTCATATAGATGGAACGATCCTTGCATAACACGTGCACCTTGATGCTAGATGTCTTGCGTGTTGGCAAAAGGATGAACAAAGCTCATGTAAAAAAATAGAGTAGAAGAACATAGATTCTAGACGACTGAGAAGGAGCAAGGAACCTCGTGGTGGAGCGTCTGCACTCATAATATTTAATATTATTCAGCGATATAAAATTAACCAATCATCTCCACAGTGGACTGGAAGACTATGAAACACGGCAGCCCAGTGTAGTTACATCATACTAGTACATGGCTAACCCATGCTATCATCATATTTCTTGGCTTCCGTGCGACACCTGTCTCTAGTAATCCAGCAGCTTGTATCGCTTCTCCCTCCTCGTCTCTCTCAAAGTGCGGTGGGCTGGCGTTTTTGCCGTCTATTGAGGTCAGTTAACTCATCACATGTTAGCGACATGCCAAGAGCATTCTAAAAAAATTCCTTTCACGTTCCGTTTTTAAAAAGAAAAAATCCTTTCACGCATTTAATTTGCTCTCGTATGCTTTGAGCAACTTGCATGTCCTATACTGGTCCTGTTTGATACTCTAACTTAGCTAGAGGTTAGACTAACTCATGACTAACCCGGAACTAACTGTAGCCAAAGAGGTGTTTGGGTGACAGGGTTTGATTGACAATAAATGCACTTGATGGAGAGAGAAAAGTGATTTTTCAGTGGTCCCAATGAGAACTATCTCCAGTTAGCACCTCTTGGGTGGGATAGTTTTTTTGTGGGTTCGGTGCAACTTGCTCCAATTTAAACCCTCATGCTTGGATACTTTAGGGCAATTTGAGCCCCAACTAGCTCAAACTAACTCTAACCCATGGATCCAAACAGGGCCTATGGCGATCTCGACATGGAGCGATCGCGTGCACCGGAAGCGCTCTCGGCCGTCGTGCCACTTCAAAGCCGGCGCCAGTGAGAGGTCGCCTCCGCTCTGGCCGGGCATTAAAGTGGCACTGACGCTCCAGGGCCACGCTGACCATTTCATGCGGGAAGCGCGCGCTGGCAAGGCAGTATAGGTTTTGAACCATTTCAGGTGTAGTACTGGTAGTTTGCAAAACTACTCAATTATTGCACTCAATTTCCTAAGAAATTGTGGTAAAAAACGTTACTACTCCACAGCCAGCTTCCCTTCTCCGTCCTCTTCCATGCCACAAGACGTTCATGAGGAAGCGACCGTCAACCCTTATATAGGAGTGCTAGCACAAAAGATGCATGCATGACCACTAAAATTTCCATATTAAAGCGCCCGCTCGGGAAGTATGGCGTATGTTGTTACCTTCACGGCCCATGGCTACCGGCGACGGCGACCAGAGAAGAGGCGGCGGGAGGGGAATGAATGCAGCTACTGTTTGGGTTCGCCTTCCGGCTTAAATAAATGTGCAGCATCACGTGTACCCGCGGGTGCACAAATTGTAACATACGTGTCTTCTTAAGTGGGCGTCACGTAACTGGTGTGTGTGTGTGAGAGAGAGATTCCGAGAGACAGAGTGCGTGTGTGCGACTCTACTCTTCGGACATGTACTCAACCTTTTGCATCGGGATATAAGTATAATGGTATTTACTTTAGCTAGTGATTTACGTGGTTGCGTCAAAAAAATGCCACTTCTTGCTCGTGATTTGCGTTATATAATTACAAGCAAGATTCTTGTGCATTGCACGGAACATCAATATGCATTTTTTTACAAAACACCTGTTGTGATTGACCCATGCAGGAGTAATCCCATGTGTAAAACTAATGATTTCTCGAGAATTTTTTCGGAAAACTGGTATCCGAGAATGTCATCGAAAAATGAAAGATGAGAGATAAGGCGAGGAGGAGTGGTGCTTGGTGGTGACTGGTGGTCAGAATGGGCGTAGGGATGGGGATGGATTTGGCGCCAAAGAAAGTGGCCACCATGCATGCTAGATTGTTCGAGACTTATTCTTTTTAATTGCTGAGCAATGAGGTTGCGGGAGATAATGATGTGGAGAGAGGTGCGGGTATCTTTTGTAAAATTATCATAGTTTGCTTTCTATCCGTCAGATATAGATCATACGGTCTGTATTACAAGATGGCAGGCACACCATCATCGCCAACTCGTTTTTTATAAGGGTACAGATGATAAGTTTGCTGACTCACTAAAGTAAAGTGGAATTTGTCCATGTTATGCAAGTAAATAAAGGTGATTGTTTATCATACGGGTAAGGTTGGATGAAGGGTGGTAGGAACAAATGCTCCGCCTATGTGTGAGATGGAGTCTTAGTGTGTGTGTGTGTGTGGTGTGTGTGTGTGTGTGTGAGAGAGAGAGAGATGGAGTCTTAGTTTGTGTGTGTGTGTGAGAGAGAGAGAGATGGAGTCTTAGTGTGTGGGGGGGAGTGTGCGTGCGTGCGTGTGTGTGTTTGTGTGTGTGTGAGATAGAGAGAGATGGAGTCTTAGTGTGTGGGGGGGTGTGTGTGCGTGTGTGTGTGTGTGTGTGTGTGTGTGTCGCGGGGTCCTTTGTGGCGGATGTAATTTAAGTGTGCATGGCTTCATCATAGAGAGGTGATGTGTATGGCAGAGGCCACCAACGATGGGGTGCGAGAGAGAAAATGCCCGTAGAGAGGGAAGAGAAGGTGTGTGCGCGTAAAAGTATTCGACATCGAGAGAACGTGTTTGTTCGAGAGACACCGAGGAAGACTACTATATATCGATGGTGCATGTAGGCGGAAATTAAACAAAGGGATGGTCTTATTGGATTCGGGGATATAGGAAAAGAGTGAGAGGCGGCGGGGGGGGGGGGGGGGGGGTAGCTAGAAGGAGATTGTTAAGTGTGAGTGTGTGTTTTACCCATCGAGGCGGAAGTTATGTGCACAAAAGAGGAGAACGATTCAATGTGGCGTTAGGATTGAGGGTAATTAACTACGTATGGAGACATAGAGACCTTGAACGTGCATGTGTGAGAGGTATACATGTATATGTGGGATGTGTGTATGTGCGCACGCGCATGATCGAGATAAAAGAAAGAAGACATAAGTCATAAGATCAACGACATGGGAGAGACGGATCGGTATGACAATATGCATGCATGTGAGAATGCAGGGAAGAAGGCCCGACAATTGAGCATGTGTTTTTGTCTTTAATAGATAGTGGCGTGGGCTCGAGCATGCATCTATGGCGAGCAGAGGGAGTGAGGCACAATGATTGTGCAAAAGAGACCAACCTATAAATGCATATGTATGGAGAGACATATATAGTGTGGGTGATAGGAAGCAAGACTCCGTGCGAGAAAGAAATGTTGACGGAGAAACTTCTGAGATAGATATGAGAGATGGAGATGCTAGCTAGAGGGACATCCGCTAGTTTGGGTGTTGGAGATGACCGCCGGATGGTTCCGAGGGTGAAGTTATATATGTGTGTGAGAGGGCACTTGACTGCATGTAGAGAGAAACATATGTAGCGTGTGTGATAGGAATGAAGAGTGAGGGCGAGAAAGAGGGTTGATGGAGAAACAGATAAATAGAAAGATAAAGATGCTAGCTAGTGTGCGTTAGAGATAGGAGTCGAGTGGATCAGAAGGCTGAGTTATGTGTGTGGGTGTGAGAGAGATAGAGAGAGGGTGCATGTGAGTCACATACAAACAGATATCAGAGAGAAATGAGATCCCGAGAGATGGAGTTTTGTGTCTGCGAGAGAGAAAGATATTTCACAACGAGAGTGATAGCTAGAGAGACATATGAGGGAACGCAAGATATCTCTAGTGAGAGTGTGTGTGAGCGACATACAAGAGAACAATGGAGAAATATGAGACCCTGGGAGACAGAGTTTGTGTTTGTGTGTGAGAAAGAGATATTTAAGAGGAAGAGTCGTAGGTTCTCATATCTAAGGCACGAAAGACATCTTCAGTATGAGGGGTGTGCGAGTGGCACACATGGGAATAGTAGAGAGAAACGAGACCCCGGAGACAAAGTTTTGTGTTTGTGTGAGAGAAAGAGATTCCACATGGAGAATCATAGTTAGAGACACATAGCAGGGAGCGAGATATACTTAGAGAGAGATAGAGTGATGAAGGTCGAGGGAGAGAATACCGTCAGTGTGTTACGAAGATAAAAGATCATTGTCAACATACAGGTAGCACAAGAGATGCCTGACAGACGATGAACGCGTATAGGTCCAGAGAGATAGTCCTATATAAGCATGAGTGATAGCTATATGAGACGAATATCTGGATTAAAGGGGATTCAAATATTTAAACTGGAGATCACGACATCGATAATATCATAACGAAAATTGATGTATCAAACACGCATATTCATTTGAATTTGGGCACACGTGTAATGTTATATAGTTTATCAATATTGGTGATCCATAGATTCTTTAATTACAAACAATGCATGGTTTATATGCAATTAATGTCTAAACGGGATTACACTATATGTTGCGTGTGTGAAACACATTATACATGTTTGAGAAGTAAAAACCGATGAAACACACATTAATTGGAGACAGTTAGCGAGGAATGCATACATTGGATTTCAACATAAAGTGGTTTCAAATATTTGAAAATCCAAATTGATGGATACAACCTTATGAATCTGAGATCATGCCATTTGTAAACCATATTTACGTATAAATGGTGTTGTGCTTTTGAAAGTATATATAAAAAAATGATGTATATAGAATGTAATTCCAATTGAAAATGGATCCCGCCCGAAAAAAAGAGAATACAAACGGGATTCGAATTGAGTTGGCACGGTAAACATGCACTCTGCAAAATTTGAACGAAGCGGGGAAAGTCGCAGAATCACCGAAACCAAAATCTGCGAGATGG
This sequence comes from Aegilops bicornis, assembly GCA_021605145.1. Classification (NCBI taxonomy): domain Eukaryota; kingdom Viridiplantae; phylum Streptophyta; class Magnoliopsida; order Poales; family Poaceae; genus Aegilops; species Aegilops bicornis. Next base: position 467,559,477 of record CM038673.1, on the reverse strand, counting down.
AAATTACTACCGCCTATCCTCGCCACGCAAAGCCTATCTGGTGTATTTCTATAGGTTTCGATGGGGGTTGTTTTGTAATTTCACCAAAACGTGACGTAACCGCCTCTCACCCGGATTCATACACGGTGGGCGCCAAAACACAGTGTGTCCTCGGCAAAAATCGACTCCCTCCCCGATTCATATTCATACACGGTGGGCGCCAAAAACAAACTCTCATCGACAAATATTCGGTGTATGCGAGATTACCGTACTATCCCCAACCGACTAATGTTGTTGTGATGTAGTAGATATTTGAAACGGGGGCTAAGTTTGTAAATTTCCCCGCATTTGAGACAAGCGCGCCCTGAATACATGGTTCCCCCTTCCTCTCTACCTCCCTTTTCCCCATTCGTACTCCGTGGGCGGCAAAACACCCTCTCCACCCCACCCTCCTCCGCCCGCCGCCGCCCGCCACCCCATCCACCACCGTCCTCCTCCACCATGATACCCCGACGCCGCCGTCCATTACAAGAGATCGACCTCACTCATCCACGGCTTCGGGCCGGGATCCTTGCATCCCGTCCTCTCGCTTCATCCCCGTCGTCGTCCACCTTGCCGGCGCCGCTCCTACGACCGTCTCGTCCATCGGGCCCCGCCGCCACCGTCTACCCTCCTAGATCTGCTTCCACGCCACGACAAATTGCCGCTACCGCAAAGTCAAATTCTCAGCAGATGCGTACACGCGCCGCACTGAGGCGGTACTCTTTCAGATTCTGCTCAATTTATTTATTGCAACAAGAAAATAGATCGCCTTGCTTTACTCGATTTCTTGTCTTGGTTGCGGTTGCCTTTGTCCGGTTTGCACCTTCAGATCCGCCATGGCACGCTCAACACTATACTCCCAATGCTTATGGTTTTCCCCTTTTATATTCCACACTAGTTAAATCACAGTAGACTAAATTTCAAAATTGGGTCAGTCAATTTTTCAGAGCTCGCCGGAGTTTGCCGATGCGAACGAAGGGGCTCGGGTGGTTGTGGGGCCTCGCCAAACAAAGAAAACTCGATGCGGGTGGGGGTTGGGGTGGGGGTGGGGGTGGGGGTGGCGGAGGAACACAGGCGGCAGGAGCCGGTGGTCCGGCCGGCGGCCCGTGCGGTGTTCTGTATGGGAAGAATCAGAGACGAGGAAGAAGATGGGTTAGGAGACGTAGGCTCTTCATCCAATCGCTTTGAAATGGTCGAGACAGCTGGGAGTTGCATTCTTAATGCGCTCTGGTTCATCATGTGTGGGCACTGCGCAACCAACATTTTATTATCTAAAATCTGCTTGCTCTTCTTTACCATGTTCCTCTTCCGTTCTTCTTTAATATGTACTCTCCCCATTCCTAAATACAAGTCTTTGTATAGATTCCACCATGGACTACATATGGAGCAAAATGAGTGAACCTACACTCTAAAATGTATCTGGATACATCTATATGTGATCCATAGTGGAAATCTCTACCGAGACTTATATTTTGGAACGGAGGGAGTATGATAGTAGTACAGTATGTTCCTTGTACTGAAGATGAGCAGGGACATTTGTAGTATAGAAGTCTATACGGTCGGTTTTGATGGACACTTTGAGCCTCTTTGATTCGTAGGATCTTGTAAACATAGGAATAGGATTTGTAGTGGCCTGCCCACTTGAATCCTATAAGAATAGCAAGGAGATGCGGGGAGCTGTGTCGCCTTTGAGAGTTACAATCGATATTAACGATCAAGCACCTTCACTTGAAGAGAGCTGGTATCCGAAGCCTTTCTAGCCGCATCGGCAATACTAGCACATATATTCCAAGCAAGTTCCACTTTGTTGATTTTACTCGATGCTTAAGGTTTTCCGTTATATCTACACTATGATCTATGTAGCTGCTTTGTGTCGCACTAGCAGCAGTCCACTCTTGAAGCTAAACACTGCAATGACTTACAAAATTGGCACCTGTGCATTGAGTGCCATTCTGGATGCAATGAAACTCATACGCTCCCCACCTGTTGACTCTTGTTCAGAATATGATCCTAATGACTCTTGTTCAAAATTTCCACATATAGAGAGACAGCATGGAATTGCATTTCTTTGGGCGTTGTGATTCATCATGAGTGGGCAACCAACATTGTATGCAATGAAGCAGAACCTCAAGAATATGCTTCCTCTTCTGTTCTTTAACATGTTCCTCTTTGTTTATTCTGTATTTATTACGTACGATTATGTTACTTGTTAGGAAGGCGCGAGGGACATCTGCGATCAACGGTGATAGAGCTGGCTGTCACGTGATCGATAGGCTTTCAATTACTAGCGGCAATACAACACCGTATTTTCAAGCCGTTCCACTTTCCTGATTTATATATCGTGGTTATGGTTATGGTGTACCTACATTATGTACACTATGATCTGCCTAGTTCTTTGTGTGCTCTTGTTATCATGGTTTGGCAATAAACTCTCTATACAAAGATATTATGAACCTATCATCACATGACTATCCTTACTACGGAGCCTATTTTTTGTGTACTTGTGCCAGATTATATAAATGCACGCACCATATTACAGCACACCTGAGCTCTCTCATCAAAATCCAGTGATAGCACACACGTGTTTACAGGGGCGCCCCTATATTAGAATATCATCTACATTACAAAGATAATCTCACAACTATTTATGTTTTCATGGTTCTCAGATATTATATGCAATTACAGTGAATATCGAGAATCCGCGCATCGAGAAGAATATTGTGGAACACTGCAATGACTTACAAAATTGGCACCAAGGCATTGAGTGCCAATCTGGAAGCAATGAAACTCGTACGCTCCCCACCTATTGATTCTTGTTCAAAATATCATCCTAATGACTATTCTAACCTCGAGGAGTCAAAGGAAGATGGCATGTCCTGTTCACCCATCAAGGTGCATGTTCTAATTTGGCAAGGTTTTATTGATTGCGCGTATCTTGCATATGTTGTCTTGCATTTCTTCTACTTTGTTGCACCGCCATCTGCTTAGTTTACTCATCATATAACTCGAGATGCCATGCCCATCCATTATCAATACATATTCCATCTGTCATCATACCATGTTTTTTCACTCAAATGTTGTTCTTGTGCATCAGACATCAAAAAGGAAGAGGGTGATTGTCGAACCTGAAGGAGCACCAAAGAAAGTCCTTGAAAACGTGGTGGTGCCGAAGAAATCAGAATAGCCTCACTTATATTGGTTGTACAACCCGGTGACACAAAATGTAGGACCGACTCCAGCAGACTGTACCCATACTTCACTGGCCACACCACTAGCCACACCACACAGGACCTGCACTCCAGAAAAAGGTATACCGATTTCATTTGCAAAAGCACCAGTCGTACCACAGAAAAATCCCACTCCAGCAAAAAGTACAGCAAGTCCACCGGCCGAAGACCTATCCCAACTGCAGAGACGACCAATTCCTGCAAATTGGAACCCCATTCCATTTATTCCTAGTTTAAAATACAATGCTTTCAATGTTGTTAGGGACTACGTGCATATATTCCCATCATGGGAAGATTATAGTGAAGACAAACACCATTTTCACATCTTCCTGTCCAACTTACATGTAAGTGCTATTATTCATGGTTATTATTTTCCTGTTTTCTGCTGATCGAACACACCAATGATTTACATTACATTGTTGTAACTGGGCGAGGGTCAATTTGTATAGTCATGACGAGCAAAGCTTGCTTGTGCTTTTCAAGGAAGCATTGCAGCAGTATCGGTGTTACCTGAGGAAATCACACTTTGATGGCAGGTCTATAAACGAATTTCCGGTGAAGTCTCCTGTGCTAAATTTAGAAGACATTGAATGGAAAAACCTTGTTATGCAATGGTCTCGTTCCCAAGATGAGGTACTGTCTATGAAATTACATGACAATTTGAACTTCTACTTTTCTGCATGTGCCTTACGGATCTTTTTTGCAGGAAATCTGCTCGAAGAAGAATTCTTGTTTGAAAAGAACGACATGATATCGCAAATATGCTGCCCGCTGCTTTGCTCTTGTTAGTACCTGTTGTCCTATAACACTGTACTTGCATACATACCTGGTTCATTATGTGATAGCAGTATGCATGATAGCTTGCTTATCAATTGTTCGCTCCAAATTATCTGATCTATATGAATGGTTACATTAGTGTAGAATATATCCAATGCCAATGATTTTTTTTAGCTCTGCATTGTTCTTGTAAGTACATGTTGTCCTTTATCAGTGTACTTATATTGATAGGTAGTTGTTCATGTACCATCACTCTGCAGCTTATTTTCCTTTGCCCTCCATTTTCTACACATCAGATCTATATTTACTCTTACCATAAGGTTGGTCTTGAAGAAGTTTAGCTTTGCATTGCTCTTGGCTGTGCCTTTTACTGTGTCGCTGCACATACATTTATAGCTACTTGGTTATGTAGCATCACTCTTCATCTTATCTTAAATATTCTCCATTTTTTCGTATATTATCACATCTATATTTACTCTTAACAAAATGTAGAATAAAGGCAATGCTTATGAAGAAGATTCTGTGGTAAACTTCTTGAATTGCCCCCCCCCCCCCATCAGCATGGACAAGGGCTTTATAGAGCTTGTCTTCACTAGTAATGTAAGTTTGTCCTTCTCAAGCCTTCAAACTTTGTTGTGTATATTTGGTTAGGCATAACTGCAATAGCTGTTTATTTTTGGTGTTTGTATCAAATTGCATGTTTAAAGTTTATTATGTAGTTCATAAACAAAAGTTTGTCTTTCTCAATTTAAGTTTTCAGTTGTACAACCAAGTTCCTTCTTCATACCATGTAAATTAAACTACACAGAGCAAGTGATCTTCTTTTGCACTACATGTATGCCCATTTCTTCATCCGTAATCTAGTGGTGTGGTGAACCTACCCACTACAGCACAATGTCATATTCTGCAATGTCTTAACTATGAACAATGTCATATCATTCTACTATTATTTAAACCGTCTCTTTATTTGCCAATCTGAAATGGAATAAATTGATAGCACACTAACCATTGATACTTATGAGTTCTTGATCTGTAATCATTGGTGTCATGAAGCTGCCAACTCCTTCACAATGTCATTTCCTGCCATGTCTTGACCTGAACCATACCATATTGTGTTAATGCAATTTTAAACTATGTCACTTTATTCACAAGAAGAAATGTGATGAATTGTCAAGACCGATACTTTTATGTGCAAAACCTATCATACATGCCTTGTTTATCTTTAAGAGTGAGGAAGAGATAAGTGTTGAACAACCGCAGTCCCATAAAATAGCTCAGGTGCTAACGCTGCAGCTCGCCAGCAGGGCTAACCTTTCTTGAACTCTATTGAAGTGCTGTCGATTTTGTATTTATTTTGTCGGCTTGTTTATTTGCACTGGTGGCGATCTTTGATGCCCAGTGTATGTAATCTGCTATCTTCTTGTGTTTTATTATCATAGTGGCGAACTTTGATGCCCAGTGGATGTAATATGCCGTAATTTCTTTATTGTATAGTCTAGGTTTTTTCTTATTCACGATGCTACAGATATTTTACTGTATATATATCCTGTCTTCGCAGTAAATCGGCCAAACCGTAAAATTATGGTACATAATCGGGCCGTCATGCAATCTTGATGTATGATCCGCATCATGGGCCCCGTCAAACTGGCCCACTAGTAGATTCGGGCCTTTAATAGGCCGAGTAACCCCTGGCCCTCTTTTCGCAAGAAAACTCAATGGGCTTTTAGGAGGCTGAGAAGTAGGTTGGCCCTGAAACATGCCGAATAGCTCACGGGCCGGCAGCAGCTCAAAATGGACCTCGGCCCATGATTGTGTGATTCAAATCACGGGCTTTTAATAGGCCAAAGTTGTCTCGGTCCTTGTTTGGCCCAATCAGATATCGGCTGCGAGCAGGCCGGATGCAAACCGGGCCATAGTTAGGCCCAACTATATGACAGACTTTAACAGCCAAAATTAATATAGGGCGAAATGTTAAACGGGCTTAACAGGCGAAACTAATATCGGGCGAATTACTAAATGGGCCTTTAGCAAGTGGGCCCAAAAGCATAGCGTCCAGTTAACGGGCCGAATCTGATATGGGCCATAATTAAGCCCAAAGCCTCTTAAAGGGCTGGACCTGATCTGGGCCGTGATTTGGCCTAGAACATGGGAGGCTTTTAACGGGCCGGATCTCATATGGGCCATTATTAGGCCCGGAACGTGGTACGCCATTAATGGACCGGATCAAATATGGGTCGGCATTTGGCCCAAAACATGGCAGCCTGTTAATGGGCCGGCCTACTAGTGTCCTCATAATCTTGTGGGCCTATAGCTGGTTCGGCCCATTAACGTCGGCAATCTAAATTGGGCCTTTAAATTTGGTAGCCCATTATGATCCATAAAAATTTTGTGTGCCTTTACTGGGTAGGCCCATTATGGCACACAAAATCTTAATGGGCCTTTACAGGTCGGCCCATTATGGCCCATGAAATCTTGTGGGCCTTTAGCTGGGCCAGCCCATTATGGTCCGCAAAATCTCGTGGGCCTTTAGCTGGGCCGGCCCATTATGGTTCACAAAATCTTGTGGGCCTTTAGGTGGGCCGGCCCATTTAAACTTGATGGGCCATGCAACATGTCGACGTATCATAGACGCCTTCTGTCCAATGAGTGGATGACGTCTGTCCCAACGTTGAGCCGACACGTGTTTCCTCCAGCCAATGATGATTTTACACGTGGAAAATCCCCATTGGTCGGGGCTGTTAACGGGGGGTTTTTTTTACCTTGAAGGCTGCAGGGTTTGCACCCCACAACAATTTATTAAAACTTAAAACAGCATGTACAGCAAAGTGTTCCTTAAGAAAAGGAATAGGGCAGGAAGAAAAAGAATAAAAACTTTACAACCTAGTCTAGACAGAGAAAGAAAACTCTAACTAGAGAAATTACAAAAGGAGGGCCCCTCAAGGAGGCAGGAAATCAATCCATTTGATCAAAGCATCCCTGTGTCTTGACTTGATTCTGTGAGCTAAGAGAGAGATGTCCTGGACAAAGCCATTTCTCCACTGCCTGAAGGTAGGTCTGATATACCTGAAGGCTTTATCATTCCTGACTTTCCAAATATTCCACCAAGTAAGGAAAACCACCTCAGAGAAGAAAGGCTTATTGAAATCCTTCCTAGCGTGATGTGCAATCTGAACCATATCCTGACTATTGAGCCATGTGATTTGTAGATAGTTCCACACTCTCATGCTAAAGTTGCCCTGAAAGAATAGGTGATTTCTGTCTTCAAGTGCTCCTGTGGGACAAAGTACACATTCAGGCCCATCATTTGTCTTCCACTTCCTGCATTGGATCATATCCTTGGTGTTTACTCTGTCCATAATGACAAGCCAGGCAAACATTTTAATTGTCATAGTACAGCAGGATTTCCATACCCAACATACAAGAGGGTTGGTAGGAATTGGTGCATGAACAAAGTCATAGTATTTCTTTGCTGTGAACCCAGCTTTCTTCCCATGTTTCCATTGCCAGCAATCATTAGAAGAAGCATCCAAGGAAAACTCAGTCATAATTCCAGACAGATGATTAAACTTCCTATAGGCCAATTCTGATAATGGCAAAGAGAACATGCTCTGAAACTCACCAGTCTGCAACACTTCCAAAACAGAGTAATTCTTTCGTAAGCAAAAGGAAAAAAGCCTGGGGAATCTGTCTTGGAGTGGGATGCAAGAGTTATCAACTTCCCAAGAATCCGACCAGAAGAGCAAAGAGTCCCCTTTTCCAACAGTAACTAAAGAAACAACCCTGAATTTATCCATTAGTTTACAGATGTCCCTCCACCAAAAGGAGCCACACAGAGCAGTGTCATGAGGAACTCTCTGATAATAGTAACTGTCCCAGATCAAATGAACCCAAGGCACATCAACTTTGTTATAGAACTTATTGAGGAATTTCATTAACAAAGCTTCATTCTGCAGACCCATGTTGAGTATGCCAAGCCCACCCTTAAGTTTGGGTCTACAGACCAAAGGCCAAGCAGCCAAAGAATTCCCCTTCTCCTGACCATACTTTCTCCATAGGCATTGTCTCTGTATTCTTTCCAGTTGTTTTAAAATCCCTTGTGGTATTGATAAACTACAAAGGAAGAAGATTGGCAATGAAGAGATAACAGAGTTTACCAACTGCAACCTGCTACCTTGGGGCAGAAACCATGAGCTAGCAGTTAATCTTCTTTCCATACAGTCAACTAGTGGAAGCAGATCCACAATTTTGGGCCTAGTTGTGCCCACTGGCAACCACAAGTATGTGAATGGCATAACCCCCAGTTGACACCCAAACTGTGCAGCAAGAGCATTTGTAGAAGTGGCATCCACATTGATTGGGTACATTGAAGATTTGTGATAGTTAATCTGCAAACCAGTTGCCAGGGAGAAAGAGTTTAGAACAGACTTAAGCACCTCCAAGCTGAGCAGTAATCAAGACACAAACAACGGTGTGTCATCAAAGACATCGAACCACCGGGTAATCAGGATCATGAGTTACTAGGGGTAAAGAAAGAAGTCCTTTACTAAGATGATCATTAATCATAGTCCGCAATAGCGGATCATGACAATCACAAATAGCAAAGGTGAGATAGGATCACCTTGCTTTACCCCACACTTACACTTGAAATGATTTCCTGGTACCCCATTGAGCAAGATTGAGGAGGTTGCTGAGGACAACAAGTGCTGAATCCAGGATATCCATTTGTTATCAAAAACCCTTTGCCACCAAGATCCTTATAATTGCCTCATGCTGAATGGAATCAAATGCTTTTTCAAAATCAAGCTTGAGTAACATGATTGGCTTTTTTGATTGATTGCACTGATGAATGTACTCAAATGTCCATGCTATACAATCCTGAATGGTTCTTGATTTGATAAAGCCATATTGACTCTTATGAACACATTTGGTTATTTCATCTTGAAACCTATTAGCAGCAAGTTTAGTAAGGAATTTCAACCCCACACTTGTCAAAGAAATTGGCCTAAAATCGCCAGCAGTTTCAGGTGACAACTTCTTAGGGATCAGAGTTATGTAGGTCTCACTGAGATTTTCAAGCTTAGCAGTTCCAGCGTGAAACTCATTGACCAGAGCAATAAAGTCACCAGAAATGATTGGCCAACATTTCTTCATGAAAAGGCCATTAAATCCATTTGGTCTAGGAGCCTTGTCAATGGGCAATTCCTTGATAACCTGCTCAATTTCCTTGACCTCAAAAGGCCTAGTGAGAACATCCAGTCCCTGCACCCTAGGGATAATAGAAAGGATGTCATTACCCAAAAAAATTGGTTTCACTGTTCCCATTCTCGCCCTTAAAAATCTCCAGAAATTCCTTTGCAATTATGTCATGGTGCAGAGAAACTGATCCATCGACAACCCGGAGAGTGGCAATGGAATTTTTCTATATCTCTCAGTTGCCATTGCTTGGAAGAATTTTGAGTTTTCCTCACCCACTTTGATATATCTAATAGTGCATCTCTTCTTCCAGTATAAAAATTGCAGATGGAGAAGATGTTCATGGTGCATCTTTACCAATTTTCTGAAATTGGATTCAGTTAAGAATAAAGGCCTGAAGTCTTCCAAATCATCTAACCAAAAAATCACCCAGTTACACTTCTCAATCAGAATTTTAATATGTGACAAACCCTTCTGCCATTTATTAAGAGCAAACCTCAAAGATATTAGTTTGTCCATAATAATTGTTGATATGTGTGTTTTGTGAGAATGTTTTTGCCAAACCTGCTGAACAAACTCCATAAAACCAGGTTGATGGACCCAATAGTTTTCAAATCTGAAAATGTGAGCTTTTGGGATGTTGGTGCATATGGAAACCACACATGGAACATGATCTGACGCAGTTTTGGCAAGAGGAGAGACCTGAGTATTTGGGTAATGGTCGATCCAGCTGGCAGAGGTAAAAAACCAGTCCAACTGCTCAAGGAGAGGGAAATCCTGCATATTAGACCATGTGAACCTTCTTCCCTTTAAAGGTAGTTCAAGTAGACCCAAATTACCTATGATCTCATTGAAAATAAAAGTATCATTGATATCACCACCGGGAAGATTTCTATTATCAAGAGATCGTATGAAGTTAAAATCTCCCAGCAAAAGCCAATTCTGCTCAGGTTCCACTTTTAAATTATAAAGCCAACAAACAAATTCATCCCTCAAGACACCTTGACAGGGTCCATAAACATTGACCAGGTACCATGTATCCTCATTATGCACAGACTTGAAACTAATCACAATCCCGTAAGGTTTAGCTTCAATTAAAGTCCCTGAGAAAACATGTGAACGCCACACAGTTAAAATACCGCCAGAAGCTCCACTTGAAGGAGATTCAATAAACTGATCAAAACCCACAGGACAAATGCTCTTAGTTAAATTACGAGGGAACTCCGAGAGCTTAGTCTCCTGCAGGCACACAACTTCACATTGACTTTCAGTTACTTTCTGCCTAACCGCACGCTGCCTTCTTTCAGAATTCAATCCACGGACATTCCAACAAAGAACCGTCCAGCTACGCATTGACATTCGATTCATAGGATAGTATAGAAGAACAAAGCAAAAAGAGTGTGATACCTAGTACCACACAACCCAGATCATAGAACACCAAAAGTGCCAAGTCAGAACCAGAGAGCAAAAGTTCAGAGAGAACATAACAGACAAAGAAATTTGATGTGCTCGCTACACCTAGATAAAACATTAAACTTTAACATTTAAACACTGTCGGAGGAGGAGGAGTCCTTAGGATTAGCCATAAGCTTTTCCCGAGACAGCAGCTTAGAGTCCATCTTCAGCTCAGCTTCAATTGCCTGCAGCACCACAAGCGGCGTCGGCGGAGGAACATCTTCAGATTTGTCGTTTCCCACATCTTCAGTGTTGTCCATGCCATCAACAACTTCTGGTTGGGCTGGGCCTTCTCCTCTATGGGCTTGGACCTAGGGCGTCTTTTAGCAGGCTGAAGTGGAAGCTGCTCAAAAACCACCGGTTTGAAACCATCCAACTTTGCCGCGCTTCTCGTACACCTTCTAACTGAAGTGTCAACCAAGGGAGCAGATATCTTCCGTCTACCACGCTGGCTATTCTTTCGCGTCTTAGACTCATAAGCGAAATCCACAGGAGAGGAAACCTCCTCCTGGCCAGAAAGCCCCATAGTCCCAGAATCCATAACCATCAAATCGTCAGAAATCAGCCCTTCAGACCCAACAGCAGCAGAAGGCCCTTCACTTGAGTCAGAAAACCTAGTGCCAGACAAATCACCAAACAAGGAGCGAGCCACTAGGCGCCTAGTGACAATTGAAACATTGCTAGGCAGAGTACTTGGCAAACAAGGGACAACATAGACATCCGCTGAGAATCATCAAACGCAATCGACCACTTACGCTTGGAATAAGTGACTGTCCCCATTGGCTTGAAGAAGATGGACCTGGGCACCTCTTTCACTGAAAAATCAAACATCAAATTCTCAAAAGAACACTTCCAAAGTAGTTCAGGCGGGAGAGGGGGCCCAGCCACAATCCGAGCCATCCCAATGAAGATCTGATGGTGCTGAATTACTGGTGGTTGATAGGGGACAATAGCCAAAGGGTTTTCCACCACAATTGCAGGTTGATCCTGAACTTGAGCAATCAGATCGATCAGTGGTGGATGCTGCGGCTCAACATCCTGCAGAAGCTGCTCAATGACTCGATCGCTGCTCGGGTTGATCAATGACAATGGAGACTTGATCTTGTTACGCACGGCGGTCGAGGTGGCTGATTATTGTCCTCTCCATCTCCCCAATGAGCATTACCCCAACCGGCATCCACTTTGGGTCGAGGAGGAGGGTGCAAGTGGCGCGTCGTTCCATCCAAGCATTGGGTAAGGCAGAGAACAAATGGTATGTTGTCGAATGAGGTGTCGGGCATTGGATGGGGATTACCATCCAAAGGCATCGGATCCTCATCGTTGGGCATCTAATCTGCAAAGTCAGCCCCAAGAACATAACATGCAGCAGTTCAAGAAACTTGAGCACACCCCCCCCCCATTCAGCATAATCCCCGAAAACCACATCCCTTGGCACCAGAGGTGTATCAGGAAAGCTGGCTTCCACAACAGTACGGACCAAGTACGGATCCTCACTATCCCAGGAAAGAAATTTTCCAAAAGTACCTACTGCTTGAGAAATATAATCTGTCGTGCGATAATCAAGGGGAATCCCAACAAACATTAGCCAGCCCTTGCGAAAACCATGATTCCCTTTGAAGTTTTCCCCCTCATCATGCTTCATGAATCTAACAAATCGATCATTTCCCAAAGCAAACGGCGGATGCTGAATCAAAGTGTATCTAACAGACGGATCCCGAACTTGAAACAGACCAACTCCATGAAACCATGGCTGAGCAGAGCGGACAAGAATACCTCTGTTCTGAAGGAACTGAACCACTTCCTCTCTGACAGGCCCGAGGGGACCATCCGGAGCAGGCATAACTTCAGCGACCATGTAATCATCATGGCGTCGAGGGGGGCGAGTTGCTGGCGTGAAGAAAGTGCGGGGTAAACGCCGATCACCACCATCGATGATATGATGCCCCGATGGCACAAGGCGATGCGGGTCAAGCTCGAAGTTCGCCATGACCGGCTGCAGCGGCGGCGAGCAGAGGGTTTCTTTGGAAGAGCAGGGGGTTTCTTTGGCAGGGAGGGGAGGAGATTGGAGCAATGCGGGCGGTGACGATGTGACAGGACTAGATATCCCAATAACTCTGGCGCCCTTCCCCTGATCAGCTGGTGTTTCCGAAATACTCGTGTTTTGTTGCAGAGAGCTCTGCCTCCAAACCAATCCATGAGAGCGAGCAAAATCATTACAAGCATGCCTAGAATGACCCACCCTGGAGCAAGCCGAGCAGACCGCTCGCATTCCACAAGAGACTGCCATGTGGCCCTTCTGACCACAAACAGTACAAGATAAAACCCGGTCCACCATGCATCGACCATAGCTTCAAACTGCCGATCTGCCTCTTGCGTAGATGGAATTTCCAGAGAATCACCCATCGGGCTAAGGCGCGAAGATGAATCCAGCCCAATATCGGGAGGCCCAGCAGGTGACGGATCAGAGGCAGGTCCACCTGTGGAATGACAACCCTGGGCCACCGAGCCCACACACGGCGGGTTAACCAGCTGAGATGGGCCCGAAGCCACACATCCAGTTTGAATCAGAGAAGTTCCCGCTTCCTCAAATTGCGCCGAGAGATTACCGGAAATCACGATTTGCGGATCCACCGAAACCGGACCAGGCGGAGGTGCAACGGCCCGCCGGAGCAACTCCGGCGACATGTTAACCGTACCAAACACTATGGGTGGCCTTGCCACCGTCCAATGCAAGTCCCGGGTAGGTGATTGTCGAAAGACAACACGCTCATGGGCAGAAAGATCGTATCCCGCCTCAACTATAGAGTCAATGCAAGACTGAGAAGCTGGATATCTATAGCCCTTGCAAGCAAAATACTTTTCAAAAGTGGCAAAAGACAGCCTCTTACTTGCAGAAAAACTAGATTTCAAAGAAGATTTAACCGGGGGCTTATGCATAGCCAATAAACCTAGCAAAGACCTACGCTTGGTAGGGCTAATCAAAATCCATTCAGCATCACATTCCTTACGCCAGATCTTGAGTTCTCTGACCCAATTAGGTCCTCCATTAACCTAAAGATGAAAATAGCACTTGAACAGATCACAAGCAAAAGAGCGAAGATCCATAATAATAAAGCCAACTTGTTTGCAAGAGACTTGGGAAGTAAAAACTTTGTCCTTGACATGACTAACCCGAAGATCAATTGCCGAGCCACCAAGCGCAGCTTCCAGCGCCGCCGCCACAGAATCCTCAGATAAGCGGAAAGCATGCCTACTGAAGGACACGATCAGAATGAAAGCCCTCCCTCTTCCCATCGGGTGAATTGTGCGACCAATAGATCTGAAAACCTCATCCGAGAAAACCCTACCCTTGGAGAAATCCAAGCCAAGGGTAGATCCACCAGGAGAACCCATAGGAGATGGGTATTGCCTTGATCCAGAGAAGACGCCGAAGAAGATGATCGGAAAAGATCAAGAGATCAGTGGAGAGGGAGGAAGATCGCCGGTGGTGAGGTCAGCGCCGGGGTGGGAGGTGGGAGCGCCGTACGCCGCTGTTAACAGGTTATCGGATCCAAAACCCGACCCGATAGCTTAACGGCATTCCGTTACGGTGGATGCCACGTGTCGGTCACCCTTGAGAAAGCACTTCTGTGACGCGCGATTTATCGTCATGGAAGTGGACACTTCCGTGATGATAATTTTGGTAATGTCATGGAACACTTCTATGACAGCACAGATATGACTATCTTGATTCTGTCATAAAATCGTCATGGATGTACATGCATGACAAAAAATGCGACCTACTGTGACACACACGTATCATCACGGAAGTGTATTTTTTTTGCAGTGTGAAATGTTACCTAATTTGATGATGGCATCTTGGTTGTTTCCTTGTAGAAAATGATTGTGCAACAATTATTTTGAGAGGAACAAGGGAGAGAAGATGAAGAAGAAAGATAAAGCTTTCACTTTCCATCATTGCTACAAAGAGCTCAAGGATGAGGAGAAGTGGAAAACTAGAGAAATTTATGATGCTTCGAAGAAGAAAAGTGTGGTGGTGGAGGATGAAGAAGATGGTAATGGTGAGAAGAGAAGGAGCCCCACTCCTCACTCGACGACTAAATCATATAGGCCGGATGGATGTAAAAACGTGAAGGGATCCAAGGCCAGAGACAATGATCTTAAAGAAGGATATGACGCCATTATCATTCCGATGAAAGAGTATGCCGAAGAAAAGAAATGTTGAAGTTAAAAGAAATGGAGGAGAGGGGAGAAGTCGAGGGACGGAGGGCGGCGGCCGAGGAGAAGAGGGCGGTGGCCGAGGAGAGGTTGGCGACGGTCGAGGAGAGAAAGGTTGTACTAGAGGAGGGAAGGCGGCGACCGAAGAGCTCAAGATGATTGAGGAAAAGGCCTCAAGTTTATGCCTACAGCAGCCGCTCGGCCCTCGGCCGGTTATACATCTTCAGTTTGCCTTATCTATTGGAGTTATCATCAATGTACATCATCTGTTGAAGTTGCCTCTTTTTGATGTGTAAAATGCACTTTTGATGAAGTAAATTAGACAACACTTTGTTTTACATCTCTAAATTTGCAATAGAAGATGCTCTAAAGATGGCACCTATTATTTCAAAAGCAGTTCTGGAATTGCACGCACCAACCCATTTGTGAGAATAAAACAACAAATCACGACTTCACGTGGCTGGAAGCTGGTAGGTAACCAAAGAGGACGACACGCGTATGTTGTGTTCGGAAGCACTAAGCGGCGGCGCCCAGCTGGCTGCCGGCGACGTCGATGACGAAGCGGTATCTCACGTCGTTCCTCTCCAGCCGCTCGACCGCCGTATTGACGTAGTCCATCTTGACGACCTCGACATCGGCGGTGATGCCGTGCTTCCCTGCGAAGTCCAGCATCGCCTGGCAGCTGGCGACGCTGCCCACGAGGTTTCCGGCCACGCGCTTGCCGCCGCCGATGATGGCGTAGGCCGGAAGCTCCAGCGGCGTGCTGGGCGCGCCCACCACCACCAGCTGCCCCCTCGGCTTTAGCAGCTCCAGCAGCGGCACGATCGGGTGCCCCGCCGACACCGTGTCGATGATGCCGTCCATCGTGCCGGCCGCCGCCTGCACCCGAAAAACGTACGCTCGTCAATGGCCCCCGTCCCGTGCCGAGATTCACGTGTCACGCACAAAAGGGTCAGTAAATGGAGGGAAGCAACTGAAACAAAGCCTCACCTTCATTTGCTCGAGGTCCTGGCTGACCAAGAACGCGTCGGCGCCGAGCCGCTCGACGGCCTCCTCGCGCTTCCTCGGCGACGAGCTGATCACGGTGACGGTCATCCCGAAGGCCTTGCCGAACTTGACGGCCATGTGGCCGAGGCCCCCGAGGCCGACCACGCCCAGGTGCTTCCCCGGCGCGTTGAGGCCGAACTCCATCATGGGGCTGTACACCGTGACGCCGGCGCAGAGCAGCGGCGCCGCCCCGTCCAGGGGGAGGCCCTTCGGGACGCGGACGACGTAGCCCTGGTCGACGACGAGGACGTCGGAGAAGCCGCCCTGGGTGGTGGCGCCGTCGTAGTCCACGGCGTTGGAGGTGAGCACGAGCGTGGGGCAGTGGTTCTCGTGCCCGCTGCCGCAGCTCACGCAGGATCGGCATGAGTCGATGAAGTAGCCCACGCCCACCGTGTCCCCGGCCTTGAAGTTCTTGACGCCGGGGCCAACGTCGGTGACGACGCCAACAATCTCATGCCTGCGCCGCATGAATCCATCATTATTTCGTACTACTAGAAATTTGGAGGAGGCGAATCGTCGGATGATGCTTGGCAAGGTTCACCCACCCGGGGACGACGGGGTAGAGGGCGTTGCCCCACTCGTTCTTGGCGATGTGGAGGTCGGTGTGGCAGAGCCCGCAGAAGAGCACCTTGATGGTGACATCGTCGTCCTTCAGAGCCCTGCTATCATGCATCACGTAGGGGAATCCGTCAGATCGGCGCAAGAAGCAGAGGGGCATGATAGGGACTGGAATACTGTGGATAGAGGAAGACGACCTTCGTGAGAAGCTGTAGGGGGCGAGGACACCGGACGTGTCTCTCGCGGCCCAACCGACCGCAGGCATGCCTTTCGCCATTGATGACTGCTTGCTCTGCTTCTTCGGTCCTGGCACTTCGATTTCCTGCTCAAAAATATCCGGATGGCACTGCCGAGCCACGAGGTTGGGGATAAATAGGCAAGCTGACGAGCTGGACTGGACGTCAGACGCTACGTGTGTGGGGCATGGACGTCAGATACTACGTACTCCAGTCCAGCTACAGCGGTGCGGTGTCAAACGGGAAACACATGCTGTAGTTTACTCCCAAGACCCAGGTCCCAACGCTAGCTTCGCCGCAAGCACCGGGAAAGAGAGCTCGTGCTGCGTTCTTCTCTCTCAACTTGTAAACCAATCGATCTAAATTTAGAAAGAAACTGTAAACCAAGCGATGGTGCGGTTGGGCCACTGGGTCACTCTTGCTCAATTATTGCTAAGCTGTCCAGTTGACGTGGGGTCAATGATCGCCCGGCGAATGATTCGACGTGTCTTGTGGTAACGGGCGAGCCAGCGAAGACGAACCTTACCAACCACACCTTCTAACTACCAACCCGATTCATGAGAAGAGAAAGAATATCTAAATTTATGGGTACCCCAACTACTAGTACTTATTGTTACTGCAATTCGTTTCCAAAACAGGAATGATTCGGAATCTTGCCACATGATCAGTTGAGCTTGTGAAGTCCCTATTGGTCGACTTGATTGTATAATCCTATCTATCCGTGATCTTATTATATACAGTCGCTCTGAACCTTTTTTTTCTTGAATCGTATCAATAAATACGTGATTCGTTTTTTTTTGAACCCAGGACCGTAGAACAATCGTTCTACGGTAATTTTATATTAAAATAAAGTATATGTACAAGACAAAAACAGACCAATAAAGGAAACTACCCTACTCCAGTTTTTGGAAACCCACAATGAGTCATGACTAATTATTGCAGAATCTGATCAATCCAGACCGCATAGCGTTCCTGATGCTTGAACTTGATTTTCCTTCGAATAAGCATTAGATCCTCCCTTAAATTAGTTTGCCAACTCCGAAAGGAATGAGGTATACGCTCAAAGATTTTGGCATTCCTTTGAATCCAAATGTTCCAGCAAGACATGATAATAACTTCCATAGCAAACTTCTGCGGCAATTCTTGTATTGTGAGCATTATTTGGTCCAACACCGAGATTCCTCTCTTCCTGTGAGGTGCCAGGCTGTCCCAGCATTGCAGAGCAAACGGACAGTCCCAGAACAGGTGAAGCAAAGTTTCTTCTGAGGAAGTGTTGCAAAGCTCACAATTATAAGATGGCAAGTGGAAGCTCTTTCTTTGAAGAAGATTTCTCGTGTTTACTCTGTCATGTAGCAGGAACCAGAAGAAGATCTTATATCTGAGCATGGCTTTATTCTTCCAAAGTGTCATGAAGATTGGCGCCGCTGGAGGAGCTTGAGTGAGGAGCTTGAGTGATTGAATTATACAACTTAATTGAGGAGAAGTCAAAATTATTCCAGGTGTATTTCCATTTGTCCTGCACTTCCTGAAGTGTGATGTTTTGCAGAGTTTGAGTCAGGTTTTGGAATTGCATGAAGGCTTGCGCCGAGAGTGGAGTGTGGAAGAACTCAATTGGGTTGGCTGCTACACTCATTTCATGAATTGTCACTGTTTGTTTGCGTGTGAAGGAGAAAAGTTCGGGTAATTCCTCTGCCAGAGTGTTGTCCTGCCAAAGATCATGCCAAAGCTAAATCGATTTGCCGTCACCAATCATAGGCCTGATATGTTGCTTGAACTGAGGAAGTAGTTTGAGGATACTCTTCCACCAAAATGATTCCACCGGTCCGTCAGTGAGAGGCCTATCCGAATAGTATGTGTTCCAAATCAGATCTACCCAAGGTAGCTTGTGCTTGTTTAGAAACTTATGCAAGTGTTTCATGAGGAGGCAGATGTTGTGTTGCTGCAGGTTCAAAATTCCAAGTCCTCCTTGCTCTTTTGGTTTACAAACTTTGTCCCAACTGATTAGTGTGGTTCCTCTTTCCTCTAGACCATATTTTCTCCAGAGACAGTGTCTGAGGTATTTGTTGATCTGCTCTAAAATTCCCATTGGCAGAGTTAGTGTGCACATGAAGAACACAGGGAGACTGGTGAAAACAGATTTAATGAGGATTAGCTTGTCTCCATAGGAGAGCAAAGTTGATGTACCAGCCAAACGCCTTTCAATTCTCTGGATCATAGGCACAAAATCTTCTGCTTTAGGCTTGCAAATGCCAAGCGGCAAGCCAAGATAAGTGAAAGGGAATGCACCCACTTTCCAGTCAAAGGAAGCTGCAAGGTGATGAACATCAGCCTGACAAGTGTTGATGGGTACCATCACCGATTTTTCAAAGTTAATTCTTAACCCTGTGAAAGCCGAGAAGTGTAAGAGAATACATTTTAGTTGCTCCAACTGAATATCACAAGCAGGCATGATGAGCACTGTGTCGTCAGCATATTGTATCACAGGGAAATCCTGACAGTGAGGAGTGCGAATTGGTTGTTTAATAAGATCCTCCTGTCTTGCAGCATTTAGAATGGATTGAAGCATATCAGCCGCCAGGACAAAGAGAAGAGGAGATAGAGGATCTCCTTGTCTAACTCCCCTCAAGCATCTGAAGAAACTTCCAGGAACCCCATTGAGAAGAACTGCTGAGAAACCAGAAGTGAAGAGCATATCCATCCACATGAGCCATCTTGGGCCAAAACCTCTAGCGATCAGAATATCTTTAATTGTTTGATGATCAATCATATCGAAAGCTTTCTCGAAATCCAGCTTAAGCAGTATCAAATCTTCCCCAGAAGCATGACATTGATGAATAAATTCAAAATCCCATGCCAGGCAGTCTTGAATGGATCTAGCTTTGATAAAACCATCTTGGTTAGCATGCACAATCTTCAAAATAATTGTTTGCGATCTGTTGGCTAACAGTTTTGTTATGATCTTAATTGAGCAATTGAGCAAAGATATTGGTCTGAAGTCATTTGGAGAAACTGGATTGTCCTTTTTTGGAATGAGAGTGATGAACGAGGAGTTAATACTAGTCAAGCTGATATTCCCATGATAGAAATCATTCACCAACTCGTAGAAATCCTCAGCAATTATATCCTAGCAATGCTTAATGAAGCTAGTATTGAAACCATCAGGCCCAGGAGCTTTATCTGCAGGCAGATTTTTGACAACCTCATCAATTTCTTCTTTTGAGAAGGGAGCTTCCAAAAAATCCAGATCAGCTCGTTTTTCCAAAAGTTCATTGAGATTCAGCAAGTTAAAAATTGGAACAGAGGTTCCCAGTCTCTGTTTAAAAGCCCTTCTCAGGATAGAGGCTTTTCCTTGATGATCTTTGATAATGTTTCCCTGTTCATCTTGCAGAGCAGTGATGTAATTCACTCTGTATTTCAACGTAGCTTTTGCTTGAAAGTATTTAGAATTAGCCTCCCCAAAATTAACCCATCTGATAGTGGCCCTCTGCTTCCAGTAAATTCTTTGCATCTCTAGAAATTGCAGAAGATGATCTTTCAGTATTTCTCTGCCATTCCATTCTTCAATAGAGAGAGGTCTCAGATCTTCAATGGAGTCAAGAAACTTGATAACTTCATTGGAGGATTTGATAGAGAGGCTGAGCTGTGAGATCGATTTGGACCAAATTTTAAGTCCCTTTCTCAGCCTTCTAAATTTAGCGGTGATCCTCTTAGCACTATTTGTCTCTGCCACATTTTGATCCCAAATGCTTTTGACAGTATCTTTAAACCCATCAATCTGTATCCAATAATTTTCAAACCTAAAAATAGACGCTTTAGGAATGAAAGTTCCAATCTGGATTAAACATGGAACATGGTCTGAAATAGGTTTAGCAAGAGGGAGAGCCAAGGTGCTGGGAAATTTTGAAGTCCAGGATTCTGATGAAAAAACCCAATCGAGCTTCTCTAGTAAAGGAGCATCTTGCATGTTACTCCAGGTATAATTTCTTCCTTTCAAAGGGATCTCCACCAAGGCAAGCTTACTGATCGCTTCATTAAATTTCAACATGTCATTGAAACTTCCTCCTTCTCTGTTTCTGTTATTAGGGTACCTCATGTAATTGAAATCACCCATGATTAACCAATTTGAATCTACTGGCATTTGGATGTTGGAGAACCAGTCAAGAAAGGAGGCTCTAGCAGGTTCTTGACAAGGACCATATATGTTAGTTAAAATCCAATGTTCACCAGAGATTTTAGAGTGAAATCTAACAGAAATGGAGAAGTCATTTTCAAACAATTTCTCCCCAGAAAACAGAGAGTCATTCCAAGCAATGAGAAGCCCTCCTGAAGCACCCACCGACGGCAAGAATTCAAATTTATTGATACGTCTAGGACATAATTTCTTCAAGTATCTAGAATCAAACTGTTCTCGCTTTGTTTCTTGTAGACAAATGATATTACAGTGTGACTCTTCAATTTTATTTTGAATAGCATACCACTTGTTACTGTCGTTGATACCTCTGATATTCCAGTTCAAAATGTTCCAATTCCTATTCATGAATGTTGCCAATGTAACTGCTGGTACTGATCACACCACTCTGATCACAAAGATAAGCACTGCTGGATTGAAGGAAAGCAGAGACAGGTAGGGAAACTGCAGACAGATATTTCAAGAGTCTCACCATAGCAACAACTCCACAGATCCTGACACAAGAGTGCAAGCAAACAAACCCAAAAAAGGTAGTCCAGGCCAATCTACTTATTACAAAAGACACGCAGCTCTTAGAGCCCTGCTTAATAGGAATTTGCCTGATGTGCAGCATAATACAAAGGTTTGGAAACAGGATAGTATTCATAAGCAGAATACTGCTTAAAGCTTGGATCCTTCTGCTGCCCCCTCATCGGCGCCCGGATGCAGAGCCTCTTTGATGTTCACTTTGTTGGTTTCCTTGGCCCCCGCACCTTTGACCTCTTTTTTCCTCTTGGGCAGTTGGAGAAGTTCTTCAGAACAGTTTTTGGAAGCCACCTTGCAAAATGATACAGAGAGATTTTTAATCACCTTTGAGGAGACTGGCGGTGGTTTCACAGAGCAAGGGAAACAATTTTTATCCAATCAAGTTTGTTTCTTAAAACCTTTATTAAGAAGTTGCAACCTGTCACTTCTTCTTACCTCTGTCTCAACCATGGGGGCTTTTTCTTTTCTCTTTTTATTAATCTTTGCCTGTGGAGAAACGGGCGCACTTTTGGACTGAGGAGTGGAAACTTTCGATGTAGATTGAATATCCAGCGCCTGGGCCTGCAGACATTGGGGCGCCAGATCAGAAGGACAACTATCAGGAAGCACAAAAAACTTGCATGTGTTAATCTGAGCTCCTCCAATAATGTAATTTCATAGGGATGAGGATAACAACGATTTGGCCCAATCAAAGTTGTCTGGAGTAAGCAGCGTTATAGATAGAAAACTGACCCATTCCTTAGGTACCTGAATTGTCTTATCAGTGTCTGAAGTTGGGGTGAAATGTTTCTCCCAGAGTGCCACTCCTTCCTTGTGAACGGATTCCATATCAGCACCTGAATCCGCCACAGAAACCGAAGAAAAGCTATGAATCTCCATGTGTGGCAGATTGTGAGTTTGTGCTAGTGCTTCTTCATTGACTTTATAGATAGGGTCAGGGAAACCAGGGGGGCAGTACCTGTACTGTCTGGAGAGTTGTTGGTTTGAGCCAAAACGCCTGCTGGCTGAACATCAGAAGTTATATTGATGGGGAGCACTTGGTTGGAGGTTGACTCCACTTCCCTTGCAGTGAAACTGAGCTTGGATGAATCAGGGACCTTGATTGCAACCTCATTCTGCTCAGATCCCAAAGGATTTAGATGCTGAGGGTTGTCAGGCTACTGATCCACCATTGCAGTAATCAGAGGGGCCTCAATGTCCACATGATCAGGTTCTTTGTCTGTCGGAGAGGCAGGAGCAGGGAACACAATTGCAGCACCAAACGAATTAAGCTGAGGAGACATAGCCTGGGGAAGTTCAGGCTGAACTTGGTTCTCTTGAGGTGCGAGCTCTGGAATGTTGAGGTCAAAATCTGCAATGACAGGCTGAAGAGGCTCAGGCATAACAAGTGGGGCCAACAGATCTTGAAGTTCTAGTTCATTGGGTCCAAGAATTCCTCCAGTGACTGAGCCTTCAGAATTAACACCCACCTCTGGAAGGCTTAAGGTTAGGGTGATCGAACTGTCATCCTCATTTAGATTAGGCACCTCCTCATGATTATCCATCAGATCATTGAGCTGTAAAAACTCCCCTGCATGCAATTCCATATCCACCAACTCATTGTTGGGGGCATAGCCCAGTGATCCCAGGCATCCTCCTCCAATGGGTCCTCAGCAGCTTCCATGATCTGCTCATTGGGTGCATTGTGCTGTTGCAGTTGCACCAGATGTTGAGGAACTGGGCCAACCACAAAATTCTGCTGATTTGGGTGGTGAAATTGTTTAGGTGGTCGGGGATGAAGGTTTCCATCAACAGGGATGGGATCTTCTTCTGGTGGACCCTCCCCAATGAGCGCATCTTCAAAAATTACTACTGGGCATGTCCAAGATTCACCAGCAAAATGATTTTCACTTGTAACTACAATACTGATGGGCACATCCCGAAGGGCATCAATTTTGACCTTGACCATAACTGCCGCTTATGTGGTTTTGACTCTATCCCAAGTCATCAGTCTCCCAAAACTGGCCGTAGCATTTGCCAATTCATGCATGTTTCTGAGATCCGCCGGAAAACCGACCAACAGAAGCCAAACTTCCCTGTTGAGACTAAAATTTTCCCTGTTGAGACTAAACTGACCATAACTGCCGCTTATGTGGTTTTGACTCTATCCCAAGTCATCAGTCTCCCAAAACTGGCCGTAGCATTTGCCAATTCATGCATGTTTCTGAGATCCGCCGAAAAACCGACTAACAAAAGCCAAACTTCCCTGTTGAGACTAAACTTTTTCCAGTTGAACCCCTCATTATGCTTCTGGAAGGAGATGTGAATATCATCGAATGGATGAGGACTCCTATTGATGAGATAATCCCTATCTGCCTTACTATCAAACCTCACGAAAGCCTGACCAAACGGACACTTGGAGATGGCTGAAACAGGAATGCGTCTAGAGTGCAGAAAATCTCGAAGGACATCTCTGACATTGACAAATGCAACTTCACCTTCGGGCATGGGGAGCAGAGTGGCGATTGCTAGGTCTTCATTGGCAGGGAGAGCGCTCCATGGATGACACTCGACCGCGCTGGTCTGCCATCCACTTCAATAGCTTGACATCCAGGCGGGAGGAAGGGGGTTGGATCAAAGGGGAAGGTGGCCATGGCTGCGGGAAGAGATGTTCTCAGTGGATTTCTGGTTTGGCTCTCAGGAACAGGGGAGAGGGGGTGGGAATGGAGGGCAGCTGCCGAGATTTTGAGACGACCCGCCGAAGAAGAGGGAGGCTCAAGCTGGAGCTCGAGGGTCGCCGGGTCACTGACCTGGTGGGGCTGCTGGTATACAAGGAGGCCATCACGGCTAGATTCCAAAGCAGGGTTGATCAGTTGCCTAGGAATCCCCCCAAAATTGGAAGGCGGGTCGTTAATTGCCCTGATTCCATAACAGTTGGCCTGTACGTGGCCCCAACGAAAACACTTGCGGCATTTGATCTTCTTAGAGCAAGCGGGCCGGAGATGACCCACTGAGAGACAACGCACACAGAATGGGCCGCGTTGGGAATGACTAGGCTTATTGGGTTGTTGGGCTACCGGCTGCTGCACCACAGAAGAAGCCCTGCCATTTTGAATCTCCGGCAAGGGGTGACTAGAATTATGAACTGATTGCGTGAGACGCTCTGAAGCTGAAATATGAGAATGAGATTCAGATCTGCGATTTGAACCAGTGTTCACGAAAACTCGAGGAGTTTGCAGAGCTTCCGCATAGGATTTGCGATTGGATCCTCTGAGAACGGTTGTCCATTCTTGATCAAGCTCTTTTTGATAAAGCTGGAATTCCTTTCTGAAATCGGGGCCCCCATTCCCCCAGAAGAAAAAACCCAGATTGAACAAATCATTCACAATGTTGCCCCCTTTCATGATCGCAAAACCCACAAATTTGGAGCAGACCACAAACTTGAATGACCAATTTTGAAGGCAAGAAACCTTGAAACGGGAAGCATGACCTCCAAAGCACGACTGAAGAATGAGACTCACCGAGTCAGGGTTGATACGCAACTTGGAACGAGAGATTTCCGCAACCATGATGAATTCTCTGATTGAAGATCCATCGAAGTGGTTGACAGGCGATCCAAATTCTTTCCATATGAAGGCTTCAAACGCGAGGCCTGCTTCAAACTTGAGATCAGAGAGCGCCATGAAGAGAGGCGAGAGATTGGTGGCCGCCGAGGCCGGAGTGGCCTTCAGCGCAGGCGACGAGGAGTGCGCCGCGGCCTGAGCGGCCGGCGGCGGAGGCCTAGAGGCGGAGCGCTAGAAGCGGAGCGCTAGAGGCGGAGGCATACCAGCAGATGAGTTTGGTCGGTATCTTTTGTTCCGGGAGTCAAAAAAGGATAATACTGGTCTCTTTTAAAATGGGAGAGATTTTCACTTCCCGGCCTCTGCACCAACCAGGGATGCATACGGCCATTTTAGTATGAGTACCAAGATAAACATGGTCCTCAGAAAATTTTTTAAATGAGTATCAAGATATTTCTTGATGATAGGTTCCATCACACACCAAGCTTGATCCTTAATAAACGGGGGAAAACCCCTGTGCATCACCTGTCAATTCTAGGAATTGAACTCGGGTCGCTAGGCTGCACAAGCGCATGCCCAACCACTGAGCCAAGGCTCTCTTTGCAACTCAGGCCGTTGGTGGTGCTCCGAGTTGTATGGCACTACTCTAATGTCCCTAGTCGTGAGGATGGGAAGTGTAAGTGTGGTGGGGGTTGTGAGTAGACTAATATTTCTAACAGCAGATGGCCACACTAATGTGTCGGTGGGCGGGAGATGTCAACAACCTAAGGGCATCTCCAACAGATCCCTAAAACCAGTTAGCGAAGTAAAAAATCCGATTTACTCCTCTAAATCAGACCTAGTCGATCCCCTAAAACCTTTAGGTGAGAAAATATTTTACTCCCAGCAGCCGCTGAGGAGTAAAATTACTCGCCCTCTCAGTCACCAAGTAAACCATCTCCTCTCCCCACTCGCCTCACCGCAAATCGCAAACCATGCCACCCAATCCCCTCCCGCGTCACACTCCCCCGCCTGCGCGCCGGCGACAATGGTTCAATCCGAACGCCGTTGCTCCCTGCCGCCCATCCGTAGCACTCGGCTAACGAATCCACGCGGCAACATTTCCTCTTCCCGCGACGGCAATAGCGACGACCCCGGCCAATGATCACATGTTTGAGCAAAAGGAGTGGAAGGAGCTCGCGGAAGAATCGGACTAGGTTTAAAATTTCTAGCTAGAATTTTGAATTTCGTTTAAATTTATGTAAAATATTTAGAATTTGCACCGAATGTGGTTTAAGTATGTTTTATGTACTAGTTTGAACCTAATTCACAAGAAATTTGTGTTAATATGCCTTTCGAATTTATTTACTTCGTTAAGTTTGGGGTTTTGGCTAGAAACGACATTTCTTTAGAGGAGCAAATGTGCTCCTCTAAAGTTTACTCCGTCGTTTACTCTAAAATTTAGGGGATCGGCTAGGGTGCCCTAATAGATGTAGCCGGACTGTTGAAGTTGGGAACTCCGGGTTGGACTTAAACCATTCGAGACACAACGAGTTGTCTCGTGGTGGGCGCACGACAGATGCCAAAGGATGGCTAAAGAGAGGGACAAGCTCGAGGGCACCGGTGGGCTCCATAGGCGAGGTCGGCATGAGCGAGCAAGGGACGCAAGACATACCCAGGTTCGGGGCTCTTCGGAGAGATAATACCCCAAGTCCTGCTGAGAGTGGTTTACGAATGGTGCGTGTAACAGTACGGAGTTGCTCTGTCGGTGTCAAAACCGGCGGATCTCGGGTAGGGGGTCCCGAACTGTGCGTCTAGGATCGATGGTAACAGGAGACGGGGACACGATGTTTACCCAGGTTCGGGCCCTCTCTATGGAGGTAATACCCTACTTCCTGCTTGATTGATCTTGATGAATATGAGTGTTACAAGAGTTGATCTACCACGAGATCGTAATGGCTAAACCCTAGAAGTCTAGCCTATGTGAATATGGTAATGAATCTGTCTCCATCCGGACTACGCTCTCCGGTTTATATAGACACCGGAGAGATCTAGGGTTACATGTAGTCGGTTACATCAATGGGAATCTACATAGTCGGTCGCCAAGCTTGCCTTCCACGCTAAGTAGAGTCCAATCCGGACACGGGTGCAATCTTCGGTCATCATGTCTCCATAGACCATCAGTCCGGCCCAGTAGATAACAGGCCGGACGCCCGAGGACCCCTTAGTCCAGGACTCCCTCAGTAGCCCCCAAACTAGGCTTCAATGACGAGGTGTTCGGCGTGTAGATAGTCTTCGGCGTTGCAAGGCGGGTTCCCTCTCCAAGTAATATATTCGGCCATTGATCCAATGTTGCCTCCTTGGCTTCTGTACGTTAAATAATCTTCACGCTCCATGTGTCGAGCGAATGTGGAAAGTCATGGTATTTTGCGAATAACACCCCGTCCATGCGAGGAAGAGCGCCTATTTAGAGAGATTGGATCTTAGATCCATTCAGTGCCGCATAGAAGAAATCCCCAGAGACTGCTTAGGAGAAACCATTCCAGCATGGCTAGTGTTCCCAGCTCCTCCGCTCATCCCGGCCCAGAGAAAGGCGACTAGGAGAGGTGTTCTGTGTCTCATAGCCAATTGATAAAGTTGCAAACGCAGGGATTCCTTCCCCCTGCAGATCTAGTCCCTGTTCGGACGGGGCTAGCTTCCTTCAATGAGGGGACTCAGGCAGAGGACTTCCCCAATCCGTCTGGGGGAGAGCGAGTGTGTTTTGTCCCCTTCCTGCTAAGAGGCGTTGGATTTCCAATCCATCCGTTCCTCCGAGGGCTTCTGGAGTATTACGGCCTCCAGCTGCACAACTTCACTCCGGCCTCTATTCTGCACATTGCGGGTTACGTCGCTTTATGCGAATTATTTTTGGGCGTCGAGGCTCATTTCGAGTTGTGGAGGAAGTTGTTCTGTCTCGTCCCGCACAATCATGACGGGTCAATATTTGAAGTGGGCGGAGCCGAAGTATGGCGCGTCGCCAATGCCGGATATCTATCCGGCACTCCAAGGAAGGCGCCTGATGAATGGCCCTCTGAATGGTTCTATATTGAGGACGTCGCGCTTCCCGACCCGGTGCGAAAGGGTCTTCCTGAATTTGCGTGCGTCTCACTGAAGAAACGCCACAGTTGGCGTCCCCGGAGCCTTGAAGAGGAGGATGGCGCGGAGGTTCGTCGGCTGATGAGCAAGATAAAAGAGCTCGCTCAGTCCGGGCTCACAGTTATTGAGGTTATGGCGATCTCCATAGCGCGAGGGGTCCAGCCGCTCCAATACAGAGGGCTTCCAATGTGGCACTACAATGGGGAGGATGACGCCTCTCGCTGCGGCCGGAAAGGTCCGGACACCCCTGCCGCTTTGGCTAAGATATTAGCCGAACTGTTCAAAGGGGAGGAAAAGGAATTTCCTCACATCAAACTCAGAGACGGGTACTCTATGTATAATCCTCCCAGTTGGGTAAGGCCCAACCCCTCTGTTTTTGCTCCTTCCATCTCTGAATTGCCTTTGATAAATTTCTAGCTTGTTTGCTTATGACAGCACTGGCGAAAGGTCACCGAGGGATTTCATAGTCCCGCCTCGCAGCCGGAGGATCACAACCGGGATCTTGATCCCGAGTTTGAAGAGGATCCAGATATATTTGTGGTGCTCGCGGAGGGGGTGTTTTATCAGACGAGCTATGATGGCACAGGAGTGGCTGTCATCGCCGACTACCCTGGTCTTCTTCCTGCTTCACAGGTCAGAAATCAAGAAACACCTTCTCTGAAAGGGTGCTCTTACTCTGCCTCACCCACCGCATTGTCGCTGCGTTCTGTGGGAGGCGTTCGGTGATACCGAGGAAATCGGTTCCTGCGCCGGACAGATCTTCGAAGCGGAGGGCCTTTGAAGGCACCACCAGGCCTTCATCGAGGAGGTGCGGATGAATATATTTTTCAGTGGCCGTATCCAACTGTGACCTATGAGCCTGTTTGATTACAAGAAAAAGCTTCGCCGAACGGTGTCCGGGGGTCCGGCCGGCCGCGTTCCCAACAACCAAGATTTAGATCCGGTCGGGGAGACGGGGGCCGATGTAGGAACAAAGCCGGACTGCCCTTCGGCCAAGGGTTCGGACAATATGTCCGTTACCAACTCGGAAGTAGAGAGCGCCATGAATCATCAGCGCTGCAGGGCTGTTTTACGAGACCCGAAGTTCTCGGACGAGGAATTTAATGCCTTTAGCTCGGGCGACGCGTACATCCGAGCTGCTCGAGACGGGCTTAGAAAAGCCAAGAGGCAATATCTAACAGATGTGCAGGTAAGGTTACTTTGTCAAAAAAGGATAGCCTATGCCAGTAGCCCCCGGGAATGAAAGCGGTTGGTACAACTGATTTAAGGACCGTTGTATGACCAGGTTCTTACAGAGAAGAACAACCTACTATCCCAAGAGCTGGAACAATGTCGTACGCAGCTACATGCGGCTACCGCCGAACTAAAAGAGTTCAAGAAGGCTTCACCTGGTAATATTCCCCTCCAACGAGAAAATATACTTATATGCCCAGAATACTAACAGTATTTCTTATACCATGACATAATGGTCAGGGGGACTCAAAGAGGCGTTGGAAGTCGCGCAAGCGAATGAGCAAGATGCCAAAAGGCTACAAGCTACAGGCGATCGTGTGCTAAAGCAGGCCATTATTGAGAAAAACCAGCTCCGGGATTGCAAAACCCAGCTAGGCGAAGAGCTGAAAGATGTGCGGGCCCAACTAGTCGATTCCATGAAGGAGAACAAGAAGCTGCGGGGCAGCATATTCAGTACGTATCTGAACTATTTTGAAAGTAGTTTGGAGGTGGATGAAACTGATATAGTTGTGATCGCAGGTATATTGACGGGCCGTCCTGAAGAGGAGGTGTCCGGATCATCGAGTGATCTGCTGCAAGGGCTATCGCGAGTGCACAAACAGGCTCGGCTGGCGATGCAGAGTGTTGCCAAGGCTCTATGGCCATCCGCCTCCCCTCCAGGAAGTATGGAGGAGCTTGTAGAGCTGTTTAAAGGAGCGCAGCGACGTATCCGGCTATGGAAGATATCGGCTTGCCGAGAGGGTGCGCGAGAGGCTTGGGCCATGGTGAAAACTCGATACACCAAGCTTGATCCTAATCACATGGCGCGGGTCGGACCGGTAGGGTCGAATGGGGAAGAAATTCCTGTTAGTTTAGCATATGACCAAGTAGAGGTGGCTGCCAAGTATTCCCAACAGGATTGTAAATTAGACTGCCTATTAGATGGTATAGAGGCAGAAGTGTTTGAGTCCAAGTGACTATGTACTTTCCTCACCATGTGGAATTTCTAGCCGAATTGTATATAATTTGTCATGGCAGACCTTTTCGCTTCGACCTCCAGACCCGAAGGTGCGGAGTGTTTCCGAATACCGTCACGGCCGAATAGGCTGGGGTATGCATGGAAAACTAAGCGTAGGGGTCATAGTTGCTTGAACAGACAAGTTGTATCCGGCTAGTTATGTTATATTACATTGAGATTGTAAGAAACATCTTCCAGGGAGAATAGTTCCGTTAAGGGTTCCTTTCCCTGGGTGTGCATGCATTAGTAGACATGTCCGAATTGTGATGTGAAAATCACAGTGTGTATAAACTCTGGGGGTTCACAATAGTGTGAGTGCAAAAAATATTTTTCATCCACCGACCGAATACTCCCTTAAGAACGCTAGCTTTCGACTTCACCCAGTCTGAGGTACACATCCGGATGACCCGGCAGTAACAATCGCAGAGGTGCTCCCTTTACCACCTAGCCGAACAATCGGGAACGTAGGGGTAAGCACAGGAGCCAGGCAACCCAGCTTGGCCAAAACTTAAGTCATATCGATGCATATAATGGTGAAGAAAAGACATACAGAAAAGACGCGTATGTGTGATGAGCTTAATTCTCGACAAGTAATATTAACAAGCTTCTGTTAAAAGAAGCCCCCAGGTATAATGGGCGTACGTTTGTAAAAATGTGTACGTCAGCAGTATTCGGTCAAGCCGAATGAGAGCTTTAAAGCGAAAAAAATTGTGTAAAAGGGGGAAAGAGTTATGGGAATTGTAGGGGAGAAGGAGACTAACAAAGGGTTCGGCGCTAGGCATAGAACCTTGGAGTCTGGCTGCATTCCAGGGGTTCGGCTCTAGGCGATTGTCTGATGCGTCATGAAGACGGTACGCTCCTCCGGGAAGAACTTCGTCAATTATGAAGGGACCCTCCCATTTGGGCTTGAGTTTGTCCTTTTCTTCTCCGGCAAGCGTAGAACGAGTTCGCCAACGTTGTAAGTCTTGGCCCGTACTTCTCTTCTTTGATATCTTCGAGCCTGCTGTTGATAAAATGCTGAACGGGCTTTGGCAACGTCGCGCTCCTCCTCCAGGGCATCTAGTCTGTCCTGCCAATCCAACTCGGCCTCTTTCTCTTCGTACATACGCACTCGAGGTGAGTCGTGTATAATATCGCAGGGCAATACAGCCTCTGCACCGTACACTAGAAGAAATGTGTGTATCCGGTAGTACAGTTGGGCGTGGTCTGCAACCCCTAGAGTACGGAGTCGAGCTCCTCGACCCAGTGCTTGTCTGGATCTTTCAAAGACCGCACTAGTATGGGTTTGATGCCGCTCATAATAAGACCATTAGCTCGCTTGACTTGACCGTTTGTTTGTGGGTGGTAGATAGAGGCGTAATCGAGCTTAACGCCCAGATTAGCACACCAAGTTTTCACCTCATCGGTTGTGAAATTCGAACCGTTATCAGTGATGATGCTGTGCGGTACACCGTAATGATGTACCACATCGGATATAAATGCAATCACCGGTTCGGACTCGGCCGTTTTAACTGGTCTAGCCTCTATCCACTTGGTGAATTTGTCCACCATGACCAACATATATTTTTTCTTATGGCTTCCTCCTTTAAGGGGTTCGACCATGTCCAAGCCCCAGACCGCAAAGGGCCATGTAATGGGGATTGTTTGTAGAGCGGTTGGGGGCATATGGCTTTGGTTGGCGAAGAGTTGGCATCCGGCATAGCATTGGACGAGGTCCTCTGCGGCTGCCCGGGCCGTAGGCCAGTAAAATCCTGTACGAAAGGCCTTGCTGATAATTGCCCAGGCTGCGGCGTGGTGCCCACCGAGACCGGCGTGAATTTCTGCTAAGAGTTGCCGCCCTCCTCCTCGGAGATACACCTTTGAAGGACTCCGGTAGTTCTTTTCTTGTAGAGCTCTCCTTCGTGAACTTTATAGGCCTTCGAATGTCGGACTATGCGGCGAGCCTCGTTCTGATCTTCTGGGAGCTCCTTCCTATTAAAGTAGGCCAAGAATGGTTCGGTCCACGGGGCTATTACTGCCATGATGAGGTGGGCCGATGGTGTTACTTCGGTGGTTGAGCCCCCGATGATATCTGCGTGTTCGTTATCTGTGTTTGTGTTCAGAACGGGGCTGTCGTTGCTATCTCCCCCTTGCCATACCACGGATGGCTTAAAGAGCCTTTCGAGGAAGATGTTAGGTGGGACGGGGTCGCGCTTAGCACCGATGCGAGTAAGGACGTCTGACGCCTGGTTACTTTCGCGGGCGATGTGATGAAATTTGAGTCCCTCGAACCGAGCCGACATCTTCAAAACGGCATTGCGATAAGCTTCCATCTTTGGATCTTTGGCATCAAAGTCTCCATTAATTTGGGATATTGCGAGGTTTGAGTCCCCGCGCACCTCCAGGCATTGTATGCCCATTGATACGACCATCCGAAGGCCATGTAGCAAGGCCTCATATTCGGCTGTGTTGTTGGAGTCTGTGTATAATATTTGGAGTACGTACTGGACGATATCTCCTGTGGGGGAGGTTAATACGACGTCACCCTAGCCCTTCCAACATCTTGGAGCCGTCAAAATGCATCACCCAGTTGGAATACGCGCCGTACTCTTTAGGGAGTTCGACTTCTGTCCATTCGGCGACGAAGTCAGCCAGTACCTGGGATTTGATGGCTCGACGTGGTTTGTACGTGATGTTGAATGGCAGGAGCTCAATGGCCGATTTGGAAATCCGGCCCGTTGCATCCCGGTTGTTAATTATATCATTGAGGGGCACTTCGGAGGCCACCGTGACAGAGCACTCCTGAAAGTAGTGTCGCAATTTTCGAGATGCCATGAAGACTGCATATGCTATTTTTTGATAATGAGGGTACCGGGATTTGCATGGCGTGAGGACGGTGGATACGTAGTATACCGGCTTCTGGAGCGGAAATTTGTGTCTGTCCTGTTCTCGTTCAACGACGAGTACGGCGCTCACCACCTGGTGTGTTGCTGATATGTATAAGAGCATTGGTTCGCCGGCGTTTGGCACGGTCATGATTGGGTTGCTTGCCAGAAGGGCTTTTATTTCTTCCATTCCGGCCGTCGCCGCGTCTGTCCACTTGAAGTTATCGGTGCGCCGCAGAAGGCGATAGAGCGGCAACGCCTTTTCTCCCAACCTGGAGATAAAGCGGCTTAAAGCTGCCACGCACCCAGCGAGTTTTTGGACCTGCTTGAGTTCGGTTGGTGTGGCCAGTTGGGACAGAGCTCGGATTTTGGCTAGATTTGCTTCAATTCCTCTATTGGAAACGATGAAGCCCAATAGTTTATCGGCGGGGACGCCGAAGACGCACTTTTCCGGGTTAAGCTTAATGTCATACGTGCGGAGGTTGTCGAATGTGAGACGCAAGTCGTCTATTAGTGTTTCGACGTGTCTAGTTTTGATGACGATGTCGTCCACGTAGGCCTCCACTGTTTTGCCGATCTGTTTCTCGAGACATGTTTGGATCATGCACTGGTAGGTGGCGCCGGCGTTCTTGAGCCCGAAAGGCATGGTGTTGAAGCAAAACGGCATGTATGGTGTAATGAATGTTGTTGCGGCTTGATCGGACTCCTTCATTTTGATTTGATGGTATCTGGAATATGCATCAAGGAAGCACAACAAGTCGTGAACTACGGTAGCGTCAATGATTTGATCAATGCGGGGAAGAGGGAAGGGATCCTTAGGGCAGGCCTTATTAAGGTCTTTGAAATCGACGCATAGGCGCCAGGATTTATCCTTCTTTGGTACCATTACCAAGTTTGCCAGCCAGTCCGGATGTTTAATGTCTTTGATGAATCCGGCCTCGATGAGTTTGGCTAGCTCCTCCCCCATAGGTTGTCGTTTGGGTTCAGAAGCGCCGCAGAGTTTACTTGACTGGCTTATGTCCCTTTAGTATGTTGAGGCTATGTTCGGCCAACTCGCGCGGGATTCCTGGCATATCGGAAGGATGCCAGGCAAATATATCCCAGTTTTCGCGCAGGAAGTCTTGTAGTGCGGCGTCGACTGCAGGGCCGAGTTGCGCTCCGATAGACGCTGTCTTCTTCGGGTATGTTGGATGGACCTGAAATTTGACTATTTCTTCTGCTTGCTTGAAGGAAGTGGATTTGGGTCGTTTGTCCAGGATCACATCGTCCTTATCCACGGTGGAGTGTAGTGCGGTTAGTTCTTCGGCCACAAGGGCCTCAGACAATGCCTCGAAGGCCAAGGATGCGGTTTTATTCTTGGCGCGGAGGGCTATGTCTGGATCGCTGACGAGGGTGATGATTCCATTAGGCCCGGGCATTTTTAGCTTCATATACCCATAATGAGGTATGGCTTGAAAGCACATGAAGGCCTCTCGCCCTAACAGGGCATGGTACCCACTGTTGAAAGGGGCCACCTGGAAAGTTATTTCTTCGGACCAATAATTCTCTGGCGTGCCGAACACCACATCAAGTGTAATTTTTCCTACACACCGAGCTTCCCGGCTAGGAATGATACCTCAAAAGGTTGTGCTGCTTTTCTCGATGCGACTCCTGTCTATTTCCATCTTGTGGAGCATGTCCTCGTAAATGAGGTTTAGTGTGCTGCCGCCGTCCATGAGGACTTATGTAAGTCGAAAGCCGTCCATGATGGGACTAAGGACTAGGGCAGCTGGCGCTCGAACTGTTATGTATTTAGGTTCATAACTGGTGTTGAAGGTTATGGACATGTTGTTCCAGGGGTCAATTTCAGCGACCTGGCAAACTTCGGCGAGATAGCATAGGGCCCTTTTACGCTTGTTGTTTGAAGCGAATGTCTCGAAGACTGCCAATACTCTATTGTCGTCGTTTGATGGGGGGTGTTGTTCTGGGGTGTCCTTGATAAGGATGTCCTCGCCACTCTTGGCTACCTGCCGAAGTATCCAACATGCTCTAAGGCTGTGGGTTGCCACGGTATCCGGCGTCGTGTGTATTTTGCATGGGCCATTGAGCCATCCTTCCAGAGCAGTGTCGTGCAATGTAATAGGTTTATGTTTTTTGACTGTTCGGCTGGGCGTGCCGCGGGGGCGTGTCCTTTTTTCCTGTAGGGGGAGCCGGGATGGTTCCCAGCAAGCTGCCTGAGTTTTCCAGGTGCTTTCCACCGCGTTGTACTTTTGTACGATAGTTGCTAGGTCAGCGAACTTTGGTATGCGGCGGCAATTGATGGCGTTAAGGATACCTTCGTCCGCGCAGTTGTTGCAGAATGCTGCTATCACGTCTTCGTCGCGGCAATTTTTTACCTTGTTTTAACAAGGAGGAATCTGGCCCAGAAGTGGTGGACCGTTTCCTGAGACTGTTGTTTGATGCTCCTGAGAGCATCTATGTCCGGGTGGGTGGGTGGAATTGAATCAGAACCCTGACCCAATTTTGGATCCGGAGTTTGGGGGTCTACCGGGCCGGACAGTTCGAGCTCCGGGATATTGACTGGTTTTTTAGGCTCGTTATCTGACTCTATGTTCGGAGGAAGAGGCATGCTTTTCTGCCGGAAAATATCCGGCTCTTCGAGATCGGCGACCCGAACATAGTTCGTCTTCAATATAGTGGAAGAGTTGCTCCGCTCCTCGACTACCGCTATCTGATGGGTGATCGGTGGAGTTTTAATTTCTCTCTGGTCGGGTTTAAGCCCGACCCGATCATAGTCTGTAGCGACCCCCAAGGCGGCCATGCGATCCAGGAGTTCGTTTAATGATGATAACTCCATTGGATCCATGCAGGCGGAGTATTCGGGATCAACACGGAGGCGATTTTTGATGACTTGAGAGGTCTCGTCGGCTTAAGAGCCGAGCCAGAGGGTCTGGCCTGGGGCCAGGGCTCCTCCGGAGATGATATTATCCTTGACAACAAGGCGAGCCATCAACCCTATTGGCGACGACACAGTGGAACTCTCAATGAAAGCACCAATGTCGGTGTCAAAACCGGCGGATCTCGGGCAGGGGGTCTCGAACTGTGCGTCTAGGATCGATGGTAACAGGAGACGGGGGACACGATGTTTACC
Source organism: Aegilops bicornis (assembly GCA_021605145.1). Classification (NCBI taxonomy): domain Eukaryota; kingdom Viridiplantae; phylum Streptophyta; class Magnoliopsida; order Poales; family Poaceae; genus Aegilops; species Aegilops bicornis. The sequence continues at coordinate 467,523,154 of CM038673.1, read as the reverse complement.
CAGGTTCGGGCCCTCTCTATGGAGGTAATACCCTACTTCCTGCTTGGTTGATCTTGATGAATATGAGTGTTACAAGAGTTGATCTACCACGAGATCGTAATGGCTAAACCCTAGAAGTCTAGCCTATGTGAATATGGTAATGAATCTGTCTCCATCCGGACTACGCTCTCCGGTGTATATAGACACCGAAGAGATCTAGGGTTACATGTAGTCGGTTACATCAATGGGAATCTACATAGTCGGCCGCCAAGCTTGCCTTCCACGCTAAGTAGAGTCCAATCCGGACACGGGTGCAATCTTCGGTCTTCATGTCTCCACAGCCCATCAGTCCGGCCCAGTAGATAACAGGCCGGACGCCCGAGGACCCCTTAGTCCAGGACTCCCTCATGCTCCTAGAGCTATTCGGGGAGGAAGGATGGCAGGCCAAGGCTTAGGCTGCTCCTTCTCCTTGTGTGTGTGAGTTTGTATGGGTGTGCTGCTAGCGGTTGTTCGGCCAAGTTCTCGCACGTGTACGTGGAGGGCTCCTTGGTGTTTTATAGGTCACCCCCCAGGGTTAGAATGGTAAAGTTACAAGGCCATGGGGCCAGGATGTCAACGTCTGAGAAGCCTGCGCTGGGACCCGCCAGGTACCAGGGAGCACCGGGTTCTCTGGGCGCGGGCCCCGTGTGCCGGGGGGCACTGTTGCTCGTGTTGTTGTGCGTCGCGACGTGGTTGAGCCGGCTCGGCTACAGTGGCGCGTCGCCTGGTCGCCATCGACATGCGTTAGTGGGACTGGATTCCACTGTTGCCACGCCGGCCTTGGTCAGCGGGGTAGGTGGGGCACTGTTGCCATGCTCACCCCGGCCAGCGGAGTTGGTGGGCCACTTTAGCCCTGCTCATCTCCCTTATGGGGACTTGATCCGTCGTACGCCCCAGATGGGACGGGAGTTAACCCGCGGCTGGGTTGAGGAGGTCTTGGTCTTGGCAGGGACGTCCGGCACGCACTAGCGGGCCCGGCCGGGTTGAGGAACCCAGCCAAGGACGAGCCGGATTGAGGGGCGATGCCTGCCCTGATGTTTTTGAAAAGGATCTAGGTTCCGTTGCCTGCCCGAGGTTCATCCCCTCGACAGTAGTCCCCGAAGCTGTGAAGGCTCGCCGGCTTCAAGCGGGGGGTCCTTCGTAGTTTCACCCCCTGAGGAGGCGGTAGATGTTGATGAAGCTTGCGACCGTCGGGTTCGGCAACACCCACTGTGTGCCGGCTTCTGGAAGCCGGATCGTGGCTTCCCGACACGGGCGGGAAATCGAGGAGTCCGTCGAATCTTGAAGGGGAAGGGATGCGCCCCCTTGGTTTCGACGTGGGCGCCACGTGGTGCCCGAATCAAGAGGCCCTGACAGGCCACACGCGCGATGGGACGTTACAGCGGGCTGGGGCCATCCACTTTGCGCCCTCGTCCCACGCGCGTGGATTTATTGTGGCGCCTGCGGGCGGTTGCCCTTCTCGACGTGGTTAATGGGCACGTGGATCGTGTGCACTTAATGCAGGGAAGTGGGAGGTGAGGGAGTCCTGGATTTGGGGGTCCTCAGGTGTGCGGCTTATTCGATATGGGCCGGACTGATGGGCCGTGAAGATAAAGCAGAAGACTATCCCCCGTGTCCGGGTAGGACTCCTATATGCATGGACGGCAAGTTTAAGTCTTCGGACGTACAGTTTCCTTTCCTTGTAAACCGACTCTGGGCAACCCTAGGTCCCTCCGGTGTATATATAAACCGGAGGGTTTAGTCTGAAGAGGCTATCAGAATAATCATAGGCTAGACAGCTAGGGTTTAGCCATTACAATCTCGAGGTAGATCAACTCTTGTAACCCCTATACTCATCAAATACAATCAAGCAGGACGTAGGGTTTTACCTCCTTTAAGAGGGCCCGAACCTGGGTAAACATCATGTCCCCATTGTCCCCTTGTTACCATTGATCCTAGACTCACAGCTTGGGCCCCCCTACCCGAGATCTGCCGGTTTTGACACCGACAGGAGGGGCGGGCACAACCGATCCCACTTCCCCACGTTCAGACAGTGGCTTATAAATTTGGGGGGAGGGGGCGGCGGAAATCATTCACGCGCGCGCCCCCCATTACGTTCTTCCTGTCTCGCTCTCGCTTCTGAGACCGCCATGCACCATGACGCCCTGCTGCTCTACAGTGCTCAGCGGCCGCTCCACAGTTCTCAGCCACCGCTCTTTCCTCTTGTCTTCACCCACGCGCCCCGCACCATTGATGGCGATGCCGAAAGGCTCGTGGATTCCACCATCACCGCCTGGGATATTCAGTATCTACGCGACACGCGGCGGCTGCCGCCGGAGAAGGAGGTGGTCGTGCGCCTGCCGGACGGCGAGCTGGCGCCGCGGCCGGAGGGGACCGAGTGCGTGGTCTTCTTCACCAACTTTAAGCGCGGGTTCGGTCTCGCCGCGGGTGACTTCCTCCACGCGTTCTTGGAGTTCTTCGGGCTCCAGCTGCATCACCTGAGGGTGAATGCGATACTGCAGCTCTCAGGGTCATCACCCTATGCGAGGGCTACCTGGGCGTCGAGCCCAACATTGATATTTGGGTCCGCTTCTTCTTCTTGAAGCAGTAGGGGCCAGAGGTCGGTGTCATGTCCACCTGCGGGGTCACCATCATCTCATCGCGGACGCATGGGGGGTGCCCCAAGATGCCGCTGGAGGACTCCGCCAAGAAAGGGCAGAACTCCTTCTTCTACGTCAGCAACCTAGGCACGGACCACATCAACCTGCCGCCCTTCGTCGATGTGACGCCGCACGCCAAGACCAACTGGTCCTACTGCCCCAAGAACCCGATGCAGGAGGTGTTGAATCTGACCAACCGGGTGATGGAGATGGCGACACGGGAGGGGCTCACCGGGACGGACCTCATCGTTGTCTTCATCGTGCGCCGTGTGATGCCGTTGCAACGCCGAACACATATCATCCGCCAGATGAACGGTGAGGGAGTCCCGGACTAGGGGGTGTCCGGATAGCCGGACTATCGTCACGGCCGGACTCCAAGACTATGAAGATACAAGATTGAAGACTCCGTCCCGTGTCCGGATGGGACTTTCCTTGGCGTGGAAGGCAAGCTTGGCGACACGGATATGTAGATCTCCTACCATTGTAACCGACTTTGTGTAACCCTAACCTATCCAGTGTCTATATAAACCGGAGGGTTTTAGTCCGTAGGACGAACAACAATCATACCATAGGCTAGCTTCTAGGGTTTAGCCTCCTTGATCTCGTGGTAGATCTACTCTTGTATTACCCATATCATCAACACTAATCAAGCAGGAGTAGGGTATTACCTCCATCGAGAGGGCCCGAACCTGGGTAATAACATCGTGTCCCTTGTCTCCTGTTACCATCCGCCTAGACGCACAGTTCGGGACCCCCTACCCGAGATCCGCCGGTTTTGACACCGACATTGGTGCTTTCATTGAGAGTTCCTCTGTGTCATCACCGATAGGCCCGATGGCTTCTTCGATCATCAACAACGACGCGGTCCAGGGTGAGACTTTTCTCCCCAGACAGATCTTCGTGTTCGGCGGCTTCGCACTGCGGGCCAATTTGCTTGGTCATCTAGAGCAGATCGAAAGCTACGCCCCTGGCCATCAGGTCAGATTTGGAAGTTTAAACTATACGGCCGATATCCGTGGAGACTTGATCTTCGATGGATTCGAGCCGCAGCCAAGCACGCCAGACCATCGATGGGCATGATCTAGCTCTGCAGCGAGCGATTGCCACGGAGGCCGCACTCAAGATCCGCTCGACCCTTAATCCGGGCGGATTCCTGACCGAGGACGCAGTGGTTGGACACCGCCTCGGGGCTACAATCTCTACGGCGATCGAGCGAACTCTATCCCTGTCGCTGCGAAGACCTTGACTCCAGGGTGCGGACTCCTCTCCGGACCAACTCTCGCGCCCTTGCCAAACGAATCCGATTGGGCGCCCGTTATGGAGTTCACGGCCGCGGACATCTTTTCAAAGACTCGCCCTTTGGCGACATCCTGAATTCACTAAAGTCTCTCTCTTTATCCGGAGAGCCTGGCGGACTACGGATAGGAAGGTTGGGATGCGGACGGCGAAGAAATTCAACGCCCACCCACCACCCACTTGGTAGCCATTGTCGACGATTTAACCGACATGCTAGACCACGACTCCGAAGACATCGACGGTATGGACGGCGATGCCGGAGGCGACCAAGACCCAGCGCCCTCTGAGGCACTGGAAGGCCACCTCGTCATATGACATATATATGGTGGACATCCCAAAAGATGGGAACGGCGATGGAACAACGGAGGATGACCCCTCCAAGAAACAGCCGAAGCGCCGACGTCAGCGGTGCCGCTCTAAATCTCGCCACAATAAAAGCGTTGATTCCGCACGGGAGATAATAACACCCCGGACAGTGCCGAAGAGAACCCCCTCCAGCAGGACTCAGCGCAGGAGGAGGGAGAAACAAGCCCGCAGAGGTTGAGGACGATAATTATGCGCCTCCCTCCGAAGATGAGGCAAGCCTCGACGACGACGAGTTTGTCGTGCCTGAGGACCCCGCCGAACAGGAGCGTTTCAAACGCAGGCTTATAGCCACGACAAGCAGCCTCAAGAAAAAGCAGCAACAGCTTAGAGCTGACCAAGACCTACTAGCTGACAGATGGACTGAAGTCCTTGCAGCCGAAGAGTATGAACTAGAACGCCCCTCCAAAAGCTACCCCAAACGCAGGTCGTTGCCTCGACTAGAGGAGGAAGCGCCCAAGTCACCAGCGCACGACATGGCAGACCGACCACCCCGTGGCCGCGATAGAGAGGCCTCTAGACCCTCCGCTCAAGCCACACCCCGACGCCGTTCAAAAGTACCAAGGCACGGAAAACGCCGGACTTGCGAGATATATTGGTGGATAAGGCAAAACATACAAGATCGATCTCACGGATCGCGTGGGCGCCAACAATGCGGGATGATTACCGTCGCGGACCGCAGCAAAACCGCCGGGCGAACACGATGAGACAAAGCTCATATGAGCTACGCCGTGATATAGCCCAATATGAGGCGCCAAGACACCCACTATGCTTCACGGATGAAGTAATGGATCATCAAATCCCGAGGGCTTCAAGCCCGTAAACATCGAATCATACGATGGTACCATAGATCCTTGATGCGGATCGAGGATTATCTTCTCCATATCCACATGGCCCGCGGTGATGATCTACATGCCATCAAATACCTCCCACTCAAGCTTAAAGGACCAGCTCGACATCGGCTCAATAGCTTGCCGGCGAGAATCAATTGGTTCTTGGGAGGACACGGAAGCCGCATTCCTTGATAACTTCCGGGGCACATATGTGCGACCACCGGACACCGGCGACCTTAGACACATAATTCAGCAGCCAGAAGAATCGGCGGACAATTACGGACTCGGTTCCTAACAAAGAAAAATCAAATCGTTGACTGTCCGGGATGCAGAGGCACTTGCAGCCTTCAAACATAACATCATGACGAGTGGCTTGCCCGGCACCTAGGACAGGAAAAGCCGAAATCTATGGCAGCCCTCACAACCCTCATGACTCGCTTTTGCGGCGGAGAAGACAATCAGCTGGCCGAAGCAACAACTTGGCCAAACATCCCGATAGTCCGGATACCAAGGACAACAATGGCAGGTCACGTCGCAACAAGAACAAGCGCCGCGTAACGGCGATATCTGAAGATACAGCCGTCAATGCGGATTCAGAGGCTCTAAACCCGGTCGGTGGAAGAAGCCATTCAAAAGAAATACCGGGGCCTGTCCAACTTGGACCGCATACTCGATCGCTTGTGCCAAATACATGGCACCCCGAAAACCAGCCAATCACACCAACAGGGATTGTTGGGTGTTCAAGCAAGCATGCAAGTTAAGTGCGAACTCAATGACAAGGGGCTGCATAGCGATGACGAGGAAGAGCCACGGCCGCGAACAATAGAGGATGAAGGTTTTCCCACACAAGTGCGGACGGTGAACATGATATACGCAACCCACATACCCAAAAGGGAGCGGAAGCATGCACTACGGGACATATATGTGATGGAGCCAGTCGCCCCAAAGTTCAACCCATGGTCTTCCTGCCCGATCACCTTCGATCGAAGGGACCACCCCACTAGCATCCGTCACGGCGGCTTCGCCGCATTGGTTCTTGACCCAATTATTGACGGATTTCACCTCACCAGAGTCCTGATGGACGGCGGTAGCAACTGAACCTGCTTTATCAGGATACAATATGCAAAATGGGCACAGACCCCTCAAGGATTAAACCTACAAAGACGACCTTTAAAGGCGTCATACGGGGTGTAGAGGCCAATTGTATAGGCTCAGTCACACTCGAAGTGGTCTTTGGATCTCCGGATAACTTCCGAAGCGAAGAGTTAATCTTCGACATCGTCCCATTCATGGCGGCTATCATGCCTTTGCTCGGATGAACCGCATTTGCAAAGTTCAATGCGGTTCCGCTTCATATACCTCAAGCTCAATATGCCAGGCCCTCGAGGAGTAATCACGGTCAATGGAAACACCGAACGCTCTCTCCGAACGGAGGAGCATACGCGGCCCTCGCGGCGGAGGTGCAAAGCAGCCTCTCACGACAATTCATGAGTCCGGCCACCAAGCGTCCGGACACCGCCAAGCGCGCCCGGAGTAACCTGCAACAAGACCACCTGGCAAGATTCAAGCACGAGTAGCAATCTGGCCCCAACCCCAGCCCTCGTGAAATTGCGATGCTACCATGGGCATATGGGGAGGGGCAAGACAACGGCATGCCAAGAATGCGGCTCGACCGCACCAGGGGCTCCCGTTTGTGTCACTTCTTTTTTTCCTTTTTTTTTACTTTCTGGACTCCGTCTTTGAGAAGTCCTGTCCGGCACTTGAATTGCCGAACTCACGATGCAACAGCCAGGGAAGTGGAAAGCCACGTCAAGTGTTCAGGTGGTCTCTATTACGAGCATCATACCTGCTTTACATATCATCCAGCAGCTTACCCCTGGAGGGGGACATGTTAGATAGTCCCATCCCTTGCTTATCGCACTATTTGTATCGTTCTGCTTCCATTGCAGTACCTTTTTGAATAAACAATACACAACTTTTGCTTATTATTGCTCTACTTCCTTTTACATATACATGTGATCATTTCATGACATGTTGCAACCGTACACTTTGGTACGGCTAATACACCAGGGGCTTGAGTATCCCAAAATTATGGTGTGATAAGTCCGAACACTTTCACAAGTGCGGCACCCCGAACTTATAGCATTATATGAATTGGCTCTGAATCATGTCTTGGGTCAATAGTTGGGTTTGCCCGGCTCCCGTGTTTTGGTACCTTACGTTCCGCTATATCGGCTAAGGTAGCACCGGGAGAACCACTGCGATTGTGCCCCAGTTATGCTGGGTCGAGCACCTTAGTGGAGAAAGCTAAAACTGACCGTCATGATAGGGCGAGAGCCGGTCGCTGTTCGAGAGGTTTTTTCAGGTCCCTAAAGACTTATGCCGCTTAGGGCGAGGAACCGGAATTGTCCGACCAAGGCGTGGATAGCGCCCCGAACTCGGTCTTCCGAATACTAGAAATTTAAAATTATAGAATTCTATGGCTAAGTGAGGGTGTTCAAGCATTATAAGTCCGGTTGCCTTGTTAGATTACATTGAGCGCCTCCCTAGATGGGCCCAAAAATGGGAACAAGAGCGCTCAAGTTTATCCCGAACACCCCAGCACTCGTGGCATGGGGGCTGAAGCCAACGACTTGCCATCTCTCAAATTCGATAAACGGTCGCACATAAGGTAATATTTTAAATTAATAAGCGTTGCTTAGCACATATGAACAAGTTTTCAGCGTACAGGATAACAAATGCGAGTTATTCAAAGATCACATCCCTGGAGCACTCATCCGCTATTCGGCGGGCACCCTTCAGGAGGCCCTCATAGTACATTTCGGGCATGCGATGCTCATGGCCCTTCGGTGGCCCGTCCGTCACAAGCCTCCTCTCAAGATCCAGCTTGCCCCAAAGGCACTTTAGCACGGGCAAGGGCCCGACGGACACCTTCAATGCAGACGGAGCGCTTGATGACTTCAAGTCGCGGACAGGCATCCACCAGCCGCTGCACCAAGCCGAAGTAGCTCCCGGGCATGGCCTTCAATGGCCACATCCGTGCTATAAGGCCCTTCATGGCCTGTTCGGCGACCTTATGGAGCTCGACCAGCTACTTGGTTGGTCGCTCAGGGGGCACGGATGGTCGGCCTCAGACATCTTGAGACCAGAACACCTTCTCCTTGGAGCTCCCCTCACAGGCGCGGTAGAATGCGGCAGCGTCGAGGGCCTTTTCTGGGGCAAATCTGTGAATGCTCCTGGAGAGCTCCGAATCCGGGTAAGTAATAGGTAATTCACTCTCACATGCTTTCTTTGCATAAAGAATGCCTTACCCGCTGCTATCTTCTTTAAAGACTCAATTTCTTGGAGGGCTTTTTGCTCCTCGGCCTTAGCAGCTTTGACACTCTCAAGAGCCGAGGCGAGCTCGGACTCTCGAGTCTTCGAGTCACGCTCCAAACTCTCGTGTTTTTCCACGAGAGCTTGGAGCTCTTGCCGCATCTGGCCAGCCAGCGCCTCCCCTTCTCTCACTCGGTGCGTTCGGCAGCTTTGTTTCGACCACGGACACCGCTTCCTTGTGGTCGCCACCTCGTTCGTGGCCCCTTCAGTACCCAAGTTATTCCTGTTATTTTTTGCAACCAAAGCCTTTTCTATAAGGTATTTATTTAATAAGGTATTACTTACCTTCCTTGTCCTCAAGCTCCTTCTTAGCTTGTCCGAGCTCGTTCTCGGACCGCTCGAGGTTCTGCTTCAATGCATTGACCTCACATGATCGGTCTTGGCAGGTCGGTACAACCTGCATTTCCATATTGACATACTTATGTTAGACTCCTGCGTATATATTTTTAGATCCTTAGTCCGGCTTTTCTTTCCGAACACCGAACTAAGCATTAGAACTCTTGTCTATGCGGTTATATTTTTACATATTCTAAAACTTACCTCAAAGCCTGTTAGAAGGCTGGTACAGTTTTGGTCCAGTCCGCTCTTGGCATGAATCGTCCGGATCACCGCACTCATGGCGATGCGGTGCTCCTCCTGATGGAAGCGCTGTTAAGCCCCTCATAAGCTATCCGGTGCCTCCGGTTGGGCCGGAGGACACCGGCGCGTCTTACCCTTCTTATGCGAAGGATCCGCTGTCCGGATCATGGAACTGATGGTTCGGCATGGAGTCCGGACGAGGGTCGGGCTTAGAGCCCCTAGGGATCTTGCCCCCCGCGCGCCTGGAGTCCGGGAGGTCGCCTTGTGGCACCTCCTACGCTACCTCCTCTTGAGCAAGCCCCCCTTGGGGCCCCACCGCGGCGTCGCCCGCAGCGTGAGACGAGGAGGCAGTCAGAAGCGAGGTACTCTCCATTTCCGACGAGCCCAGGGACCCGCTCGATGAATCGGCGAACTCGCCCTTGGGCGGGCTGCACGGTTGTTCAACATTAGAGAATGCTCTGCAATAATAGAAAACCATGGGTATCCGTACACTTATGATCTTGCCAGGGGCTTGGCCCTTGTAGGCCAGTCCTCCTCCTCGTCGTCGACGTTGGTGGAGAAGTCCGAGGGAAGGGTTCTTCCCTTCTTGGACCCTCCGGCCTCCCAGTTAGGCGGCCTTCCTTTTCTTCTCCTCCCCACGGGGAGGAGCTTCCTTCTTCTCCTCCCCGGCTGGGAGGAGCTTCTTCTTCTTCCTCCTCGTCTTGGAGAAGATTCCGCTTGAATCTGGACAAAGACTGGCGTCGGAGCTCCTTGAGTTCCCGTGGCCTCCTTCTTGGCCTTCTTCTCCGGCACCACGTCTGGCGCCAGAGCCAGCAGTCCGTCAATCAGGCGTTCTCCGGATCTTCGGTAAAGGAGCCGGACAGTTAATCTGTCTGGGCGTCTTGACCAGATCTGTCAAAGATTAGGGAGTTTTAGATCCCACGTAGAGTCAATCTATGAAAAAGAGTCCCTTAAAGGGTAAAATAACTTACCTCGCCCGGCTGGACGCTGCGAGCTGTCTGCGATCTTTGGTAGCGGATGTTGGGGCTTTCGGCGCCTTGAACAGCACCTTCCGGGCATATTAAATGCGTAGTGTCGAAGAGCGGTTCAAGGTTTAGTCTTGTGCGGATCGAACTCCCACAAGTTAAAGGCCCTTTGTTGGCATGGGAGTATCCGGCGGATGAGCATCACCTGGATTACGTCGACGAGCCTAAGATTCTTGGCCACCAGGTTTCGGACGCATGTTCGAAGTCCGGATGTCTCGTCCGAACTCCCCCACGTCAGGCCCGTCTCTTTCCATGACGAGAGCCGTGTGGGGAAGCCAGATATGAATTCGGGGGCCGCCACCCATTTGGTGTTGCGGGGCTCGGTGATGTAGAACCACCCCGATTGCCACCCCTTTATTGTCTCCACGAAGGCGCCTTCGAGCCATGGGACTTTGGCCATCTTGCCGACCATGGAGCCTCCGCACTCCGCTTGACAGCCGCCCACCACCTTCGGCCGGACGTTGAAGATCTTCAGCCATAAACCAAAGTGGGGCGGGATGCAGAGGAAATCCTCGGACACGACGATAAACGCTGAGATGTTGAGGATGAAATTCGAGGCCAGGTCGTGGAAGTCCAGACCTTAGTAGAACATGAGCCCCCGGACAAAGGGGTGAAGAGGAAAACCTAGTCCGCGAAGGAAGTGGGGAGAAACACCACCCTCTCATGGGGCCCAGGGGTCGGAATGAGCTGCCCCTCGTCGGGAAGCCTGTGCGCGATGTTGCCGGACAAGTATCCGGCCTCCCGCAGTCTTGCGATGTGCCCCTCCATGACGGAGGAGGCCATCCATCTGCCTCCCGCTCCTGACATGATTGGAGAAAGGTTGAGGTGGGATGTGCGGACTTGGGCGCTGGAGCTCGAGTGGGCGGAAATGGATAAGCAAAGGAGGAAGAAGGCATAGGTGAAAAGGTGGATCCTTATCCCCTTATATAGACGGACGAAGCTATCGTCCCCACCAACTGGTAAAACTTCGCTTATTTCTCAAGCGCCGTAATCAATGGCGTGGATGGGTTACCCACGTCCGTATTGATGAGAATCCCGGAATAAGGGGGAACGATCTATGCTTTAATAAGACGTGCCAAGGAAACCGCCTCGCTAAACACGCTGAGGTGGGAATAGTAAAAAACGATTCATATAAAGGCCTTGCCGTGGGGTGATGTCACGCCGCGGAATACGTCAGCAGATCTGTGCAAAAATTATTCTCTCTACGATGTTATGTGGAACTTGTTTTGCAGAGCCGGACACTATCCTTGTGTTCAAAACCTTCTATGAAGTATTCGGAGGAACCCGCCTCGCAATGCCGAAGACAATCAACGCGCCGGACTCATCGTCATTGAAGCCTGGTTCAGGGCTCTTGAGGAGTCCGGACTAGGGGTGTCCGGATAGCGGACTATCGTCACGGCGGACTCCAAGACTATGAAGATACAAGATTGAAGATTTCGTCCGTGTCCGGATGGGACTTTCCTTGGCGTGGAAGGCAAGCTTGGCGATACGGATATGTAGATCTCCTACCATTGTAACCGACTTTGTGTAACCCTAACCTATCCGGTGTCTATATAAACCGGAGGGTTTTAGTCCGTGGGGACGAACAACAATCATACCATAGGCTAGCTTCTAGGGTTTAGCCTCCTTGATCTCGTGGTAGATCTACTCTTGTACTACCCATATCATCAATATTAATCAAGCAGAGTAGGGTATTACCTCCATCGAGAGGGCCCGAACCTGGGTAAAAACATCGTGTCCCTTGTCTCCTGTTACCATCCGCCTAGACGCACAGTTCGGGACCCCCTACCCGAGATCCGCCGGTTTTGACACCGACAAACGGCCTTCAAGACCCTAACCGGATGTCGTTCCGGCGGCTGACGCAGGCGCAGGTCAGTGGCCGGGTCAACGGCATTTCGAAGGTCAGGCTGAAGGAGGAGTGGCAGTTCGAGAAACCTCCCTATAGCCACGGGAACCCAGCACCGATAGTGAGTCCCTGGTCCTTATACTTTGCTGCATCTCATCTTCTTCTCCGTCCTGATGTGACGAGGGAGGTGCTGCTGAATGCCATGCGGCATTCGTATGACGGGGCGATGATGTAGGTGATGTGAGCCGGCTCGGAGGAGGCGGCGGTCCTGGTCGAGGACCCGGAGGCGGCCGACGCCGATGCCGGCGAAGCGCTTCGTGCGGGTAAGTCTTTGGTGTTCTGTTCCTTTATCTGATTGGTTGGAAGACGATGCGGGGATGTTGACGCGCGCCGTTGGTGCAGCGCCACCGATGGGAGGAGATGGTGGCACGACGCCCGCGCCGGCACCGGCTAGCCGGCCACACAGGAAAGGGACGTGGAACCCAGGAAGCTGGCCGCCAAACGTATGGCAGGCTCGGCCGCTGGCGGCAAGACGCTCGTCAAGAAGAGGCAATGCGCCACGCCAGTGGTGATGGTGAGGCCGACCATCCCGATCGTGACTGGCTGAGTTTTCTTGCTGACTCCGGTGAGCCACCGAGCCGTTCCTTCCTTACGCTTATCTTGCCATGATCCAGGTCGCCGATGTCTCTGGCGCTAGCAGCGGCAGATGCCACGCTCGGGGATGGCTTCGCGTTCCGGAGGACCCGGTCTAGTGCCATCAATCTACCCAAGGGCCCGGCCGGGGAGGATCTCGGCCTGGACCCGACGGACATGGAGTGCTGCACTTGGAGGGACCTGAAAAAGGCCCTTGAGGAGCAGGAGGCGGCGGGCCAGGCTTGGCTGGCGTGGTCGGAGGTGGCGGTGTGCACGGATCCGGCGGTCTTTGTGCCGTCAACGGAGGAGGGGTGCGACCCAGACGGCGGGGCGGAGATGGTGATGGACGACTGGGAGGTCGTGGTGATTGGTGACGACACCCCGCCGCGAACCGAGGTGGTCGAGTGGGTGGAGGCGGAGGGAGGAGGAGGAGGGCTCGCCTTGGAGGAGGTGTCGCGTGCGATGGTGGATGGGGCGCCGTGGGCTACGGCGGACGAGGCACCATAGGCAACGGCTGACACGGCGCCACAAACGACACCGGCCGGCGCGCCGGAGTCGAGGCCTGTCGCGTAGAAGACAGCAAGCGGCAAGCACGGCCTGGTGGCCAGGCAGCCGCCGACGGTGCCAGGAAGCCGTCTCGTCGCTGGGTTGCAGCAAGCTTGGGCTGGGCCCAGCCAAGCCGTTTTTGGGCCCCCGACGTAGGAGGAGGCAACCATGGCCGCCGTGAGCCAGTGTCTCAGCAGGTGCACAGAGCGGGTTCAGGCCTTTGCCCAGGCTGAAATGGAGTGAGCATGGGAGCTGGAGCGTGCCGTGTTGATGAGTCTTCTTCCTCTGGTTTTTTCCTCTGCAGCTGGTCAGTGGGGGCGCGCGAGCGCACCCACTGGCTGTAGCCCTCGAGATTCAGGCCAACTACGTAGTAGTTGGGTCGAATCTTCAAATGCTTCGTCTCATGTTGAGTTTTGCCCTTTTGCAGCAACTGAACACCTACCGGGTCGGTGTTTAAAACTGGCTTCTAGAGAAGCACCAACAGCTCACGGTGCGGCTCGTCGCCAAGGAGGATGCGCTCGGCCTTGCGAAAGGTATGTTTTCTTGCGTGCTCTTAGTGGGGGCGCGCTAGCGCACCCACTGGGTGTAGCCCCCGAGATTCGAGCCAACTACGTAGTAGTTGGGTCGAATCTTAAAGCGTTCTTGTCTTTCCGCTCTTCGCCTTGACTCTGAATCTTTGTTGTACAGCCGCTGCAGCCGAGGTGACGGTCTAACGAACCCGTCTAGTTAGGGCCGGCCAACAGTGTGACCTGGCCATTGCCTACACCGGCCGGCTCCGGGTCGATGTGGGGGAGCTGAAGGCGGAGGCCACCAAGGTGGTGGAGGCCCAACGGGCACTTGCTGAAGCTGGTCAGTAATGTGAGTAGCTGGCTGGCGACAAGAGCCAGCTACTAGCCGACGTGGAGCGCCTGACGGTGGAGGCGGCCAAGGCAGCGGAGGCTCAGCTCGCGCTCGCCGAAGCCGGTCAGTAGCACGATCGGCTGACCGACAACTAGGGCCAGCTCCAGGCCGAGGTGGAGCGCTTGAAGACGGAGGTGGCCATTGCAGAGGTCCACCAGGAGAAGCTCCTTCGTCTGAAGGAGGAGCACGAGAAGGCGTCCGCCATTAAGGACACCGAGCTGAAGGTGGTCGTCGACAAGTGCGCCAAGCTGGAGAAGGCGCTTGAAGCGCGTGACCGTGCTGGGAACCGGGAGCAGCATGGTACATTGCTCGAAGCGCAACACTTGGACGAGGCCTTCACCAGTAAGTGCCTCTTTGTTGATTCCGCAGGGTTTGAGAAGCTGGGTTTGCTTATTTTGTTACCGACCGCCTTGCCTTTCTGCTCGACAGAGTACTTCCCGGAGGCGCAGGAGAGGGCGGACCAGGCCGTGCGCGAGCACCGGTCGACCCAGGCGGACGCGGGTGGGACGAATGACCTGCATGCCACCTGGTCTTTCACGGAGATCATGAAAGCGGCGGAGGTCTGCCTGCATGCCCTGGACGAGCAGACGGCAAGGCTTTCCGAGGCTGGTGTGGGGATGATTGCGGCTCTCTGGCCTGGCGCCGTTGGGCCCAACAGCTTCACGCGGCTGGCGCAGTGGCTGGAAGCCGGGCTAGCGCGGCTTCAAACGTGGCGTGTTACTGCCGCTCGTGCCGGTGCTGAAATGGCACTAAGGTTCGCCATGTCCTGTTATTCGGACTTGGCGCTGAACGAGCTGATGGCCAAATGGGCCGGCACGGAGGGTCAGCTGCAGGCGGAGGCGGGCCGGATCACAGCCAGGGCCAGATATATCGCCTCATTCGTGCTGCATGACGAGTTCAAGGTGGAGCGGCTGGAAGACGGCGGGGTGGTGAAGGAAATATGCCCTAGAGGCAATAATAAAGTTATTATTTATTTCCTTATATCATGATAAATGTTTATTATTCATGCTAGAATTGTATTAACCAGAAACATAATACTTGTGTGAATACATAGACAAACAGAGTGTCACTAGTATGCCTCTACTTGACTAGCTCGTTGATCAAAGATGGTTATGTTTCCTAGACATTGACATGAGTTGTCATTTGATTAATGGGATCACATCATTAGGAGAATGATGAGATTGAGTTGACCCATTCCGTTAGCTTAGCACTTGATCGTTTAGTATTCTGCTATTGCTTTCTTCATGACTTATACATGTTCCTATGACTATGAGATTATGCAACTCCCGTTTGCCGGAGGAACACTTTGTGTGCTACCAAACATCACAACGTAACTGGGTGATTATAAAGGTGCTCTACAGGTGTCTCCAAAGGTACTCGTTTGGTTGGCGTATTTCGAGATTAGGATTTGTCACTCCGATTGTCGGAGAGGTATCTCTGGGCCCACTCGGTAATGCACATCACTATAAGGCTTGCAAGCATTGCAACTAATGAGTTAGTTGCGGGATGATGTATTACCGAACAAGTAAAGAGACTTGCCGTTAATGAGATTGAACTAGGTATTGAGATACCGACGATCGAATCTCGGGCAAGTAACATACCGATGACAAAGGGAACAACGTATGTTGTTATGTGGTCTGACCGATAAAGATCTTCGTAGAATATGTAGGAGCCAATATGGGCATCCAGGTCCCGCTATTGATTATTGACCAGAGAGGTGTCTCGGTCATGTCTACATAGTTCTCAAACCCGTAGGGTCCGCACGCTTAAAGTTCATTGACGATATTGTACTATGAGTTATGTATGTTGGTGACTGAATGTTGTTCGGAGTTTTGGATGAGATCACGGACATGACGAGGAACTCCGGAATGGTCTGGAAGTAAAGATTGATATGTGGATAGTAGTGTTTGATCTCCGGAAAGGTTCCGGATTTTTCCCGAAATGTTTGGGCACGAGAACACTTTATTTAGGCCAAAGGGGAAAGCCCACGAGGTTTTTGGAAAGTGCAAAAGGAAGTTTTATGGAGTCCGAGGGCGACGCCTTGGGGTCCTGGCGTCTGGGTCCAGACGCTGGGAACCTTGGCGTTCGCCCGAGTCCGAGAAGGACTCTTGCCTTCGGGTGAAACCGACTTTGTGGAGGCTTTACTCCAAGTTTTGACCCCAAGGCTCAACATATAAATAGAGGTAGGGCTAGCACCCAAGACACATCAAGAAACACCAAGCCGTGTGCCGCAACCCCGTCCCCTCTAGTTTATCCTCCGTTATAGTGTTACGTAGTGCTTAGGCGAAGCCTCATGGAGATTGTTCTTCACCAACACCGTCACCACGCCGTCGAGCTACCGGAACTCATCTACTACTTCGCCCCTCTTGCTGGATCAAGAAGGTGAGGACGTCATCGAGCTGAACGTGTGCTGAACTCGGAGGTGCCGTACGCTCGGTACTTGGATCGGTCGGATCGTGAAGACGTATGACTACATCAACCGCGTTGTGCTAACGTTTCCGCTTTCGGTCTACGAGGGTACGTGAACAACACTCTCCCCTCTCGTTGCTATGCATCACCATGATCCTGTGTGTGCGTAGGAATTTTTTTGAAATTACTACGTTCCCCAACAGTGGTATCAGAGCCTGGTTTTATGCGTAGATTTTATATGGACGAGTAGAACACAAGTGAGTTGTGGGCGATACAAGTCATACTGCTTACCAGCATGTCACACTTTGTTCGGCGGTATTGTTGGATGAAGCGGCCCGGACTGACATTATGCGTACGCTTACGTGAGACTGGTTTTACCGCCGTGCTTTGCACACAGGTGACTAGCGGGTGTCAGTTTCTCCAACTTTAGTTGAACCGAGTGTGGCAACGCCCGGTCCTTGAGAAGGTTAAAACAACACTAACTTGACGAACTATCGTCGTGGTTTTGATGCGTGGGTAAGAATGGTTCTTGCTCAGCCCATAGCAGCCACGTAAAACTTGCAACAACAAAGTAGAGGACGTCTAACTTGTTTTTGCAGGGCATGTTGTGATGTGATATGGTCAAGACGTGATGAGATATAAGTTGTTGTATGAGATGATCATGTTTTTTTGATGTTATCGGCAACTGGCAAAAGCCTTATGGTTGTCTCTTTATTGCATAACATGCAAGCGCCAAATAATTGCTTTACTTTATCGTTGTGCAATAGCAATAGTTGCAAGAGCAATAGTTGGCAAGATGACCATGTGACGACACATTGATATAGATCAAGATGATGGAGATCATGGTGCCATGCATGTGACGATGGAGATCATGAAGATGCTTTGGAGATGGAGATCAAAGGCACAAGATGATGATGGCCATATCATGTCACATATTATGATTGCATGTGATTTTTATCTTTTATACATCTTATTTTGCTTAGTTCGGCGGTAGCTTTATAAGATGATCTATCACTAAATTTCAAGGTATAAGTGTTCTCCGTGAGTATGCACCGTTGCGAAAGTTCTTTGTGCTGAGACACCATGTGATGATCGGGTGTGATAAGCTCTACGTTCAAATACAACGGGTGCAAGACAGTTTTGCACACGAGGAATACTCAGGTTAAACTTGCCGAGCCTAGCATATGCAGATATGGCCTCGGAGCACTGAGACCGAAAGGTCGAGCGTGAATCATATAGAAGATATGATCAACATAGTGATGTTCACCATTGAAAACTACTCCATCTCACGTGATGATCGGACATGGTTTAGTTGATTTGGATCACGTGATCACTTAGATGATTAGAGGGATGTCTATCTAAGTGGGAGTTCTTAAGTAATATGATTAATTGAACTTTAATATATCATGAACTTAGTCCTGATAGTATTTTGCAAATAATGTTGTAGATCAATAGCTCGCGTGCTTCCCTATGTTTTATATATGTTCCTAGAGAAAACGAAGTTGAAAGATGATAGTAGCAATGATGCGGACTGGGTCCATGATCTGAGGTTTATCCTCATTGCTGCATAGAAGAATTATGTCCTTGATGCACCGCTAGGTGACAAACCTATTGTAGGAGCAGATGCAGATGTTATGAACGTTTGGCTAGCTCGATATGATACCTACTTGATAGTTTAGTGCACCATGCTTAACGTCTTAGAATCGGGACTTCAAAGACGTTTTGAATGTCATGGACCATATGAGATGTTCCAGGAGTTGAAGTTAATATTTCAAGCAAATACCCGAGTTGAGAGATATGAAGTCTCCAACAAGTTCTATAGCTAAAAGATGGAGGAGAATAGCTCAAGCGGTGAGCATGTGCCTGCATTGTGCAGGTACTACAATCACTTGAATCAGGTGGGAGTTAATCTGGGTACTACAATCACTTGCCTGAGACTAAGGGTGTGTTTGGTTCGGGAACGAAGTGGAACGTAATGTCATGGTTCCATTCCACTAGAATGGGCCGGTTCCGTTTTTTTGTTTGGTATATGCAATTCCGAGGAATGAACTGGTTACGCTTTAGTGTTTGGTTTCAGAGATGTGATGGAATGGATTTGTTCATCTCTCCACTTGTCTGCTTGTGATTATGTAAAATATAGTGAACTTTGAATTAGATTTCAGTCAATCAAAAACCACAGAATACATTGGCACACACATATGGCCGACTGAATTAAGCAAGAGCGGTGCACACATTGAATTGGATTTCAGAACACCAAATACAACTGACTTCCATCAAATGCCTGATCTCGAACAGAAAAAGATTGAATCGGATGGGGAGCTCGCCAGTACAGGCCCATCTTAGGAGCCCTTAGCCCCAATCGCCGGCAGACTTGGTTGGGAAGCTTCGGCTGCGCGGCATAGGACTGGAGAAACCTGGGCGTGAAGACCGCGTCGAGCGATGCACGAGGCCGCACAGCTGTGCGTACTACAGATCGACATCACCACTCGCCGCCATCCAGCGCGGCCGTCTTGCGATGCACGAGCCCGTGCAGGAGCAGCGCGTACACTCTGGTACGGATCTACGTCGCCTCTCGCCTCCATCCGCCGCCATCTCTCGGTGCCTGCCGTCGCTCGCCTCCATCCAGCGCCGTCTTTCGGTGCCGCATTGCCGCTCTCTTCCATCCAGCGCCGCTGTTGCTACTGTCGCCGCTCGCGTCCGGAGAGGGAGAGGGATAGAGTTGCGAGGCGAGGAGAACGACCGGTTCCATGTGGTCCACTCGATTTGGAGGTACGGCGCATTCCGCATATGGGTGGAATATCCGGTGCAGGGGAACGATCGGTTACCATTCCAGCTCTGTACCAAACGCTGGAACAGGGCCTAGGAACGGGTCGGACCCATGACATTCTTCTTGGAGACTGCAAGCAAACACACCCTAAGTGCTTCTACTGCAAAGGGACTGGTCACTAGAAGCGGAACTACCCCAAGTATTTGGCGGATAAGAAGAATGGCAAAGTGAACAAAGGTATATTTGATATACATGTTATTGATGTGTACCTTACTAGCGTTTATAGCAACCCCTCATTATTTGATACTAGTTCAGTTGTACTAACTCAAAACGGGAGTTGCAGAATGAACAGAAACTAGTTAAGGGCGAGGTGACGATGAGTGTTGGAAGTACTTCCAAGATTGATATGATCATCGCACACTCCCTATACTTTCGGGATTAGTGTTGAACCTAAAAAAGTGTTATTTGGTGTTTGCGTTGAACATGAATATGATTTGATCATGTTTATTGCAATACGGTTATTCATTTAAATTAGAGAATAATTGTTGTTCTGTTCACATGAATAAAACCTTCTATGGTCATACACCCAATAAAAATGGTTTGTTTGATCTCGATCGTAGTGATACACATATTCATAATATTGAAGCCAAAAGATGCAAAGTTTATAATGATAGTGCAACTTATTTGTAGCACTGCCGTTTAGGTCATATTGGTGTAAAGCGCATGAAGAAACTCCATGTCGATGGGATTTTGGAATCACTTGATTATGAATCACTTGATGCTTGCGAACCATGCCTTATGGGCAAGAGGACTAAGACTCCGTTCTCCAGAACAATGGAGCAAGCAACTGACTTATTGGAAATATTACATACTGATGTATGTGATCCGATGAGTGTTGAGGCTCACGGCGGGTATTGTTATTTTATGACCTTCACAGATGATTTGAGCAGATATGGGTATATCTACTTAATGAAACATAAGTCTGAAACATTTGAAAAGTTCATATAGTTTCAGAGTGAAGTCATCGTAACAAGAAAATAAAGTTTCTATGATTTGATCGTGGAGGAGAATATTTGAGTTACGAGTTTGGTCTTCTTCTGAAACAATGTGGAATAGTTTCACAACTCACGCCACCCGGAACACCACAACGTAATGGTGTGTACGAACATCATAACCGTACTTTATTGATATGGTGCAATCTATGATGTCTCTTATGGATTTACCACTATTGTTTTGGGGTTATGCATTAGAGATAGCTGCATTCACGATTAATAGGGCACCATCTAAATCCGTTGAGATGACACCATATGAACTGTGGTTTGGCAAGAAACCCAAGTTGTCGTTTCTTAAAGTTTGGGGTTGCGATGCTTATGTGAAAAAGTTTCAACCTGATAAGCTCGAACCCAAATCGGAGAAGTGCGTCTTCATAGGATACCCAAAAAGAAAATATTGGGTACACCTTCTATCACAGATCCGAAGGCAAGACATTTGTTGCTAAATTTCGATCCTTTCTAGAGAAGGAGTTTCTCTCGAAAGAAGTGAGTGGGAGGAAAGTAGAACTTGATGAGGTAATTGTACCACCTCTCGAATTGAAAAGTAGTTCATCACTGAAATCAGTTCCAGTGATCCCTACACGAATTAGTGAAGAAGTTAATGATGATGATCATGAAACTTCAGATCAAGTTACTACCGAACCTCATAGGTCAACCAGAGTAAGATCCGCACCAAAGTGCTATGGTAATCCTGTTCTGGAGGTCATGTTACTAGACCAAGACGAACCTACGAACTATGAAGAAGCTATGATGAGCCCAGATTCCGACAGATGACTTGAGGTCATGAAATCTGAGATATGATCCATGTATGAGAACAAAGTGTGGACTTTGGTGGACTTGCTCGATGATCGGCAAGCCATTGAAAATAAATGGACCTTCAAGAGGAAGACGAACACTGATGGTAGTGTTACTATCTACAAAGCTCGACTTGTCGCAAAAGTTTTTCGACAAGTTCAAGGTGTTGAGTACGATGAGTTTTTCTCACTTGTAGCGATGCTTAAGTCTATACGAATCATGTTAGCAATTGCCGCATTTGATGAAATCTGGCAAATGGATGTCAAGACTGCATTCCTTGATGGATTTCTTAAAGAAGAGTTGTATATGATGCAACCAGAAGGTTTTGTCGATCCTAAAGGTGCTAACAAAATGTGCAAGCTCTAGCGATCCATCTATGGACTGGTGCAAGCATCTCAGAGTTGGAATATATGCTTTGATGAGTTGATCAAAGCATATAGTTTTATCTGAACTTGCGGTGAAGCCTGTATTTACAAGAAAGTGAGTGGGAGCACTACAACATTTCTGATAAGTATATATGAATGACATATTGTTGATCAGAAATAATGTAGAATTATTCTGCAAAGCATAAAGGAGTGTTTGAAAGGAGTTTTTCAAAGAAAGACCTCGGTGAAGCTGCTTACATTGAGCATCAAGATCTATAGAGATAGATCAAGACGCTTGATAAGTTTTTTCAATGAGTACATACCTTGACAAGATTTTGAAATAGTTCAAAATGGAATAGTCAGAGAAAGAGTTCTTGCCTGTGTTACAAGGTATGAAATTGAGTAAGACTCAAAGCCTGACCAAGGCAGAAGATAGAAAGAGAATGAAAGTCATTCCCTATGCCTCAGCCATAGGTTCTATAAATTATGCCATGCTGTGTACCAGGTCTATTGTATACCCTACCACTAAGTTTGGCAAGGGAGTGCAATAGTGATCTAGGAGTAGATCACTAGACAACGGTCAAAATTATTCTTATTGGAATAAGGATATGTTTCTCGATTATGGAAGTGACAAAAGGTTCATCGTAAAGGGTTACGTCCATGCAAGTTTTGACACTGATCCAGATGACTCTAAGTCTCAATCTGGATACATATTGAAAGTGGGAGCAATTAGCTACAGTAGCTCCGTGCGGAGCATTGTTGACATAGAAATTTGCAAAATACATACGGATCTGAATGTGGCAGACCCGTTGACTAAACTTCTCTCACAAGCAAAACATGATCACTTAGTACTCTTTGGGGTGTTAATCACATAGTTGAACTAGATTATTGACTCTAGTAAATCCTTTGGGTGTTGGTCACATGACAATGTGAACTATGGGTGTTAATGTAACATCCCAAAATTCTAAATTTTGGAATGTTATAAACAAATAGATAGATTTGATTGTTTGTTTGATTGATTGACTGAAAGTGAGTGAATTCTAAACTTTTTGAAAGTTAAATGAGAGGGAATAAAAGGACTTTCCCAAACTTTCATTTTGCTTTTATGATCTTCGGGAATTCAAATTCTTTTCGTCACAAAACCCTGGAGAGAAAATGACATGACTTCTTCCATTTATTTAAATGACAAGGGGTGTTGAAAATATTTGAAATTTCATTTGAGAATATTTCCAATTCTGAAACTTTATGCAACTCAATGATTTTCACGAGCGAAGATAAAATGACTTCTTCAAAACATATGAAATACGAGTTGGGAGTTTCAAAGAATAAAATTCAAAGTTCTTTTGAATTTATTTTCAATTTGGAGTTATTTGAGTTTTATTCAAATTATTTTTCTCCAAAAATAAAATATATGGAAATAGGGTAACATGATTCCCTACATCAGAAAATTCGATAGAAATTAATTTGAAGTCATTTTGGTATTTTTAAAATGATTTTTGTTGGATTTTTATTAGAGCTGAAACACTCTTTGTTTTATTTGGATTTGTGTGTATTTTATTTGAAGCTAAAATAATGTTCATCTTGTAGGAAATCTTTTTCTGAAAATTTTGATATATTATATGCCTATATAAAAATTTTATTTCTTTGGTTTTTTTTTTGTCTTTGTCTTAAAAAAAAAAGACTTCCCTCCGCCGAACTGGGCCGGCCCAGCTCCCTGCCAGGCCGCGGCCCAGCCCAGCCGCCGTCGCCCGTCCCCGATCTCCAGGAAACCGACTCACTTGCAGACGCCGCGCTTGCCGCCGTCAGACGCCGTGGGACACCGCGCCACCTGCCCCTCCTCCAAGCCAGCGCCTCCCTCCTCCTATAAATCCCGGCGCCCGGACCCTCTCTCTCCTCGTTGTCGTCGCTGCCGCATCTCGCCGAGGCGCCGCCCGCTCCGTTTAAATGTTGGGAGCCACCACCGACGCCGTAATCTCCTCCTCGCCGCCCTCCTCGACCACTCCGCCGCCTTCCTCGTCGCCCGGAGCCACCACCCCGACCGGAGCTGAGACGCCGCCGCCCTCCCGCGTCGCCGGAGTTCGCCGCCGCCGCCGCGGTAACCGCCGCCCCTCCCCGTCCGTCCGATCTGGATCTAAGGGTCCAGATCCTTTTGTTTTTTTTTCTAAAACGTTTTTTTTCTTATTCGGTGAACGTTCGTTAGTTAGGGTTTGCACCGAATGGTTTTTCCGTTCGTTAGCAAACGTTCGCTAAATAGCCTTTTCATTTTATTTTAGTTTTCTGCTAGGGACCCGTAAGTAATTATTTTCTTCACAGATTAGTCCCTAATTTTCAAACGACTATAACTTTTTACTCGTTAGTCCAAATCCAACGAAACCAACGCCCACTTCTTCGTTATGATCTCCTCTATCCAGTAATCCAACTCAAACATGTTTTTGAAAGTTTAAAATTTGAATTAGACCAGATTTGAATTTGAACTTCGTTTGATCGTAACTTGAGTTTTATAACTCCGTTTGAGTTGATTCTTTTTGCAAACCGAAGCTCTTGACCTAAACTTTCTGATAAGGCCAAATTCACATAATTTTGGTACTGTTAGAAATTGTTTTATGTTGCAAGAGTTATTTGCTTGGTTTTGATGTTTTCAGTATCGTCTTCTTCGATCTTTCTGATCTTTGAGTGATTGCTTATGTGTGGTTACTATTGCTTGATTACGATAGATTGACCGGAGTGTGACGAGTAGATCTATCAAGAGTTTTGAGTACGAATCATCTTCATCAACATTGCAGGCAAGTTCACACTTTGATCATATCCTTTTTATACCCAGTTTTTATGCATTAGTTTCACCCTCAAACATTGCATGAGTAGGATTGATAACATGTGTGTATTGGGAAGTAGTTGTTGAGGTAGAACCTATTGCCCTGTTACTATCAATCCCTTGGGAGTTACTTCTACGTTGCTTATATTGCCATGCTATGCTCGTAGACGTGGTTTGGTTTGAGAGAATTCATGAAAGATGTGAGAGATTATTGTTAACTAAGGTTTAACTTAAGGTGGCTACTTTAATACACATCTGGGTGGATTGGTTGGGGCACCTGGGATATACCGATGGACTAGCAGGACACTGGGGTTATACCAAGTGTTGTCCTAGGAGATCCCGGGGTTATACCGTGTGATCATCCTATGGCTCGCCACCCGTGCTCAAAGGGATCTCGAGATATTTTCATGCTAGAAACTTCCGTGTGCAGCCACAAGCTATTATGGGCTCTAGCATAGTTGAGTAAGTTACGTGAAGCTCTTGAAGAGGTAGATCAGCAAGTAGTGGGTTTTGTAGGTTTGGTATGGTCTACCCTGAGTAAAGAGTTAATGTTTCTGAAAGACTGTGTCTCGGTCATCCGTTTCTCAAACACCATGCAGTGCGAGAAACCAACGGAGGCGATCGAGTCTTGTGGGGAAAAGTGCGCAAACCTCTACAGAGTGTACAATCTAATCATGGTTAGCCGTGTCCCCGGTTATGGACAATCTTGAGTATCTAGTACTTGGAGTATCTTAAGTATCTCATCATGTTACTTAAATTAATTTTGTTGGGTTAATGATTACTTTTAGTTGGGATCATTGAGTTGGGGGTACCTTCTCAATGATGTTTCAACCACCATGATAGTTAAATTAAAATATATTCCTTTGATATAGGGAAAAATTGGCTTTTCGCAAAACCTTTTAACCATAGAGCTTTTCCACCAGCCAAATATGCATGTAGAGATAGCCATTATTCATCATTGCTCTATGGTGTAAATTTGCCAGTACATTCAATGTACTGACCCTTTGTGGCTGCAACGTCTCATGTTGCAGGATATCTTCTGACGAGTAAGTGATACGTTAGATTCTGATTTCTACACTCAACTTTGCCGTTGGTGTTGATGGGAATCCACAACCTTGTTACTTCCGCTATATTTTGGATCGAGGTAATAGTATTTACGTTACTTTATACATGTGATTTACCTCTGTTATAAATCCTTCGAGTACTGTGTGTGTCAGCATACCGATCCAGGGATGACACCTAAGCACAAAGACTTGACCGTCTGAGGTCGGGTCGCTACAAGATGGTATCAGAGTGCATGTTGACTGTAGGACGTGACCCTAGAAACTGGCAAGCCCATAGGAAAGATTTTCTCTACTACTTCTTTTTCAAAAAGATCTTTTACCTCTCTTCTCTTCTGAGCTTATTCAAATATTCCCTTTTAGCGAGACCATACCCATTTTCCCCTTTTGAGCACTCGAAGATTTGACTGATGAGACCACTCCAAGGAGACAAGATATCGGACAACTAAGACCATTTGGAATGAAGAAGATTTTACTGTGTAAATGGAAACTACAACTGTTGAAGACTCCGAAGACTAGGAGAATTTGAAGGCTCTGAAGAATTCCTAGATCAAGGTGTATCGGAGAAAGTTTGGAACATGGAGCATTAGAATTCAAAGTTCTGTCAAGGAAAACCCTAAGGCAGGAGATATCAACTATGGAATGCTAGCTCATGGAAATGACAAAAGCAGAAACACGCTATCCATGATGTTATCGCCCGCTTATGCTATTGTCACCGTGTGGAGTTAAGTATGCGATACATGGAAGGATGGATGGTAGAAGGCTGATGGAGCATCTGTCAAGAAAAGATGTAGTTTTAAATCTTAGGCTGGTGTATCACCAGGATCTGGAGTGTTACATCGGGAAGTTAAGATGGACCTACAAGAAGCAATATTTGACAAGAAGGCAATTGGTGAAGAACTCAGAACCGGAAGTCAAGTAACCAAACTGGAGGAACAAAACCTCGAGATACCGGAGATTCGTCAGATCAAGGACAAGAGGATCATGGTTCATGTCAAGGAAGTTGAAATCGAAGTTTGGAATGGCACTCGAAATATTAAAGGACGTCGCGAGAGACTTCAAGGCCAACAGAGATGATCTGGCAAAAGAACTTGAGCAGGACAAGCACGATTGGAAGAAGCCATCGGAGACATGAACAAGACTTGAAGAGTTTGATGACTTTGAGATCCATTGACCTTTAGAAGACCAAGCCCCGTTGTACTTACGTTAGATGCGACGATTGTGAGCTGTCATTTGCTTGATGTTTTTCCGACAGCCACAATAAAACATGTCTTTCCAAAACTATTGTTTGCATTGTGTGTATCCCTCTCTATCTCTCTTATCCCACCCCAAAACCCATGGACCCAATAGAGGACGAATGGAGATGAAATCATATTTCCTGGACCGATGGGTCAATTGGAGACGGACCGATGGATTGAGAAACATGGAAGAATCAAATGGAGAATAACCCTATAACCAGAAAGGATATGACCTAGCATGCCCTTCAGTGCTTTGAAAGAGGTGCTGATACTTGGTGGAGGATGTACCAAACCATCAACGGATGGCAAGGAGTAACCACTTGGGGAGAAATTAAGTTGACTTTGCTAATGTCTCGGTGTGTGTCCCGTAAATTGAAGCCTTCGGAAAGGATATGAAGAAACCTTGTGCATGCAAGCTCTGTGGAGAAATAGGACACACCCATAAGGAACACAAGGATGAATTCCCTAATTGTGAAGGAAGTCACCCAACTGAAGAATGCCCAACTAGACAGATTAATTGTTTCTTGTGTGAAGGAACTACCCACTACCCTGCTCAGTGTCACATTTACACTATGGTACAGAGAACCATCCAGCAGAAGAAAGAAGAAATGAAAGGAGCCCTCATGGAGATGTTAGAAGAACTGTGACGAAGGAAGATGTTGAGGACACACACAAAGGAAACAAAATTAAAGCCCGCACCAAGTCATGCTATTCATGCGGAAAGAAGGACACATCTCCCAAGATTATGCGAATGGAGATCTAGTAGAATTCGGTAGAGGAAGTAGAGTATGACCCACAGGAAATAGAAGCCCTGATTGGAACAGAAAGGTCCAGGAAGAGGAATAGATTGGATTCAGGAAGGACTGAGTCATGTCAACTGTTACAAATGCAAGGAGTCAGGGCACTACATCAACACTTGCCCAAAATGGAAGCCGAGGACCCAAGGAGGCTATGTGATCATGAGGAAACCTCGAAACCTGTCAGAAGTAATATGTTTCCGTTGTAATGTAGCAGGGCACTTTGCCGGAGATTGTCCGAAGGAGAAGGAGACTGGTGATATATAGTTGAATTTGTAACAGAATAAATGGAGTAGTAGAAGTGAGAGCTTTTCTTTTATATTGAGGTGTTAAGTTGAGACATGTAATGGAAAAGTGAGAGATTGTGATAATTTAAGAATCAATAAAGTTAGCAGTGTTGGTACTGCTTTGGATTTTATGAGTTACCCTATGAGGAAAAATGTTGACCAATTTCGAGGATATGAGAAATATGGTCTATGGAATATTGGAACATTTTAAGGGTGGTAGTACCCTGTAAGAACCGTTGACCACAGGAAAAGATAAGGATACCCATCGAATGGATGGGACAAAATGAATATGAGTTTTGTCTCGATATGTTTGATACCCCAAGAGAGTGTGGGATGAAGTTGGAGACCGTCAGTTGTTTGGACCAAATGTGATCAAGGAGTCAGAAAAGAATGTTAAGTTGATTCGAGTTAGACTGAAGGTAGCTCAGTCCAGGCAGAAGAGTTATGCAGACTCAAAAATGCAAGAAGGTAGTCGATAAAATTGGAAACAGAGAATACCTTCGTGTGCCACCTCTGCAAGGAGTTAAACGATTTGGAGTTAAGGGAAAGTTAGCCCCGAGATCTGTAGGACCATACTGAGTTTTGGAGCGTATGGGAGAAGTGGCCAACAAATTGGAGTCACCCGAAGGACTGTTAGGAGTTCATGATGTGTTTCACGTATTCCAGTTGAAGAGGTACCATGCAGAGATGGCCAATATTCTCCTGTAAGGACGCTTGACCCTGGAAAGGATAATGATGTTCCATGAAGTGGAGTATGGACTTCATAAGTATAAGTTTTTATCTCGGTAGGTGGGATATCCCACGAGGATGAAGAGATGAATTACTATTGGATATAAAGGAGGTATGATGTTGGAAATATGGATCAAGGTAAATTCCATGATGAGTCCGAGTAATCATGTCCTAGTTTGGTGCCAATAGAAGGAAGGAAGACAATACAATTGGATGGATTTAAGAATACTAGGAAGTTGGAAGTTGGAATAATGATCGAGTTGCCCGATGATGAGTTCAAGGTTTGCAAGTGATGAGATGGGCCATAACCCACAGGCCCCAGGACCTGCCAAGAAGCAAGCACACTATTGCTGAAGGAGAAACTCTGGAAGAAGACGATATGCCTTTATCGACAGACGATCTTATAGGAGTTTACGCAAAACCTGAGAGTTGTTAAGGAACGATAGTTGTTTGTTTGGCTTGCAGAATCAATGGATTTATCCGAACTTGGTTCGTCGACAAGAGAAATTCTGCAATGCTTGCGAGGATGACCGAGTGTTAGAATGCGAGATTCGCTAAACCATGTACAAGGTAATGATTTGGGTGCGGGATGGATTGATCACCATACCGACTTACTCTTATTATTCACTTTGTTATATGGGATGGTAAATCTGAGTGACTTACCTATAGTAGAGAGACGACGATCAAAACCTTGTTTGAACCTTAGAGTGGTATAGGTATCTCTTTCTCCCTTGTACACGGCAGTTGTTGCCAATCGTACGATATACGGTGAGGTTCAACCCAGACCCGTTTCCTGCAGGACAAACCATAAATTGATGACCACCATGAGATATCGATAATTGTTTAGTATTGGCGCCAGACCCAAATTACTATAAAGACCCAATCTCGGAATAACCTTACCAAGAGTAAAGGACAAAAGAATTGAGGAAAAGGTTATGCCACTACCGGAAGAGCCCAGAGAAGGAATTATCCTTACGATCTCGAGAAGACCGAAATCGCCAACGATAAGGATGGAGTATATGAGTTTTGATGGAACCGTAACCATGCTTCTAAGGGTGGTAGCACCCCAGATCCCTTGTGATAATCGATGGATTTTGAAGACCCCCAAACCCTAACCTATTTCTTTCTAGCCTCTCCGAATCTCGAGGACGAGATTCATTTTAAGGGTGGTAGTTTGTAACATCCCAAAATTCTAAATTTTGGAATGTTATAAACAAATAGATAGATTTGATTGTTTGTTTGATTGATTGACTGAAAGTGAGTGAATTCTAAACTTTTTGAAAGTTAAATGAGAGGGAATAAAAGGACTTTCCCAAACTTTCATTTTGCTTTTATGATCTTCGGGAATTCAAATTCTTTTCGTCACAAAACCCTGGAGACAAGATGACATGAATTCTTCCATTTATTTAAATGACAAGGGGTGTTGAAAATATTTGAAATTTCATTTGAGAATATTTCCAATTCTGAAACTTTATGCAACTCAATGATTTTCACGAGCGAAGATAAAATGACTTCTTCAAAACATATGAAATACGAGTTGGGAGTTTCAAAGAATAAAATTCAAAGTTCTTTTGAATTTATTTTCAATTTGGAATTATTTGAGTTTTATTCAAATTATTTTTCTCCAAAAATAAAATATATGGAAAATAGGGTAACATGATTCCCTACATCAGAAAATTCGATAGAAATTAATTTGAAGTCATTTTGGTATTTTTAAAATGATTTTTGTTGGATTTTTATTAGAGCTGAAACACTCTTTGTTTTATTTGGATTTGTGTGTATTTTATTTGAAGATAATATAATGTTCATCTTGTAGGAAATCTTTTTCTGAAAATTTTGATATATTATATGCCTATATAAAAATTTTATTTCTTTGGTTTTTTTTTTGTCTTTGTCTTAAAAAAGACTTCCTCCTTGGCCGGGCTGCCCGGCTCCTGCCAGGCAGCTGGCCCAGCCAGCCGCCGTCGCCCGTCCCCGATCTCCAGCAGACCGACTCACGCAGGAGGCGCGCGCCGTCGCCACGTGGGACACCGCGCCACCTTGCCCCTCCTCCAAGCCGCCTCCCTCCCTCCTATAAATCCGTGCCGGACCCCTCTCTCTCCTCGTTCGTCGTGCCGCTGCCGCATCTCGCCGAGCCGCCGCCGCCCCGCTCCGTTTCGTCGCTGGGAGCCACCACCGACGCCGCCAATCTCCTCCCCTCGCCGCGCCGCCCCTCCTCGACCACTCCGCCGCCTACCTCGTCGCCCGGAGCCACCACCCCAACCGGAGCTGAGACGCCGCCGCCCTCCCGCGTTGCCGGAGTTCGCCGCCGCCGCTGCGGTAACCGCCGCCCCTCCCCGTCTGTCCGATCTGGATCTAAGGGTCCAGATCCGTTTGTTTTTTTTTCTAAAACGTTTTTTTTTCTTATTCGGTGAATGTTCGTTAGTTAGGGTTTGCACCGAATGGTTTTTCCGTTCGTTAGCGAACGTTCGCTAAATAGCCTTTTCATTTTATTTTAGTTTTCTGCTAGGGACCCGTAAGTAATTATTTTCTTCACAGATTAGTCCCTAATTTTCAAACGACTATAACTTTTACTCATAGTCCAAATCCATGAAACCAACGCCCACTTCTTCGTTATGATCTCCTCTATCCAGTAATCCAACTCAAACATATTTTTAAAAGTTTAAAATTTGAATTAGACCAGATTTGAATTTGAACTTTGTTTGATCGTAACTTGAGTTTTATAACTCCGCTTGAGTTGATTCTTTTTGCAAATCGAAGCTCTTGACCTAAACTTTCTGATAAGGCCAAATTCACATAATTTTGGTACTGTTAGAAATTGTTTTATGTTGCAAGAGTTATTTGCTTGGTTTTGATGTTTTCCGAATTGTTTTCTTCGTTCTTTCCGATCTTTTGAGTGATTGCTTATGTGTGGTTACTATTGCTTGATTACGATAGATTGACCGGAGTGTGATGAGTAGATCTATCAAGAGTTTTGAGTATGAATCATCTTCATCAACATTGCAGGCAAGTTCACACTTTGATCATATCCTTTTTATACCCAGTTTTTATGCATTAGTTTCACCCTCAAACATTGCATGAGTAGGATTGATAACATGCGTGTATTGGGAAGTAGTTGTTGAGGTAGAACCTATTGCCCTGTTACTATCAAACCCTTGGGAGTTACTTCTACGTTGCTTATATTGCCATGCTATGCTCGTAGACGTGGTTTGGTTTGAGAGAATTCATGAAAGATGTGAGAGATTATTGTTAACTAAGGTTTAACTTAAGGTGGCTACTTTAATACACATCTGGGTGGATTGGTTGGGGCACCACAGGGATATACGGTGGACTAGCCGGACACAGGGTTATACCAAGTGTTGTCCTAGGAGATCCCGGGGTTATACCGTGATCATCCTATGGCTCGCCACCCAGGCTCAAAGGGATCTGAGATATTTTCATGCTAGAAACTTCCGTGTGCAGCCACAAGCTATTATGGGCTCTAGCATAGTTGAGTAAGTTACGTGAAGCTCTTGAAGAGGTAGATCAGCAGGTAGTGGGTTTTGTAGGTTTGGTATGATCTGCCCGGAGTAAAGAGTTAATGTTTCTGAAAGACTGTGTCTCGGTCATCCGTTTCTCAAACACCATGCAGTGCAAGAAACCAACGGAGGCGATCGAGTCTTGTGGGGACAAGTGCGAAAACCTCTGCAGAGTGTACAATCTAATCATGGTTAGCCGTGTCCCCGGTTATGGACAATCTTGAGTATCTAGTACTTAGAGTATCTTAAGTATCTCATCATGTTACTTAAATTAATTTTCTTGGGTTAATGATTACTTTTAGTTGGGATCATTGAGTTGGGGGTACCTTCTCAATGATGTTTCAACCACCATGATAGTTAAATTAAAATATATTCCTTTGATATAGGGAAAAATTGGCTTTTCGGAAAACCTTTTAACCATAGAGCTTTTCCACCAGCCAAATATGCATGTAGAGATAGCCATTATTCATCATTGCTCTATGGTGTGAATTTGCCAGTACATTCAATGTACTGACCCTTTGTGTCTGCAACGTCTCATGTTGTAGGATATCTTACGACGAGTAAGTGATACGTTAGGGTTACGATTTCTACACTCAACTTTGCCGTTGGTGTTGATGGGAATCCACAACCTTGTTACTTCCGCTATATTTTGGATCGAGGTAATAGTATTTACGTTACTTTATACATGTGATTTACCTCTGTTATAAATCCTTCGAGTACTGTGTGTGTCAGCATACCGATTCAGGGATGACACCTAAGCACAGAGACTTGACCGTCTGAGGTCGGGTCGCTACAGTTAATCACATGGTGATATGAACTATTGGTGCTAAATCACATGATGATGCGAACTAGATTATTGACTCTAGTGCAAGTGGGAGACTGAAGGATATATGCCCTAGAGGCAATAATAAAGTTATTATTTATTTCCTTATATCATGATAAATGTTTATTATTCGTGCTAGAATTGTATTAACCGGAAGCATAATACTTGTGTGAATACATAGACAAACAGACTGTCACTAGTGTGCCTCTACTTTACTAGCTCGTTGATCTAAGATGGTTATGTTTCCTAGCCATTGACATGAGTTGTCATTTGATTAACGGGATCACATCATTAGGAGAATGATGAGATTGAGTTGACCCATTCCGTTAGCTTAGCACTCGATCGTTTAGTATTCTGCTATTGCTTTCTTCATGACTTATACATGTTCCTATGACTATGAGATTATGCAACTCCTGTTTACCGGAGGAACACTTTGTGTGCTACCAAACGTCACAAGTAACTGGGTGATTATAAAGGTGCTCTACAGGTGTCTCGAAAGGTACTTGTTGGGTTGGCGTATTTCGAGATTAGGATTTGTCACTCCGATTGTCGGATAGGTATCTCTGGGCCCACTCGGTAATGCACATCACTATAAGCCTTGCAAGCATTGCAACTAATGAGTTAGTTGCAGAATGATGTATTACGGAATGAGTAAAGAGACTTGCCGGTAACGAGATTGAACTAGGTATTGAGATACCGACGATCGAATCTCGGGCAAGTAACATACCGATGACAAAGGGAACACGTATGTTGTTATGCGGTCTGACCGATAAACATCTTCGTAGAATATGTAGGAGCCAATATGGGCATCCAGGTCCTGCTATTGGTTGTTGACCAGAGAGGTGTCTCGGTCATGTCTACATAGTTCTCGAACCCGTAGGGTCTGCACGCTTAATGTTCATTGATGATATAGTACTATGAGTTATGTATGTTGGTGACCAAATGTTGTTTGAAGTTTTGGATGAGATCACGGATATGACGAGGAAGTCCGGAATGGTCCGGAAGTAAAGATTGATATGTGGATAGTAGTTTTTGATCTCCGGAAAGGTTCCGGAATCCATCGGAAGGGGTTCCGAATGTTTCCCGAAATGTTTGGGCACGAGAACACTTTATCTGGGCCAAAGGGGAAAAGCCCACGAGGTTTTTGGAAAGAGCAAAAGGAAGTTTTGCGGAGTCCAGGGGCCAGACGCTAGGGTCCCTGGTGTCTGGGTCCAGACGCCGGGAACCCTGGCGTCTGGCCTTGGAGTCCGAGAAGGACTCTTGCCATTCGGATGAAACCAACTTTGTGGAGGATTTTACTCCAAGTTTTGACCCCAAGGCTCAACATATAAATAGAGGGGTAGGGCTAGCACCCAAGACACATCAAGAAACACCAAGCCGTGTGCCGGCAACCCCGTCCTCTCTAGTTTATCCTCCGTCATAGTTTTCGTAGTGCTTAGGCGAAGCCCTGCGAAGATTGTTCTTCACCAACACCGTCACCACGCCGTTGAGCTGCCGGAACTCATGTACTACTTCGCCCCTCTTGCTGGATCGAGAAGGCGAGGACGTCATCGAGTTGAACGTGTGCTGAACTCGGAGGTGTCGTACGTTCGGTACTTAGATTTGTCGAATCGTGAAGACGTACGACTACATCAACCGTGTTATGCTAAAGCTTCCGCTTTCGGTCTATGAGGGTACGTGGACAACACTCTCCCCTCTCGTTGCTATGCATCACCATGATCCTGTGTGTGCGTAGGATTTTTTTTGAAATTACTACGTTCCCCAACAGGTGGTGCCACCTGACGACTTCGGTCTGCTTCTCTGAGGAGACGGGCCCCTACGCGGATGAGGACGCTGAGTTGGCTGACATCGGCTCCTCGACGAACCCGGAGGCCACCGAGGAGGAGCCGGTGACTATGCAACCCGACGCAGGAGCCGTCTGAAGCTGAAGTGGCCCTCCTTTTTTTTCTCATTTCTGTTAAGTTGCAGTTCCACCCACCAACTCGGGTGTTGTTGGTGAATGTAATGAACTTTGGCCTTGGGCCCATATTATCGCAATGAAAATATTTTTGTGAATGTTTGTGCTTCTGCTCTTTGTTTTCTAAGCCTTTTTCTTGCTTGCTTCCTCTTTGGGCCTCCCCCCCCCCCCCCCCGCGAGTCGAACAGCCGGGTTTCGGTCTGTGACAAGGAGTTCGACCCTTAGAAAGAGCATGTAATACTTAGGCCCTTCAAATGTTGAGCGAGACTGAAACACCCACTAGGCCTGCTAGCGAGCAGCCGGTCATGCGGCAACTTAGAGCAGTGAGACTGGGTTGGCCAATCCGGCATACTGATGTCTACTACGCAACTTTATTCTTGTAGACACGTGTTGGGCCTCCAAGCGCAGAGTTTTGTAGGACAGTAGCAATTTTCCCTCAAGTGGATGACCTAAGGTTTATCAATCTGTGGGAGGCATAGGATGAAGATGTCTCTCTCAGACA
This sequence comes from Aegilops bicornis, assembly GCA_021605145.1. Classification (NCBI taxonomy): domain Eukaryota; kingdom Viridiplantae; phylum Streptophyta; class Magnoliopsida; order Poales; family Poaceae; genus Aegilops; species Aegilops bicornis. The sequence goes on along the minus strand of CM038673.1, from coordinate 467,487,989 downwards.
ACCCTGCAACCAAATAATAAAAAGTCTCTTGTGTCCCCAACACACCCAATACAATGGCAAATTGTATAGATGCACTAGTTCGGCGAATAGATGGTGATAAAAGTGTAATATGGATGGTAGAAATATATTTTTATAATCTGAATAAATAAAAACAGCAAGGTAGCAAATAGTAAACGGGCACAAAAATGGTATTGCAATGCTTAGAAACAAGGCCTAGGATCCGTACTTTCGCTAATGCAATCTCTCAACAATGCTAATATAATTGGATCACATAACCATCCCTCAACGTGCAATGTAGAATCACTCCAAAGTTCCTATCTAGCTGAGAACATAAGAAGAAATCATTTATAGGGAACGTAACCACCGCGAAGCTATTCTTTCTGATCGATCTATCAAAGAGTTTGTACTAAAATAACAACAAATAATTTCAGATTCATAATACTCAATCCAACACAAAGAACCTCAAAGAGTGCCCCAAGATTTCTACCAGAGAAACAAAGACAAGAACGTGCATCAACCCCTATGCAAAGATTACCCTAATGTCACCTCGGGAATCCACGAGTTGAGTGCCAAAACACATATCAAGTGAATCACAATGATACCACATTTTCACCACGAGTATTCATATGCAAGACATATATCAAGTGCTCTCAAATCCATAAAAGTATTCAATCGATAACAACGAAATCTCAAAGGGAGAAACACAATTCATCACACCATATGATCCGACTATATTAACAAAGCCCGCGATACATCAAGATCGTGACATCCCAAGAACACGAGAGAGAGAGAGAGAGAGAGAGAGAGAGAGAGAGAGAGATTAAACACATAGCTACTGGTACAAACCCTCAGCCCTGAGGGTGGACTACATGTGGTGGCCGCCGGGATGATGAAGATGGCCACCGGAGATGATCTCCCCCCTTCGGCAGGGTGCCGGAACGGGGTCTAGATTGGTTTTTGGTGGCTACAGAGGCCTGCGGCGGCGGAACTTCTAATCTAGGTCAACCTCGAGGGTTTTGGGAATATTTGGGAATTTATGGGGCAGAGAGGGGGTGCAGGAGGCCACCGAGGTGGGCACAACCCACCTGGGCGCGCCTGCTGGTGGGTTGTGCCCCCCTCGAGGCACCCCCCCAGGTGCTGCTCTAGACCACTAGTGGTCTACTGGTCCATAAAAAATCCACAAAAATTTTCACGCTGTTTGGACTCCGTTTGATATTGATTTCCTACGTTGTAAAAAACAAGCAAAAAACAGCAACTAGCACTGGGCACTGGGTCAATAGGTTAGTCCCAAAAAATGATATAAACTTGCTAAAAATGATTGTAAAACATCCAAGAATGATAATATATTAGCATGAATACTTCATAAATTATGGATACATTGGAGACGTATTAGCATCCCCAAGCTTAATTCCTACTCGTCCTCGAGTAGGTAAATGATAAAAGTACTAATTTATGAAGTGTGAATGCTACCAAAGTGCACACGTTTAATCAATGACAATTTCAATCACTTTTCCTAGCATCATAACAACAATTCTTTCTCATAAAATTTCTCATGTTTAAAGTAGCAACCAATTCACATGTTAAGGTTCAAACAATGAATTCTCTTTAAACTCAACAACCTATGTTCTCAGTCACTAAGCAATTGCAATTCAACTTATTCAACAGAGTCTAAGTAAGAGCTCCACATACTCAACCATCATATAGTCTTCAATGATTGCTAACACTCACCGCATACACATGAGCAAAACATTTCGACCAGACACATAGAAAGATAGGGTTTTATAATTTCGCCTCCCAACGTATTCACCTCAAGGGTGATGTCAACAATAATAACTCATGCTACCCATATCCAACTAGATATATGTGCCTAGATCTTTCCTCACCACATGATGCTTGCCAAAATAGAAAAATAAAAAGGAATAGAGAGAAAAACTTTGACTCTTGCATGAAATTAAATAAATAAAATTAGAAGATAGGCCCTTCGTGAAGCAGAGGTTTCCATGCGCTTTTTGTTTGTATGCTCAAGCCCTTAGTGCAAAAGAATGTCACGTTATATTGCCCCTTATGATAGCAATCTTTATTATGCAGTCTGTCGTTTTTCTTCTTTGCCATCACAAGTTCGTACAACGCTCAATTTTCTCTCACACCAATTGATCTAACACTTTTAAAAGTTGCCTTATTGCATCGATGATAACTTACTTGAAGGATCTTGCTCAATCCTTAGGTAGGTATGGTGGACTCTTGAAAATAAGATTTTGGTTTAAGGGTTTTTGGATGCACAAGTAGTATCTCTACTTGGTGCGGAATTTTTGGCTAGCAAAGATGGGGGGCAAGCACCACATGTTGAAGGATCTATGACAATATAAATTCTATGTGAATATGAACAAACATAAATCATGATGTTGTCTTCCTTGCCCAACGTTAACAATTTTGGCATATAATATTTTGATGGGGGCTCACAATCACAAAAGATTTCCAAGATAGTGTATTTGCATGTGAAAGTTATCTTCCTTCTACTAATCATTCATGAATTGCTTGTATGACCAATATTGTGATTGTCAAGCCTCAAAAGATTTCACTTTCTAAACCTATGTGAAGCTACCACTAGGCATGATATGATTTCAACTTCATGAAATTCAATTTATTAAACAATTTACTCATAGGATACAAGTGAAGCACAAGAGTAAATGACAAGCTACTCCAAAAAGATATAAGTGAAGATCGAACGAGTAGTTAACTAAATAGGTATCTATTTGAGGACTCTCTCTTATTCAAAATTTTCAGATCTAAGCATTTTATTTAAAACAGCAAGCAAAATGAAAGTAAAACGACAATTCAAGGACAGCACAACTCATGTGAGGAAGCAAAAACTTAGGCTCAACCGATACTAACCGATAATTGTTGAAGAAGGAAGGTGGGATGCCTACCGGGGCATCCCCAAGCTTAGATGCTTGAGACTTCTTGAAATATTATCTTGGGATGCCTTGGGCATCCCCAAGCTTGAGATTTTGTGTCTCCTTAATTCCTTTTATATCACGGTTTCCCTAAATCTTAAAAACTTCATCCACACAAAACTCAACAAGAACTCGTGAGATAAGTTAGTATAAACCAATGCAAAAACCTTATCATTCTCCACTGTAGCAAATAACTAAAATTATTATTCAACATTTCATACTAAATGCCTCTGTATATTTAATACTCCTATCCTCAGATAGAATTATTAAACAAGCAAACATATGCAAACAATGCAAACATAACAGCAATCTGCCCAAACAGTACAGTCTGTAAAAATGCAAGAGTATCAATACTTCCTTAACTCCAAAAATTATGAAACTTTACCACGCTGTAGAAAATTTGTCATAGCTTATTGTGAAAAAAGTTTCAACATTTTATCACATTCTGACCTTTCTAGGGAATTTTTGCAACAACGATAAACTTTGTTTTGAAACAGCCACATATAGACTTGCAAAATAAGCATGGCAAAGGCTATGCTTGACATTTTTATTGAAGTAAAAGATGCAAAACATTATTCTAAATAACAGCAAGCAAATTATAACAAAATAAAATGACACTCCAAGCAAAACACATATCATGTGACGAATGAAAACATAGCTCCAAGTGAGGTTACCGATAATGTTGGAGACGAAAGAGGGGATACCTTCCGGGGCATCCCCAAGCTTAGTTGCTTGGATATTCCTCGAATATTTCCTTGGGGTGCCTTGGGCATCCCCAAGCTTAGGGCCTTGTCACTCCTTATTCTCCCCATATCGATGTCTCACCCAAAACTTGAAAACTTCAATCACACAAAACTTAACGGAACTTCGTGAGGTAGGTTAGTATGATAAAGAGCAAACCATTTCACTTTGGTACTGTCAAAGAAAAGATTCATAATTGTTTACACACAATGCCTACTATAGCATATCATTTCCACAATTTATATTGAGCAATATAAGCCATAAAAACTAGAAAGCATGCAAACTATGCATTGAAAACATAATCTGTCAAAAACAGAACAACCTGTAGTAATCTATACTCCAACCATACTTCTGCTACTCCAAAACTTCTAGAAAATTAGGACAACATAGGGAATTTGTATATCTATCACCTGTAAAAGTTTCAGATCAAAATCACGTTCCAGTGAATTTTCAAAATTCCTGAACTGAGCGCAAAAGTTTCTGTTTTTGCACAGATTCAAGTCAACTATCATCCACACTATCCCAAAGGCTTTACTTGGCACTTTATTGAAACAAATGCAATAAAACATGATTAATACAGTAGCCTAATCTTGTGAACACACAAAACAGTAGGTAATAGTGTCAGGTTGTCTCCCAACAAGCGCTTTTCTTTTATGCCTTTTAAGCTAGGCATGGTGATTTCAATGATGCTCGCATAAAGGATAAGAATTGAAACTCAAAGAGAGCATCATGAAGCATATGACTAGAACATTTAAGCCTAACCCACTTCCTATGCATAGGTATTTTGTGAGAAAACAACTTATGGGAACAAGAATCAACTAGCATAGGAAGGCGAAACAAGCATAACTTCAAAATTTTCAACACATAGAGAGGAAACTTGATATTATTGCAATTCCTACAAGCATAAGTTCCTCCCTCATAATAATTTTCAGTAGCATCATGAAGGAATTAAAGAATATAACTATCATATAAAGAATTATTTTCATGATCCACAAGCATAGAAATTTTATTACTCTCCACATAAGCAAATTTACTCTCTTCAATAGTAGTGGGAGCAAACTCAACAAAATAACTATCATGGGATTGAAAATTAAAATCATGATGACAAGTTTCATGGTTGTCATTATTCTTTATAGCATACATGTCATCACCATAATCATCATAGATAGCAACTTTGTTATCATAGTTAATTGAAGCCTCATCCAAAATGGTGGATTCGTCACTAAATAAAGTCATGACCTCTCCAAATCCACTTTCATCATTATAATCATCATAAATAGGAGGCATGAAATCATTATAACAAATTTTCACATCAAATCTTGGGGGAATAAAAGTATCATCTTCATCAAACAAAGCTTCCCTAAGCTTATGGTTTTGCATATCATTAGTGTTGGGGATATAACTATCGGGTATGACCCGCCCAGGAGGGGCCGTGTTATACCAATGGCGGTTCATTAAGACGAAGCCCATGAAGGTATTGAAGATGGCAGTTCATGAAGGGGACTTGATAAGGGCCCGAAGCCCAAAGGTGACTTAAGGCCCATAGCTGTAAACCTCCATGTATGTATGACTTGTATTGTAAGGCATGAGTAGCTAGTCACCGAGCCGGACACGTTGTATAAGCCGGCCGGGACTCCATGAGCCGCTGGGCGTCAACCTGTGTATATAAGGGGATGACCCGGTGGCGGTTTAGGGCAAGAAATAAGAGATCGAAAGCTAGGTCAAGCGTATTCGCTCCCTGGTAATCGAAACCCAAGCAATACCACCTCAAACTGGATTAGGCCTTTACCTTCATCCCAAGGGTCCGAACTAGTATAAACTTCCTGTGTCCTTTGTCCCGTTTAACTCCTCTAACCTAACCTAGTTGCGATGGCTCCACGACTAAATTCTTTTGCTAGGATATCTGCCAAGACAATTCCACGATAGTTGGCGCCCACCATGGGGCCAGCGCACGGTGGTTTAGAGTTCTTGAAGGGCAGCTTCGAAGGGATCAAAGGATACACTGTGGGCCGGATTAATCGTCGCGGCAAACTCTACATCGACGACGCGGGCTGGGGTCCCGAGGCCGGCTCAATCGAGTACGAGTGTCGGGTCCCCTTCGGCGGAATCCACGTCTTCATCGGCAAGATCGGCGAACTGGGCCCTGAGGCGGACATCTGCACCGACATCATCGGGACGGCTCAGCATGCACGACCCGCCCGGGTTCAACCCGCCGTGAAGCGCGCCTTCGTTGGATTTATCCATGGGGCAGAACTTGAAGGATCTGTGTCTGGCGGTGAGACGGTTGTCTACTCCGACGGTGAATCGTCCACAGGCGAGACTAACTCAATGTATCAGCTACAAGACGGTCGGCTTGGGGGCTGTTCCGATGGCGATAGTATTTCGGACCCCTATGAGCCGCCGAACCGGGTCGTGATTTTCATGGCTGGTACACTGCCAGGGCAAAATTCTATGACTACAGCAGCAATGATCTCCCGGTCGGCAATAGCAACAGCGGCCGGAGCAGGAGGCCCTGTGCACCCACTGGCTCAGGTCTTGTCTGACTTGTTAGACACTCTGACAACATTGTTAACATCAGAAGTTAACCCGGCATATCAAGCTCAACATAACGTGGAAGTTGCAAAGCTGCGAGATGAGATAGCTCAAGCCAAGGAAGATCTGACGGCAGAGAACGCTAGGATGACTACGGAGCAGGCTGCTCTGGATGTTTAGGCAAAACGAATTCAGGCAGAGTCCTTCCAGCTCGCGTTGGATCAGAACGCCTCAAACGAAGTCATGAGGAGGAGGCATCGGAGTCGTCTGCCTTCGGTTTACGAGGCGAGGAACCTCTTCAACACGCCTGGTGCAGGGACCAGCGAACCGCCAGTGGTAAACCAGATGGTTGAGGCACCTGGGGGTGGAGCGTCGGTTCAGCCACGCACAACAGATCCGCCCCGTCTGAATAATACCCCACCACAGTATGTGCCGACGCCACCGGGTCACTATTCTAACCCTTTGGATAATATGATTGCTGCGGCGACACGATTGGCGTCTCTCCCAGTTGAAGGCGAGTCTCCAGCTGCGATTGAAACACGGAGGGCTAGAGAGCTCCTTCAGACAGCACTAGTACAACAGGAGGCTTATTCTTACAGTCGTGAGAGGATTCACTCAACCCCTCGCCCGAGCCGGAGTTATAGTAGACACATTGACTCACCAGCCATTTCAAGCAGTGACAGACGCCGTAACCAGCCTCGTGGACATAACCTGACACGTGATGGTGCGGGATTTGGTGGATCAGGGCAGAGCATGCCGGGAGGCTGAGCTAGCGGCTCAGCAAGTGGCTCATCAGCATTCTCCGGTTTACCCGACTGCCTCAGTGGAGGCAGGCGTGATCTCTAGAACCTTGGGTGTGCCGTGTTTAGTACTGGCTTTGCGTAATGAGCATTTACCCAAGGATTTCAAGGGTCCTCGTAAGGTGCCTAATTACACAGCTGACTTACCCCCTGAAGTGTGGGTTGAGAGTTATGAGATGGCCATGGAGCTGCTGTATGTTAGCGACGCTGCGTGTGTGATAACCCACAAGTATAGGGGATCAATTGTAGCCTCTTTTGATAAGTAAGAGTGTCGAACCCAACGAGGAGCTAAAGGTAGAACAAATATTCCCTCAAGTTCTATCGAGCACCGATACAACTCTACGCACGCTTAACGTTCGCTTTACCTAAAACAAGTATGAAACTAGAAGTACTTTGTAGGTGTTGTGGGACAGGTTTGCAAGATAATAAAGAGTACGTAAATAAAAAGTAGGGGCTGTTTAAGTAAAGAAGCAATAAAGTTAGTATAGAGAGTGTGGAAAAGTGGTGGTAGGAGTTGTGAAATTGTCCCTAAGCAATGACTACTTTACTAGACCGATAGAAAGTTTTATGTGGGAGAGGCCACTGCTAGCATGTCATCCCCGACTTGGAATTCTATGCACTTATGATTGGAACTATTAGCAAGCGTCGCAACTACTAACGTTCATTAAGGTAAAACCCAACCATAGCATTAATATATATTGGCCCCCTTCAATCCTGTATGCATCAATTTCTATGCTAGGTTGAAGCTTACATCACTCTTGCCCTCCAATACATAGTCCTATCAACATACAACTAACCCTATGGTGTGATCCACGCGCGCGCTCATATGATGGGCACGAAAGGATAGCAACATAACCACAAGCAAATTAAACCAATCATAGCAATTCATCAATCACCGATAGGACAACGAAAATCTACTCAAACATCATAGGATGGCAACACATCATTGGATAACAATATGAAGCATAAAGCACCATGTTCAAGTAGAGGGTACAGCGGGTTGCGGGAGAGTGGACCGCTGTAGATAGAGGGGGAAGGTGATGGATATGTTGGTGAAGATGGCATAGGTGTTGGTGAAGATCGCGGTGATGATGATGGCCCCGGCGGCGTTCCGACGCCACCGGAAGCGAGGGGGAGAGAGCCCCCCTCCTTCTTCTTCTTCCTTGACCTTCTCCCTAGATGGGAGAAGGGTTTCCCTTCTGGTCCACGGTCTCCATGGTGTGGGAGGGGAGAGCCTCACGAGATTGGATCTGTCTCTCTGTCTCTCTCTGCTTCTGCGTCCTCGGATCCGGCCTTTCACCGTTTCTTTTATAACCGGAGATCCGTAACTCCGATAGGGCTGAATTTTGGACACGATCTCTATCCAGAAATTAGCTTTCTTGCTGCGAAGAAGGGCTCCAATCGCCTTAAGGGGAGGCCACAAGGGTCCAGGGCGGGCCTGACCCCCTGGAGCGCGCCCCCTGCCTCGTGGCCCCCTCGGGCATCGTATCGCGTTGATTCTTCTTCCCACAAATCACAAATATTCCAAAAAAATCTCCGTCAGTGTTTATCCCGTTTGATATGGATTTTCTGCAAAACAAAAACATGCAACAAACAGGAGGCGGCACTTGGGCATTGGATCAATATGTTGGTCCCAAAAATAGTATAAAAGGTTGCCAAAAGTATATGAAAGTTGTAGAATATTGGCATGGAACAATCAAAAATTATAGATACGACAGAGATGTATCAGCATCCCCAAGCTTAATTCCTGCTCATCCTCGAGTAGGTAAATGATAAAAATGATATTTTTTGATGTGGAATGCTACGTAGCATAATATTGATCACATAATCTAATCATGGCATGAATATTAAGACACGAGTGATTCAAAGCAATAGTCTATCATTTGACATTAAGACAATAATACTTCAAGCATACTAATAAAGCAATCATGTCTTTTCAAAATAACATGGCCAAAGAAAGTTATCCCTACAAAATCATATGGTCTGGCTATGCTCCATCTTCACCACATAAAATATTCACGTCATGCACATCCCCGATGACAAGCCGAGCAATTGGTTCATACTTTTAACACGCTCAGCTTTTTCAACCCTCACGCAATACATGAGCGCAAGCCATGGATATAGCACTATATGTGGAATACAATATGATGATGTGAGTTATGTGGAGAAGACAAAAAAAGGAGAAAGTCTCACATCGACGCGGATAATCAACGGGCTATGGAGATGCCCATCAATTGGTGTCAATGTGAGGAGTAGGGATTGCCATGCAACAGATGCACTAGATCTATAAGTGTATGGAAGCTCAAACTGGAAACTAAGTGGGTGTGCATCCAACTTGCTTGCTTATGAAGACCTAAGGCATTTGAGGAAGCCCATCGTTGGAATATACAAGCCAAGTTCTATAATGAAAATTCCCACTAGTATATGAAAGTGATAACTCAAGAGACTCTCTATATGAAGAACATGGTGCTACTTTGAAGCACAAGTGTGGTAAAAGGATAGTAACATTGCCCCTTTTTCTCTCTTTTTTTGCGGTCTTCTTTGGCCCCATTTTTTTATTTAGGCTTCTTTGGCCTCTCTTTGGGGGGGGGGGGGGCAATGCTCTAATAATGATGATCATCACACTTTTATTTACTTACAACTCAATATTACAACTTGATATCTAGAACAAATATATGACTCTATATGAATGCCTCCGACGGTGTACCAGGATGTGCAATGATCTAGCGTAGCAATGACATCAAAAAACGGACAAGCCATGAAAAAATCATGCTAGCTATCTTATGATCATGCAAAGCAATATGACAATAAATGCTCAAGTCATGTATATGATGATGATGGAAGTTGCATGGCAATATATCTCGGAATGGCTATGGAAATGCCATGATAGGTAGGTATGGTGGCTGTTTTGAGGAAGATATAAGGAGGTTTATGTGTGATAGAGCGTATCGTATCACGGGGTTGGATTTACTGTGAAGTTTGCACCAACTCTCGAGGTGAGAAAGGGCAATGCACGGCATCAAGAGGCTAGCAATGATGGAAGGGTGAGAGTGCGTATAATCCATGGACTCACATTAGTCATAAAGAACTCATATACTTATTGCAAAAGTTTATTAGCCCTCGAAGCAAACTACGACTACGCATGCCCCTAGGGGGATAGATTGGTAGGAAAAGACCATCGCTCGTCCCCGACCGCCACTCATAAGGAAGACAATCAATAAATACCTCATGCTCCAACTTCGTTACATAACGGTTCACCATACGTGCATGCTACGGGAATCACAAACCTCAACACAAGTATTTACGCTAATCCACAACTACCCACTAGCATGACTCTAATATCACCATCTTTATATCGCAAAACTATTGCAAGGAATCAAACATATCATATTCAGGTGATCTACAAGTTTTATGTAGGATTTTATGACTAACCATGTGAATGACCAGTTCCTGTCATCTCTCTAAATAGATATAAGTGAAGCAAGAGAGTTTAATTCTTTCTACAAAAGATATGCCCATGCTCTAACAAATATAAGTGAAGCAAAAGAGCATTCTACAAATGGCGGTTTTCTATGTGAAGATAAACAGGCAATCCAAACTTCAAATGATATAAGTGAAGCACATGAAGCATTCTACAAAGCCATACTGAAAGAATATAAGTGAAGTGCAATGAGCATTCTATAAATCAACCAAGTACTATCTCATACCAGCATGGTGCATAAAATAAAAGTGAAAACTAAATGCAAAAGACGCTCCAAGATTTGCACATATCGCATGAACGTAAGCGAATCCGAAAACATACCGATACTTGTTGAAGAAAGAGGGGATGCCTTCCGGGGCATCCCCAAGCTTAGATGCTTGAGTCTCCTTGAATATTTACTTGGGGTGCCTTGGTAATCCCCAAGCTTGAGCTCTTGCCTCTCTTCCTTCTCCTCACATCGAGACCTTCTCGATCATCGGACACTTCATCCACACAAAACTTCAACAGAAAACTCGGTAAGATCCGTTAGTATAATAAAGCAAATCACTACTCTAAGTACTGTTGCAAACCAATTAATATTATTTTTTTGCATTTTAGCTACTGTAATATAACTTTTCCATGTCTTAATCCACTGATAGGAATCAATAGTTTCATCAAAACAAGCATACTATGCATCAAAAACAGAATATGTCTAAAACAGAACAGTCTGTAACAATCTGAACATTAACTATACTTCTGTTACTTAAACAATTCTGCACAAATTAGGAAAAATAAACTATTTTTATGGAAAGACAGTGCAAAAAGTTTCAGAACCGTTTGACGTTCCAGTAAAAAATTAAAAATCGCGCACTACAGCCAAAGTTTCTGTCCTGCACCGCACAAACCAACAAGCATTATAAACATCCTAAAGGCAAACCTTGGCACATTATTTTTATAATACAATGGAATTGTACAAGGGGATAATTATTTTTGTTGAAAAGTTCCTGTAATCAAGATTCACAAAGTTTCCGTGAGCATGGACAAAGTTCAAGGCTAGCTTCCACTTTAACAATGCTCGTCTTTCTCACTTTCTCACTTTCCGTGAGCATGAAAAAGTTTTAGGTTCCCCTCTTTATTTTTTTGTTTTTAAACTTTATGAAAGCACTCAACAGAAATAAATGACTCTCTAAAACTTCCGGGTTTTCTCCATGGCAGCGCTTTCTTTAAAGCCATTAAGCTAGGCATAAAGTGCTCAGGTAATGGATCCACCCGGATCCCAAGGTATATCAAAGCCAATTTTAATTAACAATGATTTTTGATTTAGTAGTGAGCACAAAGTAACATATATCATGCAACAACGAATTCTAACTCTCTTCCTATGCATCGGCATGTCATAAAAGAACAATTCATGCACACAAAGTAAAGGCCAATGCATAGTATAGACAGTTTCTTGCAATTTTATCATGTGGGAAACATAGAGAGGTGGAGATATAGTTCCTCTCTCATAATAATTGCAAGTAGGAGCAGCAAGCACATGCATATTATACTCATCAAAATCATCATGTGTAGTAGTAAAAGGCAACCCATCAATATAATCCTTAATAAGCACAAACTTCTCCGATATAGTGTAATTTGGAGAATTCAAAAAAAAATAGGACTATCATGTGTGGGTGCAATAGCAACAATTTCATGTTTAACATAAGGAACTATAGCAAGTTCATCTCCATAAGCATAATTCATATTGGCATCTTGGCCACAAGCATAGCAAGCATCATCAAAAAGGGATATTTCAAAAGAATCAACGGGATCGTAACAGTCATCATAACAATCATCCTTTGGTAAGCACGAAGGGAAATTACACAATGTATGAGTTGAAGAGTTACTCTCATTAGAAGGTGGGCACGGGTCATCAATCCGCTCTTCCTCCTTTTGTTCTTCACTCTCCTCCTCATCTTTTTCATCTAATGACCTCACAGTTTCATCAATTTCTTCTTCCATAGACTCCTGCAAAATATTAATCTCTTCTTGGACAGCGGAGACTTTCTCAATAAATGTATCAATATCGGCATTGTATTCATAATTCTCATAGCAATATTTAAGGATAGCTAAATTTTCAGGTCTATAAACAACATCATCAAGATTTTCACACTCTTTAAACAAAGATTCAATTTCATAAGCACCCATAAAAGCAACAAATTCCTCTATTTGTTCCACATCATAGTAATCATATATACCATCAGCATAAGAAGCCAAGGTTTCATTATCATTAAATTTGCATGAAAAGGTAAGGTGTGGAGACTTCATCCTAGAGCAACGAGTATAATCATATCTCAAGCATAGTTTCCTAGCATACCACTTCAACATATAAATTTGATCCCATGATAGTTTCCCTTTTTGAGTCAAGTGATAATCCCTAAAGTATTCACGTTGATCCAACGTGTCTCCCATTACCAAATTGAATGGGTTTTTCTCAGGATTATCAAAGTAGTACATAATATCTATCACATAACGAGCATTGAGGGTTTTAGGAGGTTCCCCATCTCCATGAGTAGCAAGTAAACCTAATTTTTTTGGTATTTCATGTTCTATATCCATAACTAAAGATAGAGAACAACTAAGAACATCAACTAAAAATTACTTAGTGATAAAGCAAACAAGCACACACAAGAATATTCACCCCACGCTATGGCTCCCCGGCAACGGCGCCAGAAAAAGGTCTTGATAACCCACAAGTATAGGGGATCAATTGTAGCCTCTTTCAATAAGTAAGAGTGTCGAACCCAACGAGGAGCTAAAGGTAGAACAAATATTCCCTCAAGTTCTATCGACCACCAATACAACTCTACGCACGCTTAACGTTCGCTTTACCTAAAACAAGTATGAAACTAGAAGTACTTTGTAGGTGTTGTGGGACAGGTTTGCAAGATAATAAAGAGTACGTAAATAAAAAGTAGGGGCTGTTTAAGTAAAGAAGCAATAAAGTTAGTATAGAGAGTGTGGAAAAGTGGTGGTAGGAGTTGTGAAATTGTCCCTAAGCAACTGACTACTTTACTAGACCGATAGAAAGTTTTATGTGGGAGAGGCCACTGCTAGCATGTCATCCCTGACTTGGAATTCTATGCACTTATGATTGGAACTATTAGCAAGCGTCCGCAACTACTAACGTTCATTAAGGTAAAACCCAACCATAGCATTAATATATATTGGCCCCCCTTCAATCCTGTATGCATCAATTTCTATGCTAGGTTGAAGCTTACATCACTCTTGCCCTCCAATACATAGTCCTATCAACATACAACTAACCCTATGGTGTGATCCACGCAGCTCATATGATGGGCACGAAGGAGAGCAACATAACCACAAGCAAATTAAACCAATCATAGCAATTCATCAATCACCGATAGGACAACGAAAATCTACTCAAACATCATAGGATGGCAACACATCATTGGATAACAATATGAAGCATAAAGCACCATGTTCAAGTAGAGGGTACAGCGGGTTGCGGGAGAGTGGACCGCTGTAGATAGAGGGGAAGGTGATGGATATGTTGGTGAAGATGGCATAGGTGTTGGTGAAGATCGCGGTGATGATGATGGCCCGTGGCGTTCCGACGCCACCGGAAGCGAGGGGGAGAGAGCCCCCCTCCTTCTTCTTCTTCCTTGACCTTCTCCCTAGATGGGAGAAGGGTTTCCCTTCTGGTCCACGGTCTCCATGGTGTGGGAGGGGAGAGAGCCCCTACGAGATTGGATCTGTCTCTCTGTCTCTCTCTGTTTCTGCGTCCTCAGATCTGGCCTTTCACCGTTTCTTTTATAACCGGAGATCCGTAACTCCGATAGGGCTGAATTTTGGACACGATCTCTATCCAGAAATTAGCTTTCTTGCTGCGAAAGAAGGGCTCCAATCGCCTTAAGGGGAGGCCACAAGGGTCCAGGGCGGGCCTGACCCCCTGGAGCGCGCCCCCTGCCTCGTGGCCCCCTCGGGCATCGTATCGCGTTGATTCTTCTTCCCAAAAATCACAAATATTCCAAAAAAATCTCCGTCAGTTTTTATCCCGTTTGATATGGATTTTCTGCAAAACAAAAAACATGCAACAAACAGGAACTGGCACTGGGCATTGGATCAATATGTTGGTCCCAAAAATAGTATAAAAGGTTGCCAAAAGTATATGAAAGTTGTAGAATATTGGCATGGAACAATCAAAAATTATAGATACGACAGAGATGTATCAGCATCCCCAAGCTTAATTCCTGCTCATCCTCGAGTAGGTAAATGATAAAATGATATTTTTGATGTGGAATGCTACGTAGCATAATATTGATCACATAATCTAATCATGGCATGAATATTAAGACACGAGTGATTCAAAGCAATAGTCTATCATTTGACATTAAGACAATAATACTTCAAGCATACTAATAAAGCAATCATGTCTTTTCAAAATAACATGGCCAAAGAAAGTTATCCCTACAAAATCATATGGTCTGGCTATGCTCCATCTTCACCACATAAAATATTCACGTCATGCACATCCCCGATGACAAGCCGAGCAATTGGTTCATACTTTTTAACACGCTTCAGCTTTTTCAACCCTCACGCAATACATGAGCGCAAGCCATGGATATAGCACTATATGTGGAATACAATATGATGATGTGAGTTATGTGGAGAAGACAAAAAAAGGAGAAAGTCTCACATCGACGCGGATAATCAACGGGCTATGGAGATGCCCATCAATTGGTGTCAATGTGAGGAGTAGGGATTGCCATGCAACAGATGCACTAGATCTATAAGTGTATGGAAGCTCAAACTGGAAACTAAGTGGGTGTGCATCCAACTTGCTTGCTTATGAAGACCTAAGGCATTTGAGGAAGCCCATCGTTGGAATATACAAGCCAAGTTCTATAATGAAAATTCCCACTAGTATATGAAAGTGATAACTCAAGAGACTCTCTATATGAAGAACATGGTGCTACTTTGAAGCACAAGTGTGGTAAAAGGATAGTAACATTGCCCCTTTTTCTCTCTTTTTTTGCGGGCTTCTTTGGCCCCATTTTTTATTTAGGCTTCTTTGGCCTCTCTTTGGGGGGGGGGGGGGAGCTCTAATAATGATGATCATCACACTTTTATTTACTTACAACTCAATATTACAACTTGATATCTAGAACAAATATATGACTCTATATGAATGCCTCCGACGGTGTACCAGGATGTGCAATGATCTAGCGTAGCAATGACATCAAAAAACGGACAAGCCATGAAAAAATCATGCTAGCTATCTTATGATCATGCAAAGCAATATGACAATAAATGCTCAAGTCATGTATATGATGATGATGGAAGTTGCATGGCAATATATCTCGGAATGGCTATGGAAATGCCATGATAGGTAGGTATGGTGGCTGTTTTGAGGAAGATATAAGGAGGTTTATGTGTGATAGAGCGTATCGTATCACGGGGTTGGATTTACCGGCGAAGTTTGCACCAACTCTCGAGGTGAGAAAGGGCAATGCACGGTACCGAAGAGGCTAGCAATGATGGAAGGGTGAGAGTGCGTATAATCCATGGACTCACATTAGTCATAAAGAACTCATATACTTATTGCAAAAGTTTATTAGCCCTCGAAGCAAACTACGACTACGCATGCCCCTAGGGGATAGATTGGTAGGAAAAGACCATCGTCATTCCCCGACCGCCACTCATAAGGAAGACAATCAATAAATACCTCATGCTCCAACCCGTTACATAACGGTTCACCATACGTGCATGCTACGGGAATCACAAACCTCAACACAAGTATTTACGCTAATCCACAACTACCCACTAGCATGACTCTAATATCACCATCTTTATATCGCAAAACTATTGCAAGGAATCAAACATATCATATTCAAAGTGATCTACAAGTTTTATGTAGGATTTTATGACTAACCATGTGAATGACCAGTTCCTGTCATCTCTCTAAATAGATATAAGTGAAGCAAGAGAGTTTAATTCTTTCTACAAAAGATATGCCCATGCTCTAACAAATATAAGTGAAGCAAAAGAGCATTCTACAAATGGCGGTTTTCTATGTGAAGATAAACAGGCAATCCAAACTTCAAATGATATAAGTGAAGCACATGAAGCATTCTACAAAGCCATACTGAAAGAATATAAGTGAAGTGCAATGAGCATTCTATAAATCAACCAAGTACTATCTCATACCAGCATGGTGCATAAAATAAAAGTGAAAACTAAATGCAAAAGACGCTCCAAGATTTGCACATATCGCATGAACGAAACGAATCCGAAAACATACCGATACTTGTTGAAGAAAGAGGGGATGCCTTCCGGGGCATCCCCAAGCTTAGATGCTTGAGTCTCCTTGAATATTTACTTGGGGTGCCTTGGTAATCCCCAAGCTTGAGCTCTTGCCTCTCTTCCTTCTCCTCACATCGAGACCTTCTCGATCATCGGACACTTCATCCACACAAAACTTCAATGTAAAACCCTAGAAGATCCGTTAGTATAATAAAGCAAATCACTACTCTAAGTACTGTTGCAAACCAATTAATATTATTTTTTTGCATTTTAGCTACTGTAATATAACTTTTCCATGTCTTAATCCACTGATAGGAATCAATAGTTTCATCAAAACAAGCATACTATGCATCAAAAACAGAATATGTCTAAAACAGAACAGTCTGTAACAATCTGAACATTAACTATACTTCTGTTACTTAAACAATTCTGCACAAATTAGGAAAAATAAACTATTTTTATGGAAAGACAGTGCAAAAAGTTTCAGAACCGTTTGACGTTCCAGTAAAAAATTAAAAATCGCGCACTACAGCCAAAGTTTCTGTCCTGCACCGCACAAACCAACAAGCATTATAAACATCCTAAAGGCAAACCTTGGCACATTATTTTTAGTGAAGATCGCGGTGATGATGATGGCCCCGGCGGCGTTCCGGCACCACCGGAAGAGAGGGAGAGAGAGCCCCCCTCCTCCTTCTTATTCCTTGACCTTCTCCCTAGATGGGAGAAGGGTTTCCCTTCTGGTCCATGGTCTCCATGGCGTGGGAGGGGCAAGATCCCCTCCGAGATTGGATCTGTCTCTCTGTCTCTCTCTGTTTCTGCGTTCTCAGATGTGGCATTTCACCATTTCTTTTATAACTGGAGATCCGTAACTCCGATTGGGCTGAATTTTGGAGACGATCTCTTACCGGAAATTAGCTTTCTTGCGGTGAAAGAAGGGCTCCAGCCGCCATAAGGGGTGGCCACGAGGGTCCAGGGCGCGCCTGATGATACGTCTCCAACGTATCTATAATTTATGAAGTATTCATGTTGTTATATTATCCATCTTGGATGTTTATGGGCTTTATTTTACACTTTTATATTATTTTTGGGACTAACCTATTGACCAGAGCCCAGTGCCAGTTCCTATTTTTCCCCTTGTTTCAGTGTTTTGAATAAAAGGGATATCAAACAGAGTCGAAACGGAATGAAACCTTGTGGAGAAGTTATTTTTGGAAGGAAAGCAACCCGGGAGACTTGGAGTGCACGTCAGGAAAGCAATGAGGGAGGCACGAGGCAGGGGGGCGCGCCCACCCCCCTGGACGCGCCCTCCACCCTCATGGGCCCTTCGTGGCTCCCCTGACGTATTTCTTCCGCCTATATATATATCCATATACCCTAAAACGACCGGGGAACAGAATAGATCGGGAGTTCCGCCGCTGCAAGCCTCTGTAGCCACCAAAAACCAATCGGGACCCTGTTCTCGCACCACTTCGGAGGGGGTCCCTCACCGTGGCCATCTTCATCATCCCGACGCTCTCCATGACGAGGAGGGAGTAGTTCACCCTCAGGGCTGAGGGTATGTACCAGTAGCTATGTGTTTGATCTCTCTCTCTCTCTCTCTCTCTCTCGTGTTCTTGAGTTGGCACGATCTTGATGTATCACGAGCTTTGCTATTATAGTTGGATCTTATGTTGCTTCTCCACCTCTACTCTCTTGTAATGGATTGAGTTTTCCCTTTGAAGTTATCTTATCGGATTGAGTCTTTAAGGATTTGGGAACACTTGATGTATGTCTTGTCGTTCTTATCTATGGTAACAATGGGATATCACGTGATTCACTTGATGTATGTTTTGGTGATCAACTTGTGGGTTCCGCCCATGAACCTATGCATAGGGGTTGGTACACGTTTTCGTCTTGACTCTCTGGTAGAAACTTTGGGGCACTCTTTGAAGTTCTATGTGTTGGTCGAATAGATGAATCTGAGATTGTGTGATGCATATCATATAATCATACCCACGGATACTTGAGGTGACATTGGAGTATCTAGGTGACATTAGGGTTTTGATTGATTTGTGTCTTAAGGTGTTATTCTAGTACGAACTCTAGGGCTGTTTGTGACACTTATAGGAATAACCCAACGGATTGATTGGAAAGAATAACTTTGAGGTGGTGTCGTACCCTACCATAATCTCTTCGTTTGTTCTCCACTATTAGTGACTTTGGAGTGACTCTTTGTTGCATGTTGAGGGATAGTTATATGATCCAATTATGTTATTATTGTTGAGAGAACTTGCACTAGTGAAAGTATGAACCCTAGGCCTTGTTTCAACACATTGCAATACCGTTTACGCTCACTTTTATCATTAGTTACCTTGTTGTTTTTATATTTTCAGATTACAAAAACCTATATCTACCATCCATATTGCACTTGTATCACCATCTCTTCGCCGAACTAGTGCACCTATACAATTTACCATTGTATTGGGTGTGTTGGGGACACAAGAGACTCTTTGTTATTTGGTTGCAGGGTTGTTTGAGAGAGACCTTCTTCAACCTACGCCTCTCACGGATTGATAAACCTTAGGTCATCCACTTGAGGGAAATTTGCTACTGTCCTACAAACCTCTGCACTTGGAGGCCCAACAACGTCTACAAGGAGAAGGTTGCGTAGTAGACATCAAGCTCTTTTCTGGCGCCGTTGCCGGGGACGTGAGTGCTTGAAGGTATATCTTCAGATCTTGCAATCGAATCTTTTTGTTTCCTTTTTTAGCACTAGTTAGTTTATAAAAGAAAATTACAAAAAAATGGAATTGAGTTTACCTCACACGCTTCATCTTTTTAATATCTTTCGTGAGTATGATGGGAAGGAAAATTGTGCCAAAGTGTTAGAAGAAGAATGCATTAAAATGTTTGGCACTAAATCTTTGAATGATGAGCATGATTGCAATGTTATTAGTATGAACTACTTGAATATCCATGGTACTAATGATGATTGCACTAGTCATGATGAAAATATCTCTTATAAGCATGTCGATTTTTGTGGAGTGTATTGGGTTTGCAAGTACACACCAAATAGGGAAGATAGATATTGCAAGAGGCATAAGCATTTAGAAACTAAATTGTTGCAAGAAAGGCTAGATGTTTGTGCTGAAAATTTAAATTTTCTTGGCCGTACTTGTGAACTTTGCAATGAACAGGGTCATTTAACTATCCGATGCAAATTGTTTCATGATCTAATTGTGTCCAAAATTTGTGATGACTTGATTTCCCTTGCACATTATAATGAACTTAGTTTGCTTATGGGCTACAAAGAAATGGAACATATGACTAATTATCTTCCAGAATTTGCCTGTTGTAAACTTCTTGAATTTGATCTAGAGGAAATTTATATGTATTGTGCAGTGAATTGCATTGAAAATCCTTATATTGCCAATTACATAAAGAAAATAAAACAAATAGAAGATGAAGAGAATACTAATGAAAGGGAAGAGACTTCCCAATATCCTCCTATTATTTGTTATGATGAATCAGGTAACAAGGAGGAGCCTTCTATTCAACCAATCTCATTAATAAAGAGCTCCAAAAAGAGGATTGAACCCACACATGATGTGGTGAAGAAGAAGAAAAGAAAAAGGAAGAGAGGTAAAAAGATATCTCTCCCAAATAAAGTTGCTCCTACTATTGTTGTGCCCCATGAAAATGAATCAAAAATAATTGTGGAAGATGATGCACTTGATGATGATCTCGTTATGCTTATTGCTTGGTGTGATTATTATGATTTGGAAGATAATAATACTTCTTATGATCTTGAAAATCTTTTTGGCACTTTCTTGGAAGAATATGATAATTGCTATACTATTGGTGCTATCCATACTATTAATGATGAGAGTTATTATGCTTATGATATGAAAAGGCTCAAGCTTGGGGATGCTATGTTTGAAGAATATGATGTTTTTGAGAATATATTTGCTGCAATTAATGTTTGTCCCAAGCTTGGGGATGCTACGTTTAATGAATATGATATTTTTAGCCTCCAAAGTATTGACATGCAAATTTGTTATGATAATAGCATGCCTCCTACTTATGATGATTGTATTGATGAAAGTGGGTTTGGAAGAGTGTCAACTTTAGGAAGTAATGGTCCCAATATTTTGGAGGATGTTGATTCTTATTATGATAATTATGAAAGTGGATTTGGAGAGGTCATGACTTTATTTAGTGATGAGTCCACTATCTTGGAAGAGGTTTCAATCGATTATGATGAGAACAAAGTTGCTACTTATGACGATTATTGTGATGAAACTTATGCTATAAAAAGTAGTGATCATTATATTTATAAAACTTGTCATGATTATTATTATTACCCTTTTTCTGAATATTACTCTTTTAGTGTGGAAACAATTTATAGTATTCAAGTCTCTTATGATACTCCCACTATTCCGAATGAGAAGAATTTTGCTTATGTGGAGAGTAATAAAAATTCTATGCAAGTAGATCATGAAAAGAATGCTTTAGGTGCTGGTTATATTGTTGAATTCATTCATGATGCTACTGAAAACAATTATTAGGGAGGAACATATGCTTGTAGGAATTGCAATAATATCAAGTTTCCTCTCTATGTGCTTAAAGTTTTGAAGTTATGCTTGTTTTGCCTTCCTATGCTAGTTGATTATTGTTCCCATAAGTTGTTTGCTCACAAAATCCCTATGCATAGGAAGTGGGTTAGACTTAAATGTGCTAGTCATATTCTTCATGATGCTCTCTTTATGTTTCAATTCTTATCTTTTATGTGAGCATCATTGAAATCATCGTGCCTAGCTAGGGGCGTTAAACGATAGCGCTTGTTGGGAGGCAACCCAATTTTATTTTAGCTTCTTACTTTTTGTTTATGTTTAGGAATAAATAATACATCTAGCTTATGTTTAGATGTGGTTTTATGTTTTAATTAGTGTTTGTGCCAAGTAGAACCTCTGGGAAGACTTGGGTGAAGTCTTTATGATCATGCTGTAAAAAACAGAAACTTTAGCGCTCACGAGATTAGGTAAAACTTTTTAATGGAGAGTGATATTTAGTTGATTCTTTTTACAGATGATTACTAGATAAATTATTAAGGTCCACCAATTTATTTTAAAAATTTTGGAGTTCCATAAGTTTGCGTTAGTTACAGATTACTGCAGACTGTTCTGTTTTTGACAGATTCTGTTTTTCGTGTGTTGTTTGCTTATTTTGATGAATCTATGGCTAGTAAAATAGTTTATAAACCATAGGGAAATTTTAATACAGTAGGTTTAACACCAATATAAATAAATAATTAGTTCATTACAGTACCTTGAAGTGGTGTTTTGTTTTCTTTCGCTAACGGAGCTCACGAGATTTTCTATTAAGTTTTGTGTTGTGAAGTTTTCAAGTTTTGGGTGAAGATTCGATGGACTATGGAATAAGGAGTAGAAAGAGACTAATCTTGGGGATGCCAAAGGCACCCCAAGTTAATATTCAAGGACAACCAAGAGCCTAAGCTTGGGGATGCTCCGGAAGGCATCCCCTCTTTCGTCTTCGTTCATCGGTAACTTTACTTGGAGCTATATTTTTATTCGCCACATGATTAGTGTTTTGCTTGGAGCGTCATTTTGTTTTGTTAGTATTTGCTTTCTGTTATTTATAATAATGTTCTGCATCTTTACTTTCAATAGAAATGTCAAGGATAGCTTTTACCATGCTTATTTTGCAAGTATACATGTTGCTGTTTCAAAACAGAAAGTTTACCGCTGTTGCAAAAATTCCCTACAAAATTCAGAATGTGATAAAATGTTGAAACCTTTTGCATAATAAGATCTGATAAATTTAATACAGTGGGAATTTTCTTTCATAATGTTTTGAGTTAGGTAAGTATGATGAATCTTGCATTCTTTACAGACTATACTGTTTTGGCAGATTGCTGTTATGTTTGCATTGTTTGCATATGTTGGCTTGTTTAATGATTCTATTTGAGGATAGGAGTATTAAATATGCAGAGGAATTTAGTATGCAATGTCGAATATTGTTACAGTAGAAAATGATAAAGTTTTTGCATTGGTTTATACTAACTTATCTCACGAGTTCTTGTTGAGTTTGGTGTGGATGAAGCTTTCGAGATTTAGGAAACCGTGATATGAGAAGAATTAAGGAGACACAAAAGCTCAAGCTTGGCGATGCCCAAGGCACCCCAAGATAATATTTCAAGAAGTCTCAAGCATCTAAGCTTGGGGATGCCCCGATAGGCATCCCACCTATCTTCTTCAATACTTATCGGTTAGTATCGGTTGAGCCTAAGTTTTTTCTTCTTCACATGATGAGTGCTATCCTTGAAATGTCATTTTATTTTCTTTAGCTTTGCTTGCTGTTTGAATAAAATACCAAGATCTGAAATTCTTAAATGAGAGAGAGTCTTCACATAGCTACATAATTATTTAACTACTCATTGATCTTCACTTATATCTTTTTGGAGTAGTTTGTCATTTACTCGTGTGCTTCACTTATATCCTATGAGTAAATGGTTGAATGATTTGAATGTCATAAATCTGAAATTATATATGTTTCATATGCTTATCCCATGGGGAGTGATGACTTTATATATAATAAGTAGAGGTGGTAAATTTATTGAAGGTTAGCAAACATTGTATTGGTCACTTAAACAATTCATGAAAGAATATTGAAGGAAGAGAGATTTCACATATAAATATACTATCTTGGACATCTTCTATGATTGTGAGCCCCATTAATTATTTTCAAACCTGAGAAAATTAGTTGAATTTGGACAAGGAAGACAACATAATGAGTTATGCTTGGGTATATTTGTATAGAAGTTATATTGTTACGGATCCTCTAACATGTGGTGCTTGCTATTTAGAATCCTTTGCTAGCCAAAATATCTGTACTAAGCGGGAATACTGCTTGTGCATCCAAAATCCTTGAACCAAGTTCCTTCCATGAGTGTCCACCATATCTACCTATATGCGGTATTTACCTGTCGTTCCAAGTAAATTTGCATGTGCGAAACTCTAAACCTTCAAATAATAATCTGTTTTGTATGCCCGAATCGCTCATGTAGCGACTAGGGGCCAGCAGTATCTTCCATGCTAGGTGGGTTATTCTCACGATGAGTGGACTCCGCTCATCATTCACGAGAAAATGGCTGGTAACTGGGATGCCCAGTCCCATGATCAAAAGATCGAAATCAAATAAAAAATAATTGCAAACAAAACTCCCCCATGATTGATGTTAGTTGGAGGCACCCGTTGTTTCGTGCAAGCCATGGATTGATGATTGTTGGTGGAGGGGGAGTAAAAATCTTTACCTTTCTGTTTGGGAACCGCCTATAATATACGTAGTATGGAAGATATTGGGATCTCTTGATCGTTATGTTGACAATTAAAGCATACCTCTCAAAATTATTTTCATCTCTGTTTTTGCTTCGAGCTCTGGCACCTCTGCAAATCCATGCTTACCTCTGAGAAGGGCCTATCTTTTACTTTTATGCAAGAGTCAGTAGTATTCCTTCTCATTCCAACCTACTCTTTAGTTTGCAAGCATCATGTGATGGAAAGATCTAGGCATATATGGCCATTCAAATATATTTGAGTATGAATTATTACTGTTGACATTACCCCTGAGGTAAAAGGTTGGGAGGCGAAACATTAAGCCCCTATCTTTCTCTGTGTTTGATGAATACTATTTGTTCTAAAAATATGCTTTGAGTGGTAGCAATCATGGAAGACTAAATGATAGTTGAGTATGTGAAGTTTGCTGAATCAAAGCTCTGACATAGACTCTTCCTGAAAATAAGATGAATTGTAATTGTTTGATGACTAAATAACAAGGTTTGTTAGTTTTCAAGAAAGTTTATTGTCTATACTTTAACATGTGAATAGTTTGTTACTTGATCATGAAAAGTTCTATGAGTTGAGCTACTGTTATGACATATAATGATGCTAGAAAAGGTGATTGAAATTATCATTGATAAAACTTATGCACCTGCTAGCATTCACACTTCATAAATTATTTCTTTTATCATTTACTTACTCGAGGACGAGCAGGAATTAAGCTTGGGGATGCTGATACGTCTCCAACGTATCTATAGTTTATGAAGTATTCATGCTATTGTATTATCCATCTTGGATGTTTATGGGCTTTATTTTACACTTTTATATTATTTTTGGGACTAACCTATTGACCCAGAGCCCAAATAGCCTCGCTTTTTTTCCCTTGTTTTAGTGTTTCAAGAAAAGAGATATCAAGCAATTAAACGGAATGAAACCTTCTGGAGAAGTTATTTTTGGAAGGAAAGCAACCCGGGAGACTTGGAGCGCACGTCAGGAAAGCAACGAGGGAGGCACGAGGCAGGGGGCGCGCCCACCCCCCTGGGCGCACCCTCCACCCTCGTGGGCCCCATATACCCTAAAATGACCGGGGAATATAATAGATCGGGAGTTCCGCCGCCGCAAGCATCTGTAGCCACAAAAAAAACCAATCGGGACCCTGTTCCGGCACCCTGCCGGAGGGGGGGATCCCTTACCGGTGGCCATCTTCATCATCCCGGTGCTCTCCATGACAAGGAGGGAGTATTTCACCCTCGGGGCTGAGGGTATGTACAGCTATGTGTTTGATCTCTCTCTCTCGTGTTCTTGATTTGGCACGATCTTGATGTATCGCGAACTTTGCTATTATAATTGGATCTTATGTTGCTTCTCCCCCTCTACTCTCTTGTAATGGATTGAGTTTTCCCTTTGAAGTCATCTTATTGGATTGAGTCTTTAAGGATTTGAGAACACTTGATGTATGTCTTGTTGTGCTTATCTGTGGTGACAATGGGATATCACGTGATTCACTTGATGTATGTTTTGGTGATCAACTTGCGGGTTCCGCCCATGAACCTATGCATAGGGATTGGCACACGTTTTCGTCTTGACTCTCCAGTAGAAACTTTGGGGCATTCTTTGAGGTTCTATGTGTTGGTTGAATAGATGAATCTGAGATTGTGTGATGCATATCATATAATCATACCCCACGGATACTTGAGGTGACATTGGAGTATCTAGGTGACATTAGGGTTTTGCTTGATTTGTGTCTTAAGGTGTTATTCTAGTACGAACCCTAGGGCTGTTTGTGGCACTTAGAGGAATAGCCCAACGGATTGATTGGAAAGAATAACTTTGAGGTGGTTTCGTACCCTACCATAATCTCTTCGTTTGTTCTCCACTATTAGTGACTTTGGAGTGACTCTTCGTTGCATGTTGAGGGATAGTTATATGATCCAATTATGTTATTATTGTTGAGAGAACTTGCACTAGTGAAAGTATGAACCCTAGGCCTTGTTTCAACGCATTGCAATACCGTTTATGCTCACTTTTATCATTAGTTACCTTGCTGTTTTTATTGATTACAAAAACCTATATCTACCATCCATATTGCACCTGTATCACCATCTCTTCGCCGAACTAGTGCACCTATACAATTTACCGTTGTATTGGGTGTGTTGGGGACACAAGAGACTCTTTGTTATTTGGTTGCAGGGTTGTTTGAGAGAGACCATCTTCATCCTACGCCTCCCACGGATTGATAAACCTTAGGTCATCCACTTGAGGGAAATTTTCTACTATCCTACAAACCTCTGCACTTGGAGGCCCAACAACGTCTACAAGAAGAAGGTTGTGTAGTAGACATCAAGCTCTTTTCTGGCGCCGTTGCCGGGGATGCTGATACGTCTCCAAGAAGGTTGTGTAGTAGACATCACCTGACCCCTGGGGCGCGCCCCTGCCTCGTGGCCCCCTCGGGCATCGTATCGCGTTGATTCTTCTTCCCAAAAATCACAAATGTTCCAAAAAAATCTCCGTCAGTTTTTATCCCGTTTGGACTCTGTTTGATATGGATTTTCTGTGAAACAGAAAACATGCAACAAACATGAACTGGCACTAGGCACTGGATCAATATGTTAGTCCCAAAAATAGTATAAAAAGTTGCCAAAAGTATATGAAAGTTGTAGAATATTGGCATGGAACAAAAAAAATTATAGATACGACGAAGACGTATCAGTGTGCAAACTATTTCACTATGATGTTAGATGGGACGGCCCGTACTTGGTTAAAAGGCCTGCCTGCCAACTCCATTGGATCGTGGGCTAAGTTAAAAGCCCGATTCATCCAGAATTTTACAGATACGTGCAAGCAGCCTATGTCAATTGTGGATTTGGACGCTGCTACCTCTTGAGCACTTCGTTGGTTTTCCTTTGAATAGGAAAGGGTGATGCAGCAAAGTAGCGTAAGTATTTCCCTTAGTTTTTGAGAACCAAGGTATCAATCCAGTAGGAGGCTACGTGCGAGTCCCTCGCACCTACACAAACAAATAAATCTTCGCAACCAACGCGATAAGGGGTTGTCAATCCCTACACGGTCACTTACGAGAGTGAGATCTGATAGATATGATAAGATAATTTTTTTGGTATTATCATGATAAAGATGCAAGGTAAAATAAAAGCAACGGAAATAACTAAGTGTTGGAAGATTAATATGACGGAAGATAGACCCGGGGGGCATAGGTTTCACTAGTGGCTTCTCTCAAGAGCATAAGTATTTTACAGTGGGTGAACAAATTACTGTTGAGCAATTGACAGAATTGAGCATATTTATGAGAATATCTAGGTATGATCATGTATATAGCCATCATGTCCGAGACAAGTAGACCGACTCCTGCCTGCATCTATTACTATTACTCCACACACCGACCGCTATCCAGCATGCATCTAGAGTATTAAGTTCATAAGAACAGAGTAACGCCTTAAGCAAGATGACATGATGTAGAGGGATAAATTCATGCAATATGATAAAAACACCATCTTGTTATCCTCGATGGCAACAATACAATACGTGCCTTGCTGCCCCATCACATCGGGAAAGGACACCGCAAGATTGAACCCAAAGCTAAGCACTTCTCCCATTGCAAGAAAGATCAATCTAGTAGGCCAAACCAAACTGATAATTCGAAGAGACTTGCAAAGATAACCAATCATACATAAAAGGATTCAGAAGATTCAAATATTGTTCATAGATAAACTTGATCATAAACCACAATTCATCAGTCTCAACAAACACACCGCAAAAGAAGATTACATCGAATAGATCTCCAGAAGAGAGGGGGAGAACATTGTATTGAGATCCAAAAAGAGAGAAGAAGCCATCTAGCTAATAACTATGGACCCGAAGGTCTGAGGTAAACTACTCACACTTCATCGGAGAGGCTATTGTGTTGATGTAGAAGCCCTCCGTGATCGATGCCCATTCCGACTGAGCTCCGGAACAGGCCCCAAGATGGGATCTCATGGGTACAGAAGATTGCGGCGGTGGAATTAGGTTTTTGGCTCCGTATCTGATCGTTTGGGGGTACGTAGGTATGTATAGGAGGAAGGAGTACGTCGGTGGAGCAACATGGGGCCCACGAGGGTGGAGGGAGCGCCTGGGGGGTAGGCGCGCCCCCTACCTCATGGCTTCCTGGAAGCTTCCTTTACGTAGGGTCCAAGTCTCCTGGATCATGTTCGTTCTGAAAATCACGCTCCCGAAGGTTTCATTCCGTTCGGACTCCGTTTGATATTCTTTTTTTGCGAAACTCTGAAATAGGCAAAAATAGCAATTCTGGGCTGGGCCTCCGGTTAATAGGTTAGTCCCAAAAATAATATAAAAGTGAATAATAAAGGCCAATCATGTCCAAAACAGAAGATAATATAGCATGGAGCAATAAAAAATTATAGATACGTTGGAGACGTGTCAAGCATCCCCAAGCTTAATTCCTACTCGTCCTCGAGTAGGTAAATGATAAAACAGAATTTTTGATGTGGAATGCTACTTGGCATAATTCCAATGTAATTCTTCTTAATTGTGGTATGAATATTCAGATCCGAAAGATTCAAGATAAAATTTCAATATTGACATAAAAATAATAATACTTCAAGCATACTAACTAAGCAATTATGTCCTCTCAAAATAACATGGCCAAAGAAAGTTCATCCCTACAAAATCATATAGTTTGGTCATGCTCAATTTTCGTCACACAAGAATGCTCTCATCATGCACAACCCCGATGACAAGACAAGAAATTGTTTCATACTTTAGTAATCTCAAACGTTATAAACCTTCACGCAATACATGAGCATGAGCGATGGATATAGCACTATGGGTGGAATAGAGTATAATGATGGGGCTTATGTGGAGAAGACAAAAAAGGAGAAAGTCTCACATCAACGAGGCTAATCAATGAGCTATGGAGATGCCCATTGATTGATGTTAATGCAAGGAGTAGGGATTGCCATGAAACGGATGCACTAGAGCTACAAATATATGAAAGCTCAACAAAAGAAACTAAGTGGGTGCGCATCCAACTTGGTAAAAGGATAGTAGAATTGTCCCTTTTTATTTCTCTTTTTTTTGGGGCCCCTTTTTTTTATTTGTTTGGCCTTTCTCTTTTTTTGGGACAATGCTCTATTAAATGATGATCATCACACTTCTATTTATTTACAACTCAATGATTACAACTCGATACTAGAACAAGGTATGACTCTATATGAATGCCTCCAGCGGTGTACCAGGATATGCAATGAACCAAGAGTGACATGTATGAAAGAATTATGAACGGTGGCTTTGCCACAAATACTAGGTAGGTATGGTGGCTGTTTTGAGGAAGATATAAGGAGGTTTATGTGTGAAAGAGCGTATCATATCACGGGGTTTGGATGCACAGGCGAAGTTTGCACCGACTCTCAATGTGAGAAAGGGCAATGCACTGCAGATCAAGAGGCTAGCAATGATGGAAAGATGAGAGTGCGTATAATCCATGGACTCAACATTATTCATAAAGAACTCACATACTTATTGCAAAAATCTACAAGTCATCAAAACCAAGCACTACGCGCATGCTCCTAGGGGTATAGATTGGTAGGAAAAGACCATCGCTCGTCCCCGACCGCCACTCATAAGGAGGACAATCAAAGAACACCTCATGTTTCAAATTTGTTACATAAAGTTTACCATACGTGCATGCTACGAGACTTGCAAACTTCAACACAAGTATTTCTCAAATTCACAACTACTCAACTAGCACAACTTTGATATCACTACCCCCATGTCTCAAAACAATAATCAAGCATCAAACTTATCTTAGTATTCAACTCACTCATAAGAAAGTTTTTACTATTCTTGAATACCTAGCATATTAGGATTATTTAAGTAAATTAACATGCTATTTAAGACTCTCAAAATAATCTAAGTGAAGCATGAGAGATCAAAAGTTTTTATAAAACAAATCCACCACCGTGCTCTAAAAGATATAAGTGAAGTACTAGAGCAAAAACTATATAACTCAAAAGATATAAGTGAAGCACATAGAGTAATCTAATAATTTCCAAATCATGTGTGTCTCTCTCAAAAGGTGTGTACAACAAATATGATTGTGGTAAACTAAAAAGCAAAGACTCAAATCATACAAGACGCTCCAAGCAAAACACATATTATGTGGTGAATAAAAATATAGCTCCAAGTAAAGTTACCGGTGGAAGTAGACGAAAGAGGGGATGCCTTCCGGCGCATCCCCAAGCTTTGGCTTTTAGGTGTCCTTAGATTATCTTGGGGGTGCCATGGGCATCCCCAAGCTTATGCTCTTGCCACTCCTTGTTCCATAATCCATCTAATCTTTCACCCAAAACTTGAAAACTTCACAACACAAAACTTAGCAGAAAATCTCGTGAGCTCCGTTAGCGAAAGAAAACAAAAGACCACTTCAAGGTACTGTAATGAAATCATTCTTTATTTATATTGGTGTTAAAGCTACTGTATTCAAACTTCTCTATGGTTTATAAACTATTTATTAGCCATAGATTCATCAAAATAAGCAAACAACACACGAAAAACAGAATCTGTCAAAAACAGAACAGTCTGTAGTAATTTGTAAGTAACGCAAACTTCTGGAACTCCACAAACTCATAAAAAATAGGAAGACCTAGACAATTTGTTTATTTATCAGCAGCAATTGTAATCAATATTTTATCACGTTCTGGTGATTTTCAACAATTATTTTCGTGAGCAGAAAGTTTCTGGAATTTTCTGCAAGATCAAATAAGTATCATCCAAGAAGATCCTATAGGTTTAACTTGGCACAAACACTAATTAAAACATAAAAACACATCTAACCAGAGGCTAGAACAAAGATTTATTCCTAAACAGAAGCAAAAAGCAAGAAAACTAAAAAGTAAAATTGGGTTTCCTCCCAACAAGCTCTATCGTTTAACGCCCCTAGCTAGGCATAAAAGCAAGGATAGATCTAGGTATTGCCATCTTTGGTAGGCAATCCATAAGTGGCTCTCATGATAGATTCATATGGTAATTTTATTTTCTTCCTAGGGAAGTGTTTCATGCCTTTCTTTAATGGAAATTGGAATCTAATATTCCCTTCCTTCATATCAATAATTGCACCAATCGTTCTAAGGAAAGGTCTACAAAGAATAATAGGGCATGAAGGATCGCAATCTATATCAAGAACAACACAATCTACGGGCACATAGTTCCTATTTGCAACAATAAAAATATCATTAATTCTTCCCATAGGCTTCTTAATGGTGGAATCCGCAAGGTGCAAGTTTAAAGAGCAATCATCAAAATCACGGAAACCTAGCAAATCGCACGAAGTTTTTGGAATTGTGGAAACACTAGCACCCAAATCACACAAAGCATAGCATTCATGATTTTAATCTTAATTTTAACAGTAGGTTCCCACTCATCATAAAGTTTTCTAAGGATAGAAACTTCCAACTCAAGCTTTTCTTCATAAGATTGCATCAAAGCATCAACGATATGTTTGGTAAAAGCTTTATTTTGATTATAAGCATGAGGAGAATTTAGCATGGATTGCAACAAGGAAATACAATCTATCAAAGAGCAATTATCATAATTAAATTCCTTGAAATCCAAAATAGTGGGTTTATTAACATCTAATGTTTTGATTTCTTCAATCCCACTTTTATCAATTTTAGCATCAAGATCTAAAAACTCCAAATTTTTGGAAAGCCTTATAGGTAAAGGTGCATCATATTCAGTCCCATCATTATCAAGATTCATATTCCAAAACAAAGATTTAATAGGGGACACATCAATAACTTTTAGATCTTCATCTTTATTTTCATAGAAATTTAAACAACACGCTTTCATAAAACAATCTTTCTTAGCACGCATCCTAGCGGTTCTTTCTTTGCACTCATCAATGGAAATTCTCATGGCTTTGAGAGACTCATTGATATCATGCTTAGGAGGAACAGATCTAAGTTTTAAAGAATCAACATCAAGAGAAATTCTACCAACGTTCCTAGCCAATTCATCAACTTTAAGCAATTTCTCTTCAAACAAAGCATTGAAATTCTTTTGCGAATTCATAAA
Source organism: Aegilops bicornis (assembly GCA_021605145.1). Taxonomy (NCBI): domain Eukaryota; kingdom Viridiplantae; phylum Streptophyta; class Magnoliopsida; order Poales; family Poaceae; genus Aegilops; species Aegilops bicornis. Next base: position 467,455,774 of record CM038673.1, on the reverse strand, counting down.
CTCTTTAACACTAGTCCCAAATTCGGAGGGCATCTTATTAAAATTTCCATAAGAATTATTGTAGGAATTACCATAATTATTAGAGGAATTGCTAGGATAAGGCCTAGGATTAAAGTTTCCTCTATACGCGTTGTTACCAAAATTATTCCTACCAACGAAATTCACATCCAAAGATTCATTATTATTCTCAATCAAAGTAGACAAGGGCATATCATTAGGATCAGAATAAACACTTTTACTAGCAAATAATTTCATAAGTTCATCCATCTTTCCACTCAAAACATTAATTTCTTCTACCGCATGCACTTCTTTATTAGTAGATCTTCCAGTGTGCCACTAAGAATAATTAACCATAATATTTTCTAGGAGTTTAGTAGCTTCTCCTAAAGTGATTTCCATAAAAGTGCCTCCCGCGGCCGAATCTAAAAGATTTCTAGAAGCAAAATTCAATCCGGCATAAAATTTTTGTATAATCATCCACAAATTCAAACCATGTGTAGGGCAATTACGTATCATCAATTTCATTCTCTCCCAAGCTTGTGCAACATGTTCATGATAAAGTTGCTTGAAATTCATAATATCGTTTCTAAGAGAGATAATCTTGGCGGGAGGAAAATACTTAGAGATAAAAGCATCTTTGCACTTATTCCAACAATCAATACTATTTTTAGGCAAAGACGAAAACCAAGCTTTAGCATGATCTCTAAGAGAAAAAGGAAATAGCTTCAATTTAACAATATCATTGTCAACATCTTTCTTCTTTTGCATATCACACAAATCAACAAAGCTATTTAGATGAGTAGCGGCATCTTCACTAGGAAGGCCGGCGAATTGATCTTTCATGACAAGATTCAACAAAGCAGCATTGATTTCACAAGATTCAGTATCGCTAAGAGGAGCAATCGGAATGCTAAGGAAATCATTGTTGTTGTGTAGCGACCCGACCCGAATGGATCAAGTCTACGTGTTTCAAGGCGTCATCCCCGGATCAAGAATGCCGACACCACAGTACTTGAAGGATTTATAACGAGTAGCAATCACACACTTATTACATCGTTGTCCAAAAGAGGACTTATTACAATAAATATGGCTTAAGGCCATCTAATAACGATAACAATGGAAGAGTTGGAAGATAAGTGAGTCCATCAACTCCGGTGACATCTTGAGTATAGAACACGACCTAAAGCACCTTACTAAATCGTCTGAAAAGTACGCAACATGAAAGTTCCAGCTGAAACGGGTCGACACATGGAATATCTTGGCAATGTAACACATAGAGAATAATGAATGATAAGCACATACTACATGCATATGTGGCTGGTGGAAAAGCTCTCTGATTCTGATTTGCATAAAGCCAGTTTTTCCCTCTGCAAAGGAATAAATTTGTTTAACTATCATGGTGGTTGTTAAACATTGAGAATGGTTGACACATCCTCAATCCCAATTAAAAGTACTCATTAAAACCCAACAATATTAATTAGAGTAACATGTTGAGATTCACATGATATTCAAGTACTAGATACTCAAGATGTCCATAACCGGGGACACGGCTAATCATGATTAGTTTATACACTCTGCAGAGGTTTGCGACTTTTCCCCACAAGACTCGATCGCCTCCATTTGGTTTCTCGCACTACATGGTGTTTGAGAGGCGGATGACCGAGACATAGTCTTTCGAAGCACTAGCACCTTCTTGGTGGGTAGACCGGTACACCTACTTTCCCCTACATCTTCTAGTCTACCCGTAAGAGTTCGCACAACTTAGTCAACTATGCCAGAGCCCATAATGGCTTGTGGCTGCACACGTAAGTTTCTAGTTTGAATAATCTCATGATCCCTTTGAGCCTGGGTGGCGGTCCGAAGAAATACTGAGCAAGTCTGATAGAAACCAGTGCCTCAATCCACCCAGATGTGTGTTTAAGTTGCCACCTTAAATAAACCATTAAATAACAATCTCACATCTGTCATGGAATTCACTCACCCAATCCACGTCTACTAGCATAGCATGGCATAATAAGCAAACATAGAAGTAACTCCCAAAGGTTTGGTAATAAAACAAGTAATAGGTACTACCTCATCTACTTCCCACCCCACAATTTAATTAGATCCTAATCATACAAGTGTTTGAGGAATAGATCTAATGCATAAAACTGGGTAGTAGAAAAGTATGATCAAGTGTTACTTGCCTTCTTTGGTGATCCATGAAACCTAGAGATTCGAAGTAACAAGCGGCGCACTCCGGGTGATCTATCGCAGACAAACAAAAAGCATACAATAAATACTCATCTAATGCACAGGTAAATCTCGAATAAAAGATCTAACCAGAAAGTTCAACTTAAGAACCCTGGTTGCAAAAAGAATCGAATCAAATAAAGCAACGAAAGTCAAACAACGAAAGAAAACAACTTGGTTCTAGAAAGTTGAAACTAAGTCAAATTTTACAGTAGCAAAACTTTTTTTAAGTTGATTTATCGGAATGGCGGTTTCGAGATGAAACTCCAGGCGTTTGAATCACCTGATTCCGATAAATGAGCGAGAAAATAGACTAGAAAGAAAATCGGATCTGAAATCGCTATCAGAAAAAATAGCAGAATAAATCCGATGAGAAAGAAAACGACGAACGGTTGAACGAACGGACGTTCATTAACCGAAGCAAACCGGTGATCTCGTTCGTTAGGACGAACGGTCCGGCGAACGCTTGCTAAACAAAACCGGAAAGTAAAACCGGCGAGAAAAACCGATCTAGGGTTTCGGAAAGAAAACCGAAACGAAAAACCGATCTAGAAAACCGGAACGGAAACCGAACGATTCTGAAAAAACCGAACCGAGGAAAAGAAAAGGTGACGCGGTGCGGGCTAGTACCTCGAAGAAGCGAGGGGCTCGTGGCGGCGTTGGGTGTGGCGGCGGCACTTAAGCGGCGGCAAGCGGTGTAGGGCGGCGGGGTGATGCTTGAGGAGAGGAGAGGTGTTGGTTTGATGTGTTGGAGGGGGTGCTTGGGTATTTATATTGGGGAGGGAGGGTTTTTGCTTGGAGTAGGGACAAGAATTAGAGTAGGATTAAGAATCCTAGGAATAAAAACGAAATAACGAACAGGTCCAAATCCTACTAGGATTTGTAAAAGAAAAGGAAACACAGGGCGGCTCCTGGCTCCTGGTGTGGCGCTGTGTGATGGCCTTAGCCTCTGGCCGGCCGGCTTTGGTTACGGCTTGGGCCTTTGGCCCAAGGTCATGGATTTTTAAATCGGTTTCACAAGAAAAAATACTGAGAGAAAAATCTAAACGAACTCCAAAATTAATAAAGTAAATTTTCCCCGACTCCTAAAAATGAGTCGAACAAAATGAACTTTACTCGGGGCCTAAAATGCAATTTTTGAAAACACGCATTTTTCCCTAAGGCAAATAAACTCCGAAAAAATCCAAAATTTGATTTATTTATTAAATCTTCATTTTTCCTAAATTTTGGGAAAGTCATATTATTCCCTCTCTTATTTTTGATATTGGAAAAATATTTGAAGATAAAATTAAATAAACCCAATGATCCTCTTTTCAAAATTTGAGAAAACTCAAATATGAAAATAACGAAATCTCCAACTCTCTCCGAGGGTCCTTGAGTTGCGTGAAATTTCTAGGATCGGAAAAATGCAAGAAAATATGAAATGCATGATGACTTAATGTATAACATTCCAAATTGAAAATTTGGGATGTTACAAACCTACCCCTTAAGATGAATCTCGCCCTCGAGATTCGGGTTGGCTAGAAAATAGGTGAGGGTGGTCCTTGAGCAAATCCTCTTCTCTTTCCCTGTGGCTTCATCCTCGGTGTGGTGGCTCCTTTGAACTTTGCAAAACTTGATAACCTTGCTGCGAGTAACTCTCGGCATAATCGAGAATCTTGACCGGTCCGTCCTCATATGTCAAATCATCCTTCAAATGAATTGCTTCAAGTGGCCTTTGTATCTCTTAGCGGTACTTCCGCCATCTCGGCGTGACATTTCTTCAGGTGAGAAACATGGAATACATCATGAACTCCTGAGAGTCCCTCCGCAATTCCAGCTTATAAGCAACTTCTCCCATGCGTTGCAAGATCCTATACGGTCCAACGAAGCGTGGTGCTAATTTTCCTTTAACTCCAAAGCGCTTAACTCCTCGAAGTGGGGATACTCTAAGATATACTGTCTCCAACTTCATATTCTATCGCCTATGCGTTTGAATCCGCATAGCTTTTACATGTCGGACTGGGCTACCTTGAGCCTATCGCGAATCAACTTAACCTTCATTCAGACTCCTTAATCAAATCTGGTCCAAACAATGGCGGTCTCGGCTTCGTCCCATGATAACGGTGTCCTGCACCTCCTTCCGCATACAAAGCCTCGAAAGGTGCCATCTTCAAGCTGGTTTGGTAGCTGTTGTTATAAGAAAACTCTGCATACGGCAAGTTATCATCCCAACTAGATCCATAATCTAGTGCACAAGCTCTCAAAGATATCCTCCAAAATCTGATTGACTCTCTCGGTCATCCATCGGTGCATGGGTGGAAAGCTGTACTGAATTCCAGCCTGGTTCCCAAAGTTTCGTGCAACTGATTCCAAAACTTTGAGGTAAATTGGGTTCCTCTATCTGATACGATACTCCTCGAAACTCCGTGTAAACACACAATTCTGGTCATGTATATGTTTGCCAACTTAGCACTGCTATAGGTAGTCTTGATCGAATGAAATGAGCTACCTTCGTCAAGCGTCGACTATAACCCAAATCGAGTCATAGCCAGAACGAGTCTTTGGCAATCCTGTGATGAAATCCATGCCTAGTTTATCCCACTTCCATTCGGGTATTGGCAATGGTTGCAACAATCCTGCTGGCTTCTGATGTTCTGCCTTCACCCTCTGACATACATCACAAACTGCTACATACTCCGCGATATCCTTCTTCATTCCGGTCCACCGAAAGTATTCTTCAAATCTAAATACATCTTGGTATTTGTGGTGAATCGAATATGGTGAATCATGTGCCTCTTGCAGAATCAACTTCCTGATCTCTGGGTCATTTGGCACATACACACGGTCCTCAACCCATAGGGTATCGTGCTCATCCTCACGAAATCCCTTAGCTTTTCCTTCGCTCATTTTCTCCTTTATAGAGGCAACTTCCTTATCTGCCTTTTGAGCTTCTCGGACTTTGTACATCAACGTGACTGAATCTCCAATGCTGCTACATAGCCTCTCGGAACTATTTCCAAACATAGCTCTCGAAGGTCCTCGGCTAACTCCTTGGGTATTCCTCCCATCATTAGGGTATTGACGTGGCTCTTACGGCTCAATGCGTCTGCTACGACGTTAGCCTTCCCGGGATGATAATGCAATCTCATATCATAATCCTTAATAAGCTCCAACCATCTCCTCTGTCTGAGATTTAATTCCTTCTGCGTGAAGATGTACTTCAAACTCTTGTGATACGTGTACACCTCACAATGATTTCCAATGAGAAAATGTCTCCAGGTCTTCAATGCATGCACAAAAGCTGCTAACTCCAAATCATGTGTGGCATAATTCAACTCATGAGGCTTTAGCTGTCGTGAAGCATACGAAACAACTCTTCCTTCCTGCATAAGCACTACTCCAAGTCCTCGACGTGAAGCGTCGCAATACACCTCATAATCCTTGGTCCGATCTGGCGAATTAACAATTGGTGAGGTAACCAATCTTTTCTTCAACTCCTGAAAACTTGCCTCACAATCCTTAGTCCATATGAACTTGGTATCCTTTTTCAGCAATTCCGTCATGGGCTTTGCAATCCTAGAGAAATTCTCAATGAATCTTCGGTAGTATCCTGCGAGTCCAAGGAAACTCCGGATCTCTCCAACTGTCGTTGGTGCTTCCCATTTGGTTACGGTCTCAACCTTTGTGGGGTCAACTGCTATCCCTTCTCCGGATATAACATGTCCAAGAAATCCAACTTCCTTTAGCCAAAACTCACATTTGCTGAACTTGGCATATAATCGATGTTCCCTTAGTTTCTCCAAAACCAATAGCAAATGTTCCTTATGTTCCTCTTCATTCTTCGAGAAAACCAAAATATCATCTATGAACACCACGATTTAACTTATCCAAAAACTCCATAAACACTTTGTTCATCAGGTTCATGAAATAGGCGGTAGCGTTAGTCAGTCCAAATGACATAACGGTATATTCATACGATCCATATCTCGTGGTAAATGCTGTCTTAGGTATGTCCCGCTCTCGAATCTTCAATCGATGGTACCCTGATCGCAAATCGATCTTGGAAAACACTTTAGCTCCTTGCAAACGATCAAACAGATCATTTATCATTGGTAGTGGGTACTTGTTCTTGATTGTTACTTCATTTAAACCACGGTAGTCTACAACCATCCTTAATGATCCATCCTTCTTCTCTACTAAAAGTACGGGTGATCCCCAAGGCGAAGAACTTGGGTGTATATAACCTTTATCCAATAACTCCTTAATCTGCTTCTTGATTTCCGCCAAATCCTGTGCGGGCATCCTATATGGTCGCCGATATTGGGCCTGCACTGCAAAAGCTCTATCAAAACTCAATGTCTCTATCCGGTGGCATTCCCGGCAACTCTTAGAAAATACACCAGGAAATCCTTTACCATCGGTACTTCTTCTGCACAACTCACGATAAGAAATTTACTTGTGCTCTCCTCGGCTCATGCCGTGATACATACTTGATTCTCCTCCCTTACGGGTGGTAAGCAAAATTGACTTAGTGGGCGCAATCTATGTTCCCTCCATACTTCGATAACCAATCCATGCCTAATATCACATCCAATCCTTGGGATTCCGTAACTATTAGGTCCGAGGGAAAAACATAGTGTCCAATCCTTAATGGCGATCGATCACACCATATACTAGCCATGTATTCTCGCCTCCGTGAGGTTACTAGCATGGGTGACCTAAGGGCTTGGGTTGGTAATTTGTACTTATCCACAAATCCCTTGATATGTATGAATGTGATGCACCAAAGATCGAAAAGAACTAGTGCAGTAAATGACTTAACCAAAAACTTACCGACATCGCATCGGGCTGATCTTCAACCTCCTCCACGGTAACGTGGTTCACTTGTCCTTTATTGAAAGGGTTTGGCTTCTTTCCAGAGCTTCCATTTCCACCTTGGCCTTCGGGACATTCATTTGCATAATGTCCGTTCTTGGAACACTTGTAACAGGTGACTTGACTCAAGTCTTTCTTGGTTGGGGTTGATGGTGTGGTCCGGTTCTGGCCGTTGCTTCCTCCATTCCCATTTCCATTTTTGTGGCCATTATGGTTGTGCGAACTACCTCCTCCATGGGTATGCTTTGAAACTGAACTCCTGTTTAGGGGTATAACGGGCTTCATTGGGCTCGAGTTATACTTCCCCGCCCATACTTCCTCTTGCGGTTCTCAATTTGTCACGCTTTCCTTCAATCATGAGGGCACGGTCTACCAACTCCTGGTAGTTATTGAAACTTGCTACCATCAATCGCATGCTTAATTCATCATTCAGTCCTTCCAGAAATTTCTCCTGCTTAGGTGCATCCAGTAGTAACGCGTCATCCGGGGCATAACGTGCTAACTTACTAAAATCATCCACATAATCGCCAACAGTCCTTCCTCCTTGGCGTAAGTTGCGAAACTCACGCTTCTTCATGGCCATAGCTCCTGCCGAGACATGGGCGGCGGAAAGCTTCTTGGCCGATCCCATGTGGCAGGTGTCTCTGAGGTAAGTGGCTGTGAAATTCTCCCACCATGCTGCTGCGGGTCCTTCAAGCTGGTGTGCAGCAAACTTCACCTTTTCTCCATCTGTACATCCTGCAGTAGTCAACTCCCTCCCTATCTTACAGAGCCAATCATCTGCTACTATCGGCTCGGTGCTACTGGAAAACACCGGCGGATTCAGCCTTAAGAAACGTGTCAAGTGATCTGCAGTGGTGGTGGCGGTGGGTTGTTATTGTTGCCTTGGTTCTATACCAATGTTTGGATCAAAGTGTTACGCTGCTGGATCAACTTGGGTGATCTCTCAAGGGAAAACAAACCCGGGTCGCGTCTCGGAGGCATCGATGGGTTTAGAAAAGATGAGAAATTAAGAATAGAGTGAGGTCTAAGGAGAAACACTACCCAAATGTACATGAACAAATGCACACAAAATCACTTCATTCAATTCAAACAAAGGGCTTACAACGGTCTAACTATCGCAAAAGTGCGTGAACTAAAAAATGTTACATGGAGGGAATACTACTAATATGTGGGGGTCATCTATTAATTTGAACCGTGGAAGACTCCATGATGTCCGCTCCACCTTCGTCTTCAAAGTCGGGTTCACTTGGATCCGAATCGGTGTCGTCGATGATGATGTAGTTGCTCGGACAAATGACGTACTTGTCTTCATTCTTGAGAGCCAATTTCTTCTTGCGTTCTTCAATCTCATACTTAAGATCGTTATTGTGTCTTGCTACAGCTACGATCTCGGCCCATGTAGTCCTTACGTGTAGACTTTAGTTCTTCTTCAAGTTCGTTGATCCTTCCCTTCGCATCCTTCAATTCGATCATATCATTGCACATCCGGTTCTCCTGGCGCCGAATGTCTGGTTTAACTCTGGATGAAAGCTGCAATGGATCTATCCTTCTTGGACTATCTCCCATTGTTCATCTCAAGGCGTCCACAACTGATAGATGGTGTCCTTGAGGTCTTCTTGGTAAACTTCTCCAATGCGTCCCATGGTGATATGAGCTGCCATGCTCTTTCCTGACTCGAGGTTGGTGCAATCGAAAACACTATCTATAGGCTTGGTGATTGGGGCGAATGTCCTTCCCGAACGTGAGCTTGAATCTTCCAGCTCCTCTTCAGCAGAGTATGCGTTGAAAGTCCGGTGAAGCTTGGTAGTCCAATGTTCAGGTACTTGGTGACTTCCATCAAGAGATATACAAAAGGTGTGCCTTCATCTGGTTGGGCGTACTTGATCATTTCGTCCTTCATCCTAAAAGATTAGAAAAGATGAGGAGTTAGAAAATGTGAAGAGAGTAGTGATCTATGGCTTTAACTTAGTGGTCGTGTCTCACAACGGCGGTGCTCGATACCATCTCTCAGAGCGACCCGACCGAATGGATCAAGTCTACGTGTTTCAAGCGTCATCCTCGGATCAAGAATGCCGACATCACACAAGATTTGAAGGATTTATAACAGAGTAGCAATCACACACTTATTACATCGTTGTCCAAAAGAGGACTTATTACAATAAATATGGCTTAAGGCCATCTAATAACGATAACAGCGGAAGACTTGGAAGATAAGTGAGTCCATCAACTCAAAGAAAGATCATCGAGTATAGAACACGACCTAAAAGCACCTTACTCGTGCGTCTAAAAAGTCTGCAACATGAAAGTTGCAGCAAAAACGGGTCGACACATGGAATATCTTGGCAATGTAACACATAGAGAATAATGAATGATAAGCCTGTACTACATGCATATGTGGCTGGTGGAAAAGCTCTCTGATTACAGCTTTTGCATAAAGCCGCTTTTTCCTCATCGCAAAGGAATAAATTTGTTTAACTATCATGGTGGTTGTTAAACATTGAGAATGGTTGACAAAGATCCTCAATCCCAATTAAAAGTACTCATTAAAACCCAACAATATTAATTAGAGTAACATGTTGAGATTCACATGATATTCAAGTACTAGATACTCAAGATGTCCATAACCGGGACACGGCTAATCATGATTAGTTTATACACTCTGCAGAGGTTTGCGCACTTTTCCCCACAAGACTCGATCGCCTCCATTTGGTTTCTCACTACATGGTGTTTGAGAGGCGGATGACCGAGACATAGTCTTTCGAAGCACTAGCACCTTCTTGGTGGGTAGACCGTACACCTACTTTCCCTACATCTCGCTAGTCTACCTGTAAGAGTTCGCACAACTTAGTCAACTATGCCAGAGCCCATAATGGCTTGTGGCTGCACACGTAAGTTTCTAGTTTGAATAATCTCATGATCCCTTTGAGCACTGGGTGGCGGTCCAAGAAATACAGTAAGTCCTGATAGAAACCAGGTGCCTCAATCCACCCAGATGTGTGTTTAAGTTGCCTCCTTAAATAAACCATTAAATAACAATCTCACATCTGTCATGGAATTCACTCACCCAATCCACGTCTACTAGCATAGCATGGCATAATAAGCAAACGTAGAAGTAACTCCCAAAGGTTTGGTAATAAAACAGGTAATAGGTACTACCTCATCTACTTCCCACCCCACAATTTAATTAGATCCTAATCATACAAGTGTTTGAGGAATAGATCTAATGCATAAAACTGGGTAGTAGAAAAGTATGATCAAGTGTTACTTGCCTTCTTTGGTGATCCATGAAACCTAGAGATTCAAGTAACAAGCGGCGACTCGGTGATCTATCGCAGACAAACAACAAGCATACAATAAATACTCATCTAATGCATGGTAAATCTCGAATAAAAGATCTAACCAGAAAGTTCAACTTAAGAACCCTGGTTGCAAAAAGAATCGAATCAAATAAAGCAACGAAAGTCAAACGACGAAAAGAAAACAACTTGGTTCTAGCAAGTTGAAACTAAGTCAAATTTTACAGTAGCAAAACTTTGTTTAAGTTGATTAATCGGAATGGCGGTTTCGAGATGAAACTCCGAGCGCTTGAATCACCTGATTACGATAAACGGCGAGAAAATAGACTAGAAAGAAAATCGGATCTGAAATCGCTATCAAAAAAATAGCGGAATAAATCCGATGAGAAAGAAAACGACGAACGGTTGAACGAACGGACATTCATTAACCAAAGCAAACCGGTGATCTCGTTCGTTAGGACGAACGGTCCGGCGAACGCTTGCTAAACAAAACCGGGAAGTAAAACCGGCGAGAAAAACCGATCTAGGGTTTTGGAAAGAAAACCGAAATGAAAACCGATCTAGAAAACTGAACGGAAACCGAACGATTCTGAAAAACCGAACCGAGGAAAAGAAAAGGTGACGCGGCGCGGGGCTAGTACCTCGAAGAAGCGAGGGGCTCCGGCGGGGAGGCGTTGGGTGGCGGCAGCGGCGGCGGTGTAGGGCGGCGGCGGTGGCGCTGCTGCGGAGAAGAGGAGAGGTGTTGGTTTGATGTGTTGGAGGGGGGGGTGCTTGGGTATTTATATTGGGGAGGGGAGGGTTTTTGCTTGGAGTAGGGGACAAGAATTAGAGTAGGATTAGGAATCCTAGGAATAAAATCGGAATAACGAAACGGGTCCAAATCCTACTAGGATTTGTAAAAGAAAAGGAAACCCAGGCGGCTCCTGGCTCCTCGGTGTGGCGGCGATGGCCTTGGCCTCTGGCCGGCCGGGCTGGTTACGGCTTGGGCCTTTGGCCCAAGGCGCTATGGATTTTTTTTAAATCGGTTTCACAAGAGAAAAATACAGAGAAAAATCTAAACGAACTCCAAAATTAATAAAGTAATTTTCCCCGACTCCTAAAAATGAGTCGAACAAAATGAACTTTACTCGGGTCCTAAAATGCAATTTTTGAAAACACGCATTTTTCCCTAAGGCAAATAAACTCCGAGAAAAATCCAAAATTTGATTTATTTATTAAATCTTCATTTTTCCTAAATTTTGGGAAAGTCATATTATTCACTCTCTTATTTTTGATATTGGAAAAATATTTGAAGATAAAATTAAATAAACCCAATGATCCTCTTTTCAAAATTTGAGAAAACTCAAATATGAAAATAACGAAATCTCCAACTCTCTCCGAGGGTCCTTGAGTTGCGTGAAATTTCTAGGATCGAAAAAATGCAAGAAAATATGAAATGCATGATGACTTAATGTATAACATTCCAAATTGAAAATTTGGGATGTTACATGTTGGTATTGGTAAAGTCACATAATTTGGTATTATCTTGAGCCATCTTGAAAAGCAAGCAATCCAACACACGAACAAACAAAAGGCAAGCGAAAAAGAGGCGAACAAAAAAGAGAGGCGAACAAAACGGCAAGGGTGAAGTGGGGGAGAGGAAAACGAGAGGCAAATGGCAAATAATGTAATGCGGGAGATAAGGGTTTGTGATGGGTACTTGGTATGTTGACTTTTGCGTAGACCTCCCGGGCAACGGCTAGAAATCCTTGTTGCTACCTCTTGAGCAATCGCGTTGGTTTTCCCTTGAAGAGGAAAGGGTGATGCAGCAAAGTAGCATAAGTATTTCCCCGCTTTTGAGAACCAAGGTATCAATCCAAAGAGGGAGGCTATGCGCAAGTCCCTCGCACCTACACAAACAAATAAATCCTCGCAACCAACGCGATAAGGGGTTGTCAATCCCTACACGGTCACTTACGAGAGTGAGATCTGATAGATATGATAAGATAATTTTTTGGTATTTTTATGATAAAGAAGCAAGGTAAAATAAAAGCAACGGAAATAACTAAGTGTTGGAAGATTAATATGATGGAAGATAAACCCGGGGGCCACAAATTTCACTAGTGGCTTCTCTTAAGAGCATAAGTATTTTACGGTGGGTGAACAAATTACTGTTGAGCAATTGACAGAATTGAGCATAGTTATGAGAATATCTAGGTATGATCGTGTATATAGGCATCACGTCCGAGACAAGTAGACCGACTCTGCCTGCATCAACTACTATTACTCCACACATCGACCGCTATCCAAAGATGCATCTAGAGTATTAAGTTCATAAGAACAGAGTAACACCTTAAGCAAGATGACATGATGTAGAGGGATAAATTCATGCAATATGATAAAAACACCATCTTGTTATCCTAGATGGCAACAATATAATACGTGCCTTGCTGCCCCTAGTGTCACTGGGAAAGGACACCGCAAGATTGAACCCAAAGCTAAGCACTTCTCCCATTGCAAGAAAGATCAATCTAGTAGGCCAAACCAAACTAATAATTCAAGAGACTTGCAAAGATAACCAATCATACATAAAAGAATTCAGAAGATTCAAATATTGTTCATAGATAAACTTGATCATAAACCCACAATTCATCGGTCTCAACAAACACACCGCAAAAAGAAGATTACATCGAATAGATCTCCGTAAGAGAGGGGAGAACATTGTATTGAGATCCAAAAGAGAGAAGAAGCCATCTAGCTAATAACTATGGACCCGAAGGTCCGAGGTAAACTACTCACACTTCATCGGAGAGGCTATGGTGTTGATGTAGAAGCCCTCCGTGATCGATGCCCCTATCGTGAGTTCAAAGCAGGACCCAAGATGGGATCTCATGGGTACAGAAGGTTGCGGCGGTGGAATTAGGTTTTTGGCTCCATATCTGATCGTTTGGGGGTACGTAGGTATATATAGGAGGAAGGAGTATGTCGGTGGAGCAATGTGGGGCCCACAAGGGTGGAGGGCGCGCCTGGGGGGTAGGCACCCCCCTACCTCGTGGCTTCCTGGAAGCTTCCTTGACGTAGGGTCCATGTCTCCTAGATCATGTTCATTCTGAAAATCACGTTCCCGAAGGTTTCATTCCGTTTGGACTCTGTTTGATATTCTTTTTCTGCGAAACTCTAAAATAGGCAAAAAACAGCTATTGTGGGCTGGGCCTCTGGTTAATAGGTTAGTCCCAAAAATAATATAAAAGCGAATAATAAAGCCCAATCATGTCCAAAAAAGAAGATAATATAGCATGGAGCAATAAAAAATTATAGATACGTTGGAGACGTATCAGACGCCTGTGTCCAAGAAGAGGGCGAGTCAACAACCCATTGGGTGCGCCGGGTCTCAGCTATCCTGCACTCGTCGGATCGCATCAATGCCGGCTCAGCAGTCTTAATGTTAGAGAAGAATTGTCGTTTTATGCCCCTTAAGGAGAAGCTAGGGCGGCTCAAGCGCCACTGCAGCGACATGGGGAAGCTGATGGCGGCTCTGGTTAAGTATGCTGACTGTCATAGTACCAAGGACCCCGAGTCTGATGAAAAGCCGGGAAAGGGAAAGAAGAGTAGGAGCACCATAGGGCAGCAGCATAACCCGGCGAGTCAGGGAGGCAACGGTAAGCGCAAAGCTGATAATAATTTGGATTTTGTGGCTAACACCAATACGCAGAATAATGGACAACATCGTAAAGGAAATCCACCTCCTCGGATTGGGGGGCCAGGTTTTGATCTCGAGCGGCAGCTGAATCAGCCCTGCCCGAGGCATGGTACACAGGAAAGGCCGTCCACTCACCTTTGGAAAGATTGCTTCATTTTGAAGGAGTACAAAAATTCCAATCTTTTTAAAGACAATCATGGGCCGGGCAGCGGCTCAGGTTCCGGCTCTCACGGTCCGGGTTACAGTGGTGGCGGTTCTAATTCCGGTTTTCAAGGCCAAGGTAATCAAGGTGGTTACAACCAACAGAACAATCAGGGGAATCAGCAGCAGGAATCTGGTTATCAGAGTAAAACGAAGCAGTTGAATAGTGGGCAGTACCACGTTTTCACCACAAATTTATGCAAGCGGGATCAAAAGCTCCATAAAAGGGCAATGAACACCGTTGAGCCGGCGGTTCCCCGTTACTTGTGATGGTCTAAGCAGCCCATTGTGTGGAGTCGTGAGGATCACCCGCCCCGGGATGATAATCCGGGTCACTTGGCACCGCTACCTCTTGAGCATGCATTGGTTTTCCCTTGAATAGGAAAGGGTGATGCAGCAAAGTAGCGTAAGTATTTCCCTCAGTTTTTGTGAACCAAGGTATCAATCCAGTGGGAGGCCACACGCAAGTCCCTCGTACCTACACAAACAAATAAGAACCTTGCAACCAATGCGATAAAGGGGTTGTCAATCCCTTCACGGCCACTTGCAAAAGTGAGATCTGATAGAGATGATAAGATAATATTTTTGGTATTTTTATGATAAAGATTAAAAGTAAAGATAGCAAAATAAACGGTGCCAGAAATAGCTCGTTGACGAGAGATTAATATGATGGAAAATAGACCCGGGGGCCATAGGTTTCACTACTGGCTTCTCTCAAGATAGCATAAGTATTACGGTGGGTGAACAAATTACTATCGAGCAATTGATAGAAAAGTGCATAATTATGAGAATATCTAGGCATGATCATGTATATAGGCATCACGTCCGCGACAAGTAGACCGACTCCTGCCTGCATCTACTACTATTACTCCACACATTGACTACTATCCAGCATGCATCTAGAGTATTAAGTTCATAAGAACAGAGTAACGCATTAGGTAAGATGACATGATGTAGAGGGATAAACTCATGCAATATGATATAAACCGCATCTTTTTATCCTCGATGGCAACAATACAATACGTGTCGTTTCCCCTACTGTCACTGGGATTGAGCACCGCATGATTGAACCACAAGCTAAGCACTTCTCCCATTGCAAGAAAGATCAATCTAGTAGGCCAAACTAAACTGATATTTCGAAGAGACTTGCAAAGATAACCAATCATACATAAAAGAATTCAGAGAAGATTCAAATATTGTTCATAGATAATCTTGATCATAAACCCACAACTCATCGGATCTCGACAAACACACCGCAAAAAGAGTTACATCAAATAGATCTCCAAGAAGATCGAGGAGAACTTTGTATTGAGATCCAAAGAGAGAGAAGAAGCCATCTAGCTAATAACTATGGACCCGAAGGTCTGTGGTAAACTACTCACACATCATTGGAGAGGCTATGGTGTTAATGTAGAAGCCCTCCGTGATCGATGCCCCCTCTGGCAGGACGCCGGAAAAGGCGCCAAGATGGGATCTCACGGGTACAGAAGGTTGCGACGGTAGAATTTGGTTTTCGTGGTGGTCCTCGATGGTTTCGGGGTACGTAGGTATATATAGGAGGAAGAAGTGGGTCGGTGGAGCTACGAGGGGCCCACGAGGGTGGAGGGCGCGCCCAGGGGGGGTAGGCGCGCCCCTGCCTCGTGGCCTCCTCGTATGTTTCTTGACGTCCACTCCAAGTCCTCTGGATCATGTTTGTTCCAAAAATAACTCTCCTGAAGGTTTCATTCCGTTTAGACTCCGTTTGATATTCCTTTTCTGCGGAACACTGAAATAGGCAAAAAAACAGCAATTTGCACTGGGCCTTGGGTTAATAGGTTAGTCCCAAAAATAATATAGAAGTGTATAATAAAGCCCAGTAAACATCCGAAAGATTCAAGATAAAAGTTTAATATTGACATGAAAATAATAATACTTCAAGCATACTAACAAAGAAATCATGTCTTCTCAAAATAACATGGCCAAAGAAAGTTATGCCTACAAAATCATATAGTCTGGCTATGCTCTATCTTCACCACACAAAATATTTAAATCATGCACAACCCCGATGACAAGCCAAGCAATTGTTTCATACTCTTGATGTTCTCAAACTTTTTCAATCTTCACAAAATATATGAGCGTGAGCCATGGACATAGCACTATAGGTGGAATAGAATGGTGGTTGTGGAGAAGACAAAAAAAAGGAGAAGATAGTCTCACATCAACTAGGCGTATCAATGGGCTATGGAGATGCCCATCAATAGATATCAATGTGAGTGAGTAGGGATTCCCATGCAACAGATACACTAGGGCATTTTGAGCTATAAGTGTATGAAAGCTCAACAAAAGAAACTAAGTGGGTGTGCATCCAACTCGCTTGCTCACGAAGACCTAGGGCATTTTGAGGAAGCCCATCATTGGAATATACAAGCCAAGTTCTATAACGTAAAGTTCCCACTAGTATATGAAAGTGACAACATAGGAGACTCTCTATCATGAAGATCATGGTGCTACTTTGAAGCACAAGTGTGGAAAAAGGATAGTAACATTGTCCCTTCTCTCTTTTTCTCTCATTTTTTTTATTTGGGCCTTCTCTTTTTTTGGCCTCTTTTCCTCTGGAGTCTCATCCCGACTTGTGGGGGAATCATAGACTCCATCATCCTTTCCTCACATGGGCTAATGATGATCATCACACTTTTATTTACTTACAACTCAAGAATTACAACTCGATACTTAGAACAAAATATGACTCTATGTGAATGCCTCCGGCAGTGTATCAGGATATGCAATAAATCAAGAGTGACATGTATGAAAGAATTATGAAGGTGGCTTTGCCACAAATACGATGTCAACTACATGATCATGCAAAGCAATATGACAATGATGAAGCGTGTCATAATAAATGGAACGGTGGTAAGTTGCACGGCAATATATCTCGGAATGGCTATGGAAATGCCATAATAGGTAGGTATGGTGGCTGTTTTGAGGGAGGTATATGGTGGGTGTATGATAGCGGCGAAAGGTGCATGGTATTAGAGAGGATAGCAATGGTGGAAGGATGAGAGTGCGTATAATCCATGGACTGAACATTAGTCATAAAGAACTCACATACTTATTGCAAAAATCTATTAGTTATCGAAACGAAGTACTACGCGCATGCTCCTAGGGGGATAGATTGGAAGGAAAAGACCATCGCTCGTCCCCGACCGCCACTCATAAGGAAGACAATCAATAAATAAATCATGCTCCGACTTCATCACATAATGGTTCACCATACGTGCATGCTACGGGAATCACAAACTTTAGAACAAGTATCTCTCAAATTCACAACTACTCAACTAACATGACTCTAATATCACCATCTTCATATTTCCAAACAATTATCAAGTATCAAACTTCTCTTAGTACTCAATGCACTTTATAGTTTTTATTTTGGATGCCTATCATATTAGGACTAATTTTATAACCAAAGAAAACTACCATGCTGTTCTAAAGGACTCTCAAAATAATATAAGTGAAGCATAAGAGATCAATAATTTCTATAAAATATAACCACCACCGTGCTCTATAAGATATAAGTGAAGCACTAGAGCAAAATTGTTTAGCTCAAAAGATATAAGTGAAGCACATAGAGTATTCAAATAAATTTCGAATAATGTGTGTCTCTCTCAAAAGTTGTGTACAGCAAGTATGATTGTGGTGAACTCAAAAGAAAAGACTCAAATCATACAAGACGCCCCAAGCAAAACACATATCATATGGTGAATAAAAATATAGCTCCAAATAAAGTTACCGATGGACGAAGACAAAAGAGGGGATGCCTTCCGGGGCATCCCCAAGCTTAGGATTTTTGGGTTGTCCTTATATTTTACCTTGGGGTGCCTTGGGCATCCCCAAGCTTAGGCTCTTGCCACTCCTTGTTCCATAATCCATCAAATCTTTACCCAAAACTTGAAAACTTCACAACACAAAACTTAACAGAAAATCTCGTGAGCCCCGTTAACGAAAGAAAACAAAACACCACTTCAAGGTACTGTAATGAAGTTATTATTTATTTATATTGGTGTTAAACCTACTGTATTCTAACTTTTCTATGGTTCATAAACTCCATTACTAGCCATAGATTCATCAAAATAAGCAAACAACACGTGAAAAAACAGAATCTGTCAAAAACAGAACAGTCTGTAGTAATCTGTAACTAACGCAAACTTCTGGAACACCAAAAATTCTAAAATAAAATTATTGATATGAGGAATTTATCTATTAATCATATGCAAAAATAATCAACTAAATAGCGCTCTCCAGTAAAAAGTTGTAGCTAATCTCGTGAGCACTAAAGTTTCTTTTTTTTACAGCAAGATCGCAAAGACTTTCCCCAAGTCTTCCCAAATGTTCTACTTGGCACAAACACTAATTCAAACACAAAACCACATCTGAACAGAAGCTAAATGGATTATTTATTACTAAACAGAACCAAAAATAAAAAAACTGAAATAAAATTGGGTTGCCTCCCAACAAGCGCTATCGTTTAACGCCCCTAGCTAGGCATAAAGGCAAGGATAGATCTAGGTGTTGCCATCTTTGGTAGGCAATCCATAAGTAGCTCTCATAATAGATTCGTAAGGTAATTTTATTTTCTTTCTAGGAAAGTGTTCCATGCCTTTCCTTAACGGAAATTGGAATCTAATATTTCCTTCCTTCATATCAATAATTGCACCAATCGTTCTAAGGAAAGGTCTACCAAGAATAATAGGACATGAAGGATTGCAATCTATATCAAGAACAATGAAATCTACGGGCACATAATTCCTATTTGCAACAATAAGAACATCATTAATTCTTCCCATAGGTTTCTTAATGGTAGAATCCGCAAGGTGCAAGTTTAAGGAACAGTCATCAAATTCACGGAAACCTAGCAAATCACACAAAGTTTTTAGAATTATGGAAACACTAGCACCCAAATCACACAAAGCATAGCATTCATGATCCTTAATTTTAATTTTAATAGTAGGTTCCCACTCATCATAAAGTTTTCTAGGGATAGAAACTTCCAATTCAAGATTTTCTTCATAAGATTGCATTAAAGCATCAACGATGTGTTTAGTAAAAGCTTTATCTTGACTATAAGCGTGCGGAGAATTCAGCATAGATTGCAACAAGGAAATACAATCTATTAAAGAACAATTATCATATTTAAATTCCTTGAAATCGGAGATAGTGGGTTCATTGCTATCTAAACTTTTGACCTCTTCAATCCCACTTTTCCCAAATTTTGCATCAAGATCTAAAAACTCTGAATCATTGGGACGTATTTTAACTAAAGTTGATTCATCTCCAGTCCCATCATTATCAAGATTCATATTGCAAAACAAAGATTTAATAGGGGACACATCAATCACTTTTAGATCTTCATCCTTATTATCATGAAAACTAGAAGAACACGCTTTCATAAAGCAATCTTTTTTAGCACGTAACCTAGCGGTTCTTTCTTTGCACTCATCAATGGAAATTCTCATAGCCTTGAGAGACTCATTGATATCATGCTTAGGTGGAATAGATCTAAGTTTCAAAGAATCAACATCAAGATAAATTCTATCCACGTTCCTAGCCAATTCATCAATCTTAGGCAATTTTTCTTCAAGCAAGCATTGAAATTCTTTTGAGAAATCATAAATTCTTTAACACTAGTCTCAAAATCAGAGGGCATCTTATTAAAATTTCCATAAGAGTTGTTGTAGGAATTACCATAATTATTAGAGGGATTACCAGGATACAGCCTAGGATTAAAGTTTCCTCTATAAGCGTTGTTGCCAAAATTGTTCCTACCAACAAAATTCACATCCATAGATTCGTTATTATTCTCAATCAAAGTAGACAAAGGCATATCATTGGGATCAGAAGAAACACTCTATTAGCAAACAATTTCATAAGTTCATCTATCTTTCCACTCAAAACATTAATTTCTTCAATTGCATGCACCTTTTTACTAGTAGATCTTTCAGTGTGCCATTGAGAATAATTAACCATAATATTATCTAGGAGCTTAGTAGCTTCTCCTAAAGTGAATTCCATAAAAGTGCCTCCCGCGGCCGAATCTAAAAGATTTCTAGAAGAAAAGTTCAATCTGGCATAATTTTTTTGTATAATCGTCCATAAAATAAAACCATGTGTAGGGCAATTACGTATCATTAATTTCATTCTCTCTCAAGCTTGTGCAACATGTTCATGATCAAGTTGCTTAAAGTTCATAATATCGTTTCTAAGAGAGATGATCTTAGCGGGAGGAAAATACTTAGAGATAAAATCATCTTTGCACTTATTCCAAGAATCAATACTATTTTTAGGCAAAGACGAAAACCAAGTTTTAGCACGATCTCTAAGCGAAAAAGGAAATAACTTCAATTTAACAATATCATTGTCCACATCTTTCTTATTTTGCATATCACACAAATCAACAAAGCTATTCAGATGGGTAGCGGCATCTTCACTAGGAAGGCCGACGAATTGATCTTTCATGACAAGATTCAGCAAGGCAGCATTAATTTCATAAGATTCAGCATTGGTAAGAGGAGCAATCGGAGTGCTAAGAAAATCATTGTTGTTGGTATTGGAAAAGTCACACAATTTAGTATTATCTTGAGCCATCTGACAAACAAGCAATCCAACACACAAGCAAACAAGAAGCAAGCGAAAAAGAGGTGAACGGAAAGAGAGGGCGAATAAAACAGCAAGGGTGAAGTGGGGGAGAGGAAAACGAGAGGCAAATGGCAAATAATGTAATGAGAGGGATAAGAGTTTGTGATGGGTACTTGGTATGTCTTGACTTGTGTGTAGACTCCCCGGCAACAGCGTCAGAAATCCTTCTTGCTACCTCTTGAGCATGCGTTGGTTTTCCCTTGAAGAGGAAAGGGTGATGCAGCAAAGTAGCGTAAGTATTTCCCTCAGGTTTTGAGAACCAAGGTATCAATCCAGTAGGAGGCCACACGCAAGTCCCTCGTACCTACACAAACAAATAAGAACCTTGCAACCAACGCGATAAAGGGGTTGTCAATCCCTTCACGACCACTTGCAAAAGTGAGATTTGATAGAGATGATAAGATAATATTTTTGGTATTTTTATGATAAAGATTAAAAGTAAAGATAGCAAAATAAACGGTGCCAGAAATAGCTCGTTGACGGGAGATTAATATGATGGAAAATAGACCCGGGGGCCATAGGTTTCACTAGTGGCTTCTCTCAAGATAGCATAAGTATTACGGTGGGTGAACAAATTACCGTCGAGCAATTGATAGAAAAGTGCATAATTATGAGAATATCTAGGCAAGATCATGTATATAGGCATCACGTCCGCGACAAGTAGACCGACTCCTGCCTGCATCTACTACTATTACTCCACACATCGACAGCTATCCAGCATGCATCTAGAGTATTAAGTTCCTAAGAACAGAGTAACACATTAGGTAAGATGACATGATGTAGAGGGATAAACTCATGCAATATGATATAAACCCCATCTTTTTATCCTCGATGGCAACAATACAATACGCGTCGTTTCCCCTACTGTCACTGGGATCGAGCACCGCATCATTGAACCCAAAGCTAAGCACTTCTCCCATTGCAAGAAGGATCAACCTAGTAGGCCAAACCAAACTGATATTTCGAAGAGACTTGCAAAGATAACCAATCATACATAAAAGAATTCAGACAAGATTCAAATATTGTTCATAGATAATCTTGATCATAAACCACAATTCATCGGATCTTGACAAACACACCGCAAAAAGAGTTACATCAAATAGATCTCCAAGAAGATCGAGGAGAACTTCGTATTGAGATCCAAAGAGAGAGAAGAAACCATCTAGCTAATAACTATGGACCCGAAGGTCTGTGGTAAACTACTCACACATCATCGGAGAGGCTATGGTGTTGATGTAGAAGCCCGCCGTGATCAATGCCCCCTGCGGCATGACGCTGGAAAAGGCCCCAAGATGGGATCTCATGGGTACAGAAGTTTGCGGCGGTGGAATTAGGTTTTCATGGTGCTCCTCGATGGTTTCGGGTACGTAGGTATATATAGGAGGAAGAAGTAGGTCGGTGGAGCTACGAGGGTCCCACGAGGGTGGAGGGCGCGCCTAGGGGGGTAGGCGCGCCCCCTGCCTCGTGGCCTCCTCGTATGTTTCTTGACGTCCACTCCAAGTCCTCTGGATCACTTTTGTTCCAAAAATAACTCTCCCGAAGGTTTCATTCTGTTTGGACTCCGTTTGATATTCCTTTTCTATGAAACACTAAAATAGGAAAAAAAAACAGCAATTTGCACTGGCCCTTGGGTTAATAGGTTAGTCCCAAAAATAATATAAAAGTGTATAATAAAGCCCATTAAACATCCAAAACAGAATATATAATAGCATGGAGCAATCAAAAATTATAGATACGTTGGAGACGTATCAGGTGCTGGTGGTGGCACCTCAGGTTGGAGGACACAAATTCACCAAGGTGCTCATGGATGGAGGCAGCAGCATCAATATCTTTTATTATGAAACTTTCCGTCGCATGGGATTGACTGACAAAAATCTTAAGCCGTCGAACACTATTTTTCACGGTGTGGTGCCTGGTAAGTTGGCATATCCTGTTGATAAAATATCTCTGGAGGTTGCTTTTGGAGATGAGTATGATTCCAGATCTGAGACTTTGACCTTTGAAGTGGTAAAAATCAAGAGCCCTTATCATGCTCTGTTTGGGCAGCCGGCTTATGCTAAGTTCATGGCAAGGCCTTGTTATGTTTATTTGCAGCTGAAGATGCCAGGTCACAAGGGCACTATAATAGTGCATGGGAGTCGCAAGATAGACTTGGAGTGTGAAGAAGGTGATGCTGCTTATGCTGAGTCTATTTGTGCGACAGAGGAGTTGAAGTTTTACAAGGATAACGTTGACCCAGCGGATATGACATCTTTGAAGAAGCCAACCATAGAGCATGACCCTTTATTGAAATTTAAGTCGGCAGACGACACCAAGCTAGTTGACTTTGTTCCTAGCGACTCATCCAAGCAGTTCAGTATCAGTGCTAATTTGGATCCGAGATAGGAAAGCACGCTCATCGGGTTCATCCGTGAGAACCGAGACATCTTTGCATGGAAGCCTTCAGACATGCCAGGTGTACCGAGGGAACTCCTGAGCACACTCTAAATATTGATCCAAAGTTTAAACCGGTCAAACAATTCATTCGCTGTTTCAATGAGCAGAGGCGCAATGCTATCGGTGAGGAGGTAGCCCGGCTCTTGGCGGCCGGGTTCATTGTTGAAGTTTTTCATCCTGAGCGGTTGGCTAACCCGGTGCTGGTGCTTAAGAAAAACGGCACCTGGCGCACGTGTGTGGATTATATGAACTTAAACAAAGCTTGTCTGGCTGATCCCTTTGCTCTCCCCGTATTGATCAAATTATTGATGCTACGGCGGGTTGTGAGTGTGTGAGTTTTTTGGATGCTTATTATGGTTATCATCAGATCAAGATGGCAGTTAAGGACCAGGAGAAGACAACCTTCATCACTCCCTTGAAGAAACAATAAGCATTTGAGGCCTTGAAGAAACAATTGGCTGAGCTGTCGGTTCTTGCTGCTCCCATTGATAAGGAGCCTTTGATGTTATATGTGGCTGCCAATAGCAGAGCTGTCAGTGTAGCCAATGTGGTGGAAAGGAAGGAATCAGGGAAGGAGCATCCGGTTCAACGGCCGGTTTACTACATCAGTGAGGTGCTTATTGAGTCCAAGCAGAGGTATCCACATTGGCAGAAGATGGTATATGGGGTTTTCATGGCTAGTCGAAAGCTCAAGCAATATTTTTTGGGTCATCCTATCACTGTGGTTAGTTATGGTCCTTTAGGGGATATTATTCAAAACACAGAAGCCACAGGTCGGGTAGCCAAGTGGGCCATTGAGCTCGGACCTCATGGTTTGAAATATATGCCTCGAACAGCTATTAAGTCTCAAGCGCTTGTGGATTTCATAAATGATTGGACAAAGCTGCAGATGCCTGAGGAGAAGCCGGATAACACTTACTGGACTATTCAATTTGATGGATCCAGGCAATTGGAGGGCTTGGGGGCTGGAGTTGTCTTGACTTCCCCACGAGGTGATAAATTTTCTTATGTTCTCCGGTTGATGTTCCATTGTACTAACAATGCAGCTGAGTATGAGGACTTGCTCCATGGTCTTCAGATGGCTAAGGAGATGAACTTAAGCCGGGTGAGGTGTTTTGGCGACTCAGATCTAGTGGCTCAACAAGTTTTCGGTACTTGGGATTCCAAGGATCCACTCATGGTGGCTTATCGTCGAGAGGTTAATGCTATCACGGGTCACTTCAAAGGTTATCAAGTTGAACATGTTGATCGCAGGAAAAATGAGGCGGCTGATGCTTTAAGCCAATTAGGGTCTCAGCGTAAGCCGGTGCCACCTAACACTTTCCTGGATATTCTACATAACTCTTCTGTCAAATTGCCTACATTAGAGGATCTTGCTATTCCTGACCCAGAAGCACAATTGGTAGCGGCTCTTCATGCTATTCCTGACTGGACAGTTCCATACTTGGCTTATATGACCCGGGGCGAGTTACCTGAGGATGAAACTTTGGCCAGGTAGATAACCCGGTGGTCCAAGTCAATGACTATTGTCAATGGAGAGTTGCATCATCGCAGTGTCATAGGGGCGTTTCAACGTTGTATTTCTCCTGAAGAAGGCTGTAAGATTCTATGAGAGATTTGTGAAGGAGATTGTGGTCATCATGCCGATTCTAAGTCTCTCGTAGCCAAGGCTTTCCGTCATGGGTTTTATTAGCTGGTGGCTCACGCTAATGCTGAGGATCTAGTCAGTAAATGTGATGGTTGTCAGAAGTTTTCACGACGAGCTCATGTGCCGGCTCAAGAATTGAGGATGATTCCGATTGCTTGGCTATTTGTAGTCTGGGGGCTTGATATGGTTGGGCCTTTCAAGAGGTGCAAAGATAAAAAGACTCACCTTTTGGTGGTGGTTGACAAGTTTACAAAATGGGTTGAAGCAGAGCCGGTTAGCAAGTGTGACACGGCGACGGCAGTTCAATTTATCAAAAAGGTGATTTTCCGTTTCAGCTTTCTCCGTAGTATTATAACTGATAATGGCACTAATTTATCCAAGGGCGCTATGAAAGAATTTTGTCAACGTGAGCATATCCGGCTTGATGTGTCATCAATGGCTCATCCCCAGTCTAATGGTCAAGCTGAGAGAGCCAATCAAGAGATCCTGAGAGGCATCAAGCCCCGACTTATGGTTCCTTTGTAGAGGACGCCGGGTTGCTGGGTGGAGGAGTGATGCGTCTCCAACGTATCTATAATTTTTTATTGTTCCATGCTATTATATTATCTGTTTTGGATGTTTAATGGGTTTTAATATACCTTTTTATATTATTTTTGGGACTAACCTATTAACCGAAGGCCCAGTGCAAATTGCTGTTTTTTTTCCTATTTCAGTGTTTCGTAGAAAAGGAATATCAAACGGAATCCAAACGGAACGAAACCTTCGCGAGGATATTTTTTGGAACAAATGCAATCTAGGAGACTTGGAGTGGAAGTCAAGGAAGCAACAAGGCGGCCACGAGGCAGGAGGGCACGCCCAGGGGGGTAAGCGCGCCCCCCACCCTCGTCGGCCCCTCATAGCTCCACCGACCTACTTCTTTCGCCTATATATACTCTTATACCCTGAAAACATCCAGGGGGGCCACGAAACCACTTTTCCACTACCGCAACCTTCTGTACACATGAGATCCCATCTTGGGGCCTTTTCCGGCGATCTTCCGGAGGGGGATTCGATCACGGAGGGCTTCTACATCAACACCATAGCCTCTCCGATGATGTGTGAGTAGTTTACCACAGACCTTCGGGTCCATAGTTATTAGCTAGATGGCTTCTTCTCTCTCTATGGATCTCAGTACACAGTTCTCCTTGATGTTCTTGGAGATCTATTCGATGTAATACTTTTTGCGGTGTGTTTGTCGAGATCCGATGAATTGTGGGTTTATGATCAAGATTATCTATGAACAATATTTGGTTCTTCTCTGAATTCTTATATGCATGATTTAATATCTTTGCAAGTCTCTTCGAATTATTGGTTTAGTTTGGCCTACTAGATTGATCTTCCTTGCATTGGGAGAAGTGCTTAGCTTTGGGTTCAATCTTGCGGTGCTCGATCCCAAAGGATGTAAAGGGAAATGACACGTATTGTATTGTTTCCATCGAGGATAAAAAGATGGGGTTTATATCATATTGCTTGAGTTTATCCCTCTACATCATGTCATCTTGCCTAATGCGTTACTCCGCTCTTATGAACTTAATACTCTAGATGCATCTTTGGATAGCGATCGATGTGTGGAGTAATAGTAGTAGATGCAGAATCGTTTCGGTCTACTTGACACGGGCGTGATGCCTATGTTCATGATCATGCCTAGATATTCTCATAACTATGCTCTTTTCTATCAATTGCTCGGCAGTAATTTGTTCACCCACTGTAATACATGCTATCTTGAGAGAAGCCACTAGTGAAACATATGGCCCCCAGGTCTACTTTACATCATATAAGTTTCCAATCTACAATTCTAGTTTACTATTTACTTTGCAATCTTTACTTTTGAATCTATACAACAAAAATACTAAAAATATTTATCTTATTATCTTTATCAGATCTCACTTTTGCAAGTGGCCATGAAGGGATTGACAACCCCTTTATCGCGTTGGTTGCAAGGTTCTTGATTGTTTGTGCATGTACTAGGCGATTTGCGTGTAGTCTCCTACTGATACCTTGGTTCTCAAAAACTGAGGGAAATACTTATGCTACTTTGCTGCATCACCCTTTCTTCTTCAAGGGAAAACCAACGCATGCTCAAGAGGTAGCAAGGAGTTACCCTCAGTTTTATGGAGTATCAATGCTACCCCCAACATATCCACGTGTTACATGCCTTTCTTCATGGTTTACGGAGCAGAGGCGGTTCTCCCTAGTGACATCTTTCACGACTCGCCCCGTGTGGCGGCTTATGTTGAAGCTGACAATGAAAAAGCATGTCAGGATGCACTTGACCTATTAGATGAGGAGCGTGACCTTGCGGCGGCTCGTTCAACGATTTACCAACAAGATCTGCGCCGTTATCATAGCCGTTGGGTCAGGACTAGAACTTTTCAAGAAGGTGACTTGGTGCTCCGGCTTATCCAGGATTAAACTGAAATGCACAAGCTATCCCCACCTTGGGAAGGGCCCTTTGTGGTCAGCAAGAATCTGAACAATGGATCATACTACCTTATCGATGTTCGAGACCACAAGGACTCACGCACGTCAGAGGAGGAGACCTGCCGGCCGTGGAATATTGCTCATCTTCGGCCTTATTACACCTGAGCCTTCGGCTCTTGTGATGTACATATTTTGACAATGTATATAATATAATCAATATAATAAAGCCGTCATCCCTGATAATTCAGGGCCTCGGTCATTTCATTTCTCATAAACTGAGACTTTATTATTACTTTATATGATCACTCAAAAGGCTTGATCGTTACAGGGACCAAAGAGAGTTTGTTGCACAGCACAACTCAAACATAGGTACCCGGCGAGCACAACTCAGAAATATATCACTTGGGGGCTTCCTGCTCATCGAGCATCGCTATGACTACCCTTGTTGATCCGGCTTATAGGCCTGGAATATAATGTTACTTGGGTCTCTTTGTTCAACAGACAAGAGTTTTTATGACCCTTGTAATTGGCTTAAAAGCCAGGCTTGGAAGCCAGGTGTATTCACCTAAAAACCTGGGTTATCCTGCCCTTTTAAGTCTGCCACTCCGCTCAGGTAATCCTGGAACGACCCGCTGTACTTTTGACAAGTCAATATTATACAGACCCTGAACTTGTCAAAGTTAAAATGATGATTGGTTATGCGAGGTCCGGCTTATAAGGTTTGTATGAAGGTTTAACTTAGTGGTTGTGTGGCCCTTGAAAGCACTTGATTTTTAGGCCTGGCCGCCTATGAAAGCCTTGTTTTTTCTGATTTATTATTTTATTTGAACATTTTTTGTGGTTCATCTTTATACCATATTGATATATGGTTTAAAATAATTCAGGCCATTTAGCCTCAATCTCTATGGCTCATATTTGAGTACAACCGTGGTTTCCGATAACCCGGCCTGGCTTTGGACTATAAGTCGCCAGTATATGATGATATTAAATACTTGGAAGCATTGTGTTCTGAGTTTCGGGATATTACCCCTTGCTGCATACGGTGTTTTAAGCCGGCAGTATATGACAAATAGGGCATTATGTGCTCAATCTTTTGGGTTGTCACCCTTACTGCACTGGTATGATAAGCCGGCAGTGTGATCAAATATCACATGTATGATATTTTTGTTATGTATGGTTATAGTTAAACCAGCCCTGGTTATGAACTTTTATAGTCACCAGCAGGTTTATGTTGGGCATTATGACCCGCCTGGTGGTAAACCGCCAGAGCAATTTTGTGATCTGTTTTTTATGCAGAATGAGAAAATACAATCTTCCCTACATAATGATATCATATGCGTAAGCGGAATATTATCAACTAGTGGATCAACAGTATCAGACAAATAAAACATGCACGATGGCATGGCAGATCAAAAGTTTAAACTAGCCTATTACAAGGCATCTGATGGCCCAAGAGAATAAGTGTTTTTGGAGCCATCAACACAGCAAAGTATTTCTGCTTAATAAACATCAACTTATGATTCATGGTGGGTTGAAGCCTCCGGATCTTCCTGCACCTCCTCTTCATCTTCACCTCCTTGACTATCCACCAGCTGGAAGTGAGGCGTAACCCAGTTGATACCGGTCAATGCTCTAAATACAGCTTCATCGTCAATGAGGTTCCATGGATCAATATCAGGAGCAAAGGTGTGCTTACAAATCGGTGGAATGAGATTTGTTGGCTCGTGAATCGGCGCACTAACTTTCTTGTTGTCAGCGTCATAAGCCGCCTGGTATGAGGATAGGCTGGTTTCATCAGCTAGCTTGCTTGCTAAAGGACGCATGGCCTTTGCTATTTCTGCAAAATCGTCAGCACTGAAGTCCGATCCGTCTTCTTTTACACTGGGGCAGCCGTTGGCCAAATCTTCCGGGTCAAGATCAGCTTGCCATGCC
Source organism: Aegilops bicornis (assembly GCA_021605145.1). Classification (NCBI taxonomy): domain Eukaryota; kingdom Viridiplantae; phylum Streptophyta; class Magnoliopsida; order Poales; family Poaceae; genus Aegilops; species Aegilops bicornis. Next base: position 467,426,358 of record CM038673.1, on the reverse strand, counting down.
TTTGCCCGGCTTAAGGCAGTCAAAGTGTCGGCTCTAGTAGCTCCCCATTTTAAGTCCTCAATTCTTTTTGTCAGCACGGATAACTGTTTCATTGTATCCTGGATAAGCGTGGAGGGTTTTTTCTTGTGCAGAGTAGAGGCAATGGCTCGTTGGGCACCAGTGTATAGTTGTTCAACAAGAGTGTAGACGGCCTTAAGCCGGACACGCATGTCTGAGCCCAACTTCGCGCTCCATGAACCTATATCGTTAAAAGTCATGGGTAAGCCGATTGTGTTCATAATATGATTCTTAAGATATAAGGGAGACAAGTTCTTACCAAAGATGGCTATTGTCATGATATCAATATGTTGCTTTAAGCCGGATAATTCCTTGGTCACCGGCTTAAGCGTGGCTTCAGCCTCTTCTGCTCTCTTCAACAGATCTGCCTTTTCAGTTTCCCAGCTATCTTTTTCAGTGTTGAAGTTTTGCTTGAGCTGCTCAATGTTCTCTAAAGCAGTCTCCAATTCTGACTTGGCCTTGGATGTTTCAGATTGTTGAGTCTTTATATTGGCTTCAGATCATTGAGCTGCGAGTCTTTCTCAGAAAGTTCAGCCTGTGGTATAAACATGGACAGAATATTGTGAGTATTGCTAAAGTCCCAAGCATAATAGAAGTATGATACCTGGAACTTGGGGCCAATATATATTGCTCTTTTTTAAGACAAATTTTTGGAAGTCCCAAGCACAATATAAATATTATCCTTGGCACTTGGGGGCTAATGCCTATTTGTTCTACTCCAAAGACGAATTCATAACCCGGACAAATGATGTAATCCGGCTTATAAAGATAAATACATTGGATTGACAAGATGATTAGTCCCAACTTATTCATTACTGATTAAGCCGGCTCTTGGGGGCTACAGAGGCACAGTTGATTTTTACTATTGCAAAGTCCCGGCTTAACATATTTATTAACCCGGCCTTTGGGGGCTATGGACGAAAATTGAAGTACTGGTATTATAAGTACCGGTTCATGTGGAAGACATAAACCGGCCCTTGGGGGCTACTTGATTTGACCTATGCAACTATTGAAGTTTACAGTGCATACTAGTCTATCATGCCCAATAAACTTGGCGGCTAAGGGAAGTATATTCATATAAAATGGGGTTACAGTATTTACCTCATAGCACTTTTTCATCAGATTTACTAAGCCGGCTGCAAAGTCTCGGCTGTTGTACATTCGGTTCAAATAACCAGAGTGGATGTATTGGGTGCTGAAGTGGGTGTAGCTCTCCAAATCTACCTTCCATTTGCCTTTCTCTTCAGCGGAAATTTCTTCTTTAGCGTTGTGCTTGGATAAAATAGTAGGTTGACCCGGGGCGGTGAATCCAAACCCAGTAACAACAACAACATCAGTCTTCTCTTCAGCCGACTTAGCAGGGCTGGCCGGCTTGATGGGGCTGGCTGGATTGGTGCCTGATGGGTTAACATTCATCTGATCAATATCAATGTGGTGGTCTTCTAGTGGCGAATCATCAACAATGTGATCAGCAATTGGATGGGAAAGTTCCGGCTGTTGTTGCTTCGGCTCAGACAGGATGACGTCATCGGCCGGCTTATTCAGCTTGGCCTACTTGTTGGGTTTGGCCTGCCCCCTGAAAATACGAAGTGTAAAGAGGTCAGTATAAGAAACAGATGTAAGGTTTGAATAATTAAGTACATTCTTACCCAGGTATGGTCTTGAAAGCCGGGATTTGAGTTCCCGTTGACTCGCCAGAGGAGGAATGAGAAATCCCCTGGCAGTTTGGATCAGATGGGTTAAGAGTTTGTCGGAAATGACCCGCCTTGGGATAAAGTATATCAGAAATATATAAGACCTCTGGGCAATGTTTGCAAGCCAGAGCGTCGGGTAAGCCGGAAGAAGTAATTACAGCATCGTTATGGCGGGTGGTGCGGCGAGTTCCGTGTTGTTGTTTCTTCAAAAGAAAGTTGGGATCCAAGTGAGCTAGAGGGTGAGAAAAGCTTACTTTCTGGCTTGCTTGTCGGGTTTTCTGTGTTGGCAAAGGTTCTGAGCCGGAGGAAAGAATAATTACCTCTGCGTCGCCTGCGCGGCTGGCCTCAACGTCGTCCTGGTAACAATCATTTTCAATGAGATGTACAAAATATGAGCCAAGAGAGTCAAGTTCTACCTCTGACTCATCATCATCATGGTCATCATCAATATCGTCTTCTTCTTGGAAGGCGCGCAAATCGAGGAGGTTAAAAAATGGATATATGACAGCGCGGATGCCTCGATTTGGGATCTATGTAACATTAATGACATGTGACATCACAACGGGTTACCACGATCTTAGAAGATGACGTCATGATGGGTTACAAGGTCTCACGAGGATAAGTGAAGGATTTTTCTAAGTGTTGAAGATTGACATGAACAAGTTCAAATCAATCTGGGGCCTAATGTTGGGGATATAATTAACTATTGGGTATGACCCGCCCAGAAGGGGCCGGGTTATACCAATGGCGGTTCATTAAGACGAAGCCCATGAAGGTATTGAAGATGGCAGTTCATGAAGGGGGCTTGATAAGTGTAGCGACCCGACCTCAGATGGTCAAGTCTCTGTGTTCCAGTGTCATCCCAGGATCAGTAATGCTGACACACACAGTACTCGAAGGATTTATAACAGAGTAGCAATCACACACTTATTACATCGAATGTCTCCAAAAGAGAACTTATTACAATAATATGGCTTAAGGCCATCTAATGCGATAACAAATAAAGGCTTGGAAGATAAAGTGAGTCCATCAACTCCAACGGCATAGCTGAGCTGCACGGCAACGACCTAACGAACCTTACTCCTCGTCTGAAAAGTCTGCAACATAATACGTTGCAGCCCGAAAACGGGTCAGCACATGGAATATGCTGGCAATATAACACAATAGAGCAGGAACAGAATAATGCTATCACTACATGCATATTTGGCTGGTGGAAAGCTCTATGGTTATAGTTTTGCGAAAAGCCAATTTTTCCCTACAACAAAGGAATATATTTTATTTAACTATCATGGTGGTTGAAACATTGAGAAGGTATAACCCCAACTCAATCCCAATTAAAGTAATTAACAACCCAACAATATTATTTAAGAGTGATGAGATACATGTGATAACTCAAGTACTAGATACTCAAAATTGTCCATAACCGGGGACACGGCTAACCATGATTAGATTATACACTATGCAGAGGTTTGCACACTTTTCCCTACAAGACTCGATCGCCTCCGTTGATTTCTCGCACTACATGTTGTTTGAGAAACGGATGACCGAGACATAGTCTTTTAGAAACATTAACTCTCTACTCCGGGTAGACCATACCAAACCTACAAAACCCACTACCTGCTAATCTACCTCTTCAAGAGCTTCACGTAACTTACTCAACTATACTAGAGCCCATAGTAGCTTGTGGCTGCACACGGAAGTTTTAGCATGAATAATATCGGTTCCTTTGAGCCCTGGTGGCGGTCCATAGGAAGATCACACGGGTATCCCGGGATTTCCAAAAATAAAATGTATAACAATCTGGGTTCCCCAGGTGCCTCAATCCACCCAGATGTGTATTAAAGTTGCCACCTTAAATTAAACCATTAATTAACAAGCTCACATCTGTCATGGATTCACTCGAACCCAAACCACGTCTACGAGCATAGCATAGCAATATAAGCAACACGTAGAAGTAACTCCCAAGGGTTTGATAGTAACAGGGCAATAGGTTCTACCTCAACTACTACTTCCCAACCCACAAGTTAATGACATACTAACCATGCAATGTTGAGGATTGAGCTAATAAATAAAAACTGGGCATGAAAACAGTATGATCAAAGTGTTACTTGCCTTGCTGACGATCCGCGAATCCTAGAGACTCGTAGTAACACGCTTCGCACTCCGGGAATTCTATCGCAAGCAAACAATAACATACATAAGAAACAAGCAAAGATGCACAAGCAGAACTTGAACTAAAAGAGGCTGACCAGAAAGTTCAACTTAAGAACTCTGGTTCGCAAAAAGAATCAAACCAAACGGAGCAACAAAACTCAAACGGCAAAAGAAACAAGATCCGTTTACTAATCTGAACTAGGGTCAAATTTTTCAGTATCAAAATCTTGTTTAAGTTGTTTAAGAGAAAAGAGGGTCTCGAGACGAAGATCTGGGCGCTTGAATCGCCTGATTCCGACTAACGAGCGAAAAGATAAACAGAAACTAAGATCGGATCAGAAATCGCGATCAGAAAAATCGCGGAACAAATTCGAGAAAAAGAAAACTGATGAACAGAATAACGAACAAACATTCGTTATCTGGATCTAAACGAAGAACGCGTTCGTTAAAACGAACGAACGAGCGACCGCTCGCTAAATAAATAAACCGGAGAAAAACCGATCTATTTAAAAAAACGAAAACTAGGGTTTTCTAAAAAGACGAACGGTTTTTCTTAGAAAACCGGGGCGGCGGGCGGCTACCTCGGCTTGGCTCCGGCGGGGCTCCGGCGGCAGCGGGCTAGGGGCGGCGGCTCGAGGCGGTGGGCGGCTCGGGCGGCGACGAGGATCGGGCGGCGGGCTCGGGCGGCGGCGGCGGGGCTCGCCTGGGCGGGCGATGGCGGGTGGTGGTGGTGGTGGTGTGGCGGGCGGCGGGGTATTTAAGAGAAGGCGACTTGGAGAAGGGGGCAAGGCGCGGCGGAGGCGGAGTCCGCTCGGACTCGGTCCGAGCGGAGGCGGGCGGCGCAGCTGGGAGGCGGCGGTCTTTGGGCTGGCTCGGCTGGGCCCTGAGCCCGGCCGGAAACTTTTTTTTAAACAATTCCTCCGACAGAAAATAAATCCTATAAAATAAAATAAAAATCTAAAAATGCCAAAACAAATTTTCATCGTCTAAATAAAATATTTAGAACGAGATGAATATTTTCTTGGCCCTAAAATGCAATTTTTTGAAAACGTGCAATTTTTTCTAATGCAAATAAAATCCAAATAAAAATCATATAAAATCCAACAAATGATTTTAACAGTTTTCCTCCAATATTTCAATTGTTTTGGAGAAGTCACATTATCTCCTCTCATTTATTTTTAATATGAAATATTTTTCCGGAGAGAAAAATAATTAAAATAAAAAATCCTCGTTTTCGATATTTGATAAAAATCAAATATTAAAACCGGAAAAATCCCAAACTATCTCCGATGGTCCTTGAGTTGCTTAGGATTTCGAGGATTAAGAAACGAAGATGAAATAAAGTATGATATGCATGGATGACCTATGTATAACATTCCAAATTGAAAATTCGGGATGTTACAAACCTAACCCCCTTAAGATGAATCTCGTCCTCGAGATTCGGGTTGGCTAGAAAATAGGTGGGGGTGGTCCTTGCGAATATCATCCTCTCGTTCCCAGGTGGCTTCCTCCTCGGTATGGTGGCTCAACTGAACTTTGCAAAACTTGATAACCTTGCTGCGAGTGACTCGGCTGGTAAGGTCAAGAATCTTTACTGGCTTCTCCTCATAAGTCAAGTTACTGTCCAACTGAATCGCCTCGAAGTCTTGTATCTCTTAATGGTATATCGGCCATCTCAGCATGACACTTCTTCAACTGTGAGACGTGGAACACATCGTGAACTCGACAATCCTTCGTAACTCCAGCTTGTAGGCAACTTCTCCCATCCGCTCCAAAACACAGTGCACGGTCCTACGAATCTTGAGCTAATTTTCCCTTAACTCCAAAACGTTTCACTCCTCGCAAGGGCGATACTCGCAGATATGCTCTATCTCCAATTTCATAGGTTACCTCCTTGCGTTTTGTGTATGCATAACTCTTACACTGGATCGAGCAATCTTCAATCATCACGGATCAGTTTAACCTTCTCCTCCGACTCTTTGATCAAATCTGGTCCAAACAACTGACGGTCTCCTACCTCATCCCACTCAGGGGTGTTCTACATCTGCGTCCATACAGAGCTTCGAACGGTGCCATCTTCAAACTGGCCTGGTAGCTATTGTTGTATGAGAACTCTTCTAAGGCAAATTGTCATCCCAACTAGATCCATAATCTAGCGCACAAGCTCTCAACATGTCCTCCAGAATCTGGTTGACTCTCTCTGTCTGTCCATCTGTCTGCGGGTGAAATGTTGTATCTTGAACTCCAATCTCGTACCTGTGGTCCGTGTAGCGATGCCAAAACTTTGAAGTAAACTGTGTTCCTCTATCTCGATATGATGGTCCTTGGAACTCCATGCAAACATCACGATCCTCGACATATATATCTTGGCCAACTTTGCACTTGTATAAGTTGTTTTCACCGGGATGAAGTGAGCCACTTTGGTCAAGCGATCCACTACTACCCATATTGAGTCATATCCTGCTTTGGTCCTGGGCAATCCGGTGATAAAGTCCATGGCAAGTTTATCCCACTTCCATTCGGGTATCGGCATAGGCTGTAACAGTCCTGCTGGCTTCTGATGCTCTGCCTTCACTCTCTGACATACATCACATACAGCTAGATATTCGGCAATATCCTTCTTCCTACCAGTCCACCAGAAACATTCTTTCAAATCCAAATACATCTTGGTGTTTCCGAGGTGTATCGAGTATGGTGAGGCATGAGCCTCCTGAAGTATTAACTTCCTGATCTCTGGGTTATTAGGCACATAAACTCGATCCTCAAACCATAAGGTATCGTGCTCATCCTCGCGATAACCTTTGGCTTTTCCTTTGCTCATCTTCTCCTTTATCTCAGCAATCTCTTTGTCTTCCTTCTGAGCTTTCTCGAATCTTGTCCAACAATGTAGACTGAACTTCCATTGTTGCAATGAAACCTCTTGGAACAATCTCCAATCGAAGTTCCATGATATCTTCAGCTAACTCCTTCAGCAATCCCTTACTTTCAAGGATATTAGCGTAACTCTTCCGGCTCAAAGCGTCTGCTACGACATTGGCCTTTCCTGGATGATAGTGTAGCTTCATATTGTAATCCTTTATAAGTTCCAACCATCTCCTCTGTCTAAGATTCAACTCCTTCTGTGTGAAAATGTACTTCAAACTCTTATGATCCGTGTATACATCACAACGGTTTCCAATAAGATAATGTCTCCAAGTCTTCAATGCATGCACTACCGCTGCTAGCTCCAAATCATGCGTGGCATAGTTCAACTCATGGGGCTTCAGCTTGTCGTGAGGCACTCTGAAACAACCTTTCCGTCATGCATAAGCACACATCCAAGTCCCAAGCGTGAGGCGTCACAATACACTTGAAACTCCTTATGTATATCTGGCAATGTTAGCACTGGGGCTGTAGTCAAACGTTTCTTAAACTCCTGAAAACTTACCTCGCAATCCTCTGTCCATTTAAACTTAGTATCCTTCTTCAGCAATTCGGTCATTGGCTTAGCAATCTTGGAAAAATTCTCAATGAATCTCCGATAATATCCTGCGAGTCCAAGGAAACTGCGGATCTCGCCAACTGCAGTGGGTGCCAACCATTCAAAGGATCGAACCTTCTTGGGATCTACTGCTATACCCTCTCCTGATATAACATGCCCAAGAAATCCAACTTCCTTCAACCCAAACTCGCACTTGCTGGATTTGGCGTATAACTGGTCTTCCCTGAGTTTCTCGAGAACTAAACGCAAGTGCTCCTTGTGCTCCTCTTCGTTCTTCGAGTATACCATAATATCATCAATAAACACCACAACAAACTTTTCCAAATATTCCATGAACACCTTGTTCATCATACTCATGAAATAGGCAGGGGCGTTAGTCAGTCCAAACGGCATGACCGTATACTGGTATAATCCATACCACGTGGTGAACGCTGTCTTTGGTATATACTTCTCTCGAATCTTCAACTGGTGGTACCCCGATCGTAGATCGATCTTCGAAAACACCTTAGCTCCTTGCAGCTGATCAAACAGATCATTGATCATTGGCAGCGGGTACTTATTCTTAATCGTTACTTCATTCAAGGCTCGATAATCAACAACCATCCTTAGGGATTTATCCTTCTTCTCCACCAAAAGCCTTTGGAGCTCCCCAAGGTGATGAACTCCTTCGAATATAACCTTTCTCCAACAACTCCTTGATCTGTTTCTTAATTTCCTCCAGATCATTTGCGGGCATCTGATAGGGTCTCTTGGATATTGGCCCTGTACCTGGAAATAGCTCTATCAGGAACTCGATGTCTCTATCCGGTGGCATGCCGGGTAACTCTTCTGGGAAAACATCCGGGTAATCCTTTACTACAGGCACTTCCTCCTGAACAACTCCCGTGAGGGCATTCACTTGGCTCCTCCTAGGCACATGCCTAGATACATACTTAATCATTTTTCCCTGCTAGCACAGTCAATGCTTCCTCCATACTTTGACATCCAGTCCATACCTAATATCACATCCAATCCTTGCGACTCCAAGATAATTAGGTCAGACGAAAAAACATGTGTGCCAATGGTTAGGGGTATCTGGTTGCACCATCGGCTAGCCATGTACTCCGCTCCAGGCGAGCTCACTAAAAGAGGGGTCCTAAGGGTTTGGGTTGGTAGCTTAAACTTATACAAAAATCCCCTTGATATGTATGAATGCGATGCACCAGTATCAAAAAGAACAAGAGCGGTAAATGACTTAACCAAAAACTTACCTATTACCGCGTCCGGCTGCTCTTCAACTTCCTCCACGTTAACGTGGTTCACTTGTCCTTTGTTGAATGGATTGGGCTTCTTCCCAGCGCTCTCATTTCCGTTTCTTCCTTCATTCGGGGCAATCATTGGCATAGGGCCCTGTCTTCCCGCACTTAAAGCAAGTAACTTGACTTAGGTCCCTTTTGGCGGGTGTAGCTGGGTTGGAGCGATTCTGATTGTTATTAACTCCGTTCCCATTTCTGTTCTTAGCACCATTGTGGCTATGCGATCCTCTTCCAGTGTGGTTGTGACCTCCATGATTATGAACAAGTCCTCCCGAGTTCGGGGTTAAGCGGGGCTTCTGTTGAGCTCCTGAATTATACTTCCCTTGTCCATACTTCCTCTTACGGCTCTCAATTTGCTGCTGCTTTCCTTCAATCATAAGGGCCTTGTCTACCAACTCCTAGTAGTTGTTGAAAGTTGCCACCATCAACTGCATGCTCATCTCATCATTCAGCCCTTCCATAAACTTCTCCTGCTTCGTGGCATCTGTGGCCACATCATCAGGGGCATAGCGTGATAACTTGCTAAAATCATCCACGTACTGAGCCACAGTACTGTGACGCCCGGATAATTAGGCTACAGTAAAACTCTCCTAATGATGCCAAGTCATCATTGCTTACTGTTGCTAAACTTCCGTTAGTTCAAACCAATTGAAAAATCAATTCAAAAAAATTTGACAAACAACAAAAGTTTTCAAACATTAAAACTAAAATGTTCAGAGTGTGCCAATTAATGCTTAGGTATTTATGGTGAAGAAACCACGCATTTACAAAAGGCCTAAATACTTTAAAATAAGTTAAAAATAGAAAAGAATAAATAGAAAGAAAAGGAAAGAAATAAAATACAAATAAAAAGAAAAGACCCCCCGGGCCAACCGACCCAACCGGCCGGCCCATATGGCCACCTCAGCCGGCCCAACCCCCGTGACTCCCCTTATCCACTAACCCCCCAAACCCTAACCCACTGACACCCACACTTCCCCCCACGTCGCCACTCCCTCTCCCGATCCGATCTGGAACCGGGACCAACCTCCCCCACTCCCCACGCTCCTCGCCCCCCCAGCTCGATCCAGATCGGGGCAACAGAGCCCGACCCATGACGACCGCGCCTCGCCGTCCGGAGTTCTCCCCTCACCGGACCTCCCCGCCGGACCACCGACGCCTCCTCATCTCCTCCCCACGGGTCGCTGCCCCCGACGCCACTAGTCGTCTCCGGCGCCACCACGCCATCGCCGTGGTCCTCTCCGTCGCCGGCGCTCCCCGTTCCCGTCGCCGATGCCGCCTCACCGGACTGCCTCACCTCCGCTGACGTCGTCCTCATCCTCTCCCTTGTCGGACCTCCCGACCTCCGCCGAGCCAGCTGCCCGAACCCTACTCCATGCCGTGAGCACCACCCCCAGCGTGCCCTCCTCTCTCTCCCTCGTTCCCACCTTGCATGCGCTCGGGGCAGCGCCCACCTCTGCCAGCGTGCACTGCCTTCATTGCGACCTCGCCTCCCCTGCTGACCGGCTGCTACCCTCATCCACTGCTACCCACGAACCTTCGCCGCGGCCCCGCGCTCTCTCTGCGCCCTTGCCAGCCACCTTCACTGGCCTCGCCTCGCCCGCATCGCCATCTCCGGCCTCACCGTGGCCTTGAGGCAGCCCGCGTGCCCCCCCTCGCGCTGGTGGCCATGGCAGCGCCCAAACCTCTTCCCCTGTCAGCGTGGTCGGGCCCCGCCCTTCGAAGGCTGAGCCCTCCCCCTACCTCATAGGCCTCAGGCGCCAGTAACCTCACTGCGCCCGGGTTCCCATCTGGGCGCCACTTAGCACTCACGAGGCTTCGCCCGGCAATCAGCCAGATTAGCCCCAGGACACAGTGGGCCAATGACAAGGGGGGCCCACCCCAGAACGTATTTAAAAATAATAATAATAATAATAATAATAATAAAAATAAAAATTAATTAATTAATTAATTGATCAACTTAATTAATTTTGATTAATTAAACTAATCGAATGATTAAACTAATTAAACATTAGTTATCTAATTAACCTAGTTAGTTAATTAGCTAATTAATTAGTATGACAGTGGGGCCCACCCCTCCTAATTAATACTAATTAGGTTAATTAATATGCATAATTAAAATGTGTCACTGACCAGTGGGACCCACTGGTCAGGTTGACCAGTCAACCCCTATTGACTGCTGACATCAGCATGACATCATGCTGATGTCATAAATCCATTGTCGAATTAAGTTAAATAATTAATTAAATTCCAGAAATTAATAAAATCTTTAGAAAATCATATCTTTTAATCCGTAACTCGGATTAAATTATTTTTAACATGAAAGTTGCTCAGAACGACGAGACGAATCCGGATACGCAGCCCGTTCGTCCGCCACACACCCCTACATATCAAACTCGCAACTTTCCCCCTCCGGCTCCTTTGCCCGAAAACGCGAAACACCGGGGATACTTTCCCGGATGTTTCCCCCTTCACCGGCATCACCTCATACTGCGTTAGGGCACGCCTAGCATCACGCTTTGCTTTGTCATGCATCGTCATGCATATGTTTCCATTGTTTTCATTGTTTCTTCCCCCTCTTCTTCCGCTAGACACCGAGACCGACGCCGCTGCTACCCAAAGACGACTCACGGAGTTGACGACCCTCTCTCTTGCCAGAGCAACGGGCAAGCTCCCCCCTTGATCACCATATATCGCCTATTCTTCTCTATCGCTTGCATTAGAGTAGTGTAGCATGTTATCGCTTTCGATTAATCCTATCTTTGCTTGCATAGCTTTGTCCTTGCTACTCTTGTTGTTACCTTTACCGCTATCCCATCGCTTAGTATAGGATGCTAGTGTTCCATCAGTGGCCCTACGTTCTTGTCCGCCCGCCATGCTATACTGATCGGGCTGTGATCACTTCGGGAGGTGATCACGGGCATATACTATATACTTTACACTATTACATTACCTATGATACTTGTTCGGAGATGGAAATTTGAAAGGACGGTGGCTCCATCCCGTAGAGGTGGGCACAGGTTCCCGACGGCCCCGATCATTACTTGTCGAATCGGCTAGCCGGATTGGAATGTAAGCCTGCTCTTGTATTAAGGGGGCTAGTTACGCTTCCGTCACAGACGCGAACGTCTTGGTGTGCTAAGGGCGATGGGCCTGCACCCTGGCGCTTAGGTTTAGACCGGCGTCTTGACCTCTCTGCTGGCCTAGGTGGGGCTGCGGCGTGTTGATCTTCCGCGGCGGGCATGACCCGTAAAAGTGTGTCCGCCAAATGGGATCAAGCGTGTTGGGCTATGTGGTGCACCCTGCAGTGAAGTTAATCTATTGAATAGCTGTGATCTTGATAGCAGTGACGACTTGGAGTTGTACCTTGACCTTATGACAACTAGAACTGGATACTTAATAAAACACACCCTTCCAAGTGCGAGATATAACCCGGTGATCGGCTCTCTATGAGGCAACGAGGAGGGATTGCGGGTAGGATTATGCTATGCGATGCTACTTGGAGGACTTGATCTATTCTCTTCTACATCTTTGCAAGACGGAGGCTGCGAGCGTAGTCTTCGGCAGATTAGGTATCCCCTCTTATTACGGCATTACGCAGTTCGATCCCATCGATATGCCCTTTACACATATACCCATGCATATGTAGTGTAGCTCCTTGCTTGCAGTACTTTGGATGAGTACTCACGGTTGTTTTTCTCCCCTTTTCCCCCTTTCCCTTCTACCTGGTTGCCGCAACCAGGATCTGGAATCCAGAGCGACGCCACCGTCGATGATGACTCCTACTACGCTGGAGGTGCCTACTACTACGTGCAGCCCGCTGACGACGACCAGGAGTAGTTAGCAGGATCCCAGGTAGGAGGCCCGCGCCTCTTTTGATCTGTATCCCAGTTTGTGCTAGCCTTTTTAAGGCATACTTGTTAACTTATGTCTGTACTCAGATATTGTTGCTTCCGCTGACTCGTCTATGATCGATCACTTGTATTCGAGCCCTCGAGACCCCGGGCTTGTATTATGATACTTGTATGACTTATTTTATTTTAGAGTTGTGTTGTGATATCTTCTCGTGAGTCCCTGATCTTGATCGTACATGTTTGCGTGTATGTTTAGTGTATGATTGAATCGGGGCTGTCACAAGTACGGTTCCCCTGGCGTAAGTTGCGAAACTCGCGCTTCTTCATCTGCATGGCTCCAAGTGAGACATGGGTTGTGCGAAATGCTTGCTGAAACTGGTCCCAAGTGACATTGGCTATAGGAAAAGTAACCGTGTAATTCTCCCACCATGCGGCTGCTGGTCCATCCAATTGATGTGCGGGAAATCACACCTTCTCAGCATCTGTGCATCCTACGGTGGTTAACTCCCTTCTGATAGAGCGTAGCCAATCATCAGCAACTATTGGCTCGGTGCTACTGGAAAACACCGGCGGCTGTAACCTTAGGAAACGGGCTAAGTTGTCCACTGGCGGCGGGTTATTGTTGTTGTTGTTGCCCTGGTTCTGAACTAGCAATTGCATCAAGGCATTCTGCTGCTGGATCAACTGGATGAGCTCCGGTGGGAAAGCAAAACCGGTATCAAGTCTCGGAGGCATCTGATGGGTTTAGATGGAAGAGATTAGAATAGAAAAAGGTCTAATGAGAAAACACTACCCATATGCATATGAGGCAAACACAATCATTTCACTCAATCAATCAAGCAAGGGCATACAAACGGTCTAGGACTATCACAAAAGTGCTCAACTACTATTAGATACATGGGGGGAAATACTACTAATATATGGTGGTCATCTAGAAATTTTGATCGGTGGAAGACCCCATGATGTCTGCTCCAGCTTCATCTTCGTAGTCATCATCACTTGGATCGAAATCGGTGTCGTCGATGATGATGTAGTTGTCCGGGCAAGTGGGGTCATTGTCTTCTTCTTCCGGTGCTGGTCCTCCCATGAATACTCCGATCTTCTTAACCAGGTCGTCGTTCTTCTCCAGTAGTGTCTTGATTTCCTCCTCATATCCGTCGCGTGTAAACTTGAGTTCTTCCTCTAGCTCGATGATCCTGGTCTTCGCCTTCTTCAACTCCATCATGTCTGCGCACATCTGGTTCATCTGACGTCGAGTGTGCTGGTTTAGCTCCTGGATGAAAGCTGCAATGGATCTATCCTTCTTGGTGTTGATGACTTCCCATTGCTCGTCTCGGCGCCCACATATTTTATATATGGTGTCCTTAAGCTCCCTGTTGTAGACTTCTCCAATGCGTCCCATGGTAATGTGGGCTGCCATGCTCTTGCCTAGATTCCAGGTGGGTGCTTCGAAAGAAAATTCTATTGGTTTAGAAGTAGGCGAGAACGTCCTTCCTGGAACTTGTACTTGAATCATCCAGCGCTCCTCTTCGGGTAAGGTGGCGTTGTACATCCCGGTGAAGCTTGGTATTCCAACATTCAAGTATCTAGTGACTTCCTTCAAGTGGCGTCCAAAAGGTGTGTTTTCATCCGGTTGTGCAAACTTGTTCTTCATCTCCGTCATCCTAAAGAGTGCAAAAATGGAGAGAAGTCAGAAATGAGTACAGAAGAGTGACCTATGGTTTATCTTAGTGGTCGTGTCCTACACTCAACGTGTGCTCTGATACCATCTTGTAGCAACCCGACCTCAGATGGTCAAGTCTCTGTGTTCCAGTGTCATCCCTGGATCAGTAATGCTGACACACACAGTACTCGAAGGATTTATAACAGAGTAGCAATCACACACTTATTACATCGAATGTCTCCAAAAGAGAACTTATTACAATAATATGGCTTAAGGCCATCTAATGCGATAACAGCGGAAGACTTGGAAGATAAAGTGAGTCCATCAATTCCAACGGCATAGCTGAGCTACACGGCAACGACCTAATGAACCTTACTCCTCGTCTAAAACGTCTGCAACATAATACGTTGCAGCCCGAAAACGGGTCAGCACATGGAATATGCTGGCAATATAACACAATAGAGCAGGAAAAGAATAATGCTATCACTACATGCATATTTGGCTGGTGGAAAGCTCTATGGTTGTAGTTTTGCGAAAAGCCAATTTTTCCCTACAACAAAGGAAATATATTTTTATTTAACTATCATGGTGGTTGAAACATTGAGAAGGTATAACCCCAACTCAATCCCAATTAAAGTAATTAACAACCCAACAATATTATTTAAGAGTGATGAGATACATGTGATAACTCAAGTACTAGATACTCAAAATTGTCCATAACCGGGGACACGGCTAACTATGATTAGATTGTACACTCTGCAGAGGTTTGCGCACTTTTCCCCACAAGACTCGATCGCCTCCGTTGGTTTCTCGCACTACATGGTGTTTGAGAAACGGATGACCGAGACATAGTCTTTCGAAACATTAACTCTCTACTCCGAGTAGACCATACCAATCCTACAAAACCCACTACCTGCTGATCTACCTCTTCAAGAGCTTCACGTAACTTACGCAACTATGCTAGAGCCCATAGTACCTTGTGGCTGCACACGGAAGTTTCTAGCATGAATAATCTCAATTCCCTTTGAGCCTGGGTGGCGGTCCATAGGAAGATCACACGGGTACCCCGGGATTTCCAAAAATAAAACAGACAACACTGGGTTCCCCAGGTGCCTCAATCCACCCAGATGTGTATTGAAGTTTCCACCTTAAATTAAACCATTAATTAACAATCTCACATTTGTCATGGATTCACTCAAACCCAAACCACGTCTACGAGCATAGCATAGCAATATAAGCAACCCGTAGAAGTAACTCCCAAGGGTTTGATAGTAAGAGGGCAATAGGTTCTACCTCAACGACTACTTCCCAACCCACAAGTTAATGACATCCTAACCATGCAATGTTGAGGATTGAGCTAATGCATAAAAACTGGGTATGAAAAGAGTAATATCAAAGTGTTACTTGCCTTGCTGACGATCCGCGAATCCTAGAGACTCGTAGTAACACGCTCAAGACCGGGAATTCTATCGCAAGCAAACAATAACATACATAAGCAACAAGCAAAGATGCACAAGCAAAACTTCAACTAAAAGAGGCTGACTAGAAAGTTCAACTTAAGAGCTCCGGTTCACAAAAAGAATCAAACCAAATGGAGCAACGAAACTCAAACGGCAAAAGAAACAAGATCCGTTTACTAATCTGAACTAGGGTCAAATTTTTCAGTATCAAAATCTTGTTTAAGTTGTTTAAGCGGAAAGAGGGTCTCGAGACGAAGATCTGGGCGCTTGAATCGCCTGATTCCGACTAACGAGCGAAAAGATAAACAGAAACTAAGATCGGATCAGAAATCGCGATCAGAAAAATCGCGGAACAAATCCGAGAAAAAGAAAACAGACTAACGAACGAACGTTCGTTATCTGGATCTAAACGAAGAACGCGTTCGTTAAAACAAACGAACGAGTGAACGCTCGCTAAATAAATAAACCGGAAAAAAACCGATCTATTTAAAAAAAGAAAACTAGGGTTTTCTAGAAAAACGAACGGTTTTTCTTAGAGAACCGGGGCGGCGGGCGGCTACCTCGGCTTGGCTCCGGCGGGGTTCCGGTGCGACGGCGGGGCTAGGGGCGGCGGCTCGGGGTGGCAGGGCGTGGCTCGGGCGGGCGACGAGGCTCGGCGGCGAGGCTGGGCTCGGCGGCGGGCGAGGCTCGGACTCGGGCTTGGGGCGGCGACTCCCGGCTCGGGGCGGCGGTGGCGGGTGGTGGTGGTGGTGGTGTGGCTGGGCGGCGGGTATTTAAGAGAGGGGCGACTTGGATGAGGGGCAAAGGCGCGGAGGCGGAGTCCGGCTCGGACTCAGTCCGAGCGGGCGGGCGGCAGCTACAGGAGGCGGCGGCCGGCTGGCTGCCTGGCTCGGGCTCTAGGCCCAAGAGGGCTGGGAAACTTTTAAAAAATAATTTCGTCGACAGAAAATAAATCCTATAAAATAAAATAAAAAACTAAAAATGCCAAAACAAATTTTCACCGTCTAAATAAAATATTTAGAACGAGATGAATATTTTCTTGGCCCTAAAATGCAATTTTTTGAAAATGTGCAATTTTTTCTAATGCAAATAAAATCCAAATAAAAATGAAATAAAATCCAACAAATGATTTTAACATTTTTCCTCCAATATTTCAATTGTTTTGGAGAAGTCATATTATCTCCTCTCATTTATTTTTAATATGAAATATTTTTCCGGAGAGAAAAATAATTAAAATAAAAATCCTCATTTTCGCTATTTGATAAAAATCAAATATGAAAACCGGAAAATCCCCAACTCTCTCCGAGGGTCCTTGAGTTGCTTAGGATTTCGAGGATTGTGGAACGAAGATGCAATAAAATATGATATGCATGGATGACCTATGTATAACATTCCAAATTGAAAATTTTGGATGTTACAACAAGGGCCCGAAGCCCAAAGGTGACTTAAGGCCCATAGGTGTAAACCGCCATGTATGTATGACTTGTATTGTAGGGCATGAGTAGCTAGTCACTGAGCCGGACACGTTGTATAAGCCTGTCGGGACTCCATGAGCCGCTGGGCGTCAACCTGTGTATATAAGGGGACGACCCGGCGGTGGTTTAGGGCAAGAAACAAGAGATCGAAAGCTAGGTCAAGCGTATTTGCTCCCTGGTAATAGAAACCCAAGCAATACCACCTCACACAGATTAGTCCTTTACCTTCACCACAAGGGGCCGAACCAGTATAAACTCCATGTGTCCTTTGTCCCGTTTAACCCCTCTAAGCTAACCTAGTTGCGATGGCTCCACGACTAAGTACTTTTGCTAGGACATCTGCCGTGACAATTCCACGACAATTAGCATCATGGATATTCAAAGAATTCATACTAACAACATTGCAATCATGCTCATCATTTATACCAAACATTCTATTGAATTCTTATTCTATCAATTGAGCACAATTTTCCTTTCCAGCATTTTCACGAAATACATTATAAAGATGAATAATATGATGCAACCTCAATTCCATTTTTTTGTAGTTTTCTTTTATAAACCAAACTAGTGATAAACAAGAAACTAAAAGATTTGATTGCAAGATCTAAAGATATACCTTCAAGCACTGACCTCCCCGGCAACGGCACCAGAAAAGAGCTTCATTGACAGGATGTGAGTGCCGCTTTGCTAACCTCCCCGGCAACGGCGCCAGGAAAGAGCTTGATGTCTACTACGCAACTTTATTCTTGTAGACACGTGTTGGGCCTCCAAGCGAAGAGTTTTGTAGGACAATAGCAATTTTCCCTCAAGTGTATGACCTAAGGTTTATCAATCCATGTGAGGTGTACGATGAAGATGGTCTCTCTCAAACAACCCTGCAACCAAATAATAAAAAGTCTCTTGTGTCCCCAACACACCCAATACAATGGAAAATTGTATAGGTGCATTAGTTCGGCGAAGAGATGGTGATAAAAGTGTAACATGGATGGTAGAAATATATTTCTATAATCTGAATAAATAAAAACAGCAAGGTAGCAAATAGTAAACGGGCACAAAAACAGTATTGCAATGCTTAGAAACAAGGCCTAGGATCCGTACTTTTGCTAGTGCAATCTCTCAACAATGCCAATATAATTGGATCCCATAACCATCCCTCAACGTGCAATGAAGAATCACTCCAAAGTTCCTATCTAGCAGCGAACATAAGAAGAAATCGTCTCTAGGGTCCAATCGATCTATCCAAGAGGTCGTACTAAAATAACACCAAATAATTTCAGATTCATGATACTCAATCCAATACAAAGAACCTCAAAGAGCGCCCCAAGATTTCTACCGGAGAAACAAAGACAAGAACGTGCATCAACCCCTATGCATAGATTACCCCAATGTCACCTCGGGAATCCGCGAGTTGAGTGCCAAAACAAATATCAAGTGAATTAATATGATACCCCATTGTCACCACGAGTATTCATATGCAAGAGATATATCAAGCTCTCTCAAATCCATAAAAGTATTCAATCCGATAACAACGAAATCTCAAAGGTAAAAACTCAATTCATCACAACAAGGTAGAGAGGGCAAAACACCATATGATCCGACTATATTAACAAAGCCCGCGATACATCAAGATCGTGACATCTCAAGAACATGAGAGAGAGAGAGAGATTAAACACATAGCTACTGGTACAAACCCTCGGCCCCGAGGGTGGACTACTCCTCATCGTGGTGGTCGTCGGGATGATGAAGATGGCCACCGAAGATGATCTCCCCCCTCCGGCAGGGTGCCGGAACGGGGTCTAGATTGGTTTTCGGTGGCTACAGAGGCCTGCAGCGGTGGAACTTCTGATCTAGGTCAACCTCGAGGGTTTTGGAATATTTGGGAATTATAGGGCAAAGAGGGGGTGCGGGAGGCCACCGAGGTGGGCATAACCCACCTGGGTGCGCCTGGGCTCCCAGGCGCGCCCTGGTGCGTTGTGCCCACCTCGGAGCACCCCCCAGGTGCTGCTCTGGCCCACTGGTGGTCTTATGGTCCATAAAAAATCCACAAAAACTTTCGTGGTGTTTGGCCAAGCCGGCCAGCCCCCAAGCCCCCGGGTTGAGCGAGCCAACCCGGCGGTGAGGGTTGAAGAAAATTTACAGGAGTGTGTGGAACACAATAACTTGGCGGAAAGGGGCAGCCCCCAAGCGTTGTTCAGGGGTCACATAGTTGTTCGTATGATTACAAAAGGCAGTGGTACATACGTGCATACAGCTAACTGTAAAAGGGCGGAGGAGCTCTGCATTCCAGGGCCGACTTGTCTCTTCGCCGGTGGTGTCTCTCTTGTGCTTGTTTGTTTTGCATGCGTCAATGAGGTAGTAGGCATTCCGGTCGCACAGGGCCTTGCTGATGATGAAGGGGCCCTCCCATGGGGAGGCCAACTTGTGCTAGCCGGCTTGCCTCTGGACCAGTCGAAGGACGAGGTTTCCCTCACGGAACGCGAGGGGCTTGATCTTCTTGTTGTGGTAATGCCTCAGGCCTTGCTGATAGATGGCGGATCGACTGAGGGCCCAAAGGCGCGCTTCTTCGAGTAGGTCAACACCGTCTTCGCAGGCTTCCTTGGCTTGGGATTCCATGTACATTGCGACTCACGGTGAGTCGAACTCGATGTTGGTGGAGATGATGACCTCTGATCCGTAGACGAGGAAGAACGGGGTGAACCCGGTCAACCGGTTTGGTATTCTCCGAAGAATAGAGAGCCAGCTGTCGGGTGAACGGATGAGGGGCTCGACGAGCCGTGGCCTGATGCCGGATAGGATGAGGCCGTTGGCCCGCTCTACCTTGCCGTTAGACTGAGGATGAGCCTTGGAGGCTAAGTCAAGGAGGATGTCAGAGACGAAGCATTATTATGCGAGCGCGCCCTTGGTGAAGTTGGTGCCGCTGTCTGTGATGATGTTGTGCGGGACGTCGCAGCGTACCGCGATGTCTTTGATGAACTGGACGGTTGTTGGCCCGTCCAACTTCTTGATCGGTCGTGCCTCGATCCACTTGGTGAACTTTTCGGCCGCCACCAGCAGGTGCGTCATGCCGCCCCAAGCGGTTTTGAAGGGTCCCACCATGTCGAGCCCCCAGGCCGCAAAGGGCTAGGTGATCGGGATGGTTTGGAGAGCTGAAGCCGGCTGGTGGATGCGCTTGCTGAAGCGTTGGCATCCCTTGCACTTGAGGACGAGCGACTCGGCGTCCTTGAGGGCCATGGGCTAGTAGAAACCATGGCGAAAAGCCTTGGCCACCAGGGACCTGGAGGCGTCGTGGTGCCCGCACTCGCCCTGATGTATGTCGAGGAGGATCTCAATGCCCTTGTCCTGCTCGACGCAGCACTGGAACACGCCTGTCGTGCTGCGCTTGACGAGCTCGTCGTTGTTGATGTTGTAGGCGGATGCCCGGCATTGCACTTGTCGGTCATCAGTCTCGTCCATTGGGAGGGCTCTGTTCTCAACGCTGAGATAGGCTGGGCCCATGACAGAGCTGTCACCACAGCGAAGATGGCCACCAAGACGGGTTCTGGGATGGCAGCCCCCGAGCCGGTAGTGGCAGCCCCCGGGTACGGGATGGCGACGGCTGGGTTGAGCACGGCAGCCCCCGGGCCGGGATCACCAGTCCCTTGGCCATGGTCAGTAGTCCCCGGGCTCAGGTTGGAGACAGTAGTCCCCGGGTCCGGCTTGGGGAGAGGTGCTGCAGGGTCGTCTTGGACGAGGATGGACTCGGAGTTCGGAGACGGCTTGACGGATAGCTTGCGCAAGTTCTCGAGGGAGACGCCGGGTGGTATGGCCTGCCGGGATGAACTAATCTTGGCTAGCGTGTCGGCGGCTTCGTTTTCTATGCGTGGGACATGGAGGAACTCCCAACCGTCGAAGGTGCCGGAGAGTTGCTGGACCAGGAAGCGGTAGCTGGCCATGTTGGCGTCCCGAGCATCCCACTCGCCGGAACACTGCTGCACCACCAGGTCCGAGTCGCCGTAGCACAGAATGCGCCGGATGCCGAGTTCCTTGGCAAGCCAGAGGCCATGCACAAGGGCTTCGTACTCGGCAAAGTTGTTGAAGGCGGCGAAGTGGATCTGGAGTGCGTACCGCAGCTGTTCGCCCTTCGGGGAAGACAACATGATGCCGGCTCCCAAGCCGAAGCGCATCTTGGAGCCGTCGAAGTGCATGCGCCAATGCGTCAAATCCGGCGGCGGCGGTAGGTACTAGGTCTCTGTCCAGTCAACGAGGAAGTCAGCAAGGGCCTGGGACTTGATCATGGTGCGGGGCTCGAAGAGGATGGTTTAGCTGGCCAGCTTGATGGTCCACTTGGCAACCCAGCTAGAGGCATCCCAGCAACCCATGATATCGCCGATGGTGACGACATGCTCTTCAAAGTACTACATCAGCTTCTTGGCGGTGAAATACACGTTGTAGCACATCTTCTGATAGTGCGGTTAGTTCTGCTTGGAGGCGGAAAGCACCTCGCTCAGGTAATAGGCCGGGCGCTGGACAGGCCGGATCTTGCCCTTCTCTATTCGCTCGACCACCAGCACCATGTTGAACGACCACGAGGTGGCGACGATGTATAGCAACATCGGCTCCTTGTTGGCCGGTGAAGCCAGGACGGGCGCGGTGGTGAGCATGCGCTTGAGATCCCGGAAAGCCTCGTCCGCCTGGTTGTTCCACGCGAACGGCGACGTCTTCTTCATCAGCTGATACAGGGGCAAGGCCCTCTCGCCTAGCCGGCTGAGAAACTGGCTGACCGAGGCCAAGCAGCTAGTGAACTTCTGGACATCACGCAGCCGGGTTGGAGTCGATGACTTGATCGATCGGCAGGAGGGCAAAAGGATCCTTGGGCAGGCCTTGTTCAGGCTGGTGTAGTCTATACACATGCGCCAGGTGTTCTTCTTCTTTAGGACGAGGACTGGGTTGGCCAGCCACTTGGGGAGAAACACTTCCATGATGAAGCCGGCCACGAGCAGTTTGGCGACCTCTTCACTGATGGTTCTTCTCTTCTCTCCTGAGAAGCGACGTAGGGGTTGATGGATAGGCTTGGCGTCCTTGTGGATGTGTAATTTGTGCTTGGCGTACTCCCTCGGGATTCCCGGCATGTCCTTCGGGGACCATGCAAAGATGTCCCGATTCTCACGAAGGAAGTCGACGAGCTCGCCTTCCTATTTCCTGTCGAGGCAGGCACCTACGACGACGTACTTGCTCCAACTGGGGTCTTCCGGGTTCAGCTTGACCTTCTTGGTCTCTTTGGATGGCTAGAACAAGGCCTCGCCAGCCGACTCCTTGGCTGAAGCCGGCACAGTCGGCGTCTCATTGGCCAGCGCAACGATTCGGTCGAGCTGGCGCCACTCCTCGACTATAACCAACGACTCGGCCAATCTGGTGCCGTCCTGAGCGCACTCCAGGGACATGCGGTAATCGCCAATGATGGTGATGAGGCCCTTGAGACCCGGCAGCTTCATCTTCAGATACGCGTAGTGGGGGACCGCCATGAACTTGGCGAGCACAGACTCACCCAGCAACTCATGGTACGCGTTGGACAGGTCCACCACCTCGAACTAGATGGGCTCACGACGAAAGTGATCGCTCGTGCCAAAATGGACGTCGAGCCATCTCCGGCCAATGGGGGAGCAGGAGAGACCTAGCACGATGTCGTGGAGCACCGTCCGGGATGGCTCCAGGTCCTTGGCCTCGAGGCCAAGCTTGGTCATGGTGTAATGGTAGAGGATGTTGGTGCTGCTGCCGCCATCGATGAGAACTCATGAAAATTTGCAGGTGCGCCTTGCGGCGACTATGGTGGGGTCGAGGACCAGGGCGTAGCCACCCGAGTTCGGCATGATGGTCGGGTGGTCCTCATGGGTCCAGCTGATCGGATGCTCCGACCAATGCACGTACTCCGACGTGGCCAGGATGACGGTGCTCACCTCCTACCGGAGCAGGCGCTCGCTATGCTTGTCGTCACCAAGGCTGGTGAAGACGATGTAACTCGCGTTCTGGTAGGGGTAGAACTCATCGTGCATCGCGTCGTTGCTTGGGGGCGGGGGAGGAGGAGGTGGAGCCGGCTGCCCCGCACCCGGAGCCGGGGCAAGAGGCGGTGATGTCTACTACGCAACTTTATTCTTGTAGACACGTGTTGGGCCTCCAAGCGCAGAGTTTTGTAGGACAGTAGCAATTTTCCCTCAAGTGGATGACCTAAGCTTTATCAATCCGTGGGATGTGTACTATGAAGATGGTCTCTCTCGAACAACCCTGCAACCAAATACAAGAAATCTCTTGTGTCCCCAACACACCCAGTACAATGGCAAATTGTATAGCTGAACTAGTTCGGCGAAGAGATGATGATAAAAGTGTAATATGGATGGTAGAAATATATTTTTATAATCTGAATAAATAAAAACAACAAGGTAGCAAATAGTAAACGGGCACAAAAACGATGGCCTAAGGTCTGTACTTTCACTACTGCAATCTCTCAGCAGTGCTAATATAATTGGATCATATAACCGTCCCTCAAAGTGCGATGAAGAATCACTCCAAAGTTCCTATCTAGCGGAGAACTTAAGAATAAATTGTTTGTAGGGTATGAAACCACCTGATACGTCTCCAACGTATCTATAATTTTTGATTGCTCCATGCTACTTTATCTATTGTTTTGGACTATAATGGGCTTTATTTTCCACTTTTATATTACTTTTGGGACTAACCTATTAACTGGAGGCCCAGCCCAGAATTGCTGTTTTTTTGCCTTTTTCAGTATTTCGAAGAAACAGAATATCAAACGGAGTCCAAACGGAATGAAACCTTCGGAAACGTGATTTTCTCACCGAACGAGATTCAGGAGACTTGGACCCTACGCCAAGGAACATCGGAGGCGGTCACGAGGGTGGGGGCGCCCCGCCCTAGGGCGCGCCCCCTGCCTCGTGGGCCCCCTGATGCTCCACCGACGTAGTCCTTCCTCCTATATATACCTATGTACCCCCAAACGATCAGAAGGGAGCCAAAAACCTAATTCCACCGCCGCAACTTCCTGTATCCACGAGATCCCATCTTGGGGCCTGTTCCGGAGCTCCATGGGAGGGGCATCCACCACAGAGGGCTTCTACATCAACACCATAGCCTCTCCGATGAAGTGTGAGTAGTTTACTTCAGACCTTCGGGTCCATAGCTAGTAGCTAGATGGCTTCTTCTATCTTTTTGGATCTCAATACAATGTTCTCCCCCTCTCTCGTGGAGATCTATTCGATGTAATCTTCTTTTTGCGGTGTTTTTGTTGACACTGATGAATTGTGGGTTTATGATCCAGCTTATCTATGAATAATATTTGAATCTTCTCTGAATTCTTTTATGTATGATTAAGTTATCTTTGCAAGTCTCTTCGAATTATCCGTTTGGTTTGGCCAACTAGATTGGTAGTTCTTGCAATGGGAGAAGTGCATGGCTTTGGGTTCAATCTTTCGATGTCCTTACCAAAGGATGTAAAGGGTTGCAAGGCACGTATTGTATTGTTGCCATCATGTATAACAAGATGGGGTATTTATCATATTGCATGAATTTATTCCTCTACATCATGTCATCTTGCTTATGGCGTTACTCTATTTTTAACTTAATACTCTAGATGCATCTTTGGATAGCAGTCGATGAGTGGAGTAATAGTAGTAGATGCAGAATCGTTTCGATCTACTTGTCTCGGACGTAATGCCTATATACATGATCATACCTAGATATACTCATAACTATGCTCAATTCTGTCAATTGCTCAACAGTAATTTGTTCACCCACCGTAGAATATTTATGCTCTTGAGAGAAGCCACTAGTGAAACCTATGGCCCCCGGGTCTATTCTCATCATATCAATCTCCATCACTTTTATGCTTGCTTTGTTTTACTTTTCCTTTTACTTTTCACTTTGCATCTATATACCAAAAATACCAAAAATATTATCTCTATCAGATCTCACTCTCGTAAGTGACTGTGAAGGGATTGACAACCCCTAATCGCGTTGGTTGCGAGTAGCTATCATTTTGTGCAGGTACGAGGGACTTGTGCGTGGCCTCCTCTTTGGATTGATACCTTGGTTCTCAAAAGCGAGGGAAATACTTACGCTCTTGTGCGCATCATCCTCTCCTCTTCAGGAAAACCAACGCATAAGATCAAGACGTAGCAAGAAGGATTTCTGGCGCCGTTGTCGGGGAGTCTACGCAAAAGTCAACATACCAAGTACCCATCACAATCCCTATCTCTCGCATTACATTATTTGCCATTTGGCTCTCGTTTTCCTCTCCCCCAGTTCACCCTTGCCGTTTTATTCACCCTCTCTTTTCCGCTTGCTTCTTGTTTGCTTGTGTTACCATGTGCCTTATATTTGCTTGCATCTTTGCTTGCTAAAAGTCAATTGTTATGGATCCACTTAAAGTGTTCTACTTGGATCATCGTCGATCCTTATCTTTCGTCTTTGAAACCCCAACTAGCCTAGTTGATGGGAAATCTTTAGATGAGCATGCTCATTTTGTGCGTCACCGTTTGTCTGAAAAAGGAAGACTCTTACGATATCATATAAATAGTCTGCTATGCTATGCTTTGAATCTTTGTGAAATGTGTGATTTTACTTGTTAATCTAAGAGCCCTAAAAACACCTCCCCTACCTATGTGAGTTCAATGATAATGAAATCTTATCTTCTTATGCAAAGTGTGTTTATAGTTACTATGATATCGAACAAATTGAAGAATTTGTCGTTTTTAAGGGTGCTCATGAAGTTGCTTCTTTGATTGAAAAGTATGATTTTACTCTCAACAAATCTGAAAATTCCGTCATACTTAAATATTGCAATGAAAACCTTGCTCATAATGTCTATGTCCAAGAATTTATTGAAAGAATGACCGTTGCTTTGGAAGGAAATAATGATATGCATGAATCTATAGATAATGATGATTCCGATGATTTGATTGAAATATCCCTCGATGAACATGATGCTTGCTATTCTTGTGGCTATGATGCCAATATTTATGAAGATGAATTTGCTATAGTTCCTTATGTTAAACATGAGATCGTTGCTATTGCGCCCATACTTGATAGTTCCTTCGATGAAAAGCATGATTGCAATGATTTTACTATAAATCCTCTTGATTTCAATTATGCTAATAATATGCAAAACCCTAAGCTTGGGGATGATAGTTTTGCTATGTCCTATACTTGTTGCAATGATCATGATTGGGGTGATTCTTCTTATGATCTTGAAAATTTATTTAATCCCCATGATGAATATGAGATTGATAATAGTGTTTGCAATAATATTGAAAGTGGGTTTGGAGAGGTCATGACTTTAGTTAATATTAATCCCACTATTTCAGAAGAGTGTCAATTTCGCATGCATGTGGATCGTGTTGAGAATATGTTATGTGATAGCTATATTGTTGAATTTTCTTATGATCCTACTTGTAATTATTATGAGAGAGGAAAATATGGTTATAGAAATTTTCATGTTACTAAATTATCTCTCGTTATGTTAAGATTGCTATTGTTCCTTTCCGCTTCCTTGCATATACTAGTTTTTGCTTGCTACGATAATTTGTTTGCCTATAATATGCCTATGCATAGGAAGTATGTTAGACTTAAGTGTGTTTGTCACATGTTTTATGATGCTCTCTTTGTGCCTCAATTCTTGTCTTTCTTGTGAGCATCATTGAAATCTCAATGCCTAGCTAGGGGCGTTAATCGATAGCGCTTGTTGGGAGGCAACCCAATTTTATTTTTAGTTTTTTGTTTTTGCTTCTGTCTAGGAATAAATAATCCATCTAGCCTCTGTTTAGATGTGTTTTTATGTTTAATTTAGTGTTTGTGCCAAGCTAAAGCTATTGGATCTTCTTGGATGATAGTTATTTGATCTTTCTGCAATTTCCAGAAACTTTGCGCTCAGTGCCCGAATTGTTAAAAATCACCAGAACGTGATAAAATACTGATTCCAATTTCTGCTGATCAATAAACAAATTGTCTAGGTCGTATAATTTTGGTAGAATGTTTTGAGTTCCAGAAGTTTGCGTTAGTTACAGATTACTACAGACTGTTCAGTTTTTGACAGATTCTGTTTTGCGTGTGTTGTTTGCTTATTTTGATGAATCTATGACTAGTAAAATAGTTTATGATCCATAGAGAAGTTGGAATACAGTAGGTTTAACACCACTATAAATAAAGAATGAGTTCATTACAGTACCTTAAAGTAGTCTTTTGTTTTCTTTCTCTAACGGAGCTCACGAGATTTCTATTGAGTTTTGTGTTATGAAGTTTTCAAGTTTTGGGTGAATTCTTTTGATGGATTATGGAACAAGGAGTGGCAAGAGCCTAAGATTGGGGATGCCCATGGCACCCCCAAGATAATCCAAGGACACCAAAAAGTCAAAGCTTGGGGATGCCCCGGAAGGCATCCCCTCTTTCGTCCACTTCCATCGGTAATTTACTTGGAGCTATATTTTTATTCATCACATGATATGTGTTTTGCTTGGAGCGTCTTGTATTATTTGCGTCTTTGCTTGTTAGTTTACCACAATCATCCTTGCTGTACACACCTTTTGAGAGAGCCATACATGAATTGGAATTTGATAGAATACTCTATGTGCTTCACTTATATCTTTTGAGCTTGATAGTTTTGCTCATAGTGCTTCACTTACATCTTTTTGAGCGTGATAATTTTGCTCTAGTGCTTCACTTCGATCTTTTAGAGCGCGGTGGTGGATTTGTTTTAAAGAAACTTGATCCCTCATGCTTCACTTAGATTATTTTGAGAGTCATTAATAGCATGGTAATTTGCTTAATGTAAATATACTTGGTATTCGAGATATGTGAAACTTTCTTTTGAGTGCGTTGAATACTAAGATAAGTTTGATGCTTGATAATTGTTTTGAGATATGAAGATGGTGATATTAGAGTCATGCTAGTTGAGTAGTTGTGAATTTGAAAAATACTTGTGTTGAAGTTTGTGATTCCCGTAGCATGCACATATGGTGAACCGTTATGTGATGAACTCGGAGCATGATTTATTTATTGATTGTCTTCCTTATGAGTGGCGGTCGGGGACGAGCGATGGTCTTTTCCTACCAATCTATCCCCTAGGAGCATGCGCATAATACTTTGCTTTGATAACTTCTAGATTTTTGCAATAAGTATATGAGTTCTTTATGACTAATGTTGAGTCCGTGGATTATACGCACTTTTTCCCATCCTTCCTCCGTTGCTAGCCTCTCTAATACCGCGCACCTTTCGCCGGTATCATACACCCACCATATACCTTCCTCAAAACAGCCACCATACCTACCTATCATGGCATTTCCATAGCCATTCCGAGATATATTGCCATGCAACTTTCCACCGTTCCGTTTATTATGACACGCTCCATCATTGTCATATTGCTAGCATGATCATGTAGTTGACATCGTATTTGTGGCAAAGCCACCGTTCATAATGCTTTCATACATGTCACTCATGTTTCATTGCATATCGATTACACCGGGAGGCATTCATATAGAGTCATATTTTGTTCTAAGTATCGAGTTGTAATTGTTGAGTTGTAAGAAAAATAGAAGTGTGATGATCATCATTATTAGAGCATTGTCCCAAGTGAGGAATGGATGATGGAGACTATGATTCCCCCACAAGTCGGGATGAGACTCCGGACGAAAAATATAAAAAAGAGAGGCCATAAAAAAGAGAAAAGGCCCAAATAAAAAAAATGAGAGAAAAAGAGAGAAGGGACAATGTTACTATCCTTTTACCACACTTGTGCTTCAAAGTAGCACCATGATCTTCATGATAGAGAGTCTGTCACACCCCTAATTCTAGTATGACCTAGGCTAGCTAGTCATGTGTGCATCATGTTTAAATTGCTTTTAAATTTGAAATGGGGATTGACTCAAACCCTAGCACCTAAGAGAAATCAAATAGGTTCAGCTAAAATAAATTCCAAAAACCCAAAATGGTCTTAGAAAAATGTTCATGATTTTTGGAAATGTTGGAAACAGCAACTAGAGGTGATGCACATTTTTTCTAGCCATCTTGGATTTTACCTCAACACATATTGTATTTGACTGGGGCTCCAAAACATTGCTATAAATATTTTGACAGCTCCAAATATTCTGAGAAATGTTGAGGGACACCGGATTAATTCAGAGAGTGCCCAAAAGTATTCTCAGAATTATATAAAAATGATTTAGTGCTAAACTAAATCAAAACAGAGCAAATAAATAGAAAACAGAAACTAAATTAAAAAAGGGCAGAAACCTCACCTGGCCTCCCTGTGCGGCCTGGCCGGCCCAGTTGGCCAGCCCAGCCCACCTGGCCCCACTCATCTGTCGTCTTCCTCCCCGACAGGAGGACGGGTGCGTGTCCGACGCGCGCGCACCGCCGCGCCGCGCCACCTCCTCCCTCCCTGCCTGCCTGTCCTCCCTCTCGTCGCTCTGGAAGCTCCACGCGACGCCACGCGCCGCCCCGTACCCCTCTTACTCTCCCTGGTCCTCTCCTCTCCTCTCCCTCGCTTTCTCTCTCGCGTCCGAACGCGCCCGCCGCCGCCGACGAGCACCACCGCGGCCACCGGCCACCCCTCGCCCTGCCGCTGCACCCAAAATATCCGTCTCGTCCCCCTAGCCCTCTCTGCCGAGCCACACGGCACCGGAAGCCCCCGAACGGCCTCACCAAGCTCGTCTTCAACCTCCCGACACCGGAGATCCGCCTCGCCGCCCCGCTCAGCTCCGGCCTCCCCCGAGCACGCTGACACCTCTGCCGAATCCGCTGTGAGCTCCGCCGCACTCTCCCCCTAACCCCGTTGTCTTTTGCGCTCTGTAGCTAGCCCCGCCATCGAAGCCGAACCCCGGCCGCTTCCACGAGCTCGACTCCGGCGAGCTCGTTCCACCCCAGCCCCTCGCACTTGGCTCTCTGGATGCGCAAGAGCAAGGGCTATGCCCTGGTGCCCTCAGCGGGCTAAACCGACGCTTCTAGCGCAAGTCCGGCGAGCCACCGCCGCCCTGGGTCGTCGCCGTCGTCTAACCGCCGGCGCAGCCGACGTGGCACCGTCATTAGCTCTAATGACGGGGCTAACCACCCTCCTCTGTCACTGACTACTGGGCCCCATGGCCTAATTAACCCTGCTTAAGCTCCTGATTATACTAAACTTATCAAGACGGGGCCCACAGGTCAGTTTGACTTCAGCCACGCCACTGCCTGATGGCCACGCTGCCGCCTTTGACTAAGCCGACGCGTGGCTGCCGATCGGGCCCACATGTCATCGACACTAACCAGCCCGATCAGCGACCGGTGGACCCCATTGGTCAGGTTTGACCTGGACCGCCTGTTGACCTGCTGAGGTCAGCATGACCTAATGCTGATGCAATAACTCATTTTTTGGATTTATTATTATTCAAGAAATTCCAGAAATTAGTATAAACTTCTAAAAATCATAGAAATTCAACCGTAGCTCAGAATGAAATAAATTATATATGAAAAATGATCAGAAAAATCCAATCTATCCATCTGTACCATTTTCATGCATGTTAGAACAACTTATAGCTACTGTTTAGGACAAATCAAATGAATGGCATTTAAATAACCATATGTGGAGTTTGAATTTGAACCTTGGGTTCAAACCAACTACACTTAATTGTGTTGCTAGTTGCATTAGGCCAAATCACATCATATTGCCAGGTCACATTCATGCATCATATTGTTGCATTGCATTGATTGTGTTCTTCCTTGTTTGCCGGTGCTTGTCCCCTCTCGGTAGACGACGTATCGACGACGTGATCAATGACATCGATGAAGAACTATATTATCTTCAGAAGTGCCAGGCAAGCTAAACCCCCTTGTTCATTCCGATACAATCCCACTCTCTCGCTCCTGCTCTCTTTTACTGCATTAGGACAACAACGATTCAACTGTTACATGCTGCGGTAGTTGAACCCCTTCCTCTGCATGACTGTCATTGCCACAGTAAATAGATGATACCCACTAGCATGAGCAGGAGTTGTTTGAGCCCCGATGTGCCTACTCATTCATGCTTGTTTGTCATGCCTGCTATTGCTTAGAGTTGTGTCAGGTCTGATTCATCGGGGATGAATTGGAATGTGGTGAACATGTCCTACCGTTGAGAGCTAAGTGTGTGAACACGATTTGGTAAAGGTAGCGGTGAGAGGCCATGTAGGAGTACATGGTGGGTTGTCTCATTGAAGCCGTCCTCAGGAACTGAGTTCTGTGTTTGTGATCCATGAACAGTTACTACCACACATTGGGCTCCGGGCGCTCCAAGCTCTCTCGACTTATTAATCAACTCGATCTCTGTCCAGGAGTTGCAACTAGTTTCTGGTGTTTGTAGGTAGTGTTAGTAGTCTACCAAGTGGCACCGGTGCAGGTGGGCTTGGGACAGACTAGGCACCGTGGCGGGTATGCCAAGCGTCGCCCGTTTGGTGGGCTTGGAACCCTGTACACACATCGTTTGGGGCCGTGGCGACACCCGGCGGATCTCCTTGCGGATGGAACCCGAATAGGCGATAAACACGACGAGAGACTTGTGTGGTTAGTCGGTCGTGGCCGACTCCTCGCCGAACTTAAGCTTGAAGGTTGCCGAGGTACCACGAGGTGTACATGGCGGTAAGTGGCGAGAGCGTGTGTGAAGAAGTACACCCTGCGGGGTTAATATGATCTATTCGAATAGCCGTGTCCATGGTAAAGGACTTACGGGTTGCCTATAACAGTTCATAGACAAGTGAAAGTGGATACTCTAAAATGCGCAAGATAAGCGTGAGTGCTATGGATGGCGTTCTCGTGAGGGAGACGGAGGCGGATCCATAGTGGTGTATTGATATGGTGAATATGTGGACTCGTGTGCGCCACCTCAAAAGAGTTACTTGCAGTCGTAGGTTAGGATAGCCACCGAGTCAAAGCTGGCTTGCTGCAGTCAAACTCCACCACCCCCTTTGTTGATAATGATGCATATGTAGTTAGTTCAGATGTAAGTCTTGCAGAGTACATTTGTACTCACGTTTGCTTATTCTATGTTTTGCAGAGAGACGTCAGTATCGCTAGTAATTCCGCGTGGACTTCAACGTTTAGCTTGTTACCTCAGCTACGATCTTGTGCCCTCTGCAGGATCTGGTAGATAGTCAGGCTTCTCGGCCTATTTCATTTGTAGATGTCTGTACTCAGACATGTTAAGCTTCCGCTTGTGCTTGTTGCTTGTATGCTCTGTATGTTGGGTCATGAGACCCATGTTTGTAATATCTCGCTCCTCGGAGCCTAATGAATAAATACTTGAGTCGTAGAGTTATGTTGTGATGCCATGTTGTATTTACACATATCGAGTATATTGTGTGTATGTTTGAAATGCTTGGTATGTGTGGGATCCAACAATCTAGTTGTTTATCCTTGGCAGCCTCTCATATGGGGAAACATAGTCTAGTGCTTCTGGCGATAGTAGTCCGCTTCTGACCCGGTTCACCGGAGTCCTGCTAGCCAAAGACTACTGCTCTAGACACTTGTTGAGTCGGCATGTGTTTCACTTTGTTCTGTGTCTGTCCTTCGGGAAATGTCACGCTTGGTGACATCCGAGTCCTGCCTAGCCTGCTACAGCTCGGGTTCCCAAAGTCCTATTAGCCCAGTGCTTTCTGACTGATTCACACGTCAATCGACATGCTCAAGTTGATTCATGTATGCCTGTCCCCATGGGTTAGTGCCGCTTTGGGTTCACGACTAGCCATGTCGGTCCGGGTTCTCTGTCATATGGATGCTAGCGACACTATCATATACGTGAGCCAAAAGGCTTAAAGCGGTCCCGGGCCATGGTAAGGCGACACCCGTGGGAATACCATGCGTGAGGCCGCAAAGTGATATGAGGTGTTACCAGCTAGATCGATGTGACTTGGAATCGGGGTCCTGACAGAGTCTCTCATTTTGTCACTTTCATATACTAGTGGGAATTTTTCATTATAAAACTTGGCTTGTATATTCCAATGATGGGCTTCCTCAAATGCCCTAGGTCTTCGTGAGCAAGCGAGTTGGATGCACACCCACTTATTTCTTTTGTTGAGCTTTCATATACTTATAGCTCTAGTGCATCCGTTGCATGGCAATCCCTACTCACTCACATTGATATCTATTGATGGGCATCTCCATAGCACGTTAATACGCCTAGTTGATGTGAGAATATCTTCCCTCTTTTTTGTCTTCACCACAACCACCGTTCTATTCCACATATAGTGCTATATCCATGGCTCACGCTCATGTATTGCGTGAAGGTTGAAAAAGTTTTGAAAATGTTAAAGTATGAAACAATTGCTTGCCTTGTCATTGGGGTTGTGCATGATTTAAATACTTTGTGTGGGGAAGATGGAGCATAGCCATACTATATGATTTTGTAGGGATAACTTTCTTTGGCCATGTTATTTTGAGAAGACATAATTGCTTAGTTAGTATACTTGAAGTATTATTATTCTTATGTCAATATGAACTTTTGTCCTGAATCTTTCGGATCTGAATATTCATACCATGAATAAGAAGATTTACATTGAAATTATGCCAAAGTATCACTCCGCATCAAAAATTCTCTTTTTATCATTTACCTACTCGAGGACGAGCATGAATTAAGCTTGGGGATGCACGATACGTCTCCAACGTATCTATAATTTTTGATTGCTCCATGCTACTTTATCTATTGTTTTGGACTATAATGGGCTTTATTTTCCACTTTTATATTACTTTTGGGACTAACCTATTAACCGGAGGCCCACCCTGTAATTGTTGTTTTAAGCCTTTTTCGATTATTTGAAGAAAGCAGAATATCAAACGGAGTCCAAATGGAATGAAACCTTCGGAAACGTGATTTTCTCACCGAACGTGATCCAGGAGACTTGGACCCTACACCAAGGAACATCGGAGGCAGTCACGAGGGTGGGGGCACCCCCCCCCTAGGGAGCGCCCCCTGCCTCGTGGGCCCCCTGATGCTCCACCACGTACTCCTTCCTCCTATATATACCTACGTACCCCCAAACGATCAGAAGGGAGCCAAAAACCTAATTCCACCACCGCAACTTCCTGTATCCACGAGATCCCATCGTGGGGCCTGTTCCGGAGCTCCGTCGGAGGGGGCATCCACCACAGAGGGCTTCTACATCAACACCATAGCCTCTCCGATGAAGTGTGAGTAGTTTACTTCAGACCTTTGGGTCCATAGCTAGTAGCTAGATGGCTTCTTCTCTCTTTTTGGATCTCAATACAATGTTCTCTCCCTCTCTCGTGGAGATCTATTCGATGTAATCGGTGTGTTTGTTGAGACCGATGAATTGTGGGTTTATGATCCAGCTTATCTATGAATAATATTTGAATCTTCTACGAATTCTTTTATGTATGATTAAGTTATCTTTGCAAGCCTCTTCGAATTATCCGTTTGGTTTGGCCAACTAGATTGGTAGTTCTTGCAATGGGAGAAGTGCATGGCTTTGGGTTCAATCTTGCGGTGTCCTTACCCGATGTGAGAAAGGGTTGCAAGGCACATATTGTATTGTTGCCATCGAGGATAACAAGATGGGGTATTTATCATATTGCATGAATTTATTCCTCTACATCATGTCATCTTGCTTAAGGCATTACTCGCTTTTAACTTAATACTCTAGATGCATCTTTGGATAGCGGTCGATGAGTGGAGTAATAGTAGTAGATGCGTAATCGTTTCGATCTACTTGTCTCGGACGTGATGCCTATATACATGATCATGCCTAGATATACTCATAACTATGCTCAATTACATCAATTGCTCAACAGTAATTTGTTCACCCACCGTAGCATACTTATGCTCTTGAGAGAAGCCACTAGTGAAACCTATGGCCCCCGGGTCTATTCTCATCATATCAATCTCCATCACTTTTATACTTGCTTTGTTTCACTTTGCCTTTTACTTTTCACTTTGCATCTATATACCAAAAATACCAAAATTATTATCTCTATCAGATCTCACTCTCGTAAGTGACCGTGAAGGGATTGACAACCCCAAATCGCGTTGGTTGCGAGTAGCTATCGTTTTGTGCAGGTACGAGGGACTTGTGCGTGGCCTCCTTCTGGATTGATACCTTGGTTCTCAAAAACTAAGGGAAATACTTACGCTACTGTGCTGCAACATCCTCTCCTCTTCGGGGAAACCCAACGCAAGCTCAAGACGTAGCACCACCTCAAAGCTATTCTTGCCATTCGATCTATTCAAGAGTCCGTACTAAAATAACACAAACCTATTCTTTCCGTTCGATCTATCCTAGAGTTCGTACTAAAATAACACCAAAGCAAATTCATATTCATAATACTCAATCCAACGCAAAGAACTTCAAAGAGCGCCCAGAGATTTCTACCGGAGAAACAAAGACAAGAACGTGCATCAACCCCTATGCATATATTACCCCCAATTTCACCTCGGGAATCCACGAGTTGAGTGCCAAAACATATATCAAGTGAATCAATATGATACCCCATTCTCACCACGAGTATTCAATTGCAAGACATATATCAAGTGTTCTCAAATCCATAAAAGTATTCAATCCGATAACAACGAAATCTCAAAGGGAAAAACTCAATTCATCGCAACAAGATAGAGAGGGCAAAACACCATATGATCCGACTATATTAACAAAGCCCGCGATACATCAAGATCGTGGCATCTCAAGAACACGAGAGAGAGAGAGAGAGAGAGAGATAGAGAGGTTAAACACATAGCTACTGGTACAAACCCTCAGCCCCAAGGGTGGACTACTCCCTCCTCATCGTGGTGGCCGCCGGGATGATGAAGATGGCCACCGGAGATGATTCCCCCCTCTGGCAGGGTGCCGAAACAGGGTCTAGATTGGTTTTCGATGGCTATAGAGGCCTCCGGCGGCGGAACTTCTGATCTAGATTAACCCCGAAGGGTTTTGGGATATTTGTGAATTTATAGGGTAAAGAGGGGGTGCGGGAGGCCACCGAGGTAGGCACAACCCACACAGGCGTGCACAGGCCCCAGGCGCTACAGTGGGTTGTGCCCTCGTGGCAACCCCAGGAGCTGCTCTGGCCCATCTTGGGTGTTCTGGTCCATAAAAATTCTCCAGCAAGTTTTGTGGTGTTTGGACTTCGTTTAATATTGATTTCTTGCGATGTAAAAAACAAGCAAAAAACTAGCAACTGGCACTCTGCACTAGGTCAATAGGTTAGTCCCAAAAAATGACATAAAGATTCTATAAAATGATTGTAAAACATCCAATAATGATAATAAAACATCATGAATACTTCATAACTTATAGATACGTTGGAGACGTATTAGCGTCCCCAAGCTTAATTCCTACTCGTCCTCGAGTAGGTAAATGATAAAAGAAATAGTTTATGAAGTGTGAATGCTAGCAAAGTGCACAAGTTTGATCAATCACAATTTCAATCACTTTCCCTAGCATCATAACAACAACTCTTTCTCATAAAAATTATCATGATAAAGTAGCAATTGAAAATGGAATATTTGTTGTGGAAAGCTACCTATTATATTCATCACATATTCTTTTCTTTTGAGCATGGACATTTGGACTTTTATATGGTTCAAAGCAATAGTCTAGTTTTGATATGAGGACTTTAATACTCAAGCATAGCAACAAGCAACCATGCCTTTCAAAATATCAACGCTAAAATAAGTTATCCCTAGCCCATCATGCTCAATCATTGATCAATTTATGAAACACACTCGCATATTAACTACACCCAATGCTCAAGTACGATAATAGTGCCCCCTAGTTGGTGCTTTATAAGAGAAGATGGAGACTCAAATTAAAAATAAAAAATGCATAAAGTAAAAGAAAGGCCCTTCGCAGAGGGAAGTAGGGATTTGTAGAGGTGCCAGAGCTCAAAGCGAAAATTGAGAGATAAAACATTTTGAGAGGCATACTTTTCCCACCAACGAAAACGACTTAGAGCTCCCAACACTTTCCATGCTAGATATATCATAGGAGGTTCCCAAACAGAAAATAAAGTTTATTCCTTTTTCCACCATACTTTCACTTTGCATGGCTAACCGTATCCACGGGTGCCCTCCGTACCAACACTTTCCAAGGAATTTATTATTTGCCAACATAAAGTAAATTCATTTTTCATTTCGAGACTGGGCATCCCTAATACCTTTGCCTTACTCTCGTGCAATGACAAGTGAATAAACACTCGTCATGAGAATAACACATCTAGCATGAAAAATATTGGCCACCCCTCACCGCCTCGCAAGCTGTACGAGCACACAAAAGAGAAATTTATTTTGTAAATTAGAGATGGCACATTCACATTTGCTTAGAATGGCAAAAGAATACCGCATATAGGTAGGTATAGTGGACTCATGTGGCAAAACTGGTTTAAGGGATTTTGGATGCACAAGTAGTGATCATACTTAGTGCAAAATAAAGGCTAGCAAAAGATTGGGAAGCGACCAACCAAGAAATGAATAATCTCATAACCAAGCATTGAGCATAATTAACACCGAATAAGGCACCACAAGTAGGATGTAATTTCATTGCATAACTATTGACTTTCGTGCTTGCATAGGGAATCACAAACCTTAACACCAATATTCTTACTAAAGCATATTTACTCATCAACATGACTAACATATCACATCATCATATCTCAAAACTATTACAAGGAATCAAGTTCATTTTGTCCAATGGTCTTCATGAAAGTTTTTATTATATCCTTCTTGGATATCTATCACTTTGGAACTAATTTTCATGTGTTGCTTTTGATAAGCTCAAACAAATATAAGTGAAGATCACGAGCATAATATTTCTTTCTCTCAAATTAATTTAAGTGAAGCAAGAGAGAATTTATTCAAAAATACTAAAGCAAACCGTGCTCCAAATGATATAAGTGAAGCACTAGAGCAATCCTGCAGAAAAGAGCTTCGTTGACGGGATGTGTGTGCCGCTTACCTAGCCTCCCTGGCAACTATTTGAGGACTATTTTATTTAAAAACTTTCAGATCTAAGTACTTTATTAAAACAGCAAACAAAACAAAATAAAATGACATTTCAAGGATAGCACACATCATGTGAAGAAGCAAAAACTTAGGCTCAACCGATACTAACCGATAATTGTTGAAGAAGAAAGGTGGGATGCCTACCGGGTCGTCCCCAAGCTTAGATGCTTAAGACTTCTTGAAATATTATCTTGGGATGCCTTGGGCATCCCCAAGCTTGAGCTTTTGTGTCTCCTTAATTCTTCTCATATCACAGTTTTCCTAAATCTCAAAAGCTTCATCCACACAAAACTCAACAAGAACTCATGGATAAGTTAGTATAAACTAATGCAAAAACCTTATCATTATCTACTGTAGCAAATCACTAAAATTATTATTAAACATTGCATACTAAATGCCTCTTCATATTTAATACTCCCATCCTCAAATAGAATCATTAAACAAGAAAACATATGCAAACAATGCAAACATAACACTAATCTGCCAAAACAGTACAGTCTGTAAAGAATACAAGACTATCAATACTTATTCAACTCTAAAATTTATGAAAATTTTACCACACTATAGAAAATTTGTCAGAGCTTATTTTTCAAAAAGTTTCAACATTTTATCACATTCTGAATTTTTAGGGAATTTTTGCAACAGCGGTAAACTTTCTGTTTTCAAATAGCAACATGTAGACTTGTAAAATAAGCATGGCAAAGGCTGTACTTGACATTTTTATTGAAATAAAATATGCAAAGCATTATCCTAAATAACATCAAGCAAATCCTAACAAAATAAAATGATGCTCCAAGCAAAGCACATATTATGTGACGAATGAAAACATAGCTCCAAGTGAGGTTACCGATAATGTCGAAGACGAAAGAGGGGATGCCTTCTGGGGCATCCCCAAGCTTAGTTGCTCGGATCTTCCTTGAATATTTCCTTGGGGTGCCTTGGGCATCCCCAAGCTTAGGTTCTTGTCACTCCTTATTCACCTCATATCGATGTCTCACCCAAAACTTGAAAACTTCAATCACACAAAACTTAATGGAACTTTGTGAGATAGGTTAGAATTATAAAGAGCAGACAATTCCACTTTTTGTACTGCCAAAGACAAGATTCATAATTGTTCTAAAACAATGCCTAATGTAGCATAGCATTTCCACAATTTATATTGAGCACTATAAGCCATAGAAACTAGAAAGCATGCAAACTATGCATTGAAAACAGAATCTGTCAAAAATAGAACAGTCTGTAATGATCTGGATAACTACCATACTTCTGCTACTCCAAAAATTATGAAACGTTTAAGACACGTGAGAAATTTGTATATTAAACTTCTGCAAAAAGAATCAACTCAAAATCTCTCTTCTATTAAAAATAAGAATTATTTTCGTGAGCGCAAAAGTTTCTGTTTTTCAGCAAGATCAAATCAACTATCACCCAACATGATCCCAAAGGCTTTACTTGGCACTTTATTGAAGCAAAAGCAATAAAACATGATCAATACAGTATCATAATCACGTGAACACACAAAAACAGTAGGTAAAAGTGTTGGGTTGTCTCCCAACAAGTGCTTTTCTTTAATGCCATTTAGCTAGGCATGACGAGTTCAATGATGCTCGCATAAAAGGTAAGAATTGAAACATAACAAGAGCATCATGAATCACATGGCAAGCACATTTAAGTCTAACCCACTTCCTATGCATAGGGGTTTTGTGAGAAAATAATTTATGGGAGCAAGAATCAGCTAGCATAGGAAGGCAAAACATGCACAACTTCAAGGTTTTCAACACATAGATAGGAAACTTGATATTATTGCAATATGTAAAGGCATATGTTCCTCTCTCATAGTAATTTTCAGTAGCATCATGAATAAATTCAACAATATAACTATCACATAAACCATTCTTTTTATGACCCACAAGCATAG
This sequence comes from Aegilops bicornis, assembly GCA_021605145.1. Lineage (NCBI taxonomy): Eukaryota > Viridiplantae > Streptophyta > Magnoliopsida > Poales > Poaceae > Aegilops > Aegilops bicornis. Next base: position 467,386,309 of record CM038673.1, on the reverse strand, counting down.
AAATTTTACTACTCTCCACATAAGCAAATCTATTCTCATGAATAGTAGTGGGAGCAAACACAACAAAATAACTATCATGAGATTGAAAATTAAAATCATGATTACAAGTTTCATGGTTATCATAATTCTTTGTAGCATACATGTCATCACCGTAATCATCATAGATAGGAACTTTGTTTTCATAGTCAATTTAAGCCTCATCCAAAATGGTGGATTTATCATTAAATAAAGTCATGACCTCTCTGAATACACTCTCATCATTATAATCATCATAAATAGGAGGCATGCAATCATCATAATAAATTTTCTCATAAAAACTTGGGGGACTAAAATATCATATTCATCAGATATAGCATCCCCAAGCTTGTAGCTTTGCATATCATTAGCATCATGGATATTCAAAGAATTCATACTAGCAACATTGCAATCATGCTCATCATTAATATTTTCTGCCAAACATTTTATTGACTTCTTCTTCTAACAATTGAACACAATTTTCTGAACCATCATTTTCAAGAAAGATATTATAAAGATGATCAATAATATGATGCAACCTCAATTCCATTTTATTTTATTTTATTTTATAAACCAAACTAGTGATAAAACAAGAAACTAAAAGATTCAATTGCAAGATCTAAAGATATACCTTCATGCATTCATCTCCCCGGCAACGGCGCCAGAAAAGAGCTTGATGTCTACTATGCAACTTTATTCTTGTAGACACGTGTTGTGCCTCTAAGCACAGAGTTTTGTAGGACAGTAGAAATTTTCCCTCAAGTGGATGACCTAAGGTTTATCAACCAGTGGGAGGTTTAGGATGAAGATGGTCTCTCTCGAACAACCCTGCAACCAAATACAAGAAATCTCTTGTGTCCCCTACACACCCAATACAATGGCAAATTGTATAGGTGCACTTGTTCGGCGAAGAGATGATTGTAAAAGTGTAATATGGATGGTAGAAATATATTTTTATAATCTGAATAAATAAAAACAGCAAGGTACCAAATAGTAAACGGGCACAAAAACAGTATTGCAATGCTTAGAAACAAGGCCTAGGGTCCGTACTTTCACTAGTGCAATCTCTCAACAGTGCTAATATAATTGGATCATATAACCGTCCCTCAAAGTGCGATGAAGAATCACTCCAAAGTTCCAATCTAGCGGAGAACATAAGAATAAATTGTTTGTAGGGTACGAAACCACCTCAAAGCTATTCTTTCCGTTCGAGCTATTCAAGAGTCCGTACTAAAATAACACAAAGCTATTCTTTCCATTCCATCTATCCTAGAGTTCATACTAAAATAACACCAAACCAAATTCATATTCATAATACTCAATCCAACACAAATAACTTCACATAGTGCCCCAAGATTTCTACCAGAGAAACAAAGACAAGAACGTGCATCAACCCCTATGCATATATTACCCCAATGTCACCTCGGGAATCCGCGAGTTGAGTGCCAAACCATATATCAAGTGAGTCAATACGATACCCCATTGTCACCACGAGTATTCAATTGCAAGACATATCAAGTGTTCTCAAATCCACAAAAGTATTCAATCCGATGACAACAAAATCTCAAAGGGAAACACTCAATTCATCACAACAAGATAGAGAGGGGAAAACACCATATGATCTGACTATATTAACAAAGCCCGCGATACATCAAGATAGTGACATCTCAAGAACACGAGAGAGAGAGAGAGAGATTAAACATATAGCTATTGGTACAAACCCTCAGCCCCGAGGATGGACTACTCCCTCCTCATCGTGGTGGCCACCGGGATGATGAAGATGGCCACCGGAGATGAGTCCCCCCCTCCGGCAGGGTGCTGGAACGGTTCTAGATTGGTTTTCGGTGGCTATAGAGGCTTGCGGCGGCGGAACTTCTAATCTAGGTTAACCCCGAAGGGTTTTGGAATATTTGTGAATTTATAGGGTAAAGAGGGGGTGCGGGACGCCACCGAGGTGGGCACAACCCACCTGGGCGCGCCTAGGCCCCCAGGCGTGCCCTGGTGGGTTGTGCCCCCCTCGGGGCACCCCCCAGGTGCTGCTCTGGCCCATCTTGGGTGTTCTGGTCCATAAAAAATCCCCAGCAAGTTTTTCGGTGTTTGGACTCCATTTAATATTGATTTCCTACGATGTAAAAAAGCAAGCAAAAAACAGCAACTGGCACTGTGCACTGGGTCAATAGGTTAGTCCCAAAAAATGATATAAAGTTGCTATAAAATGATTGTAAAACATCCAAAAATGATAATAAAACAGCATGAAGACTTCATAAATTATAGATACGTTGGAGACGTATCAGGCGGCGGGATGTCGCCCCTCATGATGCGCTTCGTGATGGTGCATTGCCGGAGCATGTGCGTGGATGGCCTCGCGCCGGTGTGGTGCTTGCAGGGAGTGTCAATCATCTCCTCAAAACTCATGGTGGGTTGCCACGGCATCTTGCCGACCGGCTTGGTCGCGGGCGCCTGCTCGGCGGCCGCGACGAGGCGGTTGTCGTAGCGCGGGGCCTGCTGGTCGGCCTTGCGCTTGTTATTCTGCTGGCGGGTGCTTTCGCCAGCCAGCTTGGGGGGTGGCGCCGGCATCGCCCGGCCGGCTTCGCCCGGCCGGCTTCATCCAACACCACCTGGATCTTCATGGCGGAGTCGATGTTGGCGTACTGGTCCGCCGTGACCATGAGCGCAACCATGGTGGATGGCTCGGAGCGCAAGAGCTTGTGCTTGAGGAGGGTGTTGTCCCGATAGCCGCTCATGAAATACTGGATGGCCTAGACCTCATGGACGCCCTCGCGGTATTTCTGGAGTTTGGTCCAGCGTGCGAGGTACTCGCGGCCGGTTTCGGTCGGCCCCTGTACGCACATGGCGAGCTGGTTGGGACGGCCGGGACGCCTGTAGGTGCTGGTGAAGTTGTGGACGAGGGCTTGCTCGAAGTCGACCCAAGTGTTGATGCCGCCTGCCGGCAAGCTTTTAAACCACATGCGGGCCGACCCTTGGAGCATGAGTGGGGCGTAGCGCACGGCAAGGCAGCGATTACCGCCCGCGATGCTGGCGGTTGTAGTGTAGTCGATGAGCTAGTCCTCCGGCTTGACGGTGCCGTTGTATTTGGGGTGTCGCGGGGTAGCGTGAAACCTTTGTGGAAGGGCTCATCCGGATGCGCGGCCGAAACAAGACGGTCCGACGGTGTTGTCCTTCTCTAGCTCGAGGGAGAAGGCAAGTTGGTCGAGGCGATGGCGAGCGTCGCCGTCGTCGATGGCGCGTGGACACAGCCGGCTTGCGACGGGGCTGCGGGGGGCCGAGTTGACCGGAGGCGGGTTGACACGCCGGCCAAGAGGCGGAGGAGGAGCTTGCTGGCACTGGCCTTCGGTAGCCGGCTCGTCAACCAGGCCGTCTCCAGCCATCAAGGCGCGGTTGCGCCGGGTCCGGGTTCGGCCGGAGTGGGCCTCGCCGGGAGGCGGAGAAGACGTCGAGTTACCCTAAATGGGGTCCTTGGAGGGGTGCGAGACGGATCCCGTGAGACGGGCGAGGCGGTCCTGCTGAGTGTTCGCAGCGCCAAGAAGCTCGATCATGCGCTGTAGGCGCTCCCGCAGCTCCTCGCCGTGCAGCTGCTCCATGCCGACGACGACCGCCTGCGCAGCGTGCATATTCTTGACGGGGATGTCATAGACGGGCGGGGCTGTGCCCAACGCGCGACCGATGGCGGCGTGATAACCCACAATTATAGGGGATCGCAACAGTTTTCGAGGGTAGAGTATTCAACCCAAATTTATAGATTCAACACAAGGGGAGCCAAAGAATATTTGAAGGTATTAACAGCTAAGTTGTCAATTCAACCACACCTGGAGATTAATTATCTCCAGCAAATAATCAGTAGCAAAGCAATATGATAGTTTTTATAGTAGTGACATCAGCAACAGTAACGGTAACAGTGATAGCAGTAATATTGTAGCAACTGTAATAGTGATGATAGCAGTAGTAACTTAGTAAGAACAATATAAGATAAATTCGTAGGCATTGGATCGGTGACTTATTGGATGATATTCATCACGAGATAGTTATAACCTAAGGCGATACGGCGCTAGCTCCAGTTCGTCAATATAATGTAGGCATGTATTCCGTAAATAGTCATACGTGCTGATGGAAAGAACTTGCATGACATCTTTTGTCCTACCCTCCCGTGGCAGCGGGGTCCATACTGGAAACTAAGGGATATTAAGGCCTCCTTTTAATAGAGAACAGGAACAAAGCATTAAAACATAGTGAATACATGAACTCCTCAAACTACGGTCATCACCGGGAGAAGTCCCGGTTATTGTCACTCCGGGGTTGCCGGATCATAACACGTACTAGGTGACTATAACTTGCAAGATCGGATGTAGAACATGGATATAATTGTGATAGCATAAACGGTTCAGATCTGAAATCATGGCACCCAGGCCCAAACTGACAAGCATTAAGCAAGGCAAAGTCATAGAAACATCAAACTTATTACATAGTGGATACTAGGGATCAAGCCCTAACAAAACTAACTCGATTACATGATGAATCTCATCCAACTCCTCACCGACCAGCGAGCCTACGAAGGAATTACTAACTCCCGGTGGGGAGAATCATGGAATTGGCGATGGAGAAGGGTTGGTGATGACAAAGAACGAAGATCCCCCTCTCCGGAGCCCCAAACGGACTCCAGATCTGGCCTCCCGATGAAGAACAGGAGGTGACGGCGGCTCCATCTCATGGATCGCGTTAATTCTTTCTCCCTCATTATTTTTGGAAAAATAGGATTTTATAGCGTTAGTTTCAGGGTCAGCGGGGCCACCAGGTGGGGACAACCCACCTGGATGCGCCTGGTGAGGGGGGCGCGCCCTGGTGGGTTGTGCCCACCCAGGTGCCCCCCTTCGGTAGGTCTTGGCTCCAGAAATTCTCTTATTTGATATAAAATCCTCGCAAAGTTTCATTCCAATCCGAGAACTTTTATTTCTGCACAAAAACAACACCATGGTAGTTCTACTGAAAACATCATCAGTCCGGGGTTAGTTTCATTCAAATCTTGCAAATTAGAGTCCGAAACAAGAGGAAAAGTAGATACGTTGGAGACGTGTCAACTCCCCCAAGCTTAAACCTTTGCTTGTCCTCAAGGAATTCAGTTGATAAACTGGAAGTGAAAAAGAAAAACTTCTACGAACTATTTTGCTCTTGTTTGCATAAATAAGCTTAAACAACACCCAGGTTTTCAGCCAACATTATAACTAACCATGCTGACAATAACTCTTAAAGATTATAATGACTCATATCAATGACATAATCAGCTAGCGAGTAATAATAAGGTATCTCAAACAAAAACACGTTGTCAAAACAACCATGATATAATATGACAATAGTGGTATCTCGCTAGCCCTTTCTGAGACCGCAGAACAAAAATGGAGAGCACCTCCAAAGTTCAAGCAGCGACTAAACATTGGAATTCATGGTAGAAAAGATCCGGTCATGATGCACCCAACATTAGCTACACACAATGCATAAGTCATGACAGCAGTGCTCTCAGGTTCTAGCGCTTGTTTTAGAAGGTGATGACACAACATAAAAGTAAATAGATAGTCCCTTCACAGAGGGAAGTAGTGATTTGCAGAGGTGCCAGAGCTCAAAATTTTAAAACAGAGATGAATGATATTTTGAGACATGCACCCTTCTCATTTACTTCATGACCATCGGTTATCAATATCTTCCATGCTAAGCATGCTAGTGGCAGTTCCCAAGCGATAAAAGTAAAAGTTTTGACTCCATTGGGAGTTTTTTTATTATTATTTAAGAGATTAACTCTTTTTTAGTTTGCAGTTCGGGACTGGGCATCCCTATTACCGCCCTTTTTTCGTGCGATGGCGCGTGAATAAACACTCGACCTGAGAATAACCGGCTTAGCATGGAAGATACCGACCACCTCCTGTCATTCCATGAACGATCCAGGCACACAAAAATGATATTTATTTAGAAGTTTTTAGAGGTGGCACATGCAAATCTACTTAGGACGGCATGGTAATACCGCATATAGGTAGGTATGGTGGACTCATCTGGAATAACTTTGGGTTTAAGGTTTTTTTATGTACAAGCAAAATTCGCACTTAGTACAGGCGAAGGCTACCAATTAGATTGAGAAGTGGCCATCTAGAGAGCAACAACGGTCATAAACATGCATTATGCATAAGTAACATTGGACACTAGCATGAGTAGGATATGAACGCGATGAACATAAATATCATAGAGGCTATGTTGGTTTTGATTCAACTACATGCATGAACATGTGCCAAATCAAGCCACTCGAACATTTAGAGGAGGATACCAGATCATCATACTACATCACAATCATTTTAACGCAATGTTGATATCCAAGATAAATCATTATCCACTCCTAGCTATTTATGCATGGCATGAGAAACTATAATCTCTAATTGTCATTGCAAACATGTTTAATCATAATGGGCTGAAGCATGGATACTAGGCTAAACATATTTACACAAACAGAACAAGTCGAGTTCATACCAGTTTCTCTTTGCCACGGCCAGTTCATCGAACATCGTCATTATTGCCTTTCACTTGCACGACCTAACGATGAGAAAATAATAATAGTGCAAGAGTGCCATGGACTAAGCTGGAATCTGCAAACATTTTACTCAACAAGAGAAGACAAGGTAAAATGTGCTCTTTACTAGATTAACATTTACTAATATGAGAGCCACTCAACATTTTCATCATGGTCTTCTCCTCAGTATAACTCGAATAAAAAGAAAATAAATTCACAGAAACACACTGAAATGTTTTTGGAGTTTTTGGTTTTCTTGAACAAGCAAATAAAAGCAAAAACGAGAGAAACTATTTACACGGGAAAGCTCCCAACATGCAAAAGAAGAACAAGGAAATCTTTTAGTGTTTTCTTTTTAATAATACTACTAAGCATGCATAGAAAGTAAATTAGCTACAACTATTTTTTTGGTTTTTCTAAAGTTTTTCAAACACACAAGAAGAAAGCAATAAAATAAATCTAAGCATGGATGATACAATGAAAAAGTGTGAACACCGACTAATGAAAATAAGTGGACATGAATGTAATGTCGGTGGAAATACGTACTCCCCCAAGCTTAGGCTTTTGCCCTAACTTGGTAGTCGATCAGTAGCCTGGATGGTAGTAGGGGTACTGAGGAATAGGCACCCACTCATCCCACTGCTGAGGCTCCTCCTCTGCCTCTGCAGCAGCCTAGGCGTTCCGGTAGGCGATGATGTTCGCGGGCATGATCCTATATCCGCCCACAGCAGAATCAAACAAAGCAGGAGCAGGCAACGGGATAGTATCCCGAGTTTCAATGCTAAAAACCAGGTTAAAAGGAATAGGAATGTTAGGAGACTCTTTGTCAGTGAAATTATGGTGATTCATGGCTATGCGGTCTAGGTAAACTTTGGTCAGAGGATAATCATGATAGCGTACTTCAACATTAAAGTGAGCCGCCAAAGGAGTAGCATAAATCACACCATGTATTTTACCCTTGGATTAATCAATGTGGAGGCGACGAGCCACAATAGCTCCCAAGCTATAAGTGTTATCGCCCTCTAGTGCACGACGCAAAACAGCAAGGTCTGGTGAACTAAGTGCACACACTTTCTCTCTAGCAATCAAGCATTTTGCAATGAAAAGTGCAAAGTAATGAACAACAGGAAAATGTAAGCCAGCGGCAGTGATAGCTGACACCCCTCTCTCATATCCCACTGTCAAAGTGCGATAAAAGGTCTCAAACTTTGTCGGCCTAGACTCGGCTAAGCTCCCATCAGAAGGGATCATGCATATGTCGCAAAATTCAGTAAGTGGTATCTGATGGTTTTCAGCATATAAATCAAAGCTCACTTTAGGAGGATTATTCCTAGGCAGGAAAGTAAAACTTTGAACAAAGATGTTTGTGAGAATTTGGTGTTGTTCACACTCATCTGCGATGAAGTCGGTGAGGCCAGCATTAGCAACATATTGTGTGAACTCCTGAAGGATTACATCCTCTTCCAGGAACGGGGTGTGCGGCCATTCACATGACCGTACTTCTGCCAACCTCCAAGGATGGAGATCACCATCAGATGACTCCTCAATAACACCCTTAGAGTTCTTAGAGCCACACTTCCTAAATATATTCATGATTTTCCTATGAACAAAAATTCTGAAATTTTTAGTCCACAAAGTTTTCTCAACAAAACTTCACAAAATTGATAGCAACTACTCATAGGGGTACAAAAAGGCCATAGCAAGCATTCAAACTACTTAGAACTCTAAGAATTTAACATGCAAGCTCATCCACAGCAGCACCAAGAGTAGCTAATTATTCAAAATATAAACCACTAAAACAAAAACTAATTGGACAAACGGTGGAGTCACATACCAAGCAACAATCCCCCAAAACAGTTTCGGAAACGGAGCTTCGAGCAAAGATATCGAAATCTGCGGGTTTGAGTGCAAGAACACCAGAGAGAGAGAGCAATGGAGATTTTTTTCTGGAGGTAAGTGATCATGTGGGATGAAGGGATAAGTGAGGGGGGCCACATGGGGACCACAACCCACCAGGGAGTGCCTGGGGGTCCTGGCGCGCCCAGGTGGGTTGTGCCCACTTGGTGCACCTCCCTCTGATATTATTTGCACCAGAAATTCAGAAATATTCAGAAAAAATCGTATTAAATTTTCAGGGCATTCTGAGAACTTTTATTTTTGGGTCATTTTTTATTGCACGAGAAATTCAGAAAATGTATTTAAACATGGTATTTTATTTTATTTAACTAGTAAAAACAGAAAACAAAAGGTAAGGACAGAAGGTAGTGCTTACTAAATTCATCAACTTCATACCGCTAAAAAATGATCCATTAATAAGGTTGATCAAGTCTTATTAACAACCACTTTCGATTAGCATGAAACCAAAGAACTTTCGTAAATCACTAAGTTACCTCAATGGGGATATGCATTTCCCCAACAATAAGCATTTCATACTTCTTTTTAACAGTAGGTAGAGATATTTGAAAACTTCCAATATTGATTGTTGGAGATTTTTCAATAACATTAATACCATTCACTTGGAAATGTTTCTTCGGAAAGTGCACTGTATGCTCATTACCATTAATATGAAAAGTGACCTTGCTTTTATTGCAATCAATAACAACCCCTGCAGTATTCAAGAAGGGTCTACCAAGGATAATCGACATGTTGTCGTCCTCGGGCATCTCATGTATAACAAAGTCAGTGAAAATAGTAACATTAGCAACAACAACGGGCACATCCTAACAGATACCAATAGGTATGGCAGTTGATTTTTCAGCCATTTGCAAAGATATTTCAGTAGGTGTGAGTTTATTCAAATCAAGTCTTTTATATAAAAATGAAGGCATAACACTAACACCAGCTCCTAAATCACACAAAGCAGTTTTCACATAATTCTTTTTGATAGAGCAAGGTATAGTTGGTATTCTCGGATCTCCAAGTTTTTTAGGTACTCCATCTTTAAAAGTATAATTAGAAAGCATAGTGGAGATTTCTGCTTCCGGTATTTTTCTCTTATTAGTGATGATGTCTTTCATATACTTTGCATAAGGAGGCATTTTCAAGATATCAGTCGAGCGAGTACGCAAAAAGACTGGCCTCGGCATTTCTGCAAAGCGTTCAAATTCTTCATCATCTTTCTTTTTGGTTGATTTGGGTGGAAAAGGCATAGGTTTTTGAACCCACGGTTCTCTTTCTTTACCGTGTTTTCTAGCAATGAAGTCTCTTTTGTCATATCTTTTATTCTTAGGTTGTGGGTTATCAAGATCAACACGTGGTTCTATCACAACATCATTATCTGGTTCTTTTTCATTATTTGGTTGAGAGCCTTCATGAACCTCATCATTATCTTTTCCAATATCACTAGGTGAGTGTTCATTACCATACTGAGTTTCGGCATCAGAGATAGAAGTTTCATTATCATTATCATTATCAGGAGATTTTTCTATTTCAGGTTCACTAGAAGTATGCAAAGTCCTATCATTTTTCTTCTTCTTTTTCTTTCTAGAAGGACTAGGTGCATCAGTGTTAACTCTTTATGAATCTTGTTCAATTCTTTTTGGGTGTCCCTCAGGATAAAGTGGTTCCTGAGTCATTTTACCTCCTCTAGTTGCAACTCTAACAGCAAAGTCATGTATATTATGATTCATTTCATCAAGCAAATATCTTTGAGATTTAGCAACTTGTTCTAACTAAGTTAGAACCATAGAAGCATGTTTTCCAACACCTCTAACATCATTTGAGATTCTAAATAACAAGTCACTCAAGCGAGCAATCATATCAGAAATATACTTCAATTGTTTCATAACATTTGCATTGAAGTGATCTCGTTTTCTAATGTAATTTTCAAACTCATAAAGGCATTGGCTAGGGTTCATATTGTGAGGATTGTCATTGTCATTGAACTTCATTATAGGATTTACCTCTACCACCTTAGGCAGTGGTGGTGTATTAAGCCCATGTATTTCTTCAATAGGAGGTAAATTTTTAACATCCTCAGCTTTAATACATTTTTCCTTCATAGATTTCTTTGCCTCTTGCATATCTTCAAGACTGAGATATAATATACGCCTCTTCTTCGGAGTGGGTTTAGGCAGTGGTTCAGGAAGAGTCCAATCATCATAATTTTTCAATGTGTTATTCAATAATTCTTCAGCTTGTCCAACAGTTTGTTCCCTGAAAACACAACCAGCACAACTATCTAGGAAGTCCCTACAAGAATCGGTTAGTCCATTATAGAAGATATCAAGTATTTCATTTTTCTTAAGAGGATGATCAGGCAAAGCATTAAGTAACCAAGCTTGTGGGAGACTCTCTTCTTTAGTTGGAACAAAGCTAAATATTTCCTGCAAGGCAGCTTGTTTCTTATGAGCAGGAAAATATTTTTCAGAGAAGTAATAAATCGTATCCTGGGGACTACGCACACAACCAGGAGCAAGAGTATTGTACCAAGCTTTAGCATCACCCTTCAATGAGAATGGAAATAATTTGAGAATAAAGTAATAGCGAGTTTTCTTATCATGAGTAAAAAGGGTGGCTATGTCATTCAACTTAGTAAGATGTGCCACAACAGTTTCAGTTTCATAACCATGGAAAGGATCAGATTCAACCAAAGTAATTAACTCTTCGTCGATAGAGAATTCATAGTCCTTATCATCAATAAAGATAGGTGAAGTAGCAAACTTAGGATCATATTTCATTCTAGCATTTAGAGATTTTTCTTTATACTTGCATAATAATTTCTCTAGATCATCTCTATCCTTACAAGCAAGAATATCTCTAGTTGTCTCCTCATTCATAACATAACCTTCAGGTACCTTAGGCAATTCATATCTGGGAAGGCTAGTTCTAGCCTGTGTTTCAAGAGATTCAGTTTCAAGCTCATCATCAGATTCAACCACATCATGTTGAGTTACTCTAGCAATTTGTTTATCAAGAAATTCACCAAGTGGCACATCATCATTAAGCAAGGTACTAGCATCATCATAAGCATTATCCATAGCAGAAGTAGCATCATCAATAACTTGTTACATATTAGAATTAATAGCATGTGGTGGTGTTGCAAGTTTACTTATAACAGAAGGTCAATATAAAGCAGAACTGGATGGCAGTTACTTACCTCCCCCCGTCCTTGAGGGAAATATCTTAGTCCTAGCATCCTTCAGATTCTTCATAGTGATAATATGATAATAATCCCAAGTGACTCAACAAATATAGCTAAGATCCCCGGCAATGGCGCCAGAAAAAGGTCTTGATAACCCACAAGTATAGGGGATCGCAACAGTTTTTGAGGGTAGAGTATTCAACCCAAATTTATAGATTCGGCACGAGGGGAGCCAAAGAATATTTGAAGGTATTAGCAGCTGAGCTGTCAATTCAACCACACCTGGAGATTAATTATCTGCAGCAAGTAATCAGTTGCAAACCAATATGATAGTTTTGATAGTAGTGACAACAGTAACAATAACGGTAACAATGATAGCAGTAATTTTGTAGCAACTGTAATAGTGATGATCGCAGTAGTAACTTAGCAAGAACAATATAAGATAAATTCGTAGGCATTGGATCGGTGACTTGTTGGATGATATTCATCATGAGACAGTTATAACCTAGGCGTCTGACACTAGCTCCAGTTCGTCAATATAATGTAGGCATGTTTTCGTAAATAGTCATACGTGCTTATGGAAAGAACTTGCATGACATCTTTTGTCCTACCCTCCCGTGGCAGTGGTGTCCATATTGGAAACTAAGGGATATTAAGGCCTCCTTTTAATAGAGAACTGGAACAAAGCATTAACACATAGTGAATACATGAACTCCTCAAACTACGGTCATCACCGGGAGAAGTCCCGGTTATTGTCACTCTAGGGTTGCCAGATCATAACACGTAGTAGGTGACTATAACTTGCAAGATCGGATCTAGAACATGGATATAATTGTGATAACATAAACGGTTCAGATCTGAAATCATGGCACCCGGGCCCAAAGTGACAAGCATTAAGCATGGCAAAGTCATAGCAACATCAATCTCAGAACATAGTGGATACTAGGGATCAAGCCCTAACAAAATTAACTCGATTACATGATTAATCTCATCCAACTCCTCACCGACTAGCAAGCCTACAAAGGAATTACTCACTCCCGGTGGGGAGCATCATGGAATTGGTGATGGAGAAGGGTTGGTGATGACGAAGAACGAAGATCCCCCTCTCCGGAGCCCCAAACGGACTCCAGATCTGGCCTGCCGATGAAGAACAGGAGGTGACTGCGGCTCCGTCTCATGGATCACGATAATTCTTTCTCCCTCATTTTTTTCTGGAAAAATAGGATTCTGTAACGTTGGTTTCAGGGTCAGCGGGGCCACTAGGTGGGGACAACCCACCTGGGCGCGCACCCTGGTGGGTTGTGCCCACCCAGGTGCCCCCTTCAGTAGGTCTTAGCTCTAGAAATTCTCTAATTTGATATGAAAAATCCTCACAAAGTTTCGTTCCATTCCGAGAACTTTTATTTCTGCACACAAAAACAACACCATGGTAGTTCTGCTGAAAACATCATCAGTCCGGGGTTAGTTTCATTCAAATCATGCAAATTAGAGTCCAAAACAAGAGGAAAGCGTTAGGCAAAGTAGATACGTTGGCAACGTATTACGGTGCCACGGGTCCACACCTCGGTGACCCGACTGGGCTCGACCGCAGCCGGCGTGAAGCCATACGCGGCGTCGCGCTCCCGCTGGGCGGACTCCAGACGGCGCTGCATGGCAGAGAGCGTCGTGGCCTCGTCCAGTAGGCGCTTGCGCTCCTCGTTGAGCCGGACCCGGGCTTGGGCGATGTCGGCGGCGTTGACGTTGGTGGTGATGGTGACTCTCAGATTCTGCACTGTGGCGCGCAGCTGATCGGACATGCCGACGCGGTCCGCTGCGGCATTCCTTTCAGCGCTGGATGAAGTGGAGCCGGAGTCGGTGGTGAATACTTCCACCCGACCGCAGAGATCCGCCGCCCCGGGGGAGGCATCGTCACCGAGGGGGCGGGTGAGTCGAAGATGTCGAGCACGCCGCTAGGGTACTCGTCAGCCGCAGGTGCATCGGAGAGGCGTAGCACGACGAAGGAGGCGGCGAGCGCGTCGATGATGTCATCCGCGAGCACAGCGGGCTCAGGGGACGTGGAGCGCTCGGCGTGTTCGTCGGAATCAGCGAAGGGCCCCGTCTGGAACATGTCTCCGGCCGGGACCTCAAGCTGCCCCATGGTCGGCGCCAGCTGTCATGGTGGGCGCACGACGGATGCCAAAGGATGGCTAAAGAGAGGGACAGGCTCGAGGGCACCGGTGGGCTCCAGAGGCAAGGTCGGCATGAGCGAGTGAGGGATGCAAGACATACCCAGGTTTGGGGCTCTTCGGAGAGATAATACCGCTATTCCTGCCGAGAGCGGTTTACGAATGGTGCGTGTAACAGTACAGAGTTGCTCCTGGAGCTGTTCTGGGGAGGAAGAATGGCAGGCCAAGGCTTAGGCTGCTCCTTCTCCTTGTGTGTGTGAGTGTGTATGGGTGTGCTGCTACCGGTTGTTCGGCCAAGTGCTCGCAGGTGTACATGGAGGGCTCCTGGGGGGTTTTATAGGTCAACCCCCTATGGTTACAATGGTAAAGTTACAAGGCCATGGGGCCGGGATGTCAATGTCTAAGAAACCGGCGCTGGGACCCGTCGGGTACCAGGGAGCACCAGATTCTCTGGGAGCGGGCCCCGTGCGCTGGGGGCACTATTGCACGTCTTGTCGTGCCTCACGGAGTGGTTGAGATGGCTCGGCTACAGTGGCGCGTCGCCTGGTCGCCATCGGCTTGCATCAGCGGGACTGGATTCCACTGTTGCCACGCCGGCCTTGGTCAGCGGGGTAGGTGGGGCACTGTTGCCACGCTCGCCTCAGTCAGCGGAGTTGGTGGGCCACTATAGACCTGCTCATCTCCCTTATGGGGACTTGACCCATCGTATGCCCCAGATGGGATGGGAGCTGACCCGCGGCCGGGTTGAGGAGGTCTTGGTCTTCACGGGGTCGTCCGGCATGCGCCAGCGGGCCCTGCCGGGCTGAGGGGCTTGGTCGGGTTGAGGAACCCGGCCAAGGACGAGCTGGATTGAGGGGCGATGTCGGCCCCGATGTTTTTGAAAAGGATCCGAGTTTCATTGCCTGCCCGGTGTTCATCCTCCCGACAAGTTGTCCATCATCTTCTAGTCTCGAGTTCGATGCATATGACATATCCTTAGACTTGAGGTCGTCGCATGATCCCGAACCAGAGCCTCAACATCCACCGCTTAGCCCTTTATATAGCCATGGTCGCCTCTTCCATGCCCCCCAAAACCTCGTCGGATTCCCCTAGGGCGCAGTGAATTGAGGTCAGCATCGCCTCTAATGTCACCGTCGTGTGCCATTGATTCTGGTGAGAATCAAGGCTCCTCGAGCCATTTCTTTTTTCATCTCATCTATGCACCCTGGCGCATAATTCTGACACCGAGTACATTCCCGAGCTGACCCTAGAGCATGTCGACAACCACACCCAGTGCTGATGTCGCGACATCATTTCCGGCAAGGTGAGCTTTGCACCCGAGCCCCTAACCTTGTCCATTCACATCGCCTCGACAAGGCACACCTTGCTGACCACTCGATTGACCCCGAGGAGCATCAAACCATCGACTACACTGAAACTCGAAGCTTGCAGTCTTCGTCCATGACTCCCGAGAGCAATTCCCGACGATCCTGACAAGCCCGGGCATCCGCCCGACCACTATCGTCACCGTCGTTTACCGATGCATCCATATGTATGATCTGCGCCACCCAAAACCATTTGTAGAGCTCACGCGCATTGAGAACACAACACCGGCGTCGTCATCTCCACCTCTGGTGATGATTTTGGTCAACTGAAACCCTAGGGCAACATGGCCATCTAGAGCTGTCCATCGCCTACGATTCAACGATCGTGTTTTAATTTAAACAAACAAGTACCCTTTAATTAGAGTCGTCCATCATCACTTAATCCAATGACCCATGCTATAACCCAGCCGATCGGTATTGACCAATCAGAGCACACGACATGCCTTTGTTTTATTTAAATAATTTTTCCTGGATAGAAATAGATGAAGATTTTGCAGATTGGGCCTCGTGGAGTGCTTCATCCAATAGTACCACCTACTTCAACTTTTGGAATTTGAATTTGAATCTTGTTTAAACCCTACTTTGCAAACCATGAATCCAAATGGAGTGATTCCTTTTACAAAATGATCCTGTGGATGCCCTCATTGAGTTAAAACCATTACTTTCCAATTTCATCAAACTATTATAATAATAAAATTTAGGATTCCATTTTAAAGAAAGGCTGCCATGGAAAAGTTTTTGGAACCAATTCAAATTTAATTTGAATTCATTTTTTCTTTGTGCCCCAAAGGAACACAAGCGTCAAGTAGAATCAAATTATCTAAGTTTGAACTTTTGAAATTTAAACTTATTTGAATTAGATTTCAAATTTTATTTAAATCTAGAATTCTAACCACATGTTCAAATCAAATGAATCTTTTTGCAAATTGATTTATAAGATGTCCACAACCTATTTAAACTATTTTGAGACCAAACCTAGCCTATAAATTTTGAACTATTCAAGTTTGAGTTTGAACCTTGTCTAGACCCGACTTCCAAGTCCTTTTGAATTCAAACACGAATATTTTTGCACATCAATTCAAATTTCAAACCCCAACCCTTTCAAACCTATTTGAATTCAATTAGAGTCAACCAAAGTTGAATCTAATTCAATTTGAATATGAACCTTATTTGGCCACCTTCCACATCACACACCCAATTGCAATAATTCCTTTTGGGTATTCAATCATGCATTGACCCTTAGTTAGCATAATACTATTGAGTATTCTCATTTGGTTCTTGCTATTGTTCATGCAAGTTTTCCTTTGCATTAATTATTTGGTTCTTATGTTGTTATGTAGATTGCGAGGAGTGTGATGCCTCATACTGTGAGGAGTGTCCAATGTACTTTCAGAAAAAACAACAAAGGCAAGTGACCATCTCATCATGTCATCCCTATTTTCTTTATGCATGTAGTATGCCATGATAGGCCTGGAGTTTAGGACTATGTATTAACATGCTTTGCTATGAAACCTAGTAGGATAGCAATATTATCTATACCAAGTTCCATGTCGCCAACGATGTAGTTGCATTGATTACCATGTTGTGTTATGAACGGGGAAGGATCGCATTAATTATGAAATTTTGGTATTTTTATGATATTTATTTAGTGCCAACTTGACTTAATGAAACATCTGGGAGGATTATAAACTTCTTGGTGGTTTAAGAGGGAAGGCATTATGGGGTCTTGCACCTTTTGCACTCTATTACAGTGCATCCCAGGTTCAGAGAGATTCGATGGATTCCAAGTTTAGTAGCTTCCATGTGTAGCCGCGTGTCATACGAGCTCTGTCTTGACTAAGTACATTTTGGGACTCGGTCTGGTAGAGCAACTGATGTAGGTGTAAAGGCAACTCCAACAGCAACCCACAAATTTCCTCCTGTATCTGTCTGCGGACAGGGGGGGCCAGTTTGCAGACACGAATGCGGCTGGACACCATCCAACCGTAACCGCATACATTTTCACAACAACTCAAACTAACCAGACAGAATTCATGCAAAGCGGCCGGTATTCATCAAAATTCGAATAGAAAATAGCACAAATCATCCATACATAGCATGCAAATTAAGTCTGGTACAACAACGCCTCTAATTCAACTAGATCCCAGATGTCCAACAAGTTTTCATGAACGGATCATGTCATTCCACACAAACTACCCCTTCAGCTTCATCCAATAGTGTGTGCACGTAAGTGGTCATCCCTCTGTCCCGTGGTACACCACGGCAGCACGTGCGGGCTGCATATAATGTGTAGACCAACATTCAGTGAATGAATCAATCAACAAGTTGAGAAAGAGGGAAGGTAAAACTTATGATCTCGTCCATGTCCGCGTGCAATGGCCACCATGCCTTGAGCTAACTATCCATGTTGCAAAACTTGATGACGTTGATCTGGATAGTGTGCCAGCAATATGCAACGTCGTCGCGTTGCATGGAGGCGCAATGTGCTTTCGTGCGTGAAACTTTTCATGCACTCAATCAAAGACAATTATCATAATTAAAGTCTTTGTAATCCAAAAGAGTGGGCACATCACTAGTTAAAGTTTTAACCTCTCCAAACCCACTTTTATCAAAATTTCCAATAAGATTCTTACCCTCCGGATTATGAGGACCCCTTCTAGCTAAAGTCGACTCTTCTTCAGTCCTCTTATCATCAATTTTAATATTACTAAACAAAGAATCAATAGAAGTACCACCGATCATCTTAACATCTTCATCATTACCAATATCTAAAGATTCTGGCTTAGCTGCCATTCGATTTACTAGCGTTGCTTGTACATCAGACATTTTTCCCAATATATTTTCGGTGGGAGCAACTTAGGATTGAAGATTAGCAACTTCTTTACTAACATGATCAAGTTGTTTCGTGATGGCATCAAGTAAAACATAGTGTTCTCTAAGTTCATCGGTAAAAAAATTGTTATGTTCAAATTGCGTAGTCATATAAGCCTTAGTAATTTTCTTGATTTCTACCAAAATATTAGGATAGGAGATACCACGATAATCCTCTTGAAACATGGTGACTTACAAACAAGATTGCACGCAAACAAGAGATCGAACGAGAAAAGGGCAAACGGAAAGAAGACAAATATTTTTGTGTTTTTCTGGAAACATTTTAGAAGTGGGGGAGATGAAAACGAGAGGAAAATGGCAAATAAAGTAAACTGCAAGGAGATGAGATTTGTGATTGTGTACCTGATAGACCTGGACTTGCTACTCCCCGGCAACGGCACCATAAATTCTTCATGATTGCTTGTATCTGCGTTGGTATTTCCCCGAAGAGGAGAGGATGATGCAGCACAACAACGGTAAGTATTTCAATAAGTTATAAAACCAAGGTATCAATCTAGTAGGAGTATCCACCCAAACTATGTAAGCAGTACCTTCACACAAATAACAAAAACTTGCAACCCAACGCGTAAGAGGGGTTGTCAATCCTTCCTTGGTATTGAGATAGATTAAATTGTATGAGATTGGATAAATAGACCTAACGAAAACACAAAATAAAGAAAGTAAAGAAAAAAAGTGCAGCAAGGTATTTTTGGATTTTTGGATCAATAGATCTAAAAATAATATGATAGGAGATAGACCAAGAGGCCATAGAATTCACTAGAGGCTTCTCTCAAGAAAATAGCATACGGTGGGTAATCAGATTACTGTTGAGCAATTGATAGAAGAGCAAATAATTATGACGATATCCAAGGCAATGATCATGTATATATGCATCACGTCCAAGTAAGTAGATTGACTCCTGCAAGCATCTACTACTATTACTCCACACGTCGACCGCTATCTAGCATGCATCTAGTGTATTAAGTTCAAGGAAAAAACAGAGTAATGCAATAAGAACGATGACATGATGTAGACAAGATCTATTATGCAGGAATATACCCCATCTTTTTATCCTTAATGGCAGCGATACATGCGTGTCATGTCTCTTTCTGTCACTGAGATTGAGCATCGCAAGATTGAACCCATCACAAAGCACCTCTTCCCATTGCAAGAAAAACCAATTTAGTTGGCCAAACCAAAACCAAAGTTTCGAAGAAGAAATACGAGGCTATAACAATCATGCATAAGAGAGTTCAACAAAGACTCAAATATTATTCATAGATATATCTGATCATAAACTCGCAATTCATCGGATCCCAACAAACACACCGCAAAAAAGAGTTGCATCAAATAGATCTCCAAGAACATCGAGGACAACATTCTATTGAAAATCAAAAAGAGAAAAGAAGCCATCTAGCCACGGCCTACGGACCCGTAGGTCTGCGGTAAACTACTCCTGCATCACCGGAGGGGCAAGGGTGTTGATGAAGAACCCCTCCGTGATCGTTGAACCTTCCGGCAAGATGTCGGAAAATGCCTCTAGATTGGACCTCGTGGTTCTGGAACTTGCGGTGGCGGAAACTCTGATATATCGACTCCCCTAGGGTTTCTGGAATATTAGAGTATTTTTAGAGGTCAAAGACGGTGGAGGGGGTGCTTGTGGGCCCCACTACCCACTAGGGTGAGCCTAGGGGCCTTGGCGCTCCCTAGTGCCTAGTGGGCCCCATAGGGCCCCTCTGGTGCACATCTTGGGCCTCCTAGGTGTCTTCTAGGCAGAAAAAATTCTCCAAAAAGTTTTGCTGCATTTGGTTGTTTGATATTGATATTCTGTGAAGTAAAAAACAAGCAAAATACAACAACTGGCACTGGGCACTATGTCAATAGGTTAGTCCCAAAAAGTGATATAAAGTTGCTATGAAATGAATATAAAACATCCAAGATTGATAATATAACAACGTAGAACAATCACAAATTATAGATACGCTAGAGACGTATCGGCGAGCCCCACCTCCGCCACGCGAAACCATGATTTTGTGGTTGGAGCTCCTCTCCGCAGCAGCCCGCCTCAGCTCCACTGCTGGCAGCCACGGGAATGACTGCAATGGAGAGGATGCGAGTCCGGGTGAAGTGCGCCTTGATACGTCTCCAACATATCTATAATTTTTTATTGTTCCATGCTATTATATTATCCATCTAGGATGTTTTACATGCATTTATATGCTATTTTATATGATTTTTGGGACTAACCTATTAACCTAGAGCCCAAAGTGCCGATTCTATTTCCTTGTTTTTGAGTATCGCAGAAAAGGAAAACCAAACGGAGTCCAATTGACCTGAAATTTCACGGAGAATATTTTTGGACCAGAAGAAGCCCACGGAGTATCGGAGATGGGCCAGAAGAGTCCCAAGGCACCCACGAGGGTGGGGGGTGCGCCCTACCCTCCTGAGCATGCCCCCTACCTCGTGGCCGCCTCGGAGACCCCCCCTGACTTGTTCCCGATGCAAAAAATCCCTATAAATATAGAAACCCCCGAAAAGAAACCTAGATTGGGAGTTCTGCCGCCGCAAGCCTCTGTAGCCACCAAAAACCAATCGGGACCCTGTTCCGGGGCCCTGCCGGAGGGGGGATCCCTCACCGGTGGCCATCTTCATCATCCTGGCGCTCTCCATGACGAGGAGGGAGTAGTTCACCCTCGGGGCTGATATGATGGGCATCCAAGATGGGTATAATAAAAGCTTTCATATAGAGTGCATTGAATCCTATGAGAAGTTTGATACTTGATGATTGTTTTGAGATATGAAGATGGTAATATTAGAGTCGTGCTAGTTGAGTAATTGTGAAATTGAGAAATACTTGTGTTGAGGTTTGCAAGTCCCGTAGCATGCACGTATGGTGACCGTTGTGTGAAAAATTTGAAGCATGAGGTGTTTCTTTCATTGCCTTCCTTATGAGTGGCGCTTGGGGACGAGCGATGGTCTTTTCCTACCAATCTATCCCCCTAGGAGCATGCGCGTAGTGCTTGGTTTTGATGACTTGTAGATTTTTGCAATAAGTATGTGAGTTCTTTATGACTAATGTTCACACATAAGCCTATCACACATAAGCCTCCTTATATCACACATAAGCCTCCTTATATCTTCCTCAAAACAGCCACCATACCTACCTATTATGGCATTTCCATAGCCATTCCGGGATATATTGCCATGCAACTTTCCACCGTTCTATTTATTATGACACGCTTCATCATTGTCATATTGCCTTGCATGATCATGTAGTTGACATCGTATTTGTGGCAAGGCCACCATGCATAATTTTTCATAGATGTCACTCTTGATTCATTGCCCATCCCGATACACCGCCAAAGGCACTCATATAGAGTCATATTTTGTTCTAGTATCGACTTGTAATCCTTGAGTTGTAAATAAATAGAAGTGTGATGATCATCATTATTAGAGCATTGTCTTGTGTGAGGAAAAAAAGAGAAAGGCCAGAAAAAAGAGAAATGCCAAAAAAAGAGAAAGGCCAAAAAAAGGGAAGGCCCAAAAAAAGATGAGAGAAAAAGAGAGAAGGGACAATCCTACTATCCTTTTTCCACACTTGTGCTTCAAAGTAGCACCATGATCTTCATGATAGAGAGTCTCTTATTTTGTCACTTTCATATACTAGTGGGAATTTTTCATTATAGAACTTGGCTTGTATATTCCAACAATGGGCTTCCTCAAATGCCCTAGGTCTTCGTGAGCAAGCAAGTTGGATGCACACCCACTTAGTTTCTTTTCTTGAGCTTTCATACATTTATAGCTCTAGTGCATCCGTTGCATGGCAATCCCTACTCCTCGCATTGACATCAATGATGGGCATCTCCATAGCCCGTTGATTAGCCGCGTAAATGTGAGACTTTCTCCCTTTTTGTCTTCTCTACACAACCTCCATCATCATATTCTATTCCACCCACAGTGCTATGTCCATGGCTCGCGCTCATATATTGCGTGAAAGTTGAAAAAGTTTGAGAATACTAAAGTATGAAACAATTGCTTGGCTTGTCATAGGGGTTGTGCATGATGAGAGCATTTTGTGTGACGAAAATTAAGCATGGCCAAACTATATGATTTCATAGGGATGAGCTTTCTTTGGCTATGTTATTTTGAGAAGACATAATTGCTTGGTTAGTATGCTTGAATTATTATTATTTTTATGTCAATATTAAACTTTTGTCTTGAATCTTTCGGATCTGAACATTCATGCCACAATAAAAAAAATTACATTGATAAATATGTTAGGTAGCATTCCACATCAAAAATTCTGTTTTTATCATTTACCTACTCGAGGACGAGCAGGAATTAAGCTTGGGGATGCTTAATACCTCTCCAACGTATCTATAACTATTTATTGTTCCATGTTATTATATTATCCATATAGGATGTTTTATATGCATTTATATGCTATTTCATATGATTTTTGGGACTAACCTATTAACCTAGAGCCCAGTGTCAGTTTTTGTTTTTTTCCCTTGTTTTGGAGTATCGCAGGAAAGGAAAACCAAACGGAGTCCAATTGACCTGAAATTTCACGGAGATTATTTTTGGACCAGAAGAAGCCCACAAAGTATCGGAGATGGGCCAGAAGAGTCCCGAGGCACACACGAGGGTGGGGGCGCACCCCCTACCTCGTGGCCGCCTCGGAGACCCCCCTGACTTGTTCCTGACGCAAAAAATCCCTATAAATATAGAAACCCCCGAAAAGAAACCTAGATCGGGAGTTTCGCCGCCGCAAGCCTCTGTAGCCACCAAAAAACAATCGGGACCCTGTTCCGGCACCTTGCCAGAGGGGGATCCCTCACCGGTGGCCATCTTCATCATCCCGGCGCTCTCCATGACGAGGAGGGAGTAGTTCACCCTCGGGTCTGAGGGTATGTACCAATAGCTATGTGTTTGATCTCTCTCTCTCTCTCTCTCTCTCTCTCTCTCTCTCTCTCGTGTTCTTGATTTGGCACGATCTTGATGTATCGCGAGCTTTGCTAATATAGTTGGATCTTATGATGTTTCTCCCCCTCTACTCTCTTGTAATGGATTGAGTTTTCCCTTCGAAGTTATCTTATCGGATTGAGTCTTTAAGGATTTGAGAAAACTTGATGTATGTCTTGCGTGGGATACCCCTGGTGACAATGGGGTATTCTATTGATTCACTTGATGTATGTTTTGGTGATCAACTTGCGGGTTCCGTGACTTTGGGAATCTATGCATAGGGGTTGGCACACGTTTTCGTCTTGACTCTCTGGTAGAAACTTTGGGGCAATCTTTGAAGTACTTTGTGTTGGTTTGAATAGATGAATCTGAGATTGTGTGATGCATATCGTATAATCATACCCACGGATACTTGTAGTGACATTGGAGTATCTAGGTGACATTAGGGTTTTGGTTGATGTGTGTCTTAAGGTGTTATTCTAGTATGAACTCTAGGATAGATCGAATGGAAAGAATAACTTCATGTTATTTTACTACGGACTCTTGAATAGATCGATCAGAAAGGATAACTTTGAGGTGGTTTCATACCCTACAATAATCTCTTCGTTTGTTCTCTGCTATTAGTGACTTTGGAGTGACTCTTTGTTTCATGTTGACTGATAGTTATATGATCTAATTATGTTATCCTTGTTGAGAGAACTTGCACTAGTGAAAGTATGAACCCTAGGCCTTGTTTCCTAGCATTGCAATACCGTTTATGCTCACTTTTATCGCTTGTTACCTTGCTGTTTTATAATTTCAGATTACAAAAACCTATATCTACCATCCATATTGCACTTGTATCACCATCTCTTCGCACCTATACAATTTACCATTGTACTGGGTGTGTTGGGGACACAAGAAACTCTTTGTTATTTGGTTGCAGGGTTGTTTGAGAGAGACCATCTTCATCCTACGCCTCCCACGGATTGATAAACCTTAATTCATCCACTTGAGGGAAATTTGCTACTGTCCTACAAACCTCTGCACTTGGAGGCCCAACAACGTCTACAAGAAGAAGGTTGTGTAGTAGACATCACGCCTCCACGTGCTCGAGCCACCGGCCGCGCGTGAGCCTCCCCCCTCACCGTTGTCACGCAGGTTGCGCTACCTCCTCTGCCGCCGACCCTGCCTCTTGGCCGGGATCCGGCATCCTCCTCCCTCGTCGCTGGGATCCGGCAACCTTTTGGTTCGCCACCGGCCATTGCGTGGTGGTAGAACAGAGAGGAGAGGGGGAGTGAGATGTCGAGCGGTGGGTGAAAGGATAGAGATGGGGAGACAGAGAGCGGTGGGTGAGGAGCGTTTGGCGCAATGGTTCACGAGCCCAAATGTCTGGGGAATCTAACATGGAAAAGTTCAGCATGTTTAAGATTCCTCGTCCAAATCAAGGGCCAAAAGGTCATTCGGGCTGAAACACCAGGTTCATTTTTAGGGAAGACACAAAGCTTGCATGTCATTTCATTGGTAGAAGGAGTAGAATGAGTACAACGGGGGTACAACACATGACATGAATGCAGGCAGGCGTGAACATGGTGCCCGGAGTAGAGAGAAGGGGTTGCTCGACTCGAGCAGAGGAAACATCACAGCTAGACCTACGGACCCGAACCAAGAATAGCTTTGCCGAACCAACTAGAATTCCAACATCATCTGAGCCAAAACTGGGGACATCACGAGCTCGCAACATAGCGCCTTCAAGAAGGAAGACGACATCGCTATTCGGTCCAGGGGAGCCGAAGCTGGGGTTTCCCCTGAGCTCGAAGAGGGGTGAAGCTGAAGGCCTTGCAACGTCTCCAAGAAGAAAACGACACCCACGGGCACCGCAGCTACCAGCATAGGCAAGCCAAGCAGGGATCTCTCCCTGGCCTGAAGCTGTGCAATCCCATAGCCGCCGAGTCTGGAATCGAAGATGAGGAAGCCAAAGTTGGTCGGAACCACCATTCGGGAGGGGGTTGGCGGGGCTGCACTTGCCGTCGAAAGATGGCACTGCCCCTGAACCCACGAGCACTGGATCTGGCAAAACAGGGAGGCTTTCAGGCATACAACGTGGGGCAGGTGATGAAGCGAACCACGCGGGTGGATCTGTGGCGGCGGTGTCCAACAACGCCAGCAAGCAAGGACTGGAGGGACGCAGATCCGTGCTGCTGTGGCCTTAGCCAATGGGACATCGACGAGCTGGGTAGGCTGGAAGGACGCAGCTACACGGTCGCCGAGGCCCGGGCTGCCCGTCCGGCCTCCAACAGCGGGACACCAGAGAGACACGGGCCTGAGGCCGCCGGGCCCAGAACAGCGCTAACAATGATCCACCACAAGGAGCCTCGTGCCTGCCACACCACAGAAGCATCGGTGCCTCTACGCGAGAGCTGTCACCATGGCTCGAGGGGAGGGAGGGCCGCCGGAGATGAGGGGGGCACCTGCAGGGAAGGCAGGCTGCAAACGCCGCTGCCTCCAGACGCAGGTCCCACGCCCCGCCAACGGCTGATACGTCTCCAACTTATTAACCTAGAGCCTAGTGCGGTTTACATTTTTCCTTGTTTTTGAGTTTTACAGAAAAGGAATATCAAACGGAGTCCAAACGGAATAAAACTTTTGCAATGATTTTTCTTGGACCAGAAGACACCCACGGAACATGGATTCCAAGTCAAGAGAGTCCCGAGGAGGCGGCAAGCAACCAGGGCGCGCCCGAGGGAGGCGCCTCCCTGGCTTGTGCCCCCCGGGAGTCCACCGACCTCCGTCTCAGCTCTATAAATCTTAAAGTATTCCCAAACAACCAGATGAGTCCACGAAAATACTTTTCCACCACCGCAAGCCTCTGTTCCCGTGAGATCCCATCTTGGAGCCTTTTCCGGTGATCTGTCGGAGGGGAAATCGATCATGGAGGGCATCTACATCAACCCTATTGCCCTTCCAATGAAGCGTGAGTAGTTTACGACAGACCTACGGGTCCATAGCTAGTAGCTAGATGGCTTATTATCTCTCTTTGATCTTCAATACAATGTTCTCCTCGATATTCTTGGAGATCTATCCGATATAATCTTCTTTTGTGGTGTGTTTGTCGAGATCCGATGAATTGTGGATTTATGATCAGCTTATCTATGAATATTATTTGAGTCTTCTCTGAATTCTTATATGCATGATTTGATATATTTGTATTTCTCTTCGAATTATCGGTTTGGTTTGGCCAACTAGATTGCTATTTCTTGCAATGGAGAGGTGCTTAGCTTTGGGTTCAACCTGGCATGATTTCACCTAGTGACAAAGTAGGGGTAGTGAGACACGTATTGCATTGTTGCCATCGAGGATAACAAGATGGGGTTTTCATCATATTTCTTGAGTTTATCCCGCTACATCATGTCATGTTACTTAATGCGCTACTCTGTTCTTATGAACTTAATACTCTAGATGCACGCAGGAGTCAGTCGATGTGTGGAGTAATAGTAGTAGATGCAGAATTGTTTTGGTCTACTTGACACGGACGTGATGCCTATATGCATAATCATTGCCTTGGATATCGTCATAACTTTGTGCTTTTCTACCAATTGCTCGACAGTAATTTGTTCACCCACCGTATTATTTTCTTTAGAGAGAGAAGCCTCTAGTGAAACCTATGGCCCCCGCTGTCGGTGTCAAAACCGGCGGATCTCGGGTAGAGGGTCCCGAACTGTGCGTCTAAGGTCGAGGGTAACAGGAGACAGGGGACACAATGTTTACCCAGGTTCGGGCCCTCTCTATGGAGGTAATACCCTACTTCATGCTTGATTGATCTTGATGAATATGAGTATTACAAGAGTTGATGTACCACGAGATCATAATGGCTAAAACCCTAAAAGTCTAGCTTTGTATGATTATGATTGCCTCGAGGACTAAACCCTCCGGTTTATATAGATACCGGAGGGAACTAGGGTTGTACAAAGTCGGTTCTGAGAGAAAGGAATCTTCATATCCGAACGCCAAGCTTGCCATCCACGCCAAGGAGAGTCCCATCCGGACACGGGAGAGAGTCTTCTGTCTTGTATCTTCATGGCCCATCAGTTTGGCCCATGTCTAACAGGCCGAACGTCCGAGGACCCCTTAATCCAGGACTCCATCAGTAGCCCCTGAACCAGGCTTCAATGACGAGGTGTCCGGCATGCAGATTGTCTTCGGCATTGCAAGGCGGGTTCCTCCGCCGAATACTCCAAAGCAGCCTTCGAACACAACGTGTCCGGCTCTGCTAAACAAGTACCACACACAACTGCAGAGAGTATAATATTTCACGAGTCCAATCCACTGACAAATTTGTAGCGTGACGCCACATCACCACCCGGTCATTATTTCGAACCGTTTTTCGGCCTGCTGCTCCATGTTTTGAGATGTCGTTTCATTGGCACGTCTTGTCAAAGCAGAGATCGTGTCCCCTTATTACGGGATTCTCATCAATACGGGCGTGGGTAATCCAACCGTCCCGTCGGCATGATTCCTTGGGAATAGGCAAGTTTTAAGGCCCATGAGGAGGCGTTTGATATTCACTGCCTTTATAAAGGGGCACAGGCCCGTCTTTCTCCTCTACGCATGCCTCTTCCTCAGCCTTTCCAACCTTGAGTTCCAGCACCCAGATTTCAACTTAATTGCTACAAGCCTCCCAGTCATGTCCGGACCCAGCCCTCAAGGCCGGTGCGTGGCCTCTTCTGTCACAGAGGAGGATATTGTGAAGCTCCGAGCGGAAAGATACCTGACCGCAGAAATCCTCCACAGGCTCCCTGCTAAAGGGAAGGTTATCCCTACCCCCATATCCGGCGAGAGGGTCGTATTCATCTCCCACTTCCTACGGGGGCTAGGATTCACGCTCCATCCCTTTGTCCGTGAGCTCATGTTCTATTACGGGCTAGATTTTCATGATCTAGCACCGGACTCTTTTCTTCTCATCTCGGTGTTCATCGTCGTGTGCGAGGCCTTTCCCCGTATTTCCCCACACTTCGGCTTATGGCTCAAGACCTTTAATGTGAAGCCGAAGGTGATTGAGGGGAAGCAAGTGGAGTGTGGTGGTGCCATGGTGAGAAAGCTTACCAACACTCTTTGGCTAAAAGGCTCTTTCACGGAATCCTCCGACTTATGGTAGCGGGAGTGGTTTTAGATCACTGAACCCCATGGTACCAAGTGGGCAGCTACGCCTGCGTTCCGATCTGGCCCTCCAATACAGCTCGCATCATGGATCAATAAGAGGTTGGACTGGGGATCAATTGACGAAGTCACGAGACTCTCTGAGCCGCATCGGGAGTCTCCTTGAGAAGGACACCGATCTCATCAACGTGATTCAAGTAATGATAGTCCGCCGGGTCCTGTCGTGCCAGCGACGGCCCCTTCGCATGTGGGAGTTTAATCCGGAAGGACCACGAACCCTTCAACACTTCTTCGGCACAACGTACAGAGGAATATGGAAGTTATTTTTTGGGACAAGAAAACAGTGGCTGGATACCACCAAGGACATCGGCCTCGACTGCAACCATCTGGATACCTCGGTAAGCACTCGACTCCCGATCACAGCTTAGCTAACTATCCCATAATAAGATACTGAGAAAACCATCTTCTTCCAGGGCTGGATAAAGAAGGCGGAGCGAATTAGGTGTTCGGCCACTCTTCCCGAAGACTCAGCTGATCCTGTGCTAACAAGGATGCTGGCTCCGGCACCATACCAAGTGCCGGTGAAAGAGGACAAGGGGGAGAGTAGGAAGGCCAAAGGTGGCCTCCATTCTGAAGGTACACCAGGCACCGTGTCCGGGGAGATTAGGGCTCCCTCTTCCGGAGACAAATGAGAAGGAGAAGCTGACATCCTTTCTCCCCATGGTAAGAAAAGGGCCGCCTCCGAAGGTTGGGAGGTAAAGGCCCCTAAGTGAGGGAAGATGCCCCTGTCAGGAGGTTCGGGCTCGGAAGACTACATTGTCGCACAGTTCCTCCGTAAGGACAAGCCTTCAGCCGAATCGTAAGTGAACAAGGGTGTCTTAAACATATCCCGTTCTTGTCCTGTTACAAGGGTAACATCTAGAATATATGTTTGCAGTTCGGTGCACGGTCTTCCTCAACAATCCTCTTCCTCGGGGGATCTTCTTCCGGAGATGATGGAAAGCGATACGCCTCCACGGGCTTCTTCGCCCAATAGGGCGGACGACTTCGAGGTGTCGTCCCGGAGGATATCTCCCGATCAACAAGTGGTGCGGGGGACAATGAAGACAACGCCCGAAGGTGAAACTTCGGTTGCCCAGGGTCCGGGGTGTGCGGACCCTACGGGGACCAACAATAAAGGCCCCAGACTATCCGGTTTACTG
Source organism: Aegilops bicornis (assembly GCA_021605145.1). Taxonomy (NCBI): domain Eukaryota; kingdom Viridiplantae; phylum Streptophyta; class Magnoliopsida; order Poales; family Poaceae; genus Aegilops; species Aegilops bicornis. The sequence continues at coordinate 467,356,943 of CM038673.1, read as the reverse complement.
CCAGAGACGACTCTAGGGTCGAGTAAACATATCCCTCCAAAGGGAGTCCGTACTCCTGCAGCCACTTCTAGGAATCCGGAGGCGTGAGCCTTCACGGGCCTACTAAGAGGCTTTGAGGTACGCAATGAAATTTCTTCAATTGCACTCTACGTGCAAAATGCCCATGTGTATAGATAGTAGCCCCTGAGACTCTGGTTGTCACCCAAAGGGAGGAGATCAGAGGATCAAAAAAAGATATGCCCAGGAGATAACCCAGTTAATTTGAACACAGGTTGTTACATCCATGACGACTGCCCATGCTACAGAGGTTGCAGTGCAGGCGAGAAACTTGGCGTGGCGGATGATGACATCACGCTTATTAACAGGTGACTCGACGAGGCGCAAGGTATGTTTTAGGCGGCTAGTTTATGTATGTATAATAACATGAGCACGGGTGAGGATTATATACTAAGACATGCACAAGCTGCAGATAGTCTTTGCCTTGGTTGAGACCCTTGAAATTTGAGCTTGCGAGCCAAGGAGCAAGCCAGGATGAGTAATGTGGCTGCCAAGAAGGCAGCTAAGGAATTAAAGGCCGAACAGGCTGCTCGGCGCCAGTGCGAGGAGAGAATATCTTCCATAGAGTGAGATCTAAAGGATGCCGCTGGAAAATGCCAAGCACTCGAGGAGGAGAACAAGGCCAAAGTAGCCGAACTCGAGAAGGCCTTACAAGAGGCGAGAGAAGCACGATCCGAGTCTAGAGCGGCTCGGGAGGAGATCCGACACGCCGGTGAGATAGCGGTCGGTAAGCCCTTTCTATTACAGACTAAATTCGACGATCCGAAGTATGCCCCGCTTAATCAAATGTGGAGCTCTCCAGACGCATTCTTGGACTTGCCGAAGAGTGTCTTCGATGCGGCACAGTTTTTCCAAGCGCAGGAAGGGTATGCAACGGAGAAGCTTTTCTGGTAACAATTTAACACGCCAAAGCGCCCGCTGTTGCTGAACGAACAGATGGCCCAGTGGGCCGAGCTCCACAAGATATCCGGATTTGCCATGAAGGACGTCGTGGTCCGGCTGTGGCTGACTGAGCCAATTTCGAATAGTTTTTTCGGTTTGGTGCAGCGACTTGTTGATGCGGTGCCGCGTATCGACGCCGTGAAGCGATCAACATGCATTGAAGGTACACGGATGGCCTTTGCTCGCGTTAAGACGTATTGGGCAAAGATGAAGGCCACCGATATTGCAGCGAAGAGTCCACCCAGGGGCAAGGACAATCACACGCCGGAGCATTATTTTGAAGATGTCCTAGAGGGCGCCCGCTTGATAGAGGGTCAGTGCTCAAAGGATATGATATTTGAATGAATGTACCCAAACTTATGATGTACTAAGGCTATGTTTTTATACTTTTGCCTAAAAGTTTTTGATTCCTCCTGTGCGGCCATTTTTTGCATATAATCTGAAAATTTACCAGTCGTCGGCTTCGGCCCCCTCGCATAGAGGGAAGCACTTGATCATTCTTGACTCAACGTCTTGGTCCGTGAAGGAGGTGTCAATGCGGCGAACTAGGCAATCGGACTATAGGGCTTTAACACTTTCACTTAGCCATAGGAGTTTGACGGTGGGTCTACGATATAGCCCCTGGTATGTACGCGGTTATCCGAATACGGTGTGTTACATAGGTGACCTGAAGAACGGACCTTCGTGTAATACGGAACGAATCACGAAAGATTCTAATAAGTCATCGAGTGGTTGACCAGCTCTTGCCACATCATCACAGTCAGTTTTCGGCTTTTCTACTGAGGTGCTTGACCAGATGAACAGGAAACACAATCGCAGTAGTTCTCCCTTTACTACCTTAGCCGATCGAGCGGAACGTAAGGTAGTAAGCACAGGAGCCGGGCAACCCACCTATTGTCCAAAGACATGATTCGGAGCTGATGCATATAAGGCCAAACTCGTGACGTTGAAGTATGCTGTAAAGCTGTTCGGACTTGTCGGCAACTCATATGTTGCTATATCGAGCCCCTGGCAATTCTTGCCGAGGTGCGAGCGTGAAACAACTGAAGAAGCAAATTCAGTTCTTTAGAAAAAGCGAATACTGAATATGGATTATGTTCACTGGAATCTGATTGATACGGTAAACGCAATCTTACAGATTATAACGCCCCTACCTGGGCTATTTGACATGCCGGGGGTCGAAGACTAAGAGCAAAGGCACTTTACAGGCTCGAAATAAAGAGTGCGGTCTACAAAATATTATTTGGACCTCCTGTCGCACGTCTGCGCCGCCTTGCCTCGGCGAAAGGACTCCTTAACGGGAATAGCCTTTGGGGGAGTATACGAAGTCGGACTCTGAAAGAGTCCGGGAGGTGACCAGCTCTTGAGTCACCTGTGGTAGAAGATAAAAAATAGTTAGAAAAGAAAAAGAAGCTACGGGAGTGCGAACCGTATTGTAGGCATGTTCGTATTGTGCCTCCGCCGATGACCAGGGTATTTTAAGTGCATAATTATGTATGTGCGGTACAAACTCCGCAGGTATATGAGGCGAACGATGAAGGCCGAACTGCTAATCCAACTCTGAGATTGATCGGTCTTGTTTAATATAGACCGGCGGCTTGATGGCCGATGAGATACGCGGCTTGATGAGGCCGCTTTGTACTTCGGTTGTAGTAGCCTTAGTATGATCCTCTGTACGGAGGGAGCGTTTCGTATTTCCATTTATCGTTATGACGCCGCATGGACCGAGCATATTAAGTTTTGTGTAGGCGTAGTGTGGGACCGCATTAAAACGAGCAAAAGCGGTACGCCCTGATACGTCTCCAACGTATCTATAATTTTTTATTGTTCCATGCTATATTATATTCTGTTTTGATGTTTAATTGGCTTATTTATACACTTTTATATTATTTTGGGATTAACCTATTAACTGGAGGCCCAACCCAGAATTGTTGTTTTTTGCCTATTTGAGAGTTTCGCGGAAAAAGAATATCAAATGGAGTCCAAACAGAATGAAACCTTCGGGAATGTGATTTTTGGAACAAACGTGATCCAGAGGACTTGGACCCTACGTCAAGAAAGCAATCAGGAGGGCACGAGGTAGGGGGGGAGCGCCTACCCCCCTGGGCGCGCCCTCCACCCTCGTGGGGCCCATGTTGCTCCACCGACGTACTTCTTCCTCCTATATATACGTACGTACCCCCAAACTACCAGAGACGGAGCCAAAAACCTAATTCCACCACCGCAACCTTCTGTACTCGTGAGATCCCATCTTGGGGCCTTTTCCGGAGCTCCGTCGGAGGGGGCATTGATCACGGAGGCTTCTACATCAACACCATAGCCTCTCCGATGATGTGTGAGTAGTTTATCTCAGACCTTCGGGTCCATAGTTATTAGTTAGATGGCTTCTTCTCTCTCTTTGGTTCTCAATACAAAGTTCTCCACGATTCTCGTGGAGATCTGATCGATGTAATCTTGTTTTGTGGTGTGTTTGTTGAGACCGATGAATTGTGGGTTTATGATCAAGTTTATCTATGAACAATATTTGAATCTTCTCTGAATTCTTTTATGTATGATTGGTTATCTTTGCAAGTCTCTTGAATTATCAGTTTGGTTTGGCCTACTAGATTGATCTTCTTGCAATGGGAGAAGTGCTTAGCTTTGGGTTCAATCTTGCGGTGTCCTTTCCCAAAGGATGTTAGGGGCAGCAAGGCACATATTGTATTGTTGCCATCAAGGATAACAAGATGGGGTTTATATCATATTGCTTGAGTTTATCCCTCTACATCATGTCATCTTACTTAAAGTGTTACTCTGTTCTTTTGAACTTAATACTCTAGATGCATCTTTGGATAGCGGTCGATGTGTGGAGTAATAGTAGTAGATGCAGGCAGGAGTCGGTCTACTTGTCGCGGACGTGATACCTATATACATGATCATACCTAGATATTCTCATAACTATGCTCAATTATGTCAATTTCTCAACAGTAATTTGTTCACCCACCGTAATACTTATGCTCTCGAGAGAAGCCACTAGTGAAACCTATGGCCCGCGGGTCTATTTTCCATCATATTAATCTTCCAACACTTAGTTATTTTTATTGCCCTTTTATTTTACTTTGCATCTTTATCATAAAAATACCAAAAATATTATCTTATCATATCTATCAGATCTCACTTTCGTAAGTGACCGTGAAGGGATTGACAACCCCTTTATTGCGTTGGTGCGAGGATCTTATTTGTTTGTGTAGGTGCGAGGGACTCTTGCGTGGCCTCCTACTGGATTGATACCTTGGTTCTCAAAAACTGAGGGAAATACTTACACTGCTTTATTGCATCACCCTTTCCTCTTCAAGGGAAAACCAACACAGTGCTCAAGAGGTAGCAAGAAGGATTTCTGGCTCTGTTGCCGGGGAGGCTTACGCCAAGTCAAGTCAAGATTTGATCTCCCAGCAACTAGCCATTTCTGGCGCCATTGCCGGGGAGTCTATGCAAAAGTCAACATACCAAGTACCCATCACAGACCCTTATCTCCCGCATTACATTATTTGCCATTTGCCTCTCGTTTTCCTCTCCCCCACTTCACCCTTGCCGTTTTATTCGCCCTCTCTTTTCCGTTCGTCTCTTTTTCTTTGCTTGCTTCTTGTTTGCTCGTGTGTTGGTTTGCTTGCTTGTCACGATGGCTCAAGATAATACTAAATTGTGTGACTTTACCAATACCAACAGCAATGATTTTCTTAGCACTCCGATTTCTCCTCTTACCGATACTGAATCTTGTGAAATCAACACTGCTTTATTTAATCTTGTCATGAAAGATCAATTCGCCGGCCTTCTTAGTGAAGATGCCGCTACCCATCTAAATAGCTTCGTTGATTTGTGTGATATGCAAAAGAAGAAAGATGTGGACAATGATATTGTTAAATTGAAGATATTTCCTTTTTCGCTTAGAGATCGTGCTAAAGCTTGGTTTTCGTCTCTGCCTAAAAATAGTATTGATTCTTGGAATAAGTGCAAAGATGCTTTTATCTCTAAGTATTTTCCTCCCGCTAAGATCATCTCTCTTAGAAACGATATTATGAATTTTAAGCAACTTGATCATGAACATGTTGCACAAGCTTGGGAGAGGATGAAATTAATGATACATAATTGTCCTACACATGGTTTGAATTTATGGATGATTATACAAAAATTATATGCCGGATTAGATTTTGCTTCTAGAAATCTTTTAGATTCGGCCGCGGGAGGCACTTTTATGGAAATCACTTTAGGAGAAGCAACTAAACTCCTAGATAATATTATGGTTAATTATTCTCAATGGCTGTGAAAGATCCACTAATAAAAAGTGCACGCGATAGAAGAAAATAATGTTTTGAGTGGAAAGATGGATGAACTTATGAAATTATTTACTACTAAGAGTGTTTCTTCTGATCCTAATGATATGCCTTTGTCTACTTTGATTGAGAATAATAATGAATCTATGGATGTGAATTTTGTTGGTAGGAATAATTTTGGTAACAACGCGTATAGAGGAAACTTTAATCCTAGGCCGTATCCTAGCAATTCCTCTAATAGTTATGGTAATTCCTACAACAATTCTTATGGAAATTTTAATAAGATGCCCTCTGAATTTGAGACTAGTGTCAAGGAGTTTATGAATTCACAAAAGAATTTCAATGCTTTGCTTGAAAAAAATTGCTTAAAGTTGATGAATTGGCTAGGAACGTTGATAGAATTTCTCTTGATGTTGATTCCTTGAAACTTAGATCTATTCCAACTAAGCATGATATCAATGAGTCTCTCAAGGCCATGAGAATTTCCATTGATGAGTGCAAAGAAAGAACCGCGAGGATGCGTGCTAAGAAAGATTGTTTTGTGAAAGCGTGTTGTTCTAGTTTCTATGAAAATAAAGATGAAGATCTAAAAGTTATTGATGTGTCCCCTATTAAATCTTTGTTTTGAAATATTAATCTTGATAATGATGGAACTAAATATGATCCACCTTTACCTAGAAGGCGTTCCAAAATTCGGAGTTTTTAGATCTTGATGCAAAAATTGGTAAAAGTGGGATTGAAGAAATAAAAAATGTAGATATTAATGAACCCACTATCTTGGATTTCAAGGAATTTAATTATGATAATTGATCTTTCATAGATTTTATTTCCTTGTTGCAGTCCGTGCTAAATTCTCCACATGCTTATAGTCAAAATAAAGCCTTTACCAAACATATCGTTGATGCTTTGATGCAATCTTATGAAGAAAAACTTGAGTTGGAAGTTTCTATTCCTAGAAAACTTTACGATGAGTGGGAACCTACTATTAAATTAAAACTAAAGATCATGAATGCTATGCTTTGTGTGATTTGGGTGCTAGTGTTTCCACGATTCCAAAAACTTTATGTGATTTGTTAGGTTTCCGTGATTTTGATGATTGTTCTTTAAACTTGCACCTTGCGGATTCCACTATTAAGAAACCTATGGGGAGAATTAATGATGTTCTTATTGTTGCAAATAGGAACTATGTGCTCGTAGATTTTATTGTTCTTGATATAGATTGCAATCCTTCATGTCCTATTATTCTTGGTAGACCTTTCCTTAGAACGATTGGTGCAATTATTGATATGAAGGAAGGAAATATTAGGTTCCAATTTCCGTTAAGGAAAAGGCAGGGAACACTTCCCTAGAAATAAAATAAAATTACCTTATGAATCTATTATGAGAGCCACTTATGGATTGCCTATCAAAGATGGCAATACCTAGATCTATCCTTGCTATGATGCCTAGCTAGGGGCGTTAAACGATAGCGCTTGTTGGGAGGCAACCCAATTTTATTTTTTAATTTTTTGCTTTTTGCTTCTGTTTAGGAATAAATATTTGATCTAGACTCTGGTTAGATTTTTTATGTTTTAATTATTGTTTGTGCCAAGTTTATCCCTATAAGATCTTCTTGGATGATAGTTATTTGATCTTGCTGAAAATTCCAGAAACTTTCTGTTCACGAAAACATTTGTTAAAAATCACCAGAACGTGATAAAATATTGATTCCAATTGCAGAAGATCAATAAACAAATTCTCTAGGTCGTACAATATTGGTAGATTTTTTGGAGTTCCGGAAGTTTGCGTTAGTTACAGATTACTACAGACTGTTCTGTTTTTGACAGATTCTGTTTTTCGTGTGTTGTTTGCTTATTTTGATGAATCTATAGATAGTAAAATAGTTTATAAACCATAGAGAAGTTGGAATACAGTAGGTTTAATACCAATATAAATAAATAATGAGTTCATTACAGTACCTTGAAGTGGTGTGTTTTTTTTCTTTAGCTAACGGAGCTCATGAGATTTTCTGCTGAGTTTTGTGTTGTGAAGTTTTCAAGTTTTGGGTGAAAGATTTGATGGATTATGGAACAAGGAGTGGCAAGAGTCTAAGCTTGGGATGCCCATGGCACCCCAAGATAATCTAAGGACACCAAAAAGCCAAAGCTTGGGGATGCCCCGGAAGGCGTCCCCTCTTTCGTCTACTTCCATCGGTAACTTTACTTGGAGCTATATTTTTATTCACCACATGATATGTGTTTTGCTTGGAGTGTCTTGTATTATTTGAGTCTTTGTTTTTTAGTTTACCACAATCATCCTTGCTGTACACTCCTTTTGAGAGAGTCACACATAAATTGGAACTTATTAGAACACTCTATGTGCTTCACTTATATTTTTTGAGCTATATAGTTTTGCTCTAGTGCTTCACTTATATCTTTTAGAAACGCAATGATTGGATTTGTTTTATAGAAACTATTGATCTCTCATGCTTCACTTATATTATTTTGAGAGTCTTAAAGTAGCATGGCAATTTTCTTTAATTATAATATCATGAGAAATTTGATGCTTGATAATTGTTTTGAGATATAAAGGTGGTAATATCATAGTTGTGCTAGTTGAGTAATTGTGGAATTGAAAAATACTTGTGTTGGAGTTTGTGATTCCTATAGCATGCATGTATGGTGAACCGTTATGTAACAAAGTCGGAGCATGAGGTATTTATTGATTGTCATCCTTTGTGTGGCGGTCGGGATCGCACGATGGTTAACTCCTACCAACCCTTCCCCTAGAAGCATGCGTAGTAGTACTTTGCTTCGAGGGCTAATAAATTTTTGCAATAAGTATGTGAGTTCTTTATGACTAATGTGAGTCCATGGATTATATGCACACTTACCTTTCCGCAATTTTCTAGCCTCTTCGGTACCGTGCATTGCCCTTTCTCACCTTCAGAGTTGGTGCAAACTTCACCGGTGCATCTGACGAGGACATGTATTGGGGGTAGGGTAACAGGCCTGACCTAAAGACCCTACCCATGGACACCGTACACTGTGCCTTTGGGCCCTGGGCGGATCGCCCGTCCGGATGTACCGCATAACTTGAAAGTCACTCGGACGGCGGCAACCACTCGAGCACGGCACTCCACTCGACGAGCTCATTCCACTCGGCCGGGTAACTCACTAGGATATCACGAAGACCAATAGTCAGCATAACGGTTTTGTAGTGGCCAGGTATTATGGCATTGATACTCCACTTTGTAACATAGGAGGTGAGGGGGTGGCGCACTCTATATAAGCCACCCCCACCACTAGGGACTAGGTTTTTTTTTCTTCCACCTCTCTCTCTTTTCACCATTAGTCTTAGGACTTAGCTCAGGCATGGGGATCTGTTCCTCTCTCACACACACATTGTAATCTCCGGATATATACTCAGATAAAACAAAGCCTCTCCGGAGCACGAGACGTAGGGTTGTTATCTCCATCGTGAGAGACCCGAACTCGCTAAAACCACTGTGTCACCCATATGCATCTCGATAGATCATGCTCCTTTACCCTACCCCCTTTCTACTGTCAGACTTAGAACCACGACAGTTGGCGCCCACCGTGGGGCATGGCGTCTATGCAGCCATGATGCAGATGGTTTTTTCTTCAATCGCCGGCAACGGACTAATTTCTACGGGTAACCCAAGCTTTCTTGGCACGATCTCCCGAGCAAACAATCACCGCCACCAATTTTGACTAATGGAGTCCCGGCCATCTCACAAAATACTCCTCATCATACAAAGGAATCAGGGAGTTGCTCATCTCAAATCGTCCTCTTTATAATCAAACATTACAATTATCTAACTATGGTTTGTTCTTTTTCTGTATGCACACGAGCTCATACAAAAGGATGCCTTCCTTTGTACCGATTGGTGGCTCGGCTCCCGAACGATGAAGCGCCGCTGTCCGCATGACATCATCTCTGGCCTCATCTGCGGACGTCGTCGTCGAGCGCCCACACACCACAGCCGCTAACGCTTGGCCTGGCTCCATGGCCGGCGGAGGACGGCGACTGGCGGTCGACCCGGCTCTCGGACGATGAGGCCTGGCTGCCGGCACTCGGCTCGGCTCCGCGGGTGTCGAAGTGCGACTCCGACGGCGCGCAGCTCCGCCCCGGCAGTCAACGCGACCACAGTGCTGCTCGCCGGCCTCGCCCTTGGCTGTGCCGGCCCGCGACTCCAGCGCTGGATTGCAGCCAGCTGCTTATCCTCCTCATCGACATCTCTTGGCTGCCGTCTGATTCCGGCGTGACCGACAGTTTACACCGCAGCAGAGCTCTCCGGACTCCGGGCTGCCTTCTCAACTCTCCTAATTTCAACCCGCATCACATGCAGAAACTTCCATGTTTTAATTCTGGCTTAATTAGCGCTAATTAATGCCTCTTACATGCAGATTATGCATACTCCTACATGGTCAGAACGTGGGTTGTTTCTTCCATCAATTAACTGCATGCAGGAAAATTTGGAAATGGAAGAAATCTTCAACGCTGGATTAATTGGCTGCCTCATTAATCAGCCATTCAAACAAGGTGCGTGGTTCATTTCTTTGCACAACCACCTGCACCAGCTTCCAGCGCACACACAACTTGTGTTGACTTCAGGCCGGCCCAGCCGCTCCGCTACTCCGACTCGATACTCTAGTACGCTCGGACAAGTACAAGTCTACACTCGACATATGCAACACACAACCAGCCCGACTGGTCAACCCAACACTTGGGCACGCAACGTTTTCTTGGATACGTTCAGGCGACTAACGTGCAGGCACTTGATCATTCGTGTGTCCCCACTTGGTCGGACGCCCCGCGCGCCACCACTTCACGGGACGCGTCTACATCACTCGGACGCTCCGTGTGTCGCCACTCTGCGGGACGCGTCTACATCACTCGGACGCCCCGCGCATCGTCACTCCGCGGCAAGCATCTTCATCACTCGGACGCCCCGTGCGTTGCCACGCCGCAGCATGCGTCTACTTCACTCGGCCGCCCCGCGTGTCGCCAATTGGTTGGTCACCTCATAACCACTCAACCGCTCCGGGCCTCGTCAATTGGTTGGTCACCTCATAACCACTCGACCGCTCCGGGCCTCGTCAATCGGTTGGTCACCTCATCACCACTCGGTCACCCCGCGACACAGTTTTTACAATCTCATAAATGATTGTTATTCTTTTTTATATGCTCTAAATCCCCAAGTGGGTGACTTAGTTGTGAATCCGTCTCGCCTAAGTTTAAAAGATCTTACCGAGTGGAGAGCAACCCTCCTACTCGTGAGCTTAGATGCAGTCCAGTACTCGCCTAAGTTTCAAAAAAATCCTACCGAGTGGAGAGCAACCCTCCCACTCGGGGGCTTAGCTGCAGTCCAGTACTCGCCTAAGTTTCAAAAAAGTCCTACCGAGTGGAGAGCAACCCTCCCACTCGGGGGCTTCTGCAGATCGATGGTCGCCTAAGTTTCAAAAAATCCTGCCGAGTGGAGAGCAACCCTCCCACTCGGGGGCTTAACTGCTGATCCGATGCTACGCCTAAGTTTCAAAAAATCCTTCCGAGTGGAGAGCAACCCTCCCACTCGGGGCTTAGCTGCTGATCCAGTACTACGCCTAAGTTTCAAAAAATCCTACAGTGGAGCAACCCTCCCACTCGGGGCTTAAGCTGCAGTCCAAGACTGCCTAAGTTTCAAAAAAATCCTGCGAGTGGAGAGCAACCCTCCCACTCGGGGGCTTAGCCGCAGTCCAGTACTCACCTAAGTTTCAAAAAAAATCCTGCAGAATGGAGAGCAACCCTCCCACTCGGGGGCTTAGATGCAGTCCAGTACTCGCCTAAGTTTAAAAACACCACTGGCCGCCCCGCGCGTCGATACAGGTTGGTCACCTCATAACCACTCGGCCGCCCCGCGCGTCGCCACTCGGTTGGTCACCTCATCACCACTCGGCCGCCCCCACCCGTCGCCACTCGGTTGGTCACCTCATCACCACTCGGCCCCCCTCGAGCGTTGCCATCGGTTGGTCACCTCATCACCACCGGCCGCCTGCGCGTCGCCACTCGGTTGGTCACCTCATAACCACTCGGCCGCCTGGCGCGTCGACATAGGTTAGTCACCTCATAACCACTCGGCCGCCCCGCGCGTCGCCACTCGGTTGGTCACCTCAACACCACGCGGCCGCCCCGCGCGTCGCCACTCGGTTGGTCACCTCATAACCACTCGGCCGCCCCGCGCGTTGCCATCGGTTGGTCACCTCATCACCACTAGGCCGCCCCGCGCGTCGCCACTTTCGGTTGGTCACCTCATAACCACTTTCGGCCGCCCCGCGCGACGATACAGGTTGGTCACCTCATAACCACTCGGCCGCCCCGCGCGCCACTCGATTGGTCACCTCATCACCACTCGGCCGCCCCGCGCGTGGCCATCGGTTGGTCACCTCATAACCACTCGGCCGCCCCGCGCGTCGCCACTCAGTTGGTCACCTCATAACCACTCGGCCGCCCCGCGCGTTGCCATCGGTTGGTCACCTCATCACCACTCGGCTGCCCCGCGCATCGCCATCGGTTGGTCACCTCATCACCACTCGGCCGCCTCGTGCGTCGCCACTCGGTTGGTCACCTCATCACCTCGCGGCCGCCCCGCGCGTCGCTACGCCGTGGGATGTGTCTATTTCACTCGGCCACTCACGCGCCTTCAGATAGCTAAGTCATTTTACATTCTGTTATTTCCGAGTATCCCGTAATTCACACATCACCTTCACTCGAAGGCCGCACCATGCAATGTACCTGTACGCTCGGCTGCTTATTTTCACATACTTGCTTAGTACTGGTTATGTGACTGCCGAGTCCAGCTTCCATTTTTTCGCATACATCATTCATGAACACCATGTGTCGTTCTTAATTTCGAAGTTTGCATCGGTCCTCCGGGCTGCAACTTAGTCGAAACACTACACTTCCATTTTATTTGAGCCAATATTCCAATGAGTTCGATCGGATCCATCGCCCGACAAGTTCGAATTGATCCTTCGCTCTTCAGACTCTTGTTGGTTAACCAGCAAGCCCTTGCACTCCCAGCGGTGTCTATGGGTGTTATTCACACAAATCATTTGAGCACACACCGAATTTCCTCGAGAAATTATTTCGTTGGCTTGTGCCATTTTTTACACAAGTTACGTGATCACTCGATGGCCCTATGTGCCAACTTCATCGCTGCTCGGACTCAGCCACCGTACCGGTCCTAGTGCACCACAACACCTACCTTGTCTCTCTGTTCACTTCAAACACATCCGGCCAACCCCTCTGTGGAATCCTCTTCATCGTATCAATGATATAGACCTCGTCAGGCATGAGACAGATAAGTCCCTTTTATAATCAAATTTCACACTTCACTCTTTTGCGAGTTTGCCTCTTTCGAGCATCACTCGGAAGATTCTCATCTTTACCCGAGTCTAACTCGATGAATTGCAAATCATCCATTCAAAATTATATTTCTCGTGTTCCGACATGTCCGTTGTCAAAACCTGTAGTGCGCTCGAGGGCTACGCCGCACTCGGGGGCTGCATCTTATTTGGAATGACACTCTCCTGAGTGGTCGACTACTTCATCACCTGGCAGATCTCACTTCAACAAATGCATCCGATCCGCCACTTCGACAAGTTTAGTAATCACCCAGACGCTTTGCACGCCATCTTCATTCCTACTCAGAATCAGTTGGCACACCGGTCTTCTCGCGCCGCAACCACGTTACACCGACCTCGTCACTACATAAGCTTCGAAAGCATTCGACTAAGTCCTCCGAGGACCATTTTCGCCGTCCGGTGGCACACGACTTCGCCTTAGCCGCCTCGCACGCCGCCACTCGGTTGTACATGTCTTCACCACTCGGCTGCCCCGCGCATCTTCACTTGGCTAGATATGTAGTCCTACATTCGACCACTTCACATGTCATCACCATTCGGCCGCCCCACGCGTCGCCACTCGGTTGGGCACGTCTTCACCACTCGACCGCTCTGCGCGTTGCCACTCGGTTGGTCACCTCATCACCACTCGACCGCTCTGCGCGTCGCCACTCGGTTGGTCACCTCATCACCACTTGATTGCTCTGCGCGTCGCCACTCGGTTGGTCACCTCATCACCACTCGGCCGCTCCGCGCGTCGCCACTCGGTTGGTCACCTCATCACCACTCGGCCGCTCCGTGTGTCGCCACTCGGTTGGTCACCTCATCACCACTGGGCCGACTCGCGCGTCGCCATCAGTTGGACATGTCTTTACCTCTACATCCCCAGCACGGGAACGACTAAGTTACTCATATGGTCAAACCTCATATCGCACTCTGTAGCAAGCTTACCTCCTTCGAGCATCACTCGGGGGCTACGCACGACAGTTGGCCATGTCACCCTCAAGGGTTACACCCATTTGGTCAACCTATTGATCACATCAGGAATATTCTGCTGACCATACATGCTCGGTTCGCCGAAGATCTATAAGTGAAGCACGTCCACTCGAACAAACACCCCTTTCATGCAAAAGGGTGAAAACGAAGCTCCTCTACGGATACAATATACTCTTGCAAATACCCCTTTCACACAAAATCTAACGGTCAATATAAGAAGTACTACTGAACGATTACTCCACAGGTGTCGGCTTTTTCTACGATCGGCAGTTTCAAACCCAAATTCATTCACCGTGCGAGAAACACGAAGATTCACCTGCTTGACCGAGTTCGGGATGAATTTATTTCTTGTGCCGAGTGCACGAAGATCGATCCGCTGACTCAGCTCGGCTGAGCTTATTTACCACGTCAAGTGCTGAAGATGCATCCGATTGACTCAATTTCAGGATTGACTCAATTCCAGACTAAAAAGATATTTATTGTATCGACTGCGTGGAGGTTTACCAGGAGACTTAAACCCTCTGCCAGGCTCATCTAGTCCGACAAAGACTCGGGGACTACACCCAGTGGGTGCACTCAGCGTGCCCCCACTGGAAGAGAACTCAGAAAGAAACATTTTGCTCAATGCAAAACCAGCTCCAGAATCACTCGACCTCCGAGTTAGAGAAGAACAAGTTCGATCACTACCAGCTAAGAAGATTTTTAGTTCTCTCAGACCCCCGCCGACTGCCCGCAGTCGACGGTGGTCTCGGGGACTACACCCAGTGGGTGCACTCAGCGTGCCCCCACTGGAGTAATCTCCACTCGGTACGGCCTGACCAGTCCAAGTGATAAACAACAACAAAAAAGACAGGCTCTAAGACTCCCGCCGACTACCCGCAGTCAACGGCAGTCTCGGGGACTACACCAAGTGGGTGCATTCAGCGTGCCCCCACTGGAATGGTATCCACTCGAAACGGTCCGCCCGGTCCGAGTGACGGCCAAACAACAACAAAAGAAGACACATTCCAAGCATGAAGAAATTCCGAGTAACCAGTTACTCGATGCAGGACCAGCTCCAAATCACTCAAAAAAATTGCTATGAGGTGAGTTCAACGCTCCTCCGTGGACCCGTTTGAGCTCATTTCACTCGAGCACCACGCAGACTGGAATCCGTCAAGGCAACAAGCGAAGATAAGACCGCCAGGTGACCGAAGGAAGTTCATAAGTGCCTCCGTAGCACTCGACTCATCTGGGAATTCACCTCAACTCGACCCGCTCAACCTCGACCGATTCAGGGGCTAATGACGAGGACATGTATTGGGGGTAGGGTAACAGGCCTGACCTAAAGAACCTACCCATGGACACCGTACACTGTGCACTGGGCCCCTGGGCCAGATCGCCGTCCAGATGTACCGCAACTTGAAAGTCACTCGGACGGCAACAACCACTCGGAGCACGACACTCCACTCGACGAGCTCATTCCACTCGGCCGGGTAACTCACTCGAATATGTGAAGACCAATAGTCAGCATAACGGTTTTGTAGTGGCCAGGTATTATGGCATTGATACTCCAATTTGTAACATAGGAGGTGAGGGGGTGGCGCACTCTATATAAGCCACCCCCACAACTAGACTAGGGTTTTTTTTCTTCCACCTCTCTCTCTTTTCACCATTAGTCTCAGGACTTAGCTCAGGCATGGGGATCTGTTCCTCTCTCTCACACACACATTGTAATCTCTGGATATATACTCAGATAAAACAAAGCCTCTCCGGAGCACGAGACGTAGGGTTGTTATCTCCATCGTGAGAGACCCGAACTCGCTAAAACCACCGTGTTACCCATATGCATCTCGATAGATCATGCTCCTTTACCCTACCCCCTTTCTACTGTCAGACTTAGAACCACGACAGCATCCAAACCCCGTGATATGATATGCTCTATCACACATAAACCTCCTTATATCTTCCTCAAAACAGCCACCATACCTACCTATTATGGCATTTCCATAGCCATTCCGAGATATATTGCCATGCAACTTTCCATCATTTCGTTTATCATGACATGCTCCATCATTGTCATATTGCTTTGCATGATCATGTAGTTGACATTGTATTTGTGGCAAAGCCACCATTCATAATTCTTTCATACATGTCGCTCTTGATTCATTCCATATCTCGGTACACCGCCGAAGTCATCCACATAGAGTCATATTTTGTTCTAAGTATTGAGTTGTAATTCATGAGTTGTAAGTAAATGAAAGTGTGATGATCATCATTATTAGATCATTGTCCCAAGTGAAGAAAGGATGATGGAAACTATGATTCCCCCACAAGTCGGGATGAGACTCCGGACTAAAAAAAAGAGGCCATAAAAAAAGGCCCAACCAAAAAATGGAGAGAAAAAGAGAGACGGGACAATGTTACTATCCTTTTACCACATTTGTGCTTCAAAGTAGCACCGTGATCTTCATGATAGAGAGTCTCTCATTTTGTCGCTTCCATATACTAGTGGGAAATTTCATTATAGAACTTGGCTTGTATATTCCAATGATGGGCTTCCTCAAATGCACACCCACTTAGTTTCTTTTGTTTGAGCTTTCATACACTTATAGCTCTAAGTGCATCCGTTGCATGGCAATCCCTACTCCTTGCATTGACATCAATTGATGGGCATCTCCATAGCCCGTTGATTAGCCTCGTTGATGTGAGACTTTCTCCTTTTTTGTCTTCCCACATAACCCCTGTCATTATACCTTATTCCACCATAGTTCTATATCCATGGCTTGCGCTCATGTATTGCGTAAAAGTTGAAAAGGCTAAAGCGCGTTAAAAAGCATGAACCAATTGCTTGGCTAAAACCGGGGTTGTACATGATATGAATATTTTGTGTGGGGAAGATGGAGCATAGCCAGACTATATGATTTTGTAGGGATAACTTACTTTGGCTATGTTATTTTGATAAGACATAATTGCTTGGTTAGCATGCTTGAAGTATTATTATTTTTATGTCAACATTAAACTTTTATCTTGAATCATATCAAATCTGAACATTCATGCCACAATAAGAAGAATTACATTGAAATTATGCTAAGTAGCATTCCACATCAAAACTTCCGTTTTTATCATTTACCTACTCGAGGACGAGCAGGAATTAAACTTGGGGATGCTTGATACGTCTCCAACGTATCTATAATTTTTTATTGTTCCATGCTATATTATATTCTGTTTTGGATGTTTAATGGGCTTATTTATACACTTTTATATTATTTTGGGACTAACCTATTAACCGGAGGCCCAGCCCAGAATTGCTGTTTTTTGCCTATTTCAGAGTTTTGATGAAAAAGAATATCAAACGGAGTCCAAACGTAACGAAACCTTCGGGAACGTGATTTTTGGAACAAACGTGATCCAGGGGACTTGGACCCTAAGTCAAGAAAGCAATCGGGGAGGCACGAGGTGAGGCGCGCCTACCCCCTGGGCGCGCCCTCCACCCTCGTGGGGCCCATGTTGCTCCACCGACGTACTTCTTCCTCCTATATATACCTATGTACCCCCAAACTACCAGAGACGGAGCGAAAAACCTAATTCCACCGCCGCAACCTTCTGTATTCGTGAGATCCCATCTTGGGGCCTTTTCCGGAGCTCCGCCGGAGGGGGCATTGATCACAGAGGGCTTCTAGATCAACACCATAGCCTCTCCGATGATGTGTGAGTAGTTTACCTGACCTTCGGGCCCATAGTTATTAGTTAGATGGCTTCTTATCTCTTTGGTTCTCAATACAAAGTTCTCCACGATTCTTGTGGAGATCTATTCGATGTAATCTTGTTTTGCGGTGTGTTTGTTGAGACCGATGAATTGTGGGTTTATGATCAAGTTTATCTATGAACAATATTTGAATCTTCTCTGAATTCTTTTATGTATGATTGGTTATCTTTGCAAGTCTCTTGAATTATCAGTTTGGTTTGGCCTACTAGATTGATCTTTCTTGCAATGGGAGAAGTGCTTAGCTTTGGGTTCAATCTTGCGGTGTCCTTTCGGATGTGACAAGGGCAGCAAGGCACGTATTGTATTGTTGCCATCGAGGATAACAAGATGGGGTTTATATCATATTGCATGAGTTTATCCCTCTACATCATGTCATCTTACTTAAAGCATTACTTTGTTCTTTTGAATAATACTCTAGATGCATGCTGGATAGCGGTCGATGTGTGGAGTAATAGTAGTAGATGCAGGCGGGAGTTGGTCTACTTGTCTCAGACGTGATGCCTATATACATGATCATACCTAGATATTCTCATAACTATGCTCAATTCTGTCAATTGCTCAACAGTAATTTGTTCACCCACGTAATACTTATGCTCTCGAGAGAAGCCACTAGTGAAACCTATGGCCCCCGTGTCTATTTTCCATCATATTAATCTTCCAACACTTAGTTATTTTTATTGCCCTTTTATTTGCATCTTTATCATAAAAATACCAAAAATATTATCTTATCATATCTATCAGATCTCACTTTCGTAAGTGACCATGAAGGGATTGACAACCCCTTTATTGCGTTGGTGCGAGGATCTTATTTGTTTGTGTAGGTGCGAGGGACTCATGCGTGGCCTCCTACTAGATTGATACCTTGGTTCTCAAAAACTGAGGGAAATGCTTACGCTGCTTTATTGCATCACCCTGTCCTCTTCAAGGGAAACCAACGCAGTGCTCAAGAGGTAGCACGCCCCAGAAGTGCATGGTAGCTACTGCGGAACGGGATAATATTGAAGGTCAAGCCTTCGCTTCGGAAGTTGTTTGGCGAACCGAAAACGACTTCCAATGTGATGGAGCCCGTGCAGTGAGCTTCTACGCCGGGTACTGCTCCCTTGAGGGTAGTTGTGGTGGGCTTGATTCTTGAAGGATCAATGCCCATTTTGCGGATAGTGTCTTGGTAGGAGTAGATTAAGGCTACTGTCGTCGTCCATAAGGACTTTCGTGAGATGGAACCTATCGATAATTGGGTCGAGGACCAGAACTGCTGAACCTGCGTGACGGATACTGACTGGGTGGTCCTTGCGATCAAAAGTGATCGGGCAGGCCGCCCATTGATTAAATTTTGGGGCGACCGGCTCTATGGCGTAGGCGTCCCGTAGTGCACGCTTGCACTCCCCTATAAGGGTGTGCGCCACGTATACCATGTTTACTGTTTTTACTTCGGGGGGAAATTGCTTCTGACCCCCGGTGTTCTGTTGGCGAGTCTCTTCGTCATCGCTGTCACCGGGCGACCCCTTCCCCTTGTGTTCAGCATTAAGCTTGTCGTCTTGTTTGAAGACCCAACAACTTATGTTGGTATGATTGGCTGGTTTATCGGGGGTGCCATGAATCTGGCAGGGCCGATCCAGTATCTTGTCTAAATTGGATGGTCTGTCTCTGTTTGCCTTGAATGGCTTTTTCCATTGACCGGGTTTGGAGCCGCTGAATCCGGCGGTGACCGCTTTGTCTTGCGTTCCTTCATTATTATTGCGACGCTTGTGTTTATTGCTTCGTGGCTTGCCGTTGCCGTCTTGGACTACGGAAGTGCCCGGATCGCTGGCGCTGTTGCTTCTACGATCGAGCCAGCCGTCTTCTCCCGTGCAAAAGCGGGTCATCAGAGTGATAAGGGCTGCCATAGATTTTGGTTTTTCTTGACCGAGGTGGCGGGCGAACCACTCATCCCGGACGCTGTGTTTGAAGGCCGCGAGGGCTTCGGCGTCCGGACAGTCGACAATTTGGTTCTTTTTAATTAAGAACCTAGTCCAGAGCTTCCTGGCTGACTCTCCGGGCTGCTGGATGATGTGACTTAGGTCATCGGCATCTGGTGGCCGGACATATGTACCTTGGAAGTTATCGCGGAAGGTGTCTTCCAGGTCCTCCCAGCTTCCAATGGAGTTCTCTGGAAGGCTGTTTAGCCAGTGCCGCACTGGTCCCTTTAGTTTTAGTGGGAGGTATCTAATGGCATGGAGATCATCACCGCGGGCCATGTGGATATGGAGAAGGAAATCCTCAATCCATACCGCGGGATCTGTTGTCCATCGTATGATTCAATATTCATGGATTTAAACCCTTCCGAGAATTCGTGTTCCATTACTTCATCGGTGAAGCAAAGGGGGTGTGCGGCGCCTCTATATCGGGCCAAGTCGCGACGTAGCTCGGGTGGAGTTCGTCTGCGGTTTTCGGCTCGGGCGTGGTTATGTTTGTCGCGTCCGGCTAGATGGCCGTTGTCACGCGTCGGCGCACGCCCCCGCGATCCGTAGATCGATCTGGTCTGACCTGCTCTACTGTCCAGGTCATGCCGTAGGTCATATGTATAACCCCAAGCTGTTTTATCTCTGCCTTTTCAGCGAGGTAGTACGGGCTGGTGTTCGGCTTGAGGTGCCGCTTTGTCCTGGCCACGTGGCAGTCGATCAGCCGCGTTACGCGCTGACGATACGGGCTCCATTGCCTCGTCATCAAATTGAGGTAGCAATTTGCGCTTCAGATAACTTTTGGTCAGGCACTTGAGGCCATATTCCTTGGCTGCTAGGACCTGAGTCCATCTGTCATTGAGTGCATCCTGTTCGGCTTGAAGCCATTGCTGCTTCCTTTTCAGACTCCTCGCGGTTGCGATGAGCTGTTGCTTAAAGCGTTCTTGCTCGAGGGGTTCTTCTGGCACGATGAAGTCTTCGTTGCCGAGACTTATTTCGTCTTCAGAGGGTGGACTATAGCTGCTGTCCTCCGAGTCGTCGTTCCCAACTGGCTCGTCGGGGTTACTCTGCCCTTCCTCCCTACCTTCCTGTTCGGAAGCTGGTTCGATGAGGGTGTCTGGGTCTTCGGCGTTCTCCAGAGTATTATTTTCTCCGGTGCCGGTATTGCTTTCTTTGTCACGACGTGATTTTGAACGGCGTCGCTGATGCCGCCGCTTCGGTGGCTTATCAGTGTTATTGTCCTTAAACGGATCCCTACCGCCATCCTCGCCATCGTCTTTGGATGTATCCACCATATATATATAAATGCGTGCGGTGGCGTAACGTCCGGTATGCGGTGGGCTTTGGGCCTGCTCCTCTCCGGCGTCGTCGTCCATACCGTCGATGTCTTCGGAGTAGTAATCGAGCATGTCGGTTAAATCCTTGACATTGGCTATAAGGTGGGTGGTGTGTGGGAGGAAAAATTCCCTCCTCTCAGCCCCTAGTCTGGGCTGGGCATAGTTCGGACATTGCTCCTCTGTAATGAAAAGGGATCACATTAAGTCCAGAGCCTCACTTAAAGGCGAGGTTTGTCGAGAGAAGAGAGTCCATGAGTCTGGCGGAGGGATACTCCCTGCGGACTCACTCCGAGGGTCGGAGCCGGTGTCCGGAGAAGGTGCAACCGTGATGGTTGCTAAGCGCCGCCACTTCAGCAGCTCTCCCGTCTTTGGGTTTGGTGGCCTTGAGCGGTCCGGCGGGCTCGAGAAGTCCGTCTTCGGACATGGCGACCCACTCCGGATCTAAGGCCAGAGCGGGAGTTGGGGTCACGAATCCTTGGAAGATCAAGTCTCTCTGGACGTTAGCGACGCCACTTCAACCGGCTCTCCCGTACTGGGTTTGGTGGCCACAGACAGTCCGGCGGGCTCGAAAATTCTGTCTTCGGACATGGCGACCCACTCCGGATCTAAGGCCAGAGCAAGAGTTGGGGTCGCGAATCCTTGGAAGATCAAGTCTCCCTGGAAGTCCGTCTTCGGACATGGCGACCCACTCCGGATCTAATCCAGGTTTCCAAAACTAATCCGGTGACCTAGGGCGTAGCCGTCGATCTGCTCTAGATGGCCAAGCGAGTTGGCCCGCAGTGCGAAGCCGCCGAACACGAAGATCTGGCCGTGGAGAAAAACTCCCCCTGGACATCTTTGTTGTAGATGATTGATGAAGCCATCAAACCTCTTGAAGACGACGCAGCGGACCTCTCAATGAAAGCACCAATGTCGGTGTCAAAACCGGCGGATCTCGGGTAGGGGGTCCCGAACTATGTGTCTAAGGTCGATGGTAACAGGAGACAAGGGACACGATGTTTACCCAGGTTCGGGCCCTCTCTATGGAGGTAATACCCTCCTTCCTGCTTGATTGATCTTGATGAATATGAGTATTACAAGAGTTGATCTACCACGAGATCGTAATGGCTAAAACCCTAGAAGTCTAGCCTGTATGATTATGATTGCCTCTAGGGACTAAACCCTCCGGTTTATATAGATACCGGAGGGAACTAGGGTTGTACAAAGTCGGTTACAGAGAAAGGAATCTTCATATCCGAACGCCAAGCATGCCATCCACGCCAAGGAGAGTCCCATCCGGACACGGGAGAGTCTTTTGTCTTGTATCTTCACGGCCCATCAGTCCGGCCCATGTCCAATAGGCCGGACGTCCGAGGACCCCTTAATCCAAGACTCCCTCACCCGAGTCTATTTTCCATCATATATTTTCAGATCTATAAACCAAAAATACCTTGCTGCAATTTATTTACTTTTACCTTGTTTTACGTTCTACCAATCTTTTATACCTATCTCTATCGGATCTCACCTTTTCAATTGACCATGAAGGGATTGACAACCCCTTTATCGTGTTGGGTGCAAGTGTTTGATTGTTTGTGTAGGTGCATAGATTGGGGACTTGCTATACCTCCTACTTGATTGATACCTTGGTTCTCTAACTAAGGTAAATACTTATCTCTACTTTGCTACATCACCCCTTCCTCTTCAAGGGAAAAACCAACGCAAGCTCAAGAAGTAGCAGGAATAATTTCTGGCACCGTTGTCGGGGAGGTTCTACATCAAGCCTACCAAGTACCCATCATAAACTCTCATCTCTTGCATTACATTATTTGTCATTTGCCTCTCGTTTTCCTCTCCCCCACTTCTAAAATGTTTTTAGAAAAATACAAAAATATTTGCCTTCTTTCAGTTTGCTTTTTTTGCCATGAGCCTTCTATTTGCTTTCATCTTTTTGCTAAAGATCTATTGATATGGATCCTCATCCACTTGCTAATCTTTTAAAAGATCCAACTATGATGAACCTATTGCCAATGAGTTGAGTGCACTAGATTATCTTTATGAGGTTTTGCTTGAAATTCGTGAATCTAAAAATTGTGATGAAGTGTTGAAAAAAAGAAAACTATAAAGTGATTCACGATAGTTCCTTGAATGAAAAACATGATTGCAAAGATGTTATTATGAATTCCATTAATGTCAACTGTGTTAATGATATGCAAAACCCTAAGCTTGGGGATGCTAATTTTGCTATGTTTACTACTTGTTGCAACGATCATGATTGGGGTGATTCTCCTTATGATCTTGAAAATTATTTAAGCCCCATGATGAATATGAGATTGACAATGATGTTTACAGTAATATTGAAAGTGGGTTTGGAAGAGTCTCAACTTTAGATCCCACATATTTGGAGAATGTTCAATCTTATGAAATTTTTGATAAAAGTGGGTTTGGAGAGGTCATGACTTTAGTTAATGTTAATCCCACTATTTTGGTGGAGTGTCAACTTAGCATGCACTGTGGATCACGTTGAGAATATGTTATGTGATAGCTATATTGTTTAATTTGCTTATGATCCTACATGTAATTATTATGAGAGAGGAAAATATGGTTGTAGAAATTTTCATGTTACTAAATTACCTCTCTTCATGTTGAAATTGCTATCGTCTCTTTCTTCTTCCTTGCATATGCTAGTTTTTGCTTGCCTTGATAATTTGTTTGCTTAACAAATGCCTATGCATAGGAAGTATGTTAGACTTAGATGTGTTCTTCACATGTTTTATGATGCTCTCTTCGTGCTTCAATTCTTGTCTTTCATATGAGCATCATCAAAATTATCAATGCCTAGCTAAAAGGCTTTAAAGAAAAGCGCTTGTTGGGAGAAAACCCAATATTTTCCCTTGTTGTTTTTCAATAAATTTATTATCTAGCCTTTGGTTAGATGTGTTTTTGTGTTTTAGTTAGTGTTTGAACTAAGTAAGACCTTTGGGATGGCTTACGGTGATAGTTGATTTGATCTTACTGAAAAACAGAAACTTTTGCGTCCAGTAAAATAATTTTCATAATTCACATAATCGTGCTATTGCTCTGAATTTTTTACACAAGATTGATATACAAATTTCCCAGGTTGTCCTGAGTTTAAAGAATTTTAGGAGTTATACAAGTATTTGAAGTTCTGATTGCTTTCTGACTGTTACATTTTTATAGATTCTGTTTTCTATGTGTTTGTTTGCTTATTTTGATGAATCTATGGGTAGTATCATGGGGTATGAACCATGGACAAGTTGGAATACAGTAGATATTACACCAATATAAATAAAGAATGAGTTCACAACAGTACAAAAAGTGGTGATTTTATTTTCTTATACTAACGGATCACATGAGTTTTCTGTTGAGTTTTGTGTTGTGAAGTTTTCAAGTTTTTGGTAAAGATTTGATGGACTATGGAATAAGGAGTGGCAAGATCCTAAGCTTGGGTAATATTCAAGGACAACCAAGAGCCTAAGCTTGGATATGCCCCGGAAGGCATCCCCTCTTTCGTCTTCGTCCGTCGGTAAATTTACTTGAGGCTATATTTTTATTCACCACATGATATGTGTTTTGCTCGGAGCGTCTTGTATGATACGAGTCTTTGCTTTTTAGTTTTCCACAATCATCCTTTCTCAACACACCTTTTGAGAGGGACACACATGAATCGTGATTTATTAGAATACTCTATGTGCTTCACTTATATCTTTTGAGCTAGGCAATTTTGCTCTAGTGCTTCACTTATATCTTTTTAGAACACGACGGTGATTTTATTTTATAGAAATTGATGAAACTCTCTTGCTTCACTTATATTATTTTGAGAGTCTCTAAACAGCATGGTAATTTTCTTAGGTTATGAATTTAGTCCTAATATGATGGGCATCCAAGAGGGATATAGTAAAAACTTTCATATAAAGTGCATTGAATACTATGAGAAGTTTGATTCCTTATGATTGTTTTGAGACATAAAGATGGTGATATTAGAGTCATGCTAGTGAGTAATTGTGGATTGGTAAATAATTGTGTTAAAGTTTGTGGTTCCCGTAGCATGCACTTATGGTGAACCGTTATGTGATGAAGTCGAAGCATGATTTATTTATTGATTGTCTTCCTTATGAGTGGGGGTTGGGGACGAGCGATGGTCTTCTCCTACAAATCTATCCCCCTAGGAGCACGCGCGTAGTACTTCGTTTCGATAACTAATAGATTTTTGCAATAAGTATATGAGTTCTTTATGACTAATGTTGAGTTCATGGATTATACGCACTCTCACCCTTCCACCATTGCTAGCCTCTCTTGTACCGTGCAACTTTCGCCGGTACCATACACCCACCATATACCTTTATCAAAACAACCACCATACCTACCTATTATGGCATTTCATAGCCATTCCGAAATATATTCCATGCAACTTTGCCTTTATTAGGTTTATTTTGACAGCTCCATCATTGTCATATTGCTATGCATGATCATGTAGTTGACATCGTATTTGTGGCAAAGCCAACGTTCATAATTCTTTCATACATGTCACTCTTGATTCATTGCAGATCATTACACCACCGGAGGCATTCATAGAGTCATATTTTGTTCTAGTATCGAGTTGTAATTCTTGAGTTGTAAGTAAATAAAAGCGTGATGATCATCATTATTAGAGCATTGTCCCTTTTGAGAAAAAAAGAGGAAACAAAAGAGGCCAAAGAGCCCAAAAAAAATGAGAGAAAAGAGAGAAGGGGCAATGCTACTGTATTCCAACTTGTCCATGGTTCATATAAAGTGGTAGCGCCATGATCTTCATGATTGAGAGTCTCCTATTTTGTCACTTTCATATACTAGTGGAAAATTTTCATTATAGAACTTGGCTTGTATATTCCAATGATGGGCTTCCTCAAATTTCCTTAGGTCTTCATGAGCAAGCAAGTTGGATGCATACCCACTTAGTTTCTTTTTGAGTTTTCATACACTTATAGCTCTAGTGCATCCGTTGCATGGTAATCCCTACTCACTCGCATTGATATCTATTGATGGGCATCTCCATAGCCCGTTGATACGCCTAGTTGATGTGAGACCATCTCCTTCTTTTCGTCTTTTCCACAACCACCATATCCTATTCCACCTGTAGTGCTATATCCATGGCTCACGCTCATGTACGTGTGAAAATTGAAAATGTTTGATAACATCAAAAGTATGAAATAATTGCTTGGCCTGTCATCGGGGTTGTGCATGACGTAATACTTTGCGTGACAAAGATGGAGCATAGCCAGACTATATGATTTTGTAGGGATAACTTTCTTTAGCCATATTATTTTGAGAAGACATGATTGCTTTATTAGTATACTTGAAGTATTATTGTTTTTATGTCAATATTAAACTTTTGTTTTGAATCTTATGGATCTGAATATTCATGCCACAATAAAGAAAATTACATGGATAAATTTGCTAGGTAGCATTCCACATCAAAAAATCATGTTTTTATCATTTACCTACTCGAGGACGAGCAGGAATTAAGCTTGGGGATGCTTGATATGTCTCCAACATATCTATAATTTTCGATTGTTCCATGCTATTATATTATCTGTTTTGAATGTTTTATACGCATTAATATGATATTTTATATTATTTTTGGGACTAACTTATTAACCTAGAGCCCAATGCCAGTTTTTTCCTTGTTTTTGAGTTTTACAGAAAAGGAATATCAAACGGAGTCCAGACGGAATAAAACTTTCGCAATGATTTTTCTTGGACCAGAAGACACCCACGGAACTTGGAATCCAAGTCAGAGGAGTCCCGAGGAGGCGTCAAGCCACCAGGGCGCCCTAGGGGGCGCCTCCCTGGCTTGTGCCCCCCTCCCCCCGAGGAGTCCACCGACCTCCCTCTTAGCTTTGTAAATCCTAAAATATTCCCAAACCATAATACGAGTCCACAAAACTACTTTTCCACCGCCGCAAGCCTATGTTCCGTGAGATCCCATCTTGGGGCCTTTTCGTGATGCTTGGGAGGAATCGATCACGAAGGGCATCTACATCAACCCTATTGCCCTTCTGATGAAGCATGAGTAGTTTACCACTGACCTACAGGTTACAGAGAAAGGAATCTTCATATCCGAACGCCAAGCATGCCATCCACGCCAAGGAGAGTCCCATCCGGACACGGGAGAGTCTTTTGTCTTGTATCTTCACGACCCATCAGTCCGGCCCATATCCAATAGGTCGGACGTCCGAGGACCCCTTAATCCAAGACTCCCTCACCCGAGTCTATTTTCCATCATATATTTTCAGATCTATAAACCAAAAATACCTTGCTGCAATTTATTTACTTTTACCTTGTTTTACGTTCTACCAATCTTTTATACCTATCTCTATCAGATCTCACCTTTTCAATTGACCATGAAGGGATTGACAACCCCTTTATCGTGTTGGGTGCAAGTGTTTGATTGTTTGTGTAGGTGCATAGATTGGGGACTTGCTTGTACCTCCTACTTGATTGATACCTTGGTTCTCTAACTAAGGTAAATACTTATCTCTACTTTGCTACATCACCCCTTCCTCTTCAAGGAAAAACCAACGCAAGCTCAAGAAGTAGCAGGAATAATTTCTGGCACCGTTGCCGGGGAGGTTCTACATCAAGCCTACCAAGTACCCATCATAAACTCTCATCTCTTGCATTACATTATTTGTCATTTGCCTCTCGTTTTCCTCTCCCCCACTTCTAAAATGTTTTTAGAAAAATACAAAAATATTTGCCTTCTTTCAGTTTGCTTTTTTTGCCATGAGCCTTCTATTTGCTTTCATCTTTTTGCTAAAGATCTATTGATATGGATCCTCATCCACTTGCTAATCTTTTTAAAAGATCCAACTATGATGAACCTATTGCCAATGAGTTGAGTGCACTAGATTATCTTTATGAGGTTTTGCTTGAAATTCGTGAATCTAAAATTGTGATGAAGTGTTGAAAAAAGAAAATTATAAAGTGATTCACGATAGTTCCTTGAATGAAAAACATGATTGCAAAGATGTTATTATGAATTCCATTAATGTCAACTGTGTTAATGATATGCAAAACCCTAAGCTTGGGGATGCTAATTTTGCTATGTTTACTACTTGTTGCAACGATCATGATTGGGGTGATTCTCCTTATGATCTTGAAAATTATTTAAGCCCCATGATGAATATGAGATTGACAATGATGTTTACAGTAATATTGAAAGTGGGTTTGGAAGAGTCTCAACTTTAGATCCCACATATTTGGAGAATGTTCAATCTTATGAAATTTTTGATAAAAGTGGGTTTGGAGAGGTCATGACTTTAGTTAATGTTAATCCCACTATTTTGGTGGAGTGTCAACTTCGCATGCCTGTGGATCACGTTGAGAATATGTTATGTGATAGCTATATTGTTTAATTTGCTTATGATCCTACATGTAATTATTATGAGAGAGGAAAATATGGTTGTAGAAATTTTCATGTTACTAAATTACCTCTCTTCATGTTGAAATTGCTATCGTCTCTTTCTTCTTCCTTGCATATGCTAGTTTTTGCTTGCCTTGATAATTTGTTTGCTTAACAAATGCCTATGCATAGGAAGTATGTTAGACTTAGATGTGTTCTTCACATGTTTTATGATGCTCTCTTCGTGCTTCAATTCTTGTCTTTCATATGAGCATCATCAAAATTATCAATGCCTAGCTAAAAGGCTTTAAAGAAAAGCGCTTGTTGGGAGAAAACCCAATATTTTCCCTTGTTGTTTTTCAATAAATTTATTATCTAGCCTTTGGTTAGATGTGTTTTTGTGTTTTAGTTAGTGTTTGAACTAAGTAAGACCTTTGGGATGGCTTACGGTGATAGTTGATTTGATCTTACTGAAAAGCGAAACTTTTGCGTCGATAAAATAATTTTCATAATTCACATAATCGTGCTATTGCTCTGAATTTTTTACACAAGATTGATATACAAATTTCCCAGGTTGTCCTGAGTTTAAAGAATTTTAGGAGTTATACAAGTATTTGAAGTTTACAGATTGCTACAGACTGTTCTGTTTTTTATAGATTCTGTTTTCTATGTGTTGTTTGCTTATTTTGATGAATCTATGGGTAGTATCATGGGGTATGAACCATGGACAAGTTGGAATACAGTAGATATTACACCAATATAAATAAAGAATGAGTTCACAACAATAACAAAAGTGGTGATTATATTTTATTTTATTAACATAACTCATGAGTTTTCTGTTTATTTTTGTGTTGTGAAGTTTTCAAGTTTTTGGTAAAGATTTGATGGACTATGGAATAAGGAGTGGCAAGATCCTAAGCTTGGGTAATATTCAAGGACAACCAAGAGCCTAAGCTTGGATATGCCCCGGAAGGCATCCCCTCTTTCGTCTTCGTCCGTCGGTAAATTTACTTGAGGCTATATTTTTATTCACCACATGATATGTGTTTTGCTCGGGCGTCTTGTATGATACTGAGTCTTTGCTTTTAGTTTTCCACAATCATCCTTTCTCAACACACCTTTTGAGAGGGACACACATGAATCGTGATTTATTAGAATACTCTATGTGCTTCACTTATATCTTTTGAGCTAGGCAATTTTGCTCTAGTGCTTCACTTATATCTTTTTAGAACACGACGGTGATTTTATTTTATAGAAATTGATGAAACTCTCTTGCTTCACTTATATTATTTTGAGAGTCTCTAAACAGCATGGTAATTTTCTTAGGTTATGAATTTAGTCCTAATATGATGGGCATCCAAGAGGGATATAGTAAAAACTTTCATATAAAGTGCATTGAATACTATGAGAAGTTTGATTCCTTATGATTGTTTTGAGACATAAAGATGGTGATATTAGAGTCATGCTAGTGAGTAATTGTGGATTGGTAAATAATTGTGTTAAAGTTTGTGGTTCCCGTAGCATGCACTTATGGTGAACCGTTATGTGATGAAGTCGAAGCATGATTTATTTATTGATTGTCTTCCTTATGAGTGGGGGTTGGGGAATGACGATGGTCTTCTCCTACAAATCTATCCCCCTAGAACGCAGCGTAGTACTTCGTTCGATAACTAATAGATTTTTTGCAATAAGTATATGAGTTCTTTATGACTAATGTTGAGTTCATGGATTATCGCACTCTCACCCTTCCACCATTGCTAGCCTCTCTTGTACCGTGCAACTTTCGCCGGTACCATACACCCACCATATACCTTTATCAAAACAACCACCATACCTACCTATTATGGCATTTCATAGCCATTCCGAAATATATTCCATGCAACTTTGCACTGTTCGGTTTATTTTGACAGCTCCATCATTGTCATATTGCTATGCATGATCATGTAGTTGACATCGTATTTGTGGCAAAGCCAACGTTCATAATTCTTTCATACATGTCACTCTTGATTCATTGCAGATCCCGGTACACCGCCGGAGGCATTCATAGAGTCATATTTTGTTCTAGTATCGAGTTGTAATTCTTGAGTTGTAAGTAAATAAAAGCGTGATGATCATCATTATTAGAGCATTGTCCCTTTTGAGAAAAAAAGAGGAAACAAAAGAGGCCAAAGAGCCCAAAAAATGAGAGAAAAGAGAGAAGGGCAATGCTACTTTGTATTCCAACTTGTCCATGGTTCATATAAAGTGGTAGCGCCATGATCTTCATGATTGAGAGTCTCCTATTTTGTCACTTTCATATACTAGTGGAAAATTTTCATTATAGAACTTGGCTTGTATATTCCAATGATGGGCTTCCTCAAATTTCCTTAGGTCTTCATGAGCAAGCAAGTTGGATGCATACCCACTTAGTTTCTTTTTGAGTTTTCATACACTTATAGCTCTAGTGCATCCGTTGCATGGTAATCCCTACTCACTCGCATTGATATCTATTGATGGGCATCTCCATAGCCCGTTGATCGCCTAGTTGATGTGAGACCATCTCCTTCTTTTCGTCTTTTCCACAACCACCATATCCTATTCCACAGCAGTGCTATATCCATGGCTCACGCTCATATGCGTGTGAAAATTGAAAATGTTTGATAACATCAAAAGTATGAAATAATTGCTTGGCCTGTCATCGGGTTGTGCATGACGTAATACTGCGTGACAAAGATGGAGCATAGCCAGACTATATGATTTTGTAGGGATAACTTTCTTTAGCCATATTATTTTGAGAAGACATGATTGCTTTATTAGTATACTTGAAGTATTATTGTTTTTATGTCAATATTAAACTTTTGTTTTGAATCTTATGGATCTGAATATTCATGCCACAATAAAGAAAATTACATGGATAAATTTGCTAGGTAGCATTCCACATCAAAAATCATGTTTTATCATTTACCTACTCGAGGAATGACGGGAATTAAGCTTGGGGATGCTTGATATGTCTCCAACATATCTATAATTTTCGATTGTTCCATGCTATTATATTATCTGTTTTGAATGTTTTATACGCATTAATATGATATTTTATATTATTTTTGGGACTAACTTATTAACCTAGAGCCCAATGCCAGTTTTTTCCTTGTTTTTGAGTTTTACAGAAAAGGAATATCAAACGGAGTCAGACGGAATAAAACTTTCGCAATGATTTTTCTTGGACGAAGACACCCACGGAACTTGGAATCCAAGTCGAGGAGTCCCGAGGCGTCAAGCCACCACGGGCGCCCTAGGCGCCTCCAGCTTGTGCCCCCGAGGAGTCCACCGACCTCCCTCTTAGCTTTGTAAATCCTAAAATATTCCCAAACCATCAGACGAGTCCACAAAAATACTTTTCCACCGCCGCAAGCCTATGTTCCCGTGAGATCCCATCTTGGGGCCTTTTCCGGCGGTCTGCCGGAGGGGGAATCGATCACGAAGGGCATCTACATCAACCCTATTGCCCTTCTGATGAAGCATGAGTAGTTTACCAGCGACCTGCTGAGTTGCTGAGAAAGGAATCTTCATATCCGAACGCCAAGCATGCCATCCACGCCAAGGAGAGTCCCATCCGGACACGGGAGAGTCTTTTGTCTTGTATCTTCACGACCCATCAGTCCGGCCCATATCCAATAGGTCGGACGTCCGAGGACCCCTTAATCCAAGACTCCCTCACCCGAGTCTATTTTCCATCATATATTTTCAGATCTATAAACCAAAAATACCTTGCTGCAATTTATTTACTTTTACCTTGTTTTACGTTCTACCAATCTTTTATACCTATCTCTATCGGATCTCACCTTTTCAATTGACCATGAAGGGATTGACAACCCCTTTATCGTGTTGGGTGCAAGTGTTTGATTGTTTGTGTAGGTGCATAGATTGGGGACTTGCTTGTACCTCCTACTTGATTGATACCTTGGTTCTCTAACTAAGGTAAATACTTATCTCTACTTTGCTACATCACCCCTTCCTCTTCAAGGGAAAAACCAACGCAAGCTCAAGAAGTAGCAGGAATAATTTCTGGCACCGTTGCCGGGGAGGTTCTACATCAAGCCTACCAAGTACCCATCATAAACTCTCATCTCTTGCATTACATTATTTGTC
The DNA here is from genome assembly GCA_021605145.1 of Aegilops bicornis. Lineage (NCBI taxonomy): Eukaryota > Viridiplantae > Streptophyta > Magnoliopsida > Poales > Poaceae > Aegilops > Aegilops bicornis. The sequence goes on along the minus strand of CM038673.1, from coordinate 467,324,722 downwards.
ATTTGCCTCTCGTTTTCCTCTCCCCCACTTCTAAAATGTTTTTAGAAAAATACAAAAATATTTGCCTTCTTTCAGTTTGCTTTTTTTGCCATGAGCCTTCTATTTGCTTTCATCTTTTTGCTAAAGATCTATTGATATGGATCCTCATCCACTTGCTAATCTTTTTAAAAGATCCAACTATGATGAACCTATTGCCAATGAGTTGAGTGCACTAGATTATCTTTATGAGGTTTTGCTTGAAATTCGTGAATCTAAAAATTGTGATGAAGTGTTGAAAAAAAGAAAACTATAAAGTGATTCACGATAGTTCCTTGAATGAAAAACATGATTGCAAAGATGTTATTATGAATTCCATTAATGTCAACTGTGTTAATGATATGCAAAACCCTAAGCTTGGGGATGCTAATTTTGCTATGTTTACTACTTGTTGCAACGATCATGATTGGGGTGATTCTCCTTATGATCTTGAAAATTATTTAAGCCCCATGATGAATATGAGATTGACAATGATGTTTACAGTAATATTGAAAGTGGGTTTGGAAGAGTCTCAACTTTAGATCCCACATATTTGGAGAATGTTCAATCTTATGAAATTTTTGATAAAAGTGGGTTTGGAGAGGTCATGACTTTAGTTAATGTTAATCCCACTATTTTGGTGGAGTGTCAACTTAGCATGCCTGTGGATCACGTTGAGAATATGTTATGTGATAGCTATATTGTTTAATTTGCTTATGATCCTACATGTAATTATTATGAGAGAGGAAAATATGGTTGTAGAAATTTTCATGTTACTAAATTACCTCTCTTCATGTTGAAATTGCTATCGTCTCTTTCTTCTTCCTTGCATATGCTAGTTTTTGCTTGCCTTGATAATTTGTTTGCTTAACAAATGCCTATGCATAGGAAGTATGTTAGACTTAGATGTGTTCTTCACATGTTTTATGATGCTCTCTTCGTGCTTCAATTCTTGTCTTTCATATGAGCATCATCAAAATTATCAATGCCTAGCTAAAAGGCTTTAAAGAAAAGCGCTTGTTGGGAGAAAACCCAATATTTTCCCTTGTTGTTTTTCAATAAATTTATTATCTAGCCTTTGGTTAGATGTGTTTTGTGTTTTAGTTAGTGTTTGAACTAAGTAAGACCTTTGGGATGGCTTACGGTGATAGTTGATTTGATCTTACTGAAAAAGCAGAAACTTTTGCGTCCAGTAAAATAATTTTCATAATTCACATAATCGTGCTATTGCTCTGAATTTTTTACACAAGATTGATATACAAATTTCCCAGGTTGTCCTGAGTTTAAAGAATTTTAGGAGTTATACAAGTATTTGAAGTTTCTGATTGCTGCTGCATTACATTTTTTTATAGATTCTGTTTTCTATGTGTTGTTTGCTTATTTTGATGAATCTATGGGTAGTATCATGGGGTATGAACCATGGACAAGTTGGAATACAGTAGATATTACACCAATATAAATAAAGAATGAGTTCACAACAGTACAAAAAGTGGTGATTTTATTTTCTTATACTAACGGATCACATGAGTTTTCTGTTGAGTTTTGTGTTGTGAAGTTTTCAAGTTTTTGGTAAAGATTTGATGGACTATGGAATAAGGAGTGGCAAGATCCTAAGCTTGGGTAATATTCAAGGACAACCAAGAGCCTAAGCTTGGATATGCCGGAAGGCATCCCCTCTTTCGTCTTCGTCCGTCGGTAAATTTACTTGAGGCTATATTTTTATTCACCACATGATATGTGTTTTGCTCGGAGCGTCTTGTATGATACGAGTCTTTGCTTTTTAGTTTTCCACAATCATCCTTTCTCAACACACCTTTTGAGAGGGACACACATGAATCGTGATTTATTAGAATACTCTATGTGCTTCACTTATATCTTTTGAGCTAGGCAATTTTGCTCTAGTGCTTCACTTATATCTTTTAGAACACGACGGTGATTTTATTTTATAGAAATTGATGAAACTCTCTTGCTTCACTTATATTATTTTGAGAGTCTCTAAACAGCATGGTAATTTTCTTAGGTTATGAATTTAGTCCTAATATGATGGGCATCCAAGAGGGATATAATAAAAACTTTCATATAAAGTGCATTGAATACTATGAGAAGTTTGATTCCTTATGATTGTTTTGAGACATAAAGATGGTGATATTAGAGTCATGCTAGTGAGTAATTGTGGATTGGTAAATAATTGTGTTAAAGTTTGTGATTCCCGTAGCATGCACTTATGGTGAACCGTTATGTGATGAAGTCGAAGCATGATTTATTTATTGATTGTCTTCCTTATGAGTGGGGGTTTGGGACGAGGGATGGTCTTCTCCTACAAATCTATCCCCCTAGGAGCACGCGCGTAGTACTTCGTTTCGATAACTAATAGATTTTTGCAATAAGTATATGAGTTCTTTATGACTAATGTTGAGTTCATGGATTATACGCACTCTCACCCTTCCACCATTGCTAGCCTCTCTTATGCAGTGCAACTTTCGCCGGTACCATACACCCACCATATACCTTTATCAAAACAACCACCATACCTACCTATTATGGCATTTCATAGCCATTCCGAAATATATTCCATGCAACTTTGCACTGTTCGGTTTATTTTGACAGCTCCATCATTGTCATATTGGTATGCATGATCATGTAGTTGACATCGTATTTGTGGCAAAGCCAACGTTCATAATTCTTTCATACATGTCACTCTTGATTCATTGCACATCCATTACCATGGGAGGCATTCATAGAGTCATATTTGGTTCTAGTATCGAGTTGTAATTCTTGAGTTGTAAGTAAATAAAAGCGTGATGATCATCATTATTAGAGCATTGTCCCTTTTGAGAAAAAAAGAGGAAACAAAAAAGGCCAAAGAGCCCAAAATAAAAAATGAGAGAAAAGAGAGAAGGGGCAATGCTACTGTATTCCAACTTGTCCATGGTTCATATAAAGTGGTAGCGCCATGATCTTCATGATTGAGAGTCTCCTATTTTGTCACTTTCATATACTAGTGGAAAATTTTCATTATAGAACTTGGCTTGTATATTCCAATGATGGGCTTCCTCAAATTTCCTTAGGTCTTCATGAGCAAGCAAGTTGGATGCATACCCACTTAGTTTCTTTTTGAGTTTTCATACACTTATAGCTCTAGTGCATCCGTTGCATGGTAATCCCTACTCACTCGCATTGATATCTATTGATGGGCATCTCCATAGCCCGTTGATCGCCTAGTTGATGTGAGACCATCTCCTTCTTTTCGTCTTTTCCACAACCACCATATCCTATTCCACACAGCAGTGCTATATCCATGGCTCACGCTCATGTACGTGTGAAAATTGAAAATGTTTGATAACATCAAAAGTATGAAACAATTGCTTGGCCTGTCATCGGGGTTGTGCATGACGTAATACTTTGTGTGACAAAGATGGAGCATAGCCAGACTATATGATTTTGTAGGGATAACTTTCTTTAGCCATATTATTTTGAGAAGACACGATTGCTTTATTAGTATACTTGAAGTATTATTGTTTTTATGTCAATATTAAACTTTTGTTTTGAATCTTATGGATCTGAATATTCATGCCACAATAAAGAAAATTACATGGATAAATATGCTAGGTAGCATTCCACATCAAAAAATCATGTTTTTATCATTTACCTACTCGAGGAATGACGGCAGAATTAAGCTTGGGGATGCTTGATATGTCTCCAACATATCTATAATTTTCGATTGTTCCATGCTATTATATTATCTGTTTTGAATGTTTTATATGCATTAATATGTTATTTTATATTATTTTTGGGACTAACTTATTAACCTAGAGCCCAATGCCAGTTTTTCCTTGTTTTTGAGTTTTACAGAAAAGGAATATATCAAACGGAGTCCAGACGGAATAAAACTTTCGCAATGATTTTTCTTGGACCAGAAGACACCCACGGAACTTGGATTCCAAGTCAGAGGAGTCCCGAGGAGGCGTCAAGCCACCACGGCGCCCTAGGGGGCGCCGCCCGGGCGTGTCGCAGGAGTCCACCGACCTCCCTCTTAGCTTTGTAAATCCTAAAATATTCCCAAACCATCAGAGGAGTCCACAAAAATACTTTTCCACCGCCGCAAGCCTATGTTCCCGTGAGATCCCATCTTGGGGCCTTTTCCGGCGGTCTGCCGGAGGGGGAATCGATCACGAAGGGCATCTACATCAACCCTATTGCCCTTCTGATGAAGCATGAGTAGTTTACCACAGACCTACAGGTCCATAGCTAGTAGCTAGATGACTTCTTCTCTCTCTTTGATCTTCAATACAATGTTCTCCTCGATGTTCTTGGAGATCTACCCGATGTAATCTTCTTTTGCAGTGTGTTTGTCGAGATCCGATGAATTGTGGATTTATGATCAGCTTATCTATGAATATTATTTGAGTATTCTCTGAATTCTTATATGCATGATTTGATATATCTTTGTATTTCTCTTCGAATTATCGGTTTGGTTTGGCCAACTAGATTGGTATTTCTTGCAAAGGGAGAGGTGCTTAGATTTGGGTTCAATCTTGCGTGATTTCACCCAGTGAAAAAGTAGGGGTAGCGATACACGTATTGCATTGTTGCCATCGAGGATAACAAGATGGAGTTTTCATCATATTACTTGAGTTTATCCCGCTACATCATGTCATCTTACTTAATGTGTTACTCTGTTCTTATGAACTTAATACTCTAATGCAGGCAGGAGTCGGTCTATGTGTGGAGTAATAGTAGTAGATGCAGAATCGTTTCGGTCTATTTGACACGGACGTGATGCCTATATGCATAATCATTACCTTGGATATCGTCATAACTTTGCGCTTTTCTATCAATTGCTCGACAACAATTTGTTCACCCACCGTATTATTTTCCTTCGAGCGAGAAGCCTCTAGTGAAACCTATGGCCCCAGGTCTATTTTCCATCATATATTTTCAGAACTATAAACCAAAAATACATTGCTGCAAGTTATTTACTTTTATCTTGTTTTACGTTCTAGCAATCTTTTATACCTATCTCTATCAGATCTCACCTTTGTAATTGATCGTGAAATGATTGACAACCCCTTTATCGCATTGGGTGCAGGTATTTGATTGTTTGTGCAGGTGCATAGATTGGGGACTTGCTTGTACCTCCTACTGAATTGATACCTTGGTTCTCTAACTGAGGGAAATACTTATCTCTACTTTACTGCATCACAATTTCTTTTTTAAGGGAAAAATCAACGCAAGCTCAAGAAGTAGCAACGACCAGCAGCAGAACCAGCAGGGCTGGGTCACGCCACCGAGGGGGGCGGAGCGGGTGGCTGCAAGAGCCCCCATGGCAACGGCCAGGAGCGCCGGATCCTCCGCCGGCAAGTCTGTGCAGCAGCCGAAGAAGGACACCAAGAGGCACCAGATGAGATCTCAGGACGCTGGGACGCGGGGCGGAGAGGGCGAGGCGCACGGGCAAGTTGGGGACGGCCAACGGTGGCGGGGCGAGGCTGGCTGGAGGTGCACGGGGCAGGCCATCGGAGGACCGGAGCCAGCGTCGCCGGGCCAGCAGGTGGCAGCTGCCATGAGGGCGAGGCGCGGGGAGGAGCTAGATCCGCCCAGCCGCCACCTGGGTCCGGCCGGCTTCGCCGGGCGATGCCGGGGAGGAGGGGGCCTAGCGAGCGGCGGCTCCTGACGTTCGGCCCTTATCGTTTGGCGAGTCTCATCACATTCTCACTAAAAACATGCTATAGAAACAGCTGACAGCATCTTATACAATTCTCAATGCGTAGATGCTCTCCAAGCATCTTTACTCAAGCAGCAACTTCTCCAAATAAAAAGTATTCACAATTCAGAAATCGGTATGAATGTAATGGATAAATATAGGTGTGCTGGATGCTGTAGATACCACGCCACATTTTATTCTTCAATTCATTCAGAGAACAATCGGAAGGAAAGACGACAACAGTTCAATTTTCTGGCGGAGCAGTGGTGAGGAAGGCACGAACGGCATCCATGAGCCCGGAAACGCCGGGAGAGCGGCCACTGGGCGGGACGTACCTGCCCGCGTGCTCCATGGTGTACTCCGCGATCTCGGCCGCCTCGCCGCCGCAGCGCAGCCACAGGGCCTCCGCGTAGCTCGAGTTCGCGAAGTAAGCCTGTGCCTCCACCTCTTTGCTCGCCCCGTCAACCACGACGGTGATCCGCCGGCGCTCGTAGACGCCGAGGTGAGTGCCCTGTCTCGAGTCGGGTCGAGATTACTGAAACCGGAAAGGAGCCGTGTCTTGAGACGAGGGGAGATAGGGTACCTCTAGCAAGTCGAGGTCGGCGAGGGCGCTGGGAGACGCGGAGTAGAGCTCGCCGGAGACCAGACGGCCGGAGGACGGAGTCGGGGTGGGGAGGAGGAAGGGGACGGAGTAGGGCCCCATGACGAGGGAGGCTGGGGCGGCGGTGGAGGCCGCGCCGGCGAAGGGGCAGTAGAAGGCGGCCAGGCGGGGGTGGTTGGGAAACCCGCGCTTCAGGGTGCCGTACACGAACACCATCGTCGCCGTCGCAGTCGCCGCCGACGCCGCCTCCATTATTGCCTCGGAGCCCCTCTGTTCCTCTGCCAATCGGCTTTTTTTTTTTGAGGCACCTCTGCCAATCGGCTCTCGCAGCACTTTCGTAACACGGAAAAACAAAAAGGGGCTCGAAAAATAACGTGGCCCAACTGTAAGTGTAGATAGCCTGTTTGGGCCTTTGCCGTTGGGTCATCCAAGACGGGCAAGAGACAGAGAGAGAGAGGAAAAAACCGCAAAGAGGAACCGAATAGAGCACGAGAAGACCATGGCCGCTGCGGCGGGCGACGAGCCGGAGACGACGGTAGAGGTGAAGCTGCGCGCCGTCGGTCCGTCCAGGCCCACCACCATCCGCCTCCCCCCGCTTATCTCGGTCGGTAACGCCCCCAGAGCACCCTCCTCCTTCTTGCCTTGCTCCGCCCTAATTAATTGGGGATCGGTCTCGTTGTAGGTTGCCGATCTGCGCCGCAGCGTCGCTCTCGACCGGCGTCTCCCAGAAGACCGGCTCCGCCTGGTCCTCCGGGGGACGACTCTCCCGTGGGGAGACGACACCCATGTCAAACTCCGCGACGGGGGTAAACTAACCAGCCACACATACCCTCCTCTGTTCCGTCCTGATTGTCATGCTAGATGCAAAGCTCATATCGTTCTCCATAGCTTGTGTTGTTGTCCCTAGGACTATTTCATACTTTCCATGATTGTTGGTGATGTTCATCCGCTTTTGGAATCACATACATACATCTTATGTGCATGAAATTTCCCATTAGGGCAGTTAGAGCATCTCCAATAGATGGTCCAAAATTTGGCGGTCCAAAACCGGAGATGTAAAATTTGGACCGCCAAAAAGTGCGTTTTGGAGCTTCGAAAAAAGCTCAACTCCAACAAATGGTCCAAAAGAGCAACTCCAATAGATGGTCCAAAATGAAGATGTAAATTTCTTAAAATGACAAACTACTAGTCCATTCAACATAGTTCAAACAAATTCAACATAGTTTCCTACATGAACTTCAACTACTACTTATTCAAACTACTAGATAAACTACTCCTCATTGTCGGAGCTGCGGAACTGTGCCCAGAACTCCTCCTTCTCGGGTCGTCGCACCCCTCCCCCTCCTCCCCTGAGAAGTCTGCCCAGTCCTCCTCGGAAGAGGACTCGATGGGGATCACCGTCGAGGGACCGGCCTCGTCCTCCTTCTTCGCCCCCTTCTTCTTCTGCTCCGCCTCACGCTTTCAGTAGTACTCCAGCTCGGCCTGGACGTACTCCGGATGCTCCCGAGCAAACCTCGCCATCGCCTCCTCGTCGGTCTCGTCGGCACTGACGACAACCGACGGCTTCTTCGTCGTCGGGATCTCCTTCATCTTGATGCCCTGTGGCACAAGCATCTCCGCTTCCGCCCGACTCTCGATCTCTGGGAAGTTGAGGTGCTCCCGAGGCCTCTCGGCACGCCACACCGCCACGTCGTGAAACGCAGCGGCCTGCGTGGGTGGAGAACGCGTGCCGATCCACCAACGCCTTCTAGCGTCGGTGAACTCCACTCCGAAGTTACCGGAGGGCTCCTGCCTCACACCGAAGAAGCCCGACTTGCCCTTCGGCGTCTTCTTCGGCGCCATTGGAGAGCGGTGAGAGCGGTGGCGGCGACGGTTGGGCGCGGTGTGACGGAGCGGGCGGGCGGAGCGAGGGGCGGTGGCGACGGAGCCAAGCGGGCGGAGCTGCGGGCGGCGGCGGCATGCGGGGCGGTGGCGGACGAGCGGGCGGGTCGAGCTGCGGCGACGGGCGGCGGATGGGCGGCGGCGTGCGCTTACGGCCGCTGGCCGGATCGCGGGCGGGCGGCGTGGAAACAGCGGCGGGGGGCAGGGCGGGGCCGGATCTGATGCGGGCGGGGTGCGGCGGGGTGCTAATCTTAGGCGGGGTGTGGAGGCGGCGGGGCGGCGGCGGACGGGCGGGAGGTCGCGGGCGGGCGGGAAAGGAAAGGAACTGGCGGTTGGGCGTTCGCGTGCGGCAGCTGGTTTTGGACCAGATGCACCTCGTGATGTAAATTTGCACCGTGAGGTATTGTATTTTACATCACGAGGAGGCCGCGGTCCAATTTTTTTTACATATATGGACCGTCTGTTGGAGCTGCGTTTTTGGCCTCGGACGGTCCAAAAGTTAGTTACTTTTACATTTGGACCATCTATTAAGTGGGCAAATGGCTGTTTCACCAAGTTCTTACTTGTGCACTTAATATCTCTTGTGGACGTTTATTTATGTTTATCACATTGTGATTTCTGTAGATAGCCTTATGGTGGCCGTGGCACCTAAACCACCTGCTAAGCATCTCCGAGATGATGATGATGATGACGACGAGGATGAAGAGGAACTGGTAAGGTCTTCTCAAAATATTTAGATGAATATTGTATTTTCAATCCATGCTCCATATGACAGTTATTGGTCCATCCTGTAGAAATTCAAAATACCTCAAACAACAACTTGGTGGAAGAGAAGCATTTTCATATTTCTTCGAGAAAAGCTGAGATTACCTGGTAATGTATATGACACACCCTTATTTTCTGTAAACTGGTGGTGCCAATGACCAATGTGATCTGGATCCCACGGCTGCAGATATCTTGTTGATGGCACTGTTCTCTGTCAGTATGAAAGCATGGATTATTATCACACTATGGTTCCTATTGGCGCCTATTGCTCGAAATTATGCGGTCGGACCTTTATATGTAAGTAGCTCCTTGATTTGATTCTCCAATAAAATAATAATTATTAGCAGTTTCCGTGCTCTTCATGGTGCTGAGGTACATGTAGCATTGTCAAAACATATCTGGAGCTAGTTTGAACATACATATCAATTTCTGTTTAGTTCAAGACACGGGAATAATACCTGTACATTGCTTGGAAAACCAGAACCTGGGAGTTACTATCTTACTTCAAGTGGTTTTCAATTCTATGTATGGTCCTTTAATTCATGACTCAGCCGTAGAAGTCGAGTACATGTAATCCTTCGTCAATTTCTTATGTCCAATGTATAGACTCTGTGTGTAGCAATGGTGCTACAGTTCCCACAGTAATTAGCAATGTTTGATTTGGTGCTAGATTTCAGTTTATTGACAGATATTATTACTGTTTGGTGTCTGCCCAGATACTTGCGACAGGTTTCTTGATCATACTTCTTAATCTTGGAAGACGACAACAAGGTGATGTTAGGTATGTTATCTATGCCCTTCAGTCTGATGTTGCTGTGTAGTTTAGAGTGAAAAGTTGGATTTTAAATACAAATAAACATTAGCGACATAATGGTGGTCTGTGCCAATGGAATAGTTTTATTCTTGCAATATTGCATAATTGTTGGTATTCTGTGGTTTCACTTGTTGGATAAAAGTTCTGCTGGAGTTCCATTACATAGGCTGTGAAGAATAAATAAATGCTTCGTCAACATTAGTAGTGATTTAAAAGCTGCCTGGACTATTAAAATCTGTTCCTTCTCTTTTTGGCAGAAGCTGCAGATAAAGCAGTCATACTATTATTTCTCAAACTACAGTCGTGTTTTGGGTAGGAATAGAATAACTGAATTTCGCAAGTGCTGCTATTTACATTTTAAACTCAAAATAGAAATGACCATCTAAATCTTGCGGAGCTCATGCTGATAAACAGAACTATGGATTGGAGAGTGTTGGGAAGTTACAGTTCATTCTCTTGCCCTTTCCACTTTCTGAAATTATTCTATCTTCCATGCAGTGCATACTCCATATTTAATGAAGATTTCAGGGAGATTCCAGGAACATTCAACGCGGAGCGCATAGATAGAGACCTCCGGGCAGGTCAATTGTAAGTCCTTATCTGTGTTACCAGGACTGCATTTTCCAGATATTTGAGTGTGCAAATCCAGAAAAGCAGAGTTACGCACAGATATGCTGGTTTTGTAGCTGACGAGACCTCAACAGTAAAGTTGCCTGGAAAGTGGCAAGTGCAACTGCTTTAGCCGTTTTTGCATGCATTTTTAGCGCAGCTACCCCTGATTGTCATCTCCTGTGCGATGAGCAACATCACAACATAAACAGAAATTACATACATGTGCTGATGTGCGTCAGATCTACCAGGGAAGAGTTATCTCATGTATATCTGAAGTTAAAGTCTTTCGCCGATTTGACGATGTACAAGAACGCACATCCACATCAGAAACATGCGCAGGTACATTTGTAGGAGTAATGAGAGCTACATTCGTACTACTAAGACCATGTAGTACAATGTGGAAGATGCTTAGACAGGTGCTTGTAAAAATAAATTTGTTTTTCTGGGCTAGCACACAGAAAAAAAAAACATCCAACCGAACATTCCATTCCTTCCTGAGTTAACACTTACTCCAAGATGGATTAGCAGTTAGCAGCTGGTTAAAAACTTCTTAATGATGGATACGAATTTAGCATGTAACTATTGCATATCTATGAAAGGATGCCAAAGTGTCAACCGTCCTCTAATACAGTCCCCGGTTCTCACTTGTAATCAAGCAGTAGTAGCAATTAGTGCTTCGGCCATCTGGTCGGCAATTATCACAGGCACTTAACATTAAGTATGAAACTATGGACGGATACCATTTCCGGCTGGGTGAGGCTAACACTGTCTGATATCATGATCATGTCTGGCGTGGCATGTTATTTTCTTCTTTGCGATGAGGTGTGGCATCTGAAAAAAGCTATCTCTTGAATCTTGATAAGCAATAATGCAACTGAATCATTCGATGGGTTGACCAGCGCACAGCTCCACCCATGCCAATGCGCAGCAGAGGTGTGACTATGGCGTGATGGTGTTCAATCACTACAGTGTCTGTGTCCGAACTGCATTGGTGTTTTGGTATCTCGAGCGAGTTCATGGGTAACACTGGCAGTTTCTTTTCTTTTCAAAGCGGCGGTAATTTTTTTTACACGCAGACTAAAGATTACAAAGGTCCCGATAAAAGAGATGAGACACATACTCATATAGACCTTGTTGTAGACCGGGTATAGTAGATGCATTCGTGCTAAGGAAAGTGCGGTCCTATTTTGTGAACGATTTACCTTTGCTGTATGTGTTAAATAGTTAACTTCAGGCTCGTTCAATTGACTTCGTCTTTCTTCCCCTTCATCTTCTTATTACCATTATAAATACATGAATTTTTCTTCTTCTTCCGAAATCATACATGGAAGTGTTCTAGGAAACATTCCTTGTCTTGTCTATATCACATGGTGTCGGCTAAATTATTGTTGTGTATACTCCAAGCATAGTCAGGGAGCTGCACGCGCATTCGCATTATCATGTGGTCATTGTCATGGGCCATGAATGGAATCAACAAAGGTCAAAACACTTGTATTTGCCTGAGTGTTATACTGGTACGAACGACTACAGTACAGAGGTCAAATCACTTGTACGTGCAAACAAGCATTTTCCAACTAGAGAGTGCGCATTCTGCCAGTTATCTCATCTCTTCTGGTCAGCATGGTGCGAATCTAAGCTAGTGCTGTGACAGATCTGGTCCCGCTCTTACAGTAAATCAGATCCGCAGAAGCTGCGTTTAAAGCGCAAGCTTCGTATTTTTCGTCCACTACTCCAAACTGGAAAGGCCACTGCGCCAGCTTCACATTATAGTGCTAGGCATTGTGGGGTTTCATGACCTATTTGTGTTGGTTTTCGCCCGGTTTTCCATAATTAACTGGATAATTCTCTTCTTCTTAATAATTCTTAATAATCGATGAGGCAAAACTTTTGGGTCTGTTTAAAAAAAAGATAGTGCTAGGCGTTCCTCTGGACTGTGGAGTCCTGTTACTCTGCAAAGCTAAGTGGCATGGCACGTACAAAGTGACAACAAAGTTACTAAACCGCGATCTCGATAGGACCCCCTTGGTAGTTCAGATCAAGAGGAAACACTGACAAGTGATTTCGCTTCCATAAGCTGTCGACTATTGATTCAGAGGACCGGAAGGCTGAGGAAGTGCGTCGACGACTTTCACCGGCTTTCTCGACGGAATCCAGCTAGCTGCCACGGCGAAGTCGTGAAAGCGTGGAGCCACACGGCGCACGGTGTTGCTCCGCCCGAGAAAGTGGAGGCATGGGCGACGCAGTTTTAGAAAGGGGCGCGGTCGAAAGGCACGCGATCGCCGGATCGGATCACAGTGGCACGCACCGGCCACGCGCGATCATCAAGCTCTCGCCCACCGCGCGTGCTCGCTCGCGCGGCCGGTGCGCCCCATGAACGCACACAGACACAGCCTCCGCCCCACCACCGGCACGCAGTGCGGCCCCGGCCGGGGGCGCCGCGCGCGTACGTGCACGGCCACGGGGTGCGCCGCTTGGAAAAACGGGGCCGGTCGACCGGCGGAATAATGGGCACGGAGGCCGAACGCAGACACGCATCATGCACTGCCGGGCTGTGCTTGATGCCTGATCGTCGATCGGTGCGCTTTTGTGCCCCCCACCACAGTAGTACTGTCACGCTATTTATCGTGCAATTCTCGCGACGTGCAGTCGGCGCGCACTGCGGGAAAGTTTGACGCTGACACCAACGGAATTCCATCTGTGCAGTCCAGGAGCGTTACACGTACTGCAGTCATCTTCGGTGGTGACACTGATTGCTGATTCCGTGATACGGCCGTGACATGTGGACTTTTTTCTGCTTTCACTAATGGCGTACACAAGAATTAGGTTTACGACGATTGTTGTTGTTGTGTGCTGCACAGAGAAATCAACATCTTCCATTAGCGGGAAGTTCGTACGCGGCCTGCTGGTTCTATATTTGAATCGAGCGCCTCGACGGATTGTTGCCACACGCACCACTCCCTCCACTCCCACTCCCACTCTCCCTCCCCACGAACGCTGCGAGGGAGGTCCGAACGCGCCATGCAGCAACCACCCCGTCCCTCGTCCTCCTGCTCCTCTTCTGCCTCGCCACCTCGTCCGCGCTCGCCTCCGTCGGGGATGAAGGCGCGGCGACCTACATTGTGTACCTGACCCCCGCGCTCAAGCCGTCGCCGCACGCCACGCACCTCCACTGGCACCACGCGCACCTCGACGCGCTCTCCCTGGACCCCGAGCGCCACCTCCTCTACTCCTACACCACGGCCGCGCCGTCTGCCTTCGCCGCGCGCCTCCTCCCGTCACATGTGACCGAGCTCCGCGGCCATCCCGCCGTCGCGTCGGTCCACGAGGACGTCCTGCACCCGCTCCACACCACGCGCTCACCTTCCTTCCTCCACCTCCCGCCGTACAGCGCCCCGGCTCCTAACGCGGACGGTGGAAGCTCCGACGTCATCGTCGGGGTGCTCGACACCGGCGTCTGGCCCGAGAGCCCCAGCTTCGTCGATGCCGGCCTGGGCCCTGTCCCGTCGCGGTGGCGCGGGAGCTGCGAGACCAATGCCACCGACTTCCCCTCCTCGATGTGCAACCGCAAGCTCATCGGCGCGCGCGGCTTCTTCCGGGGCTTCGGGGCGGGCGGCAGGAATGGCTCCTCCCACGGAACCACCGAGCTCTCGTCGCCGAGGGACCACGACGGGCACGGCACCCACACGGCGTCCACGGCGGCGGGGGCCGTGGTGGCCGACGCAAGCCTCCTCGGGTACGCCCACGGCACGGCGCGGGGCATGGCCCCCGGGGCACGCGTCGCGGCGTACAAGGTGTGCTGGAGGCAAGGATGCTTCAGCTCGGACATACTCGCTGGCATGGAGCAGGCCATCGAGGACGGGGTCGACGTGCTCTCGCTGTCGCTGGGAGGCGGCTCGTACCCGCTCTTGCGCGACCCCATCGCCGTCGGCGCGCTGGCGGCCACCCGCCGCGGCATCGTCGTCGCGTGCTCCGCGGGGAACAGCGGCCCGGCGCCGTCGTCGCTGGTGAACACTGCCCCGTGGATCATCACCGTCGGAGCCGGCACGCTCGACCGGAACTTCCCGGCGTACGCGAAGCTCGGCAACGGCGAGACCCATGCCGGCATGTCGCTCTACTCGGGCGATGGGCTGGGTGACGACAAGTTCCCTCTGGTGTACAACAAAGGCATCCGCCCGGGCAGCAACGCGAGCAAGCTCTGCATGTCGGGCACGCTGGACGCGGCGGCGGTGAAGGGCAAGGTGGTCCTGTGCGACCGGGGCGGGAACTCGCGGGTGGAGAAGGGGCAGGTGGTGAAGCTGGCGGGCGGCGTCGGGATGGTGCTCGCGAACACCGCACAGAGCGGCGAGGAGGTCGTGGCGGACAGCCACCTGCTACCCGCCGTGGCCGTGGGCGCCAAGAGCGGCGACGCCATAAGGACGTACGTGGAGTCGGACTCCGGCGCGGAGGTGGCGTTGAGCTTCGCCGGCACCGCTGTGGACGTGCACCCGGCGCCGGTGGTGGCCGCGTTTAGCTCCCGTGGGCCGAACAGGCAGGTGGCGCAGCTGCTGAAGCCGGACGTGATCGGACCGGGGGTGAACATCCTGGCCGGGTGGACGGGGTCCGTCGGGCCGACTGGGTTGACCATCGACGAGCGGCGGCCGGCGTTCAACATCTTGTCAGGTGAGCGCACGCTTTGCTTCTTCTTCTGTAGAAAAACTCTTGAGGATTGTACTGACTGACACGTCTTTCTTGAAAATATGGACCTAAAACCCTAGACTTTACGGGTAGCCGTAGCAGCCATGCGAGCGTGCTATCGTTATGGTCGTCTTTAGGTGCTAGCCATCATGTTGTTAGCTTTAGGTGCAGTTGGCACGCATCGAAATGCCATCATAGTAATGACAGGCTTTAGCGCATGCGTTTGGTTATTTCTCTCTCTTTTCACTACACTGAACCTTGATGCAGAAATGGTACTGAACTTACAAACTCCAAATAATTCAGGCTCCAAAATGGCTAAACTTACGAACTCGAGCTACAACTAATTCAGTGTGTGGTGATGCAGGAACATCCATGTCGTGCCCTCACATCAGTGGGCTCGCGGCGTTCGTGAAGGCGGCGCACCCGGACTGGAGCCCCAGCGCCATCAAGTCCGCGCTCATGACCACCGCCTACACCGTCGACAACACCGGCTCGCCCCTCCTCGACGCGGCCGGCGCCAACGCCACGGCCACGCCATGGTCCTTCGGCTCCGGCCACGTCGACCCCGTCAAGGCCCTCTCCCCGGGCCTCGTCTACGACACGTCCATCGACGACTACGTCGCCTTCCTCTGCACCGTCGGCGGCGCCTCGCCCCGGCAGGTCCAGGCCATCACGGGGGCCCCGAACGCGACGTGCCAGCGGAAGCTGTCCAGCCCCGGCGACCTCAACTACCCGTCATTCTCGGTCGTGTTCGGCCTCCGCAAGTCGCACACCACCGTTAGGTACCACCGCGAGCTGACCAACGTCGGCGCCGCCGGGTCGGTGTACGCGGCGAAGGTCACCGGCCCGCCCAGCATCGTCGTGTCCGTGAAGCCGGCCAGGCTCGTGTTCAAGAAGGCCGGGGACAAGGTCAGGTACACCGTCGCGTTCAAGTCGACGGCGGAGGGCGGCCCGATGGACGCCGCGTTCGGGTGGCTGACGTGGAGCAGCGGGGGGCAGGACGTGCGGAGCCCGATATCGTATACGTGGGGGATGTAACAACGGTGCATGAGCGTGTAAAATTCGTACGTGGCCGTGCCGACGGCGTGATCGGCGTCGGCGGGGCAGATCGATGGAAGTGTTGCATAGGCTGGAAGAATTCTGGCTCCTGATTTCTGTGCTGTTCAAAAATGGATAAGGCGATTGTTGGAGTGCATTTCATGGGATGGGAACAGCACATTAATAAAAGGGATTGATTTGCTACTACTCCCTCCGTTCCCAAATAATTGTCTTTCTAGCCATCTCAAATGGACTACAACATACGGATGTATGTAGACATGTTTTAGAGTGTAGGTTCACTCATTTTGCTCCGTATGTAGTCATTTATTGAAATCTCTAGAAAGACAATTATTTAGAAACGGAGGGAGTAGTAATTTCCTCACTGCCTATAGACCAGTTGTCTCGAAACAGTTTTAGTTCATCTTCCATATAAATATATCAAGAAGCAGACACTTCAAATAAACACAAAACTACATCTGGTTTCATACGAAACTCAGAGATGGCCTGCCGGGAGACGAGACGTGGGATTGAACTATGGTTATGTTCAGAAGTACCCTAGCTTTATAGTGCCTTAATTATAATTGTCTTGAGTATGCTTAATATAGGTTGAACTATGGTTGAATTATGATTGAGTACGTTTATTATCTATGCCAAAGTAATGCTTATGTCAAGGTGTGGGATGAGTATGTAATCAGTTTGGTTGATGGAATTTTATACTTCTCTTAGACCAAGATATGATTTGTTAGAGTTGTGTCGAATATTATTGTACAAGATAGGTTACAGTTGGACTTGATTTTGGACTGTGTGTAAAGAGGTATGAATTGTGTCATAATAGAACACTTGTATTCTAGGCCTCTCATAAGTCGGTGTTGCTCTTCGATGAGGCCTGATTGATGCATGTGGGTCAAAAACGCTGATGATAGCGGACCCGGGATTGCGTAACAAATGGTATCAAAAGCTATGGTTGCGAAGAGATTGCTTGATTGTTCTAGAGGAGGGCGACCAATGACGTAACTCGGTCGTGGTGGCTGGAAGAGTTTTCGATGGGCGTGGAAATTGTCGCAGGAAAAGCAACCGGAGCAGATCGTTCATGGCGGCGGCGGCATACGCATAATCGGATCGAACAACGGTCAGGTGCAGCGTGCAGGCAGGCAAGCAGCAGGCGAGGCCATTGATGGGCGGCGGCAATGCTAGCGGCGGTGTCGTAACGCACATACAGCCGCGTAGCCCTAGGGGCAGTAGCGAGCTGCGGAAGCAAGGTCGAGCGGGGCTGATTGACCAGGAGGCGCGCTCGTGTGGGTTGGCCGAGTTGGGCTGGCAAGGTGGCGCAAGAAGAGGCTAGGGTGCTGTCGGGCTGGCCGAGATCTACGCGTGATGTAGCCACAGGCTGGACAACGATGAGAGATTTGTTTGAGAAAAAAGGTAATCTGCAACACTATGGTACGTAAGTGGCTTTGGATGCAACATGATTAAAGAAAAGGAGTGTTGGGAGTTATGGAGATATGCTTGGTGTACCCATGGAAGCTACCTTGAAATCCGGTTTTCTTTTGGACGTGTTGAGAAATTGCGCACGTGATTTTATTAGGAGGCTGGCAGGTTGACTGTTATATGTATAAGGCTTAGAGGAGTCTGGAGCACGTCGTAACGGGATCATGCAAACACAGGGCGTCAAGCAGTGCATGGAGTTGTGCGGACGGACGAGACGCAGGGTGGAGCATGATTGTGGTCGGATAATTTCGGCTTGGTCAGACTGGACTGTCTGATGGATTGACAGGAATATCGGTCAAAGCAGAAGATGATGGTGATTTCAGCGACGACGACATAGGAGCGTGACGCTGATGCCGGCCGACTGGGGGCGTGCAAACACGTGGTGCGAGCTTTTGGGCTTGTGCGGCCGACAAGACAATGACACAGAGTTGATTCAAGGTTGTGTACACATGAGAGCTTGAAGTCGACAGGGCGCGGGGGGTGGCTCGTACAACCACCATGGAGTCATGTTGAAGGTGGAGCTGGAGTCTGATGGATGACTACACTTTGTGCTCATGGAGGGGCTACGGCGTAAATGCATGGAGAGTCGAAGCCTATTTCAGCGGAGAAAGCGTGAGACACGTGGATCGGACTGGGGCCCAGTGGTTTGATGGAGGCGTGATACTCGGCATCGGTCGGTGATGATCGGTGGTTCTCTGCAGTAGGGCTTTGAGTGGTGCGGGTTTGCGACCCAGAAGACTCGACCGGGACAACAGAGGCTCGATGCGGTGATAGCGGCGAGTCGTGCAGTAATCACAGGACACAGCGACTGGCGAAGGCACTGGTGGTCAGACATGTGGTCAGACCAATTGTGCAGGGGGTGCTGAAGCAGTGTTGACAAGTACCGGATTCAAGTTGGTGACTGGGTCTATCGGTGCCGGAAGATGGACAGGAGTTGACCATGGAGAATCTGAGAAAGTGGCGGAAAGACTGAAATTGTCAAAAGCTGAAAGAGTACTGGGCCGCAATTCTGTGGTGTTCAGTGCACATGGCAAAGTGCGGATGACAAATACAGAAGGAGGCAGAGTGCTATAGTTGTGGGACATGCCAGAGACTATCCGGAAGAAGGGTGAGACAACTGCAAATTTGACTCAAGGTGACACGGGGCGACGGTGAAATTCCTTCAAGTTTCAGACAAGCAGTCAAGAAAGAGCGGTGACATTGAGTTCAGATAACTCTTATATGTGGCGTCCAATATGAGTTGTTCACTTTCACTCAGACAGTGGTCGGTGTGTGATGGTGTTGAACGGATTCTCTGAAAGTTGGAAGCACAAAATAGAGTAATGAGAAACTTAATTTTGCTCGAGTGTTGATTGTGAAGAAGACGAGAAGGGACTACAGTTGCAGGTGGAGTCACATGGAGTCTGGGAGTAGCAGCGGTGATCATGGCGTATCTCAAGTCCAATGTATATGGAGATTCGACATATGAATAATTCAAGGTGGTGGAGAATATTCGTCAAGGTGGAGTTTGTTAGAGTTGTGTCGAATATTATTGTACAAGATAGGTTATAGTTGGACTTGGTTTTGAACTGCGTGTAAAGAGAGTATGAGTCGTGTCATAATAAAACACCTGTATTCTAGGCCTCTCATAAGTCGATGTTGCTCTCCTGTTAGGCCTGGTTGATGTATGTGGCTCGGAAACGCTGGTGATAGCGGATACAGGATTGCGTAACATGATTGCCCACATCACACACAGCTTATTAGCGCTAATCGTCGGTGTTGTTTCTGGTCTTCCCACACAATTTTATACTAGCAACCGTTTGCCCACAACATACACCTACGTGTGAAAGGTTGGCAAAAAATTTGAACACGTACTATGCATATTAGGGTGGATATTTAGTGTGGGTAAAAATTTCAGGGTCAGCCAACAAAGAAAATGTGGACCCATCCTGAAACTTGCTGATTTCCCCAGATTGGAACCATGTGCAATGACTTGCATTGTGCCGTGCCACCTGTGTTCTAATTGGCCAAAACGTGATGTTGGTTTAAACTACGTCAGTATTTTTCTGAAGAGGAAGGGATGATGCAACACAATAACGGTATGTATTTCTCTCAGTTGATGAGAACCAAGGTTATTGAACCAGTAAGAGAACCACGCAACATTACGTGAACAACACCTGCACACAAATAACAAATACTCGTAACCCGACGTGTAAAAGGGGTTGTCAATCCCTTTCGGGCAACGACGCCAGAAATTGGCAAACGGACGTGAGAGAGTTGTAAATATTGATAGATCGAACGCCAAATAAAATAAAGTGCAACAAGGTATTTTTGTATTTTTGGTTTAATAGATTTGAAAATAAAAGCAAAGAGAAATAGATCGCAAAGGCAAATATAATAAAGAAGAGACCTGGGGGTCGTAGATTTCACTAGTGGCTTCTCTCGAAAAAAATAGCAAACTATGAGTGAACAAATTACTGTTGGGAAATTGATAGAACTTCAAATAATCATGGCGACATCCAGACAATGATCCTTATATAGGCATCACGTCCAAGATTAGTAGAACGACTCCTGCCTGCATCTACTACTGTTACTCCACACATCGACCGCTGTCCAGCATGCATCTAGTGTATTAAGTTCATGGAAAAATGGAGTAATGCAATAAGAACGATGACATGATGTAGACAATATCTATTTATGTAGAAATAGACCACATCTTGTTATCCTTAATAGCAACGATACATACGTGTCGGTTCCCTTTACATCCTTTGGGATCAAGCACCGTAAGATCGAACCCATCACAAAGCACCTCTTCCCATTGCAAGATAAATAGATCAAGTTGGCCAAACAAAACCCAAATATCGGAGAAGAAATATGAGGCTATAAGTAATTGTGTATACAAGAGATCAAAGAAGACTCAAATAACTTTCATGGATAAAAAGATAGATCTGATCATAAACTCAAAGTTCATCGGATCCTAACAAACACACCGCAAAAAGAGTTACATCATATGGATCTCTAAGAGACCATTGTATTGAGATTCAAACGAGAGAGAGGAAGCCATCTAGCTACTAACTACGGACATGTAGGTCTACAAAGAACTACTCATGCATCATTGGAGAGGCACTAATGGGCATGATGAACCCCTCTATGATGGTGTCTAGATTGAATCTGTGGTTTCTGGAAGTTGCAGCGGCTGGAATTGATTTTCATCGACTCCCCTAGGGTTTCTGGAATATTGGGGTATTTATAGAGCAAAGAGGCGGTTCGGGGGACACCCGAGGTGGGCACAACCCATCTGGGCGCGCCTGGGGGCCTCCAGGCGCGCCCTGGTGGGTTGTGCTCCCCTCGGAGCACCCCCAGGTGCTTCTCCAGCCCACTAGATGTCTTCTGATAAAAAATCCACAAAAAGTTTCGCTGCGTTTGGACTCTTTTTGGTATTGATTTTCCGCGATGTAAAAAACATGCAGAAAACAGCAAACTGGCACTTGGCACTATGTCAATAGGTTAGTACCAAAAAATGATATAAAATGACTATAAAATGATTATAAAACATTCAAGAATGATAATATAACAGCATGAAACAATAAAAAATTATAGATACGTTGGAAACGTATCAGAACGCATCCCCACGGATCACACATCTGCACCATAGGATGTATACAGATCGAACGATAGTTCGTATCACCCTCACACCGAAGTGATGTTAATCACACACACGGTTGGGTCTACCAAACCGTTGCCTCCAAAAATATATTCTGGGACAGAAAATCCTCACCACCTAATTCAAAAAGGGGAAAAGAAAACCCTCACCACCCCCATGTCACAAAACCTCACCCCGCCCGCTACCCCCTGGTCCCCAGCCGCACCAACACTCCTCCGCGACTCTGCAGGTCACCGCCTATCGCCACGGCAACCACTTAGCTCGACGCTTGTCGCCGCCACAAGCTGTCGGCAAACCTCACCGCATTTCGCCATTGCTGCTTGCCGCCGTCTATCGCCACTGACTTTTTTTTACGCTGCTCGTTGTCGACACAGCTCCGTCAGATTTGGGAATCTACGACGTTGGGGTTTTTCTCATGGAGAACAAGGTAACTAATTTACTGAAATATTCGCTCATTTTTTATCCCAGTCCGTCTGCCCATTTTAATCACCTGGCCGAAATCACCGTGAATTCATTTCTCTTCTAGCTGATTCGAGGGTTTTCATTCATAGAGAGTACAGTGCAAGGAGACATCGGGCCTATCTGGCCTCGGCCAGACAGCCGAGGAGTTCCATCTCACCATACCAGATGGCTTCATGAAGCGCACGGTATGTTCAATCTCACCCTACCTCGGTTGGCATGGCCAACTTTTCTGGATATATACTATATATTGCTACATTTGAATAAAAGGTGCCACATGCAACATATACGTCGAAGGGGATTTTTCTTCTTTATATATTAGGAAAATTAATATTGTATTGTTCTTTCGATTACTCTCATATTTGCATGACATCATGATTACATTATATGTTTAATTATACATTTTTGTTCTTTGATTTCAACTGTTGTAATATTCTTTCAATTACTCTCATATTTGCATGTTACCATATTCTCTAATAATCTTATCATTTCCTGCGGTATATCCCTTGCTTCGCAACAATAACTATAGTACACAATCTTAGCCTCTACACAACTGAAGACTCCACAGATGTCATATTGAACACAAATCATGGATTTACAATCGTTGCTTTTGTAAAACTTGATGAACATGGTCATTCATATTTTGGTGCGGGCCTTTGGACATAAGTTTCTAAATTTTATGTAGTGAAACTTGTCACTAAAATTGCACGGCACCTAAAAGAGCCTGGTCATATAATATATGCTAACTTCACGGACGATATCATACATCCAGACTTTATTCTAAGTAAGTGTTCTTTTCAAGTGTCTGCATGTTAACTTACCTAGCAATATCAAAGTAATTGTGTAGTATTTAAGCAACCAACTGGGATTCCACTTTTTGACTCTGTTAAGTCTGTTCCTACCTAGTAACTTATAGTTACCAGTACACTTTTCTTCTGCCCTGTTCTAACTACATAGCCCCTATACTCCCACTCGTCCACTCCTATCAGATAGCGTCGCCGCCGAGGAGACTTCAGAGGTGGAGAACAAGGCTGCCAACAAGCGGAGGCGGGTCTGGAGATAGCGTCGCCGCCCACTGTCTTTCCCTCTTGTAAGGTGCCGTACCGGAGTAGGTGTTGTGCCGTGCTGGAGGATCTGGAGCTAGAGTTGCTGCTAAGGTTGGGGCTGGAGTACTTGGAGTCGCTGCGTGTCCTAGGGCTGGGGATGGAGAACCTGGAGCTAGAGCTGGGGCTTGATCTGGAGCTGGAGCACCTGGATCTGGAGTTGGGGCTTGATCTGCCATGCTTGTGTTGTGGCCTGTAGCTGCTGGATCTGGGAGGAGGAGTTGAGGTGGAGATGGAGGGCATAGGAGAAGACGTGGAGGTGGGGGCGGAGGTGGAGAGCAGAAGTGGAGGTGAGGGCAAATGTGGAGGGTGAAGGTGGAGGGCAAAGGTGGAGGTGGGAGACGATCTGCTGGATCTCAGCTTTGGATCGTGACCACCTGGATCTCGCGAGGTGGGAGATGACATGCGGGATTCAAATTTAGTGAGGGATAACTATGTCATTTCTCTCGCTTTTTATGTGGTTGGAGTTTATTAAACGTCATATATTTGGTTCAGAGGGAGCAATATAAAACCTTTTACAATAATGAGTTGATGTCACCAGTGGCCGTAGTCACTAGCTTCACCGGATCTGGACCGCCACTGTCGTGTGTAAGAGATAGCGAGACGACGTCTCTTTGAAGGTGAAGGATACAGAAAACAAAGGGAAACGATTGTTTTAAACCGGCTGATAATTTGTTCGCGTCCGCCGCTTCCTACTTCGTCTGTTCCCTCTTGACCGTGCGACGCAGACTCTCGCTTCAGGTCATGTAACACCCCCGGTGTCATGCTACAGTAATTCCCTGTTAATGGTGCCATGTCATCATGTTACCGTTGATAATCTTCACTTGATCCAAATCACAATTCAAATTCAAATCCAATCTAAAGTCAAAAAATTCATATTTGTCAGACATGAAATCTAAAATGTTCATCTTGTGCCAAATAAGTCATAACAAATGTTGGTGGTGAAGCAACATTTTGCAAAATGTCTAAGTGCCCTAAACTGGATAAACAATGGACAAAACAAATAGGTTAAATGCCTTTTTAAATTATAAAAGTGGCAAACTATTTCAAAGGCCTCACCATCCTTTTTGGCAGTGCCAATTAGTGCAATGTAATTATGTGCCCAAGTCCCACATTTTACATAATCCTTTTGGGCAACTCAAATATTGCAAAGCTTTTTCTGTAAAAAGAAATAGCAAAAATAAAAAAGGGGGAAAGCAAAAGAAAGAGAGAAAGCCCCCTGTCTCCTTTGGGCCACGGCCCACGTCCACCCAAGTCGGCCCAGCACTTGCCTCCTCCGGTCGCCTTCTCCCTCTCCTGTACAACCTACCGGGGCACGACCAAGCGCGCTCCCGCCGCACCACCTCGTCGTCGATGAGGGGGATAAGGATCCCCTCGATGCCTCGGGCTCCCCTCCCACTTGCCCTACCACCCTACTCGCGCCAGTCCCTTCCCCTCGCCCGCTTCACCTTCTCCCTCTCCCCACCAGATCCATCCTCGAGCTCTCTCCCTCTCCACCGAGCGCATCCGTCGCCGCTCGCCATCGCAGACGCGGCCACCGGCGTCGTTCTTCCCTTCCAAGGTGCCCGAGGACTCCGTCGGTCTCTGCCTCATCGCCCGGCGCTGCTCGCTGCAGCTGGCAAGCCCCGCAACGCCGGATCCCCTTCTTGTTCCTCCCCGGGTCGTCGGACGCCACTGTCGTCGATTCGGCCTTCCCGTGCCCTCCTAAACTGCCAAGGGCCATCAGTGTGCCGCTCAGTGAGCCCCTCTTCCTTCCCCATCTCTCTGGTCACTCTCGCACGCTCGCTAGCTACTTCCTCCGCAGCGCCCGAACGCGCCGCCGCCCGGGCACGTCGCCGGCACGCCTCCGTCGGCCATTTGGTCACGGGATGGTGCCCAAGCGATCGCCGCGTTGCGTAGTACCTCCCACGCCCTTTAGTTCGCACTTTTGCGCACCGCTGTTGCCGTTGCGTCAATCACCCGAAAGCCACCGCCGCCCCCACTCGTCGCCGGCGCAGTTCCGGTAACCCCCGAGTCCAACCGACCACACCACGCGACGCAACATCGAGTCCTCGTTCGAATGCAACAAACCGCGTGCGATTTGGTGTCTTGTGGCACATTTCCGAGCATCCCCAGCGATCTGCCGTCGTGCGCGAGCTCGCCGGAGCTCCTCCAACGCTGCCGCCGACCTGGCAAGCGTGGGGCCCACCCCTGTGAGGCTGACCGTGGGCCCGAGCGCCTTAGTTGACCACGCTGACTACGGTCAACGCGGGCACTTTTCACCCCCTGCCACTGACTTGTGGGCCCTTGCGCTTAATTAAGTTAATTAAGTTTTCAAACTAATCTGCTAATTAGAATACTCACTCACACATGGGGCCCACACCCCTAATTAAACCTGTGAGAATAATTAATCCAATGTTAACCCACAGAAGCTGACATGTGGGTCCAGTGGCCCCACAGTGATGTCATGCTGACGTAGTATTCCTTTTCTGTTAATATAAATAATTCCAGAATATGTTTTAAACTTGCAAAAATCATAGTAATTAAACCGTAACTCTGATGAAAATGTTTTCTATATGAAAGTTGCTCAGAAAAACAAGACGAATCCGAACACGCGGTCTGTTCATCTGTCACATGCCCCTAGCATGATGAACATGGAATATTCCCCCTCCGGTCATCTGTCTGACATTAGGTCCTAACCGGGAAAACATTCCCGGTTGATTTCTCGCTTCAACTTTATCGTGTAGCCATACGTTAGGTCACACCCGGCACATCATATTGCCATGTTATGCTTTATGATCCTTTGTTTGCTTTATATTTATTGGTTCTTCCCCCTCTTCTCTCCGGTAGATGCTACCTCTTGAGCACTGCATAGGATTTCCTTGAAGAGGAAAGGATGATGCAGCAAAGTAGCGTAAGTATTTCCCTCAGTTTTTGAGAACCAAGGTATCAATCCAAAGAGAAGGCTACGCGAGTCCCTCGTACTGCACAAATCAAATAACTCCTCGCAACCAACGCGATAAGGGGTTGTCAATCCCTTCACGGTCACTTACGAGAGTGAGATCTGATAGAGATGATAGATAATATTTTTGGTATTTTTGTGATAAAGATGCAAAGTAAAATAAAAAGCAAAGTAAAAAGCAAAGGCAATAATAAATTAATGGAAGATTAATATGATGAAGATAGACCCGGGGGCCATAGATTTCACTAGTGGCTTCTCTCAAGAGCATAAGTATTTTACGGTGGGTGAACGAATTACTGTTGAGCAATTTACGGAATTGAGCATAGTTATGAGAATATCTAGGTATGATCATGTATATAGGCATCACGTCCGAGACAAGTAGACCGACTCCTGCCTGCATCTACTACTGTTACTCCACTCATAGACTGCTATCCAGCATGCATCTAGAGTATTAAGTTTATGAAAACAGAGTAACGCCTTAAGTAAGATGACATGATGTAGAGGGATAAATTCATGCAATATGATAAAAACCCATCTTGTTATCCTCGATGGCAACAATACTATACGTGCTTTGCTGCCCCTCATCCTTTGGGAAAGGACACAGCAAGATTGAACCCAAAGCTAAGCACTTCTCCCATTGCAAGAAAAACCAATCTAGTAGGCCAAACCAAACTGATAATTCAAGAGACTTGCAAAGATAACCAATCATACATAAAATAATTCAGAAGATTCAATTATTGTTCATAGATAATCTTGATCATAAACCCACAATTCATCGGTCTCAACAAACACACTACAAAAGAAGATTACATCAAATAGATCTCCACGAGAGAGGGGAGAACATTGTATTGAGATCCAAAAGAGAGAAGAAGCCATCTAGCTACTAACTATGGACCCGAAGGTCTGAGGTAAACTACTCACACTTCATCGGAGGGGCTATGGTGATGATGTAGAAGCCCTCCATGGTGGATGCCCTCCCGTGAGCTCCTAACAGACCCCAAGATGGGATCTCGTGGAGTACGAAGGTTGCACTGTGGAATTAGGTTTTGGCTCCGTGTCGATCGTTTGAAGTGCGTGAGGTATATATAGGAGGAAGAAGTACATCGGTGGAGCATCGTGGGGCCCACAAGGGTGGAGGGCGCACCCTGGGGGTGGGCGCGCCCCCTACCTCGTGCCCTCCTCGAAGCTTCCTTGACGTAGGGTCCAAGTCTCCCGGATCATGTTCAGTGCGAAAATCACGTTCCTGAAGGGTTCATTCCGCTTGGACTCCGTTTGATATTCCGCTTTTCTTGAAACTACAAAATAGGCAAAAACTGCAATCGAAATTTGGGCCTCCGGTTAATAGGTTAGTCCCAAAAATAATATAAAATTGGAAAATAAAGCCCAATATTTTCCAAAACAGTAGATAATATAGCATGGAGCAATCAAAAATTATAGATACGTTGCAGACGTATCAGGCATCCCCAAGCTTAATTCATGCTCATCGTCGAGTAGGTAAATGATAAAAACAAAATTTTTGATGCGGAGTGCTACTTGGCATAATTTCAATGTAATTCTTCTTTAATTGTGGTATGAATATTCAGATCCGAAAGATTCAAGACAAAAGTTCGTATTGACATAAAAATAATAATACTTCAAGCATACTAACCAAGCAATTATGTCCTCTCAAAATAACATGGCCAAAGAAAGTTCATCCCTACAAAATCATATAGTTTAGTCATGCTCCATTTTCGTCACACAAGAATGCTCTCATCATGCACAACCCCGATGACAAGCCAAGCAATTGTTTCATACTTTAGTGATCTCAAACTTATAAACTTTCATGTAATATATGAGCGCAAGCCATGGACATAGCACTATGGGTGGAATAGAATATGATGATGGGGGTTATGTGGAGAAGGCAAAAAAAGAAGAAGATCTCACATCAACGAGGCTAATCAATGGGCTATGGAGATGACCATCGATTGATGTTAATGCACGGAGTAGCGATTGCCATGCAACGGATGCACTAGAGCTATAAATTTATGAAAGCTCAACAAAAGAAACTAAGTGGGTGTGCATCCAACTTGCTTGCTCACGAAGACCTAGGGCACTTGAGGAGGCCCATTGTTGGAATATACAAGCCAAGTTCTATAATGAAAAATTCCCACTAGTATATGAAAGTGACAAAACAAGAGACTCTCTATCATGATGATTATGGTGGTACTTTGAAGCACAAGTGTGGCAAAGGATAGTAGCATTGTCCCTTCTCTCTTATTCTCTCATTTTTTGGGCCTTCTCTTTTTTTATATGGCCTTTTTTTATATTCCTCACTTGGGACAATGCTCTAGAAAATGATGATCATCACACTATTTATTTACAACTCAATGATTACAACTCGATACTAGAATAAAGTATGACTCTATATGAATGCCTCCGGCGGTGTACCGGGATATGCAATGAACCAAGAGTGACATGTATGAAAGAATTATGAACGGTGGCTTTGCCACAAATACTATGTCAACTACATGATCATGCTAAGCAATATGACAATGATGAATGTGTCATGATGAACGGAATGGTGGAAAGTTGCATGGCAATATATCTCGGAATGGCTATGGAAATGCCATAATAGGTAAGTATGGTGGCTGTTTTGAGGAAGATATAAGGATGTTTATGTGTGAAAGAGCGTATCATATCACAGGGTTTGGACGCACCGGCGAAGATTGCGCCAACTCTCAAGGTGAGAAAGGGCAATGAACGGTACCGAAGAGGCTAGCCATGATGGAAGGGTGAGAGTGCGTATAATCCATGGACTCAACATTAGTCATAAAGAACTCACATACTTATTGCAAAAATCTACAAGCCATCAAAAACAAAAGCACTACGCGCATGCTCCTAGGGGGATAGATTGGTAGGAAAAGACCATCGCTCGTCCCCGACCGCCACTCATAAGGAGGACAATCAAAGAACACCTCATGTTTTAAATTTGTTACATAAGGTTTACCATACGTGCATGCTACGGGACTTGCAAACTTCAACATAAGCATTTCTCAAATTCACAACTACTCAACTAGCACGACTTTGATATTATTACCTCCATATCTCAAAACAATCATCAAGCATCAAACTTTTCTTAGTATCCAAGACACTCCTAAGAAAGTTTTTACTATTTTAAATACCTAGCATATTAAGATTATTTAAGTAAATTACCATGCTATTTAAGACTCTCAAAATAATCTAAGTGAAGCATGAGAGATCAATAGTTTCTTTAAAACAAATCCACCACCGTGCTCTAAAAGATATAAGTGAAGTACTAGAGCAAAAATATATAACTCAAAAGATATAAGTGAAGCACAAAGAGTATTCTAATAATTTCCAGATCATGTATGGCTCTCTCAAAAGGTGTGTACAACAAGTATGATTGTGGTAAACTAAAAATCAAATAGTTAATCATACAAGACGCTCCAGGCAAAACACATATCATGTGGTGAATAAAAATATAGCTCCAAGTAAAGTTACCGATGGAAGTAGACGAAAGAGGGGATGCCTTCCGGGGCATCCCCAAGCTTTGACTTTTTGGTGTCCTTAGATTATCTTGGGGATGCCATGGGCATCCCAAGCTTAGGCTCTTGCCACTCCTTGTTCCATAATCCATCAAAATATTTCACCCAAAACTTGAAAACTTCACAACACAAAACTCAACAGAAATCTCGTGAACTCCGTTAGCTAAAGAAAACAAAAGACCACTTCAAGGTACTGTAATGAACTAATTCTTTATTTATATTGGTGTTAAACCTACTGTATTCCAACTTCTCTATGGTTTATAAACTATTTTACTAGCCATAGATTCATCAAAATAAGCAAACAACACACGAAAAACAGAATCTGTCAAAAACAGAACAGTCTGTAGTAATCTGTAACTTACGCAAACTTATGAACTCCAAAAAATCACAAAAAATAGGAAGACATAGGAAATTTGTTTATTGATCAGCAGCAATTGGAATCACTATTTTATCACGTTTTTGTGATTTTTAACAATTGTTTTCGTGAACAGAAAGTTTCTGGAAATTACAGCAAGATCAAATAACTATCATCCAAGAAGATCCTATAGGTTTAACTTGGCACAAACACTAATTAAAACATAAAAACACATCTAACCAGAGGCTAAATCAAATATTTATTCCTAAACAGAAGC
Organism: Aegilops bicornis; assembly: GCA_021605145.1. NCBI lineage: Eukaryota > Viridiplantae > Streptophyta > Magnoliopsida > Poales > Poaceae > Aegilops > Aegilops bicornis. The sequence goes on along the minus strand of CM038673.1, from coordinate 467,294,810 downwards.
AAAAGCAAAAAACTAAAAATAAAATTGGGTTGCCTCCCAACAAGCGCTATCGTTTAACGCCCCTAGCTAGGCATAAAAGCAAGGATAGATCTAGGTATTGCCATCTTTGGTAGGCAATCCATAAGTGGCTCTCATGATAGATTCATATGGTAACTTTACTTTAGTTCTAGGGAAGTGTTCCATTTCTTTTTTTAATGGAAATTGGAATCTAATATTCCCTTCCTTCATATAAATAATTGCACCAATCGTTCTAAGGAAAGGTCTACCAAGAATAATGGGACAAGAAAGATTGCAATCTATATCAAGAACGATAAAATCTACGGGCACATAATTCCTATTTGCAAAAATAAGAACATCATTAATTCTTCCCATAGGTTTCTTAATAGTGGAATCCGCAAGGTGCAAGTTCAGAGAGCAATCATCAAAATCACGGAAATCTAGCAAATCACACAAAGTTTTGGGAATAGTGGGAACACTAGCACCCAAATCACATAAAGCATAAATTCATGATCCTTAATCTTAATTTTAATAGTTGGTTCCCACTCATCATAAATTTTTCTAGGGATAGAAACTTCCAACTCAAGTTTTTCTTCATAAGATTGCATCAAGGCATTAACGATATGTTTAGTAAACGCTTTATTTTGACTATAAGCATGAGGAGAATTTAGCACGGATTGCAACAAGGAAATACAATCAATTAAAGAGCAACTTTCATAATTAAATTCCTTGAAATCCAAAATAGTGGGTTTAGCAATATCTAGGGTTTTGCTTCCTTCAATCCCACTTTTATCAATTTTAGCATCAAGATCTAAAAACTCCGAATTCTTGGAACGCCTTCTAGGTAAAGGTGGATCATATTCAGTCCCATCATTATCAAGATTCATATTGCAAAACAAAGATTTAATAGAGGACACATCAATAACTTTTGGATCTTCATCTTTATTTTCATGGAAATTGGAAGAACACGCTTTAATAAAGGCATCTTTCAGTGCACGCATCCTAGCGGTTCTTTCCTTGCACTCATCAATGGAAATTCTCATGGATTTGAGAGACTCATTGATATCATGCTTAGGCAGAATAGATCTAAGCTTTAAAGAATCAACATCAAGAGAAATTCTATCAACGTTCCTAGCCAATTCATCAACTTTAAGCAATTTCTCTCCAAGCAAATCATTGAAATTCTTTTGCGAATTCATAAACTCTTTAACACTAGTCCCAAATTCAGAGGGCATCTTTTTAAAATTTCCATAAGAGTTGTTGTAGGAATTTCCATAATTATTAGAAGGATTACTAGGATAAGGCCTAGGATTAAAGTTCCCTCTATACGCGTTGTTACAAAAATAATTCCTACCAACAAAATTGACATCCATAGATTCATTATTATTCTTAATTAAAGTAGACAAAGGCATATCATTAAAATCAGAAGAAACACTCTTAGTAGCAAATAATTTCATAAGTTCATTCATCTTTCCACTCAAAAAGTAATTTCTTCTATCGCATGCACTTTTTTATTAGTGGATCTTTCAGTGTGCCATTGTGAATAATTAACCATAATATTATCTAGGATTTTAGTAGCTTCTCCTAAAGTGATTTCCATAAAAGTGCCTCCCGCGGCCGAGTCTAAAAGTTTCTAGAAGCAAAATTCAATCCGACATAAATTTTTTGTGTAATCATCCACAAATTCAAACCATGAGTAGGGCAATTACGTATCATTAATTTCATTCTCTCCCAATCTTGTGCAACATGTTCATAATCAAGTTGCTTAAAATTCATAATATCGTTTCTAAGAGAGATGATCTTAGCGGGAGGAAAATACTTAGAGATAAAGCATCTTTGCACTTGTTCCAAGAATCAATATTATTTTTAGGCAAAGACGAAAACCAAGTTTTAGCACGATCTCTAAGCGAAAAAGGAAATACCTTGAATTTAACAATATCATTATCAACATCTTTCTTATTTTGCATATCACATAAATCAACGAAGCTATTTAGATGAGTAGCGGCATCTTCACTAGGAAGGCCAGCGAAATTGATCTTTCATGACAAGATTCAACAATGCAGTATTGATTCACAAGATTCAGTATTGGTAAGAGGAGCAATCGGAGTGCTAAGGAAATCATTATTGTTGGTATTGGTAAAGTCACACAATTTGGTATTATGTTGAGCCATCGTGACAAACAAGCAATCCAACACACGAGCAAACAAAAGGCAATCGAGAAAAAGGCGAACGGAAAAGAGAGGGCGAATAAAACGGCAAGGGTGAAGTGGGGGAGAGGAAAACGAGAGGCAAATGGAAAATAATGTAATACGGGAGATAAGGGATTGTGATGGGTACATGGTATGTTGACTTTTCCGTAGACCTCCCGGGCGACGGCGCCAGAAATTCTTCTTGCTAGCTCTTGAGCACTGTGTTGGATTTCCTTGAAGAGGAAAGGATGAGGCAGCAAAGTAGCATAACTATTTCCCTCAGTTTTTGAGAACCAAGGTATCAATCCAGTAGGAGGCTACGCGCGAGTCCCTCGTACCTGCACAAAGCAAATAACTCCTCGCAACCAACGCGATAAGGGGTTGTCAATCCCTTCACGGTCACTTACTTAGAGTGAGATCTCGATAGAGATGATAGATAATATTTTTGGTATTTTTGTGATAAAGATGCAAAGTAAAATAAAAAGCAAAGGCAATAATAAAGTAATGGAAATATGATGAAGATAGACCCGGGGGCCATAGATTTCACTAGTGGCTTCTCTCAAGAGCATAAGTATTTTACGGTGGGTGAACAAATTACTGTTGAGCAATTGACAGAATTGAGCATAGTTATGAGAATATCTAGGTATGATCATGTATATAGGCATCACGTCCGAGACAAATAAACCGACTCACTGCATCTACTACTATTACTCCACTCATCGACCACTATCCAGCATGCATCTAGAGTATTAAGTTTATGAAAACAGAGTAACACCTTAAGCAAGATGACATGATGTAGAGGGATAAATTCATGCAATATGATAAAAACCCCATCTTGTTATCCTCGATGGCAACAATACTATATGTGCCTTGCTGCCCCTACTGTCACTGGGAAAGGTCACCGCAAGATTGAACCCAAAGCTAAGCACTTCTCCCATTGCAAGAAAAAACCATCTAGTAGGCCAAACCAAACTGATAATTCGAAGAGACTTGCAAAGATAACCAATCATACATAAAAGAATTCAGAGAAGATTCAAATATTGTTCATAGATAATCTTGATCATAAACCCACAATTCATCGGTCTCAACAAACACACCGCAAAAAGAAGATTACATCGAATAGATATCCATGAGAGAGGGGGAGAACATTGTATTGAGATCCATAAAGAGAGAAGAAGCCATCTAGCTACTAACTAAGGACTCGAAGGTCTGAGGTAAACTACTCACACTTCATCGGAGGGGCTATGGTGATGATGTAGAAGCCCTCCGTGGTGGATGCCCCTCCGACGGAGCTCCTAACAGCCCCAAGGCGGGATCTCGTGGGTGCAGAAGATTCGGCGGTGGAATTAGGTTTTGGCTCCGTGTCGATCGCTTTGAAGTGCAATGAGGTATATATAGGAGGAAGAAGTACGTCGGTGGAGCATCGTGGGGCCCACGAGGGTGGAGGGCGCGCCCTTGGGGGTGGGCGCCCCCCTACCTCGTGCCCTCCTCGAAGCTTCCTTGACGTAGGGTCCAAGTCTCCTGGATCATGTTCGGTGAGAAAATCACGTTCCCGAAGGTTTCATTCCGTTTGGACTCCGTTTGATATTTCGTTTCTTTGAAACTCTGAAATAGGCAAAAAACAACAATTCTGGGCTGGGCCTCCGGTTAATAGGTTAGTCCCAAAAATAATATAAAAGTGGAAAATAAAGCCCAATATTGTCCAAAACAGTAGATAATATAGCATGGAGCAATCAAAACTTATAGATACGTTGGAGACGTATCAGGCATCTAAGCTTAATTCCTGCTCGTCCTCGAGTAGGTAAATGATAAAACAGAATTTTTGATGCGGAGTGCTACTTGGCATAATTTCAATGTAATTCTTCTTTAATTGTGGTATGAATATTCAGATCCGAAAGATTCAAGACAAAAGTTCAGATTGACATAAAAATAATAATACTTCAAGCATACTAACCAAGCAATTATGTCCTCTCAAAATAACATGGCCAAAGAAAGTTCATCCCTACAAAATCATATAGTTTAGTCATGCTCCATTTTCGTCACACAAGAATGCTCTCATCATGCACAACCCCGATGACAAGCCAAGCAATTGTTTCATACTTTAGTGATCTCAAACTTATAAACTTCCACGCAATATATGAGCGCGAGCCATGGACATAACACTATCGGTGGAACAGAATATGATGATGGGGGTTATGTGGAGAAGACAAGAAAATAAGAAGATCTCACATCAACGAGGCTAATCAATGGGCTATGGAGATGCCCATCGATTGATGTTAATGCAAGGAGTAGTGATTGCCATGCAACAGATGCACTAGAGCTATAAATTTATGAAAGCTCAACAAAAGAAACTAAGTGGGTGTGCATCCAACTTGCTTGCTCACGAAGACCTAAGGCACTTGAGGAGGCGCATTGTTGGAATATACAAGCCAAGCTCAATAATGAAAAATTCCCACTAGTATATGAAAGTGACAAAACAAGAGACTCTCTATCATGATGATTATGGTGCTACTTTGAAGCACAAGTGTGGCAAAGGATAGTAGCATTGTCCCTTCTCTCTTATTCTCTCATTTTTTTGGGCCTTCTCTTTTTTTATATGGCCTTTTTTTATAATCCTCACTTGGGACAATGCTCTAGAAAATGATGATCATCACACTTCTATTTATTTACAACTCAATGATTACAACTCGATACTAGAACAAAGTATGACTCTATATGAATGCCTCCGGCGGTGTACCGGGATATGCAATGAACCAAGAGTGACATGTATAAAAGAATTATGAACGGTGGCTTTGCTACAAATACTATGTCAACTACATGATCATGCTAAGCAATATGACAATGATGAATGTGTCATGATGAACGGAATGTTGGAAAGTTGCATGGCAATATATCTCGGAATGGCTATGGAAATGCCATAATAGGTAGGTATGGTGGCTGTTTTGAGGAAGATATAAGGAGGTTTATGTGTGGAAGAGCGTATCATATCACGGGGTTTGGACGCACCGGCGAAGTTTGCACCAACTCTCAAGGTGAGAAAGGGAAATGCACGGTACCGAAGAGGCTAGCAATGATGGAAGGGTGAGACTGCGTATAATCCATGGACTCAACATTAGTCATAAAGAACTCACATACTTATTGCAAAAATCTAGCCATCAAAAACAAAAGCACTACGCGCATACTCCTAGGGGGATAGATTGGTAGGAAAAGACCATCGCTCGTCCCCGACCGCCACTCATAAGGAGGACAATCAAAGAACACCTCATGTTTTAAATTTGTTACATAACGTTTACCATACGTGCATGCTACGGGACTTGCAAACTTCAACACAAGCATTTCTCAAATTCACAACTACTCAACTAGCACGACTTTGATATTATTACCTCCATATCTCAAAACAATCATCAAGTAGCAAACTTTTCTTAGTATCCAACACACTCATAAGAAAGTTTTTACTATTTTAAATACCTAGCATATTAAGATTATTTAAGCAAATTACCATGTTATTTAAGACTCTCAAAATAATCTAAGTAAAGCATGAGATATCAATAGTTTCTTTAAAACAAATCCACCACCGTGCTCTAAAAGATATAAGTGAAGTACTAGAGCAAAACTATATAACTCAAAAGATATAAGTGAAGCACATAGAGTATTCTAATAATTTCCAAATCATGTATGGCTGTCTCAAAAGGTGTGTACAGCAAGGATGATTGTGGTAAACTAAAAAGCAAAGACTCAAATCATACAAGACACTCCAAGCAAAACACATATCATGTGGTGAATAAAAATATAGCTCCAAGTAAAGTTACCGATGGAGGTAGACGAAAGAGGGGATGCCTTCAGGGGCATCCCAAAGTTTTGACTTTTTGGTGTCCTTAGATTATCTTGGGGGTTCCATGGGCATCCCCAAGCTTAGGCTCTTGCCACTCCTTGTTCCATAATCCATCAAAAGATTTCACCCAAAACTTGAAAACTTCACAACACAAAACTCAATAGAAATCTCGTGAGCTCCGTTAGCGAAAGAAAATAAAAGACCACTTCAAGGTACTGTAATGAACTTATTCTTTATTTATATTGGTGTTAAACCTAATGTATTCCAACTTCTCTATGGTTTATAAACTATTTTACTAGCCATAGATTCATCAAAATAAGCAAACAACACACGAAAAACAGAATCTGTCAAAAACAGAACAGTCTGTAGTAATCTGTAACTAACGCAAACTTCTGGAACTCAAAAAAATCAGCCAAAATAGGAAGACCTAGGCAATTTGTTTATTGATTAGCATAAATTGGAATCACTATTTTATCACGTTCTGGTGATTTTTAACAATTGTTTTCGTGAACAGAAAGTTTCTGGAAATTACAGCAAGATCAAATAACTATCATCCAAGAAGATCCTATAGGTTTAACTTGGCACAAACACTAATTAAAACATAAAAACACATATAACTAGAGGCTACATCAAAGATCTATTCATAAACAGAAGCAAAAGCAAAAAAATAAAAATAAAATTGGGTTTCCTCCCAACAAGCGCTATCGTTTAACGCCCCTAGCTAGGCATAAAAGCAAGGATAGATCTAGGTATTGCCATCTTTGGTAGACAATCCATAAGTGGCTCTCATGATAGATTCATATGGTAACTTTATTTTCTTTCTAGGGAAGTGTTCCATTTCTTTCTTTAATGGAAATTGGAATCTAATATTCCCTTCCTTCATATCAATAATTGCACCAATCGTTCTAAGGAAAGGTCTATCAAGAATAATAGGACAAGAAAGATTGCAATCTATATCAAGAACGATAAAATCTACGGGCACATAATTCCTATTTGCAACAATAGAACATCATTAATTCTTCCCATAGGTTTCTTAATAGTGCAATCCGCAAGGTGCAAGTTTAGAGAGCAATCATCAAAATCACGGAAATCTAACAAATCACACAAAGTTATGGGAATAGTGGAAACACTAGCACCCAAATCACATAAAGCATAAAATTCATGATCCTTAATCTCAATTTTAATAGTTGGTTCCCACTCATCATAAAGTTTTCTTGGGATATAAACTTCCAACTCAAGTTTTTGTTCATAAGATTGCATCAAGGCATCACCGATATGTTTAGTAAACGCTTTATTTTGACTATAAGCATGAGGAGAATTTAGCACGGATTGCAACAAGGGAATACAATCAATTAAAGAGCAACTTTCATAATTAAATTCCTTGAAAGCCAAAATAGTGGGTTTAGCAATATCTAGGGTTTTGCTTCCTTCAATCCCACTTTTATCAATTTTAGCATCAAGAACTAAAAACTCCGGATTCTTTTAACGCCTTCTAGGTAAAGGTGGATCATATTCAGTCCCATCATTATCAAGATTCATATTGCAAAACAAATATTTAATAGGGGACACATCAATAACTTTTAGATCTTCATCTTTATCTTCGTGGAAATTGGAAGAACGCGATTTAATAAAGGCATCTTCAGAGTATACGCATCCTAGCGGTTCTTTCCTTGCACTCATCAATGGAAATTCTCATGGCTTTGAGAGACTCATTGATATCATGCTTAGGCGGAATAGATCTAAGCTTTAAAGAATCAACATCAAGAGAAATTCTATCAATGTTCCTAGCCAATTCATCAACTTTAAGCAACTTCTCTTCAAGCAAAGCATTGAAATTATTTTGCGAATTCATAAACTCTTTAACACTAGTCTCAAATTCAGAGGGCATCTTACTAAAATTTCCATACGAGTTGTTGTAGGAATTTCCATAATTATTAGAAGGATTACTAGGATAAGGCCTAGGATTAAAGTTCCCTCTATATGCGTTGTTACCAAAATTATTCCTATCAACAAAATTCACATCATAGATTCAATATTATTCTCAATCAAATTAGACAAAGGCATATCATTAAGATCAGAAGAAACACTCTTAGTAGCAAATAATTTCATAAGTTCATCCATCTTTCCATTCAAAACATTAATTTCTTCTATCGCATGCACTTTTTTATTAGTGGATCTTTCAGTGTGCCATTGCGAATAATTAACCATAACTATATCTAGGAGTTTCGTAGCTTCTCCTAAAGTGATTTCCATAAAAGTGCCTCCCGCGGCTGAATCTATAAGATTTCTAGAAGCAAAATTCAATCCGGCATAATTTTTTTGTATAATCATCCACAAATTCAAACCATGAGTAGGGCAATTACGTATCATTAATTTCATTCTCTCCCAAGCTTGTGCAACATGTTCATGATCAAGTTGCTTAAAATTCATAATATCGTTTCTAAGAGAGATGTTCTTAGCGGGAGGAAAATACTTAGAGATAAAAGCATCTTTGCACTTATTCCAAAAATCAATACTATTTTTAGGCAAAGACGAAAACCAAGTTTTAGCACGACCTCTAAGCGAAAAAGGAAATACCTTCAATTTAACAATATCATTATCAACATCTTTCTTATTTTGCATATCACATAAATCAACGAAGCTATTTAGATGAGTAGCGGCATCTTCACTAGGAAGGCCGGCGAATTGATCTTTCATGACAAGATTCAACAAAGTAGTATTGATTTCACAAAATTCAGTATTGGTAAGAGGAGCAATCAGAGTGCTAAGTAAATCATTATTGTTGGTATTGGTAAAGTCACACAATTTGGTATTATCTTGAGCCATCGTGACAAACATGCAATCCAACACACGAGCAAACAAAAGGCAACCGAGAAAAAGGCAAACGAAAAAGAGAGGGCGAAGAAAACGACAAGGGTGAAATGACCACCACGCATTCTCAGCACGCATTCTGCAGGCTGCACCATCTTCGGTGCAGATCAGTGAAATGACACCAGACGAAGAGCATCTTGCAGTTCTGCCTTCCGAACAGCCTGGTGTTCTCCCGGTAGACAACACTGATATGTTTCTGCTGCCCTCAATTGACACTATTACCCTGGATGCTGATCACTCTGATATGATTTCTATGCCGTCACACGCTGATTCTTCGGGTACTGTTCCTACCTTGGCGCCACCTGCTTCTTCCATGGATGGACATCCTTTGGCCTCTAACTGCCCCCTAGAGATTACTTCTGATTTGGGCCTTGCTCAAGTCTTGTCTGATGCGCCGGGAACTTCGGCAGCCCGTACTCGACGCTCAAAGCTCAAGGCCCCTGTGGTCACTACTGAGGTTAGGCGCAGCACTCGATCGACGCGATTTGATGGCTTCAGGGTGCCACAAATTTCTGATGCACGCCCTCCTGTATCCAAAGTGAAGCCCAGGGTGATACCTTCTACTACTCCGACCTCCAGCTCTGCGATCATGGCTCAGGCCCCGCCACCTACTCCTCTCCGCACCATGCAGGAAATTGGAATTACACGCTGCGTTGTCCCGCCTCAGGAGCTCACCGAGCTGCCACCTTGCACTCGAAGATGCGGCTACCATCCACAATAGCCCGCCATGAAGGCTCCTCTTCATCTTGACTTAACTGCAGTTTTTATGCCACTTTTGTGTAGGCCGAACGTGCTATGTTGGAATGTGCGTGGGTTAAATTCGAACAAAAGTTGTTAGCTATTTGTCGAACGCGATTTACATTAGTGGGTGTGCCATCGTTTGTTTACAAGAGACTAAAAAACCTGTTATCGATCTAGCGTTTATTAAAACCTGCTGCCCTAAGCGTTTTGATAAATTTGCTTATATTCCTTCTCATGGGGCTTCGGGTGGATTACTCACAGTTTGGAACAGCTCCATGTTCTCGGGCTCGGTTGTTGTCCAGGAAGATTTTTCTCTAGGCATTCAGTTCACTAGCACCATTTACGCCCAAGCATGGACACTTTTTAACATCTATGGTCCTTGTAATGGGCCTGCTCGGACATCTATACCCAAGTGGTTATATGATAGGGACATTCAGGAAAATGAGGATTGCTTATTCCTTGGGGATTTTAATTACATCGAGAGGGCGGATAATCGGAACAAGCCAGGGGGTGATGTCAATGATATGTCCACCTTCAACGACATCATTCGCAAACTAAACCTAGTTGAATTACCCATTAAGGGTAGGCTATACACATGGAGTAACATGCAGCACGATCCACTCCTCGAGCAACTCATTTGGTTCTTCACTTCCATGCACTGGACAAGTATTTACCCCAATACCATGGTCAAACCCCTATGTAAACCCACATCTGATCACACACCATGCGTGGTCACCATTGAGACTAAAATCCCTCGTGCCAAGTTATTCAGATTTGAATCATATTGGCTTATGCACCCGGGCTTTATGGACGTGGTTAAAAGTGTTTGGGATAAACCAGTTGCGGTGCAAAATGCTGCTCTTGTGCTCGCCGAAAATCCAAACGGCTCGACAGAGCTCAAAACTTGGAGCAAAAATATCTCAAGATTATCGGTGGCTATTGAAAACACCAACAAAACCTTGGAAGAGTTGGATGCACTGGAAAATCGAAGGTCTCTCACAGTACCCGAGAACAATTTTTGCAAGATTATTAAAAACCATCTCCTTCGGCTCTTGGAGTATCAGAATCAGTATTGGAAAGAAAGATGTACTGTCCAGTGGGTTAAGTTTGGTGACGAAAATACCAAGTTCTTTCAAGCGATGGCTACTGATAGATATCGTAAAAACAACGTTGCTACCCTGCAAGCTCCGGAGGGATTAGTCGTGGAAGATCATAATGGAAAGGAGGCCCTGCTTTTCATGCATACTCGGACGGACTAGGCACTTCTAGCCCTACTCAGATGCACTTTGATCTCCGTCTTTAATCGGGCACAATGCAAACTTGGATCACCTCACGCTTCCTTTCACGCATGAAGAAATTGACTTGGTTGTTAAAGAGATGCGAGCGATAGGGCACTGGCCCGGATGGATTTAGTGGTCTTTTCTTAAAGCTTGTTGGCCAATCATTAAAAATGATTTCTACGCTATGTGATCAATTCCATGCAGGAACACTTAACCTCCAGAGCATTAATGATGGACTGATTACTCTTATCCCGAAGAATGGATCCCCATCCACAGTTAATGACTACAGGCCAATCACCTTACTTAATTGCTGTCTTAAGCTCATTACCAAACTCTTGGCTAACCGTCTCCAGAAAGTCATTTTGCAAATTATCCACCGTAACCAATATGGATTCATCCGTGAGAGATCTATCTGAGATTGTCTTGCGTGGACATTTCAATACATTCACCAATGCCAAGCCTCCAAGCGACCGATTGTTACGCTTAAGTTGGATTTTGCTAAGGCGTTCGACACAATTGAGCACGATCCCATGATCAACATCATGAAGCATATGGGCTTTAATGACAGATGGCTTTCCTGGATAAAGGCTATTTTTTCCTCGGGCCGATCCTCGGTGCTCCTAAATGGTGTTCCCGGAAGACAGTTTCATTGCAAGCGTGGGGTTAGGCAGGGCGACCCATTATCTCCGCTAATCTTTGTGTTGGTCGCCGATCTCCTTCAATCAGCCATTAACGAAGCTTATAGAGAGGGCAGAATTCAACTACCTTTTCCAGCCACGGGTCAAATGGACTACCCAATTGTCCAATGCCGATGATACAATCTTGCTTATGCCTGCCTGCCCTCAACAAGCAATGATCATTAAAGACATCCTCACCAAATATGCACAGTCCATCGGCCTTAAAATCAATTTCCACAAGTCCACACTAATTCCCATAAACTTGGAGGATGATGTACCTGCCCAACTTGCTGCTATCTTTGAGTGTACAATTGGATCCATGCCTTTCACCTACTTAGGGCTGCCGCTGGGCACGTCTCGACCTACACTTCAGGACTTTATGCCCCTTGTCAGCACGGTTGAAAGAAGCTTGTCGTCAACGTTGTCCCTAATGTCCCATGCTGGCAAGCTGACCCTTCTCAACTCCACAGTTACCTCACTACTCATCTATGCCATGTGCACGCTACATTTTCCACCAAGACTCATTGAACTCTTAGACAAAATTAGGCGTCGATGCCTATGGATTAAAAAGACTGAACAAGGTGATAAGTGTAACTCTCTGGTGGCTTGGGACATGGTATGTAAACCTAAAAAGCAGGGAGGGCTGGGAGTGCTTAACCTTCGTGTACAGAATGAAGCTTTGCTTCTGAAGTTCCTACACAAGTTCTATAACAAGTTGGATATACCACAGGTGCAGCTCACATGGGACTCCTATTACACCCAAAAATTCCTCATGCCTCGGATCCGACCGGCTCATTACGGTGGAAGGACGTACTCAAGCTCACACCTAAGTTTCGTGGGATTTCTCAGATCAATATTGTGTGTGGCACCACGGCTTTGTTTTGGAAAGATCTGTGGTCAGGGCAAATTATTCAAGACTCCCATCCTAGGGCCTTCTCTCACTCTCTCGATGAGGATGTTTCGGCCAAAAGTTCACAGGAATAACTTCATTTGGAAGAAACGTTCCACCTGCCCTTGACCCCTCAAGCCCTTGGGGAGGTTAGAGACTTGCAGACAATTACGGCTCATCTACAACCATCCTCGTCTTCCACGGATATTTGGCACTACACGTGGGGTAAAACCATCTACAAATCAACGGACTACTACAAATTCTTCTTCAAAGATGTCCAAGTGCAGCAGATATTTGGATGGATTTGGCATTCAAAATGCACGATGAAGTTGAAAGTCTTTGCTTGGTTGCTCTTCCATGACAGGCTCAATACGAGGAACATGTTGAAACAGAGGCACTACAACATAGGAGATGACCACAATTGCCTCCTATGTGGTTTGAACATTGAGGAAACAGTGGAACACATGATCTTCACATGCACTTTCAGTAAACTTTGTTGGGCCAAACTTGTGCTTCATTGGGAACCTTTCCTTGGCCGAATACAAGCTCTTGAAGATCACAGAAACTCTCATCCCACCCCACTGTTCCTTGAGAAATTCATTGTGGCAGCATGGAGTATTTGGAAGGAGAGGAATAACAAGCATTTTCGAGCAATAACACCCTCACTAACCTCCTGGCTGGACAGATTCAAGAGAGATTTTGGGCTTCTTCAACATAGAGTCAAGGAGGAGCATAGGCTCCTTGTGCTGAACCTTGTGCACTCCCTTTAGTGGTTTCTCTTTGTTTTTCTTAGTGCTACCTGCCACAAAGTTGGCAACTTGTATCTCCCCCCCCCATCATGTAAATACCCATTGTACAGCTTACTTATTATCATAATATAGTAACACAGTAGGAGCCTTTCCTACTGTTCCAAGTCAAAAAAAAGTGGGGGAGAGGAAAACGAGAGGCAAATGGCAAATAATGTAATGCGGGAGATAAGGGATTGTGATGGGTACTTGGTATGTTGACTTTTACGTAGACCTCCTCGGCAACGGCGCCAGAAATTCTTCTTGCTACCTCTTGAGCACTGCGTTGGATTTCCTTCAAGAGGAAAGGATGATGCAGCAAAGTAGCGTAAGTATTTCCCTCAGTTTTTTAGAACCAAGGTATCAATCCAGTAGGAGGCTACACGCGAGTCCCTCGTACCTGCACAAAGCAAATAACTCCTCGCAACCAACGCGATAAGTGGTTGTAAATCCCTTCACGGTCACTTACGAGAGTGAGATATGATAGAGATGATAGATAATATTTTTGGTATTTTTGTGATAAAGATGCGAAGTAAAATAAAAAGAAAAGTAAAAAAGCAAAGGAAATAATAAAGTAATGGAAGATTAATATGATGAAGATAGACCCGGGGGCCATAGATTTCACTAGTGGCTTCTCTCAAGAGCATAAGTATTTTACAGTGGGTGAACGAATTACCGTTGAGCAATTGACAGAATTGAGCATAGTTATGAGAATATCTAGGTATGATCATGTATATAGGCATCACGTCCGAGACAAGTAAACCGACTCCTGCCTGCATCTACTACTATTACTCCACTCATCGACCGCTATCCAAAGATGCATCTAGAGTATTAAGTTTATGAAAACAGTAACGCCTTAAGCAATATGACATGATGTAGAGGGATAAATTCATGCAATATGATAAAAACCATCTTGTTATCCTCGATGGCAACGATACTATACGTGCCTTGCTGCCCCCTCATCACTTTGGGAAAGGACACCGCAAGATTGAACCCAAAGCTAAGCACTTCTCCCATTGCAAGAAAAACCAATCTAGTAGGCCAAACCAAACTGATAATTCAAGAGACTTGCAAAGATAACCAATCATACATAAAAGAATTCAGAGAAGATTCAAATATTGTTCATAGATAATCTTGATCATAAACCCACAATTCATCGGTCTCAACAAACACACCGCAAAAAGAAGATTACATCGAATAGATCTCCACGAGAGTGAACATTGTATTGAGATCCAAAAAGAGAGAAGAAGCCATCTAGCTACTAACTATGGACCCAAAGGTCTGAGGTGAACTACTCACACGTCATTGGAGGAGCTATGGTGATGATCTAGAAGCCCTCCGTGGTGGATGCCCCCTCCGGCGGAGCTCCGGAACAGGCCCCAAGATGGGATCTCGTGGGTACAGAAGGTTGCGGCGGTGGAATTAGGTTTTTGGCTCCGTGTCGATCGTTTGAAGTGCGTAGGTATATATAGGAGGAAGAAGTACGTCGGTGGAGCATCGTGGGCCCCACGAGGGTAGAGGGCGTGCCCTGGGGGGGGGGGTGGGCGCCCGCTACCTCGTGCCCTCCTCGAAGCTTCCTTGACGTAGGGTCCAAGTCTCCTGGATCATGTTCGGTGAGAAAATCACGTTCCCGAAGGTTTCATTCCGTTTGGACTCCATTTGTTATTCCATTTCTTCGAAACTCTGAAATAGGCAAAAAACAGCAATTCTGGGCTGGGCCTCCGGTTAATAGGTTAGTCGCAAAAATAATATAAAAGTGGACAATAAAGCCCAATATTGTCCAAAACAGTAGATAATATAGCATGGAGCAATAAAAAATTATAGATACGTTGGGGACGTATGAGTAGACCCCGAGACCGATGTTGTCCCTGTGATCGACTACGTCACCGACGAATCTTCTTCCTTTACAGCAGAGCTTCTAGGCAAGCCCCCCCCCCCCCCTCCCTTGATCATCCCGATATCGCCCATTCCATTCTCTCGTGCTTGCATTAGATTTTGCTATTGTTATTGTTTCCTCCTATTCTGATGCATAGCCTGCTTTTGTAACCTGCTCATTATACCTTACCTGCTTATCCTAAACTGCTTAGTATAGGTTAGTTAGTGATCCATCAGTGACCCCCACCTTGTCCTTGTTGTCCCTGCTTCATCATCGAAGACTCGATCAACGGGATCGAGGACCAGGCCCCGACACCACACATCACTTTCCCCTTTTGTTGCTCGACTCTGCAGAGTTACCATCGAGTGCCGAGGGTGGAACCTCATACATCACTCTTGATGAGATCTTTGTAGTGTAGCTATTCGGTCATCGAGGGTGATTCCGCCTTAACCACTTCCGATACGACTCTGTCGTGCAACCCCTCAAGTGTGAACCTCGATGGTGGCTTCTCTTACGTTCACCTTGATGATTACATCGAGTGGAATCCGTCGAGGGTGACTCCTCAGGTTTTCCCCTTGGTGTTAGACACACGGTTACTATGATTACTATGACTTTACACTGGACCATATTACTAAAGACGGGTCGGCCCTGAGGGGTACCTGCGCGAGCATATTTGCGAGTGATGAGGAGTCGGGTTGACCTGGAGGGTGCCCGCGAGATAATTACGAGGCTTGGCCAGGCATTCATAGCCCTTGCCGCAAGTCCTCGAGATGGGGCGTCGGGGTCACATCTTTCATGAGTCTCTGCTTGTTACCGCGCGTTCCTAATCCCCTACTATTTGGATATTTGATCCGAGGGGCCTCTGGCCTGATAGCACTAACCATCACGTGGGCATAGTATGGGCGTTCTGCGTCGTATACATAAGCCAAAAACTTAATAGACGTCACTGACTGAGCGACGTGTGCCGGGTTGGACTGCTCAAGCACCCGCCTTTTTGAAGGAGGTAGCTAGGTTCGCTCACCGTCACAGACGCAGCGTGAGGAGTTCAGGGCGATGGCCCATGACCCTGGGGCATAGGTTTAGTCCGGCGTGTTGACCTCTCTATTAAGCCTAGGTCGGGTTGCGGCGTATTGTTTGGCCGAGGCGGGCATGACCCAGGAAAGTGTGTCCGGCGGAGTTAATCGAGCATGGTGGGTAAGTTGGTGCACCCTGCGGTGAAAACATCTATCGATAGCCTGTCTACGGTAACGGACACTCGGAGTTGTATCCCGACCGATACAACTAGAACTGGATGCTGAGGCATGATTTGGATATGTTGCTTCGGGAGTCGAGAAAGGATCCCGGAGCGTTGATACAACAACATAAATATGACTTATGTTATACTACTCTACTCCCTCCTGTTGCTGCAAGATGGTGGTTTCCAGAAGATGCTAGTCTTTGATAGGACTAGCTTCTCCCCCTCTTATTCTGGCATTCTGCAGTTAGTCCACAGATACTAACCCTTTCATTGATACTGATGCATAAGTAGTGTAGATCCTTGCTTGCGAGTACTTTGGATGAGTACTCACGATTGCTTTGCTACCCCCCTTTCCCCCTTCTTTCTTCTTTCTGGTTGTTGCAACCAGATGGTGGCGTCCAGGAGCCAGATGCCACCACCGACGACTGCTACAACCCCGAGGGTGCCTACTACTACGTGGAGGCCGCCGACGACCAGGAGTAGTTAGGAGGCTCCCAGGCAGTAGGCCTTGCCTTTTCGATCATGTTGCTTTTGTGCTAGCCTTCTTAAGGCAAACTTGTTTAACTTATGTGTGTACCGAGATATTGTTGTTTCCGCTGACTCATTTGTATTCAAGATGGTGTATTCGAGCCCCCGAGGCCCCTGGCTTGTATTATTTTAAATTTTGTCTAGAGTTGTGTTGTGATATCCTTCTGTGAGTCCTTGATCTTGATCGTACACATTGGCGTGTATGATTAGTGTACGATTGAATCGAGGGCGTTACAAGTTGGTATCAGAGTCGACTGCCTGTAGGTAGCCCCCTTTCCAACTCCTTGGCCGAAGTTGAGTCTAGTCATTGAAAAAACTTTTACTAACATGGTTGTGTGGCTTGCGGGCCCACGTCACCATTGGGTGGTATTAGTATCTTTTATTCCTCGTCTATACTCTGGGACTCTGATTTCTCTCCCATTCGGGTTAAATAATTTTGCTAACTCTAACACTAGGTTCTCGTAACCGCTTCCTCCCGGAGAGCTCCTTCAACACAGATGATCGTCTACTACATCAGAAGACTCTGAAGACACTTCTCGGTGTATCCCGAGACCCTGTGTCCACGCCTTGCAGTTTCTGACCGCTGGTAATCCCCGTGAATAACATCCTTGCCACTTGTACCTTCATCCCCAATTGTTCATATACTTTCCTAAATACTTGGAAATACTATCTGATCTTCCGAAAATCCTCTGCAGCCTATTACTCTTGATTCTCCTTGCGTGCTTGCATTATGGATAATCCCATAAGTCTAGTAATCTTATTGGCATCCTTTGTCACTATCCCTTTGAGTCCATTGATTCAATATGTTGCGGATGCTCGCAATCCTCAGTCGGATCATAGAATTCATCCTTCCAGCTTGGACGCCATTTGACCAAGAGATGTTTCTCGACCAATCAAATTGCCGTCAATTGTATCCCTAGGGCTATTCAACTTACTTATCTTCTGATCAAAGCGTCTGCTTATGATCTTCTATTTTTGAAATCATGATTTCTTTGCATTTAAGCATCAAATTATTCAGATGTTTCTATAATCCGAAGCCTTTGCATTCTTTCTTCTTCTGGTTGAGTACCGATACTCACATCAGATCCTATGTGGACCGCCAGATCCTTTGTTGGATTTTATCTGACAACACCCTTCATATTCAATAACCTTTTGGAGCCTTTCCTCGGATACATAATGCCTTTGGTAAATTGTATCCTCTGCCTTCTCAACCATGCTCTGCCTTCGAGCTTGTGTTATTTTACTCGTGGAGTTTGTGGTATATGTTCCCAAGATGCCCCTATGGGTTGAACCTATGCCTTCCTTAATCCATGTGAACCCGAGAGTTTTCACGAGTCATACTCTTCTGGTGTTTTGCCAGATAACATTTCAACACTACAACTTCATTGAACGTGAGAAGTGAATGAAAGGTTATGTATTGGAGAAGTGGGAGTCGACCTTGAACTTTGTGTTCATGCCCATGGAAACGATGTAGATCTTATCATGGAAGCTTCTCGTAACAATAATTATTCCCTTGGTATAATTTGATCCTGTATCTGTGATTTTGGCCTTTGCAATCATGGTTCCAACCAAGATTGTCTTCTTGGTTCCCCTTTCTCGGACAAGTTGAAGTGCTTGCCTTCTGCATATAAATACACATGTCCAAACTCTAATATGGTCTACCTTCGAGTATTACCCCTGGTATCTCGAGAATATCAGATAACTGAGTTGCTTCCTATGAATATTCATCTAGTATTACTTCTCACCGATTTAAGATTTCCCTCGGGTTCTGAGTTAACAGTCACTCGAGAACACCGATAAGAGAATCGATCCCACACTCCGATTCAACAACTCTAAGTAAATTTCGTTGCTTATGAGTTTAATAATCCTTCAAGTCATTCCTAGCCTGATCGGCTATATCATTATCGTGATAAATTTTAACTGTGCTACCTGATCCTTCTTCCCGGAGCACAATTTTCGATGATGAGCTAAGCCTACATCGATTTTCCTCGTCATATCATTTTGTCTTGAATAGCAAGCTTAATTTCGAGTTTGTGTCGTACCCGTGGTTCCAATAACCTTTCGCTTCATCATTCCTTTGAATTGATGTCATCGCCGATCGATTACATCTTCATGAAATCTCTCAACAAATGTGTCGTGATCATCATCAACATTTTGAGCTCTTCCAGGATATCAATCGAATTCATGATGAGAAATACAATCCTTGCCCCTCGATGATTTATGTTATCATCGACAACATTCTTGCCTTCCCCAACACAAACTTGTTCATATAATTTTGGTAATACATCCTTTTTGACATGTCGATGGATTGTTGCTGAGCCCGTCAGCCACACCCTCATCTTTTCCTTGATGAAATTGTATGACTTATTTTCTAAGTTGTTTCCGATGGATCCTTTGTGTATCCAAGTCGACCTTTCCCTGATGACCATGTCAACACTATCCCGAAGCATGTGTGTGGTACTCCAATCATCAACAAGAACATTGGGAGCGCAATGCTAACTGTTCTTGATCAATTATCCAAACACCGTTGTATGGGTAAACCTCATAAATTCCTTGCCCCTTTGTCTAAACGGTTTAATACTTGGAGCCCTATCATGCTCTGCCTTTCCTTGGGAAAGTTATACTCTAATACTTGGGTATAAACATCTTTCCTTTCCATTGGTCTGATTATCATAATAATCACATTTTCCTTTCCATTGTTTTGTTTCACCTTTCTTGTAATCTAACTTGTCTAAGCAGAGATAAATCCACCTTAAGTAAGCACCTCGGTGTACAACTCACAAGAAGACCACATTCTTTATTGATGACATTCTGGTAACCACCGATGGACGAGAACTTTGCCTATTGGTCCGCCTCATCTTACGAGCAGGAAAATGGTTCTCTTCGTCCCTCGCCCTTGGTACCAACGCTGTTGCCAACATAATTGGCAGACTATCCTCTGACCTGCCTTGCTATCACAACCATGCAAAATGTTAGCACCTTCCTGCTTTTAACCCACATGGTGGGCCCATAACCCACAGTTCCACATGATCGAAACCTGACTCTCCTGTATATCTTTGATTCCGAAATATTCTTGCATTTGGCTTATTATCATGTCACAAGCCACCTTCCGAGAGATGATCTATTCCCGATGCTCTGAACCCCTTTCTCTCACTCCGTTCAGGTATCATTCGTTTCTCCATTCGATTGAAACTTCCTATTGTACCTTCATACTTTGCTCTCGATGTTTTATTAAGTTTCAACTCGAGAGATACCTATGCCTCATTCCCTGAATTGTTCACCAGATAATTAACCCTATAAGGGTCTGTTCTCCTAGAGTTACTCTTTACTTCCCCACTTAAATCTTGGGACGAGATTTCTTGTAGTGGAGGAGATTTGTAACACCCCGGGTGTCATGCTACAATAATCCCCTGTTAATGGTGCCATGTCATCATGTTACTGTTGATAATATTCACTTGATACAAATCACAATTCAAATTCAAATCCAATCTAAAGTCAAAAAATTCATATTTGTCAGACATGAAATCTAAAATGTTCATCTTGTGCCAAATAATTCATAACAAATATTGGTGGTGAAGCAACATTTTGCAAAATGTCTAAGTGCCCTAAACTGGATAACCAGTGGCTAAAACAAATAGATTAAATGCCTTTTTAAATTATAAAAGTGGAAACATATTTCAAAGGCCTCACCATACTTTTTGGCAGTGCCAATTAGTGCAATGTAATTATGTGCCCAAGTCCCACATTTTACATAATCCTTTTGGGCAGCTCAAATATTGCAAAGCTTTTTTTGTAAAAAGAAATAGCAAAAATAAAAAGGGGGAAAGCAAAAGAGAGAGAGAAAGCCCCCTGTCTCCTTTGGGCCACGTCCCACGTCCACCCAAGCCGGCCCAACACTTGCCTCCCCCGGTCGCCTTCTCCCTCTCCCGTACAACCGATCGGGGGCATGGCCAAGCGCGCTCCCACCGCACCTCCTCGCCGTCGACGAGGGCGATAAGGACCCCCTCGACGCCACGGGCTCCCCTCCCACTTGCTTTGCCACCCCACTCGCGCTAGTCCCTTCCCCTCGCCCGCTTTGCCTTCTCCCTCTCCCCACCAGATCCCCCCTCGAGCTCTCTCCCTCTCCACCGAGCGCATCCGTCGCCGCTCGCCGTCGCAGCCGTGGCCACCGGCGTCGTTCTACCCTTCCAAGGTGCCCAAGGACTCCGCCGGTCTCTGCCTCATCGCCCGGTGCTTCTCGCTAGAGCTGGCAAGCCCCGCAACACCGGATCCCCTTCTTCTTCCTTCCCGGGGCGTCGGACGCCGCCGTCATCGATTCGGCCTTCCCCTGCGCTCCTAAACTGCCAAGGGCCATCGGCGTGCCGCTCGGTGAGCCCCTCTTCCTTCCCCATCTCTCTGGTCGCTCTCGACGCCGCTTCTACTTCCTCCATGGCGCCCGAACGCGCCCGGCGGCATCGCCGGCGTGTCTCCGTTGGCCATTTGGTCACGGGCTGGTGCCCAAGCGCTTGCCGCATTGTGTAGTACCTCCGACGCCCTTTAGTTCGCACTTTCGCGCGCTGCTGCTACAGTTGCGTCGATCACCCAAAAGCCATCGCTGCCCCCACTCGTCGCCGGCGCAGTTCCGGTAACCCCCGAGTCCAACCGACCACACCACGCGACGCGACATCGAGTCCTCGTTCGAATGCAACAAACCGCGTGTGATTTGGTGTCTTGTGGCACATTTCCGAGAATCTCCGGCGATCTGCCGTCGTGCGCGAGCTCGCCGGAGCTCCTCCGGCGCCGCCGCTGACCTGGCAAGTGTGGGGCCCACCCTTGTGAGGCTGACCGTGGGCCCAAGCGCCTCAGTTGACCGTGTTGACTACGGTCATCACGGGCACTTTTCACCCCCTGTCACTGACTTGTGGGCCCTTGTGCTTAATTAAGATAATTAAGTTTTCAAACTAATCTGCTAATTAGAATACTCACTGACACATCGGGCCCACACCCCTAATTAACCCTGTGAGAATAATTAATCCACTATTAACCCACAGAGGCTGACATGTGGGTCCCTGTGGTCCCACTGGTCAGTTTGACCTGGTCAGCCGTCCTGTTGACTGCTAACATCACAGTGATGTCATGCTGACGTAGTATTCCTTTTCTGTTAAATAAATAATTCCAGAATATGTTTTAAACTTGCAAAACTCATAGTAATTAAACCGTAACTCCGATGAAAATGTTTTCTATATGAAAGTTGCTCAGAAAAACGAGACGAATCCGAATACACAGTTTGTTCATCTGTCACATGCCCCTAGCATGCTGAACATGGAACATTCCCCCTCCGTTCATCTGTCTGACGCAGGTCTAGAACCGGGAAAACATTCCCGGTTGATTTCTCGCTTCACCTTTATCATGTAGCCATATGTTAGGTCACACCCGGCACATCATATTGCCATGTTATGCTTTATGATGCTTTGTTTGCTTTATATTTATTGTTTCTTCCCCCTCTTCTCTTCGGTAGACCCCGAGATCGATGCTGCCCCTGTGATCGACTACGTCACCGACGAATCTTCTTCCTTTATAGCAGAGCTTCCAGGCAAGCCCCCCTTTGATCATCCCGATATCGCCCATTCCATTCTCTCATGCTTGCATTAGATTTTGCTACTATTATTGTTTGCTCCTATTCTTATGCATAGCCTGCTTTTGTAACCTGCTCATTGTACCTTACTTGCTTATCCTAAACTACTTAGTATAGGTTGGTTAGTGATCCATCAGTGACCCCCACCTTGTCCTTTTTGCCCCTGCTTCATCATCGAAGACTCGATCAACGGGATCGAAGACCAGGCCCTGGCACCGCACATCACTTTCCCCTTTTGTTGCTCGTCGCTGCAGAGTTACCATAGAGTGCCGATGGTGGAACCTCATACATCACACCTGATGAGATCTCTGTAGTGTAGCTATTCGGTCGTGGTCATCAAGGGTGATTCTGCCTTAACCACTTCCGATACGACTCTGTCGTGCAACCCCTCAAGTGTGAACCTCGAGGGTGGCTCCTCTTACGTTCACCTTGATGATTACATCGAGTGGAATCCGTCGAGGGTGACTCCTCAGGTTTTCCCCTTGGTGTTAGACACACGGTTACTATGGTTACTATGACTTTACACTGAACCATGTTACTAAAGACGGGTCGGCCCTGAGGGGTACCTGCCGTGGGTTTGTCACGACAGATGTCCTAGTGTAAGGACTTAGTCATGCGGCCATCGCAACGATATTAGCTTAAAGGGGTTAAAGCGGGACAAAGGACACATGGAGTTTATACTGGTCCGGCCCCTTTTGGTGAAGGTAAAGGCCTAATCCAGTTGGAGGTGGTATTGCTAGGGTTTCGATGACCAGGGAGCAAATACGCTTAGCCTGGCTCTCGATCTCTTGTTTCTTGTCCCTAAACCGCCGCCGGGTCGTCCCTTTATATACACAGGTTGACACCCCACGATTCATAGAATCCCGGCCGGCTCATAGACGTGTCCGGCTCGGTATGTACTCTTTCCTATCTTACAATACAAAGCATACACCTATGGCGGTTTACATCTATGGGCCCTAACCCGCCTCTGGGCTTTGGGCCTTCTTATTAAGTCTCCTTCGTAAGCCGCCATCTTCTATGTCTTCACGGGCTTCAATACTGGTAAATCATCATGAGTATAATCCGGCCCCTCCTGGGCGGTTTATACTCAATAGTTATATCCCCAACATTAGGCCCCAGGTTGATTTGAACTTGTTCATGTCAATCTTCAATACTTAGGAAAAATCTTTCTCCATTACCTTCGTGATAACGGGTAACTCGCCGTGGCATCATCTGTCATTAATTCTATACAAATCCAAAATCATACTTAATGAACCTCCGAAAAATCGAGGTGTCGGCCCTGCTACATATCCAATTTGGAACTCCTTGATTCTCGCACATGCCACTTATCCATTCACCTTATAAATAGGACCGAGGGTCCCTTTCACTCCCCCCCCGTGCCTCTTCGTCTCATCTTCTTCCTTGCGACGCCCTAGCGCTCGAGCTCAGCCGCCGCCGTCAAGCCTCACCTCTGCTTCAACGTTGGCCGCTGCGTCAACCTTATTGGTCCAGATCTCACTCACGCGCCTCCGTCGCTCCAGCAACCTCGATAAGTTCTTCCTCCTTCCCTCTTCATAGATCCCATTAGGGTTCGTTCGAGCTCATGGAAGTTCAACATTGTTCTTCCCTTGTTCTTCGCTGTAGCATGAACTCTTGATCCAAACTTGATATTTCCCTGTGCGGCAATAGCCATAGTCCTTCTTTCCTCATCAGAACATCTATTTTTAAGTAGAAAATCCTATCTGAACCTTTAAGTACCAATATTTAGGTCTGAATATATTTTCATTTTCTGACACATGGTAGATCCGAAATTGTGATATCCCTATGTGAAAACTGTTTTTCATCACTTAGTCATTTTCCAACTTCAGATCTATACTTTCAATATCCGTGTAGGCGGTTTAACTCAGAAAATAATAACCCGCCAGGTACCATTAGTCCCCTCTTAAACCGCCAATTGCTCATATCTGCAACTTGATAACATCAATCTCCAGTTTAATACTTTTGCATGCTTCAACACCTTTCTGCCTCTTAACCTTTAGCGGATTAATCATGAATCTTAAACCGGCACAAACCTTCTACCAGGTTATCGAATAAATGGCCAAGTCTTTTTATTCCTGCAACTGGGTTCAATCCCGGGTTACAGAAGAAAAACTGAATGGATGTGTTGCTACTGGCGCTTTAGCCAAAAAGGAAGTCATTCACTAGAGAGTCCCTGGTCCTGAAAATCCCCCTGAACCCAAGGAAGGGGAAGTGATCGTTTTTGTTGACCATCTGAGTCGAGGATTCAGCCCTCCCGGATCAAAAAATTTCCGTGATGTGCTTCATTCCTCCAACTTCACCCTCAAGATATTGGACCGAACTCCGTATCCAATATTTGCAATTTTCAAGTGTTCTGTGAAGCTTACCTGCAAGAGGAGCCCACAGTCGAATTGTCCAGAGATTTCTACTATTTAAACCGCCGTACAGAATTTGTGGACGAGCCCAATACTGAACTTGGCGGGGTGTTAATCCAAAAGAGGAAAGATATCAGCTTTCCTCACGCTAACCATCATAGCCATCCCGAAGACTGGAATCAAACTTGGTTCTATTGCCAAGATACATCTCCAGCTGGTGAGAATCCTCTGTCGGGTTACCGTGCTCACCGGCTTATCAGTACACATCCACTCCCCCAAAGACTCAGTGCAAAGGAACGGGCCAAGTATGGACCACAACTTTCAAAGTTCATAACCTTTGTTGCGAACGGTTTAACAGGCGTTGACTTTGTCCACTGCTGGGTGTCTTAGAGTATTTTGCCTTTAAGCCGTCACCCTGGTTTAATGTGTGAATACACAAGGGACGTGAAAGACCCTCAACGCCACATTGATATTCAACTGACTGACACCGAAGTTACTGAAGTCGTCAAGAAAATGTTGGATATACCGGTGGCCGAGTGCAGCAAAACAGGGCTTAGTCCCTTCTGCGCTTCAAATAAACCGCCAGCTGTAAGAACTGCACAACTCCTGCTTAATCCATATTTTTAATACTTCCTTATGATCTTTTCAACTTTTAACAGGGTGATGATCCATTCTGGAAGAAGAAACCGCAGGATAAACCGGCCAAAACACCTCGTGTCAAACCAAAGCTAACAAGAAGCCCGCCAAAAAGAAAACCGCCGAGTCCACCGGGTTAAACATTGACGATGACGATGATAATCATGAGTCAGAGGTAGAACTTGATTCACTTGGCTCCTTTTTCATACATCTCATTGACAATGACTTTATCAGGATGACGCAGAGGCTAGCCATGCTGGTGACGCAGAGGTAATTATTCTTTCCTCCGACTCAGAACCTCTGCCAACTCCGGAAGCCCGTCAAGCAAACCGGAAAGTAAGATTTTCTCACCCTCTAGCTCACTTGGATCCA
Source organism: Aegilops bicornis (assembly GCA_021605145.1). Classification (NCBI taxonomy): domain Eukaryota; kingdom Viridiplantae; phylum Streptophyta; class Magnoliopsida; order Poales; family Poaceae; genus Aegilops; species Aegilops bicornis. The sequence goes on along the minus strand of CM038673.1, from coordinate 467,268,914 downwards.
AACTTTCTTTTGAAGAAACAGCAACACGAAGCTCGCCGCACAACCCAGCATAGCGGCCATGTGGTAACTTCCTCCCATTTACCGAACACACCGGTTCGTAAACGCCGCCCAGAGGTCTCTTATACTTCTGACACATATTATCCCAAGGCGGGTTATTTCCGACAACCTCTTAATCCGTCTGATTCAAATTATCAGGGAACTTCTCATTCTTTTTCTGCCGAGTCAACAGGAACACAAATTCCGACCCTCAAAACGGTTCCTGGGTGAGCATATTTAATTGACCCTTCATATCTTATACTTGATCTTTATACTGACCTGATATACACTTATTATTTTCAGGGCCCAAGCCAGAGCCAATAAAAAGGCCAAACTGAATAAACCGGCTGATGACAGCATTCCAACTGATCCGGAACAAACCCCGGAACAGTCTAATCCAAATACTGAAGCTATTCTTGATGATCAACCACCGCAAGATCATGAAACCTTAGATGAACATATGGAAGTTGATCCAATGATACATGCTGATAAACCGCCGAGCCCAGCTAAAGCTGCTGATAATAAAACTGACGATGTTGTAGTCACTGGTGTCATCTATACAACCTCAGTAACCCCTAATTACGTCACAAAACATAGCGCCAAAGAAGAATTTTCTGCTGTTGACAAAGGCAAGTGGAAGGTAGACTTGGAAAGCTATGCCCACCTCAGCGCCCAAGATATTCACTCTGGTTTTTTAAACCGTTTGTACACAAGCCGTGACTATGAAGCTGGTTTACTGAATCTGATGAAGGATCGATATGAGGTAAATGTTGTTAACTCTGCATGAATATTCTTCCCTTAGCCGCCAAGTTTATTGGACATAAAAGAATAGAATGTTCTATAAATTTCCAAGAACCCTGTAGATGAACTCCAGTAGCCCCCAAGGGCCGGTTTATACTATCAATATGAACCAGGACATGTAGAATAACAACCCTTTGATTTTTCCTGTGTATCCCCTAAGGGCCGACTTAACAAATATGTGAAGTTGGGACTAATCATGCTGTAAGGCTCAAAATTCTTGTTTAGGACCTTCGTAAACCAGTGAATCACTGTAACATCCCAAAATTCTAAATTTTGGAATGTTATAATAAATAAATAACTTAGAAAACTGCACGTGCGGCCCATAATTATTTGTCGCCCACGAGCGCTTCATAGTGGCATCGGGCGCCCCATCATTTTATTTTTCTTCTCTCCTACATGGGCAAGGCCCAGCCAGCCTTTTCAATTTTTACTTTGGCCGAATTTTGTTTTTTTAATAAAAATTACAGCGCTCGGCCGGCTGAGGCCTTTAGGCCGAGGTGTTTAGCCTTTTTCTTCTCTATTTCGTTTATTTTCGTCTATGTTTAGTCCCACATTGCCTAGCTTTTGACCTCTAAGCCTCTTTTCCACCTATAAATATAGATCCATAGAGCCTCCAAAAATCATTCGATTCTGGTTAAATCAATATTTTGGTTTGACTAGATTTATTAAAGAAAAATTATTTCTTTTCTCCGGCGGGACTTCTGGAAATTGTCTTTTCTCTCCGAAGTCGTTTTTTCTCTATTTTATAAAGGTATCTTTCTTTGTTTTTTATACTTATTTCTAGACTAGTACAGTAGAATAATTAGATTATCAATTAGTCTCTGTATATATACATTAGACTTTTAGCCGTAGTTATTTTTCTTCCGTAAAACAGCTTGACCTGATTTTTCAAATAGCCATAACTTTTTATTCGTTCATCCAAATTAGATGAAACCAGCGCCTATAGTTTCGTCTTGTTTTCACCTATGCAATGAACCTATCACATCAACTTTCTGAAATTTTCAAATTTCGAAATTTGTTCAGATTAATATTCAAACTTCTTTTGATCATAACTCGAGTTTTATAACTCCGATTTAATTGATTCTTTTTGCTAATCGAAGCTCTTGACCTAAACTTTCTGATAAGGACAAATTCACTTAATTTCGGTACTGTTAGAAATTGTTTTCTGTTGCAAGAGTTATTTGCTTGGTTTTGATGTTTTCTGAATATTCTTCTTTGTTCTTTCCAATCTTTTGAGTGATTGCTTATGCGTGGTTACTACTGCTTGCTTACGCTAGATTGACCGGAGTGTGACGAGTAGAACTATCAGGAGTTATGAGTGCGAATCATTTTCATCAACAGTACAGGCAAGTTCACACTTTGATCATATTCCTTTCATACCCAGTTTTATGCATTAGTTTCAATCCTCAAACGTTGCATGGTTAGGACTTGATAACATATGGGTATTGAGAAGTAGTTGATGAGGTAGAAACCTATTGTCCTGCATTCAAACCTTAGGAGTTACTTCTACGTTATGCTTATACTGCTATGATATGCTCGTAGACGTGGTTTGGGTGAGTGAATCCATGACAGATGTGAGATTGTTAATTAATGGTTAACTTAAGGTGGCAACTTTAATACACATCTGGGTGAAATGGTAGGGGCACCCTGGAGCACCCAATGGTCTGCCCGGGCACCTGGAGAACCCAGTGCTTGCCCAAGGGGATCCTGGAGGAACCGTGTGATCATCCTATGAAATGCCACCCAGGCTCAAAGGGATCATAAGATTATTCATGCTAGAAACTTCCGTGTGCAGCCACAAGCTATTATGGGCTCTAGCATAGTTGAGTATGTTGCATGACCTCTTCCAGTGGTAGGCTAGCAGATGTAGGGGATGTAGGTTGGTACTGTCTACCCAGGGTTAGAGTTAATGCTTCTGAAAGACTGTGTCTCGTTCATCTGTGTCTCAAACACCATGTAGTGCGAGAAATCCAATGGAGGAGATCGAGTCTTGTTGGGAAAAGTGCGCAAACCTCTGCAGAGTGTACAAACTAATCTTGATTAGCCGTGTCCCCGGTTATGGACATCTTGAGTATCTGGTTCTTGGATTATCATGTTGATCTCAACACTTTATTTAATTAATTTTATTGGGTTAATGATTATTATTTTGGGATTGAGTTGGAGGAACCTTCTCAATATTAATCAACCAACTTTGTAGTTAAATAAAATATATTCGCTGCAAGAGGGAAAAATTGGCTTTTCAAGAAAAACATTATAACCATAGAGCCTCCACCAGCCATATATGCATGTAGTGATAGCTATGATTCATCATTATCCTATGGTGTGAATTTGCCAGTACATTCAGTGTACTGACCCTTTGTGGCTGCAATATCTCATGTTGCAGGATTTCTTACGACGAGTAAGTGATACGTTAGGGTTACAATTTCTACACTCAACTTTGCCATTGGTATTGATGGGAATCAGCAACCTTATTGTTATTTTCGCTATTTGGATTGAGGTAATAGTATTTGTGTTACTTTACACATGTGATTTACCTCTGTTATAAATCCTCGAGTACTGTGTGTGTCAGCATACCGATCCAGGGATGACACTTAAGCACAGAGACTTGACCGTCTGAGGTTAGGTTGCTACAATCACCAAACTGATAGTGGAATAAAAGTACATAGCTTTAACTGGAGCAAATATGCATTAGCCCCCAAGTGTCAAGAATAATACTTGTATTGAGCTTGGGACTTGTAAAAACTTTTGATAAGAAGCAATAGACATTAGCCCCCAAGTGCCAAGTATATTACTTGTTATGTGCTTGGGACTTTGAACATGCACTGTCATCTCATAAGTTGCTTATCTCTTGCAGGCTGAGCTTATCAAGAAGGAATCCCAAATCGCGGACCTTCAAGAAAATATCAAATCACAACAAGCAGAGACTTCCAAGGCCAAGGATGAACTGACCAGTGCCTTAGCAGTAATGGAAAAATTGAAGGAACGCTTCAAAAACGAGCGGGTAGGTTGGGATATAGAAAAGTCAACTCTGCTTAAGCGGACTGAGGATGCTGAAACGGCCCTTAATCCGGTAGCAGAGGAGCTGACTGGCTTGAAACAACAAATAAATGCCATGACTGCTACTGTTTTTGGTAAATAGCTTCTTCATAAGCTTTAAACGTGTATTATCTAATAAACTGCCTGTTTAGAGACGTTTTTGATGATGCAGGAACCAGCATTGCTCATCTTGGCTCAGATATGCGTCAAAAACTGAAAGCTGCCTATACGCTTATAGAGCAGTTATATACCGGCGTACAGCGGGTTATCTGCATAGCTTCCCATAACAAACCACCCCCAACCTTGATCAAGGAGACGTTGGAAAGGTTGGCGATGATGCCTGCCCGGTTTGAAGAACTAAAGAAATCAGCTGACAGGGCAAGGTGCTCTTACTGCACTAACTCAGGCCAAAGACTGGATATCTGATCTTGATCCGGCTGATTTGGGAAATGGCTACCCGAGCATAAAGGAGGACGGGTGTCACAGCCCTAGCTTAGCCTTTGCTTGTCCTTGCATGATCATCATGTCATCATGTTAAATTTTCTCAGGAAGTTGAAATGGGGATGACAGAACCCCCAGCACCCCCCTGAAAACAACTAGGGTTTACTAAAATATTTTTCAATGAACCTGAAATGCCCTTCTAAAATGTTCATCATCTTTGCCTTAGTCTAGAACCTCTGCCAAAAATGGTTCACATTTTTCTAGGATAACATTGGGTCACTGAATTAAATCATACTCTGTTTGCATTTGGGCATTTAAATGCTATATAATATTTTAAATGTCCAAATAATCATGAACCAAAATGTTTACAGTTGGAAATATTCCAAACAGTGGGCTTGAGAAGTTTCATGATTTTTGAGTTAGTTTTAGTATTTTAATTAAAGCCCTAAAATTACAGAAGAATTAGAAAACGGAAATAAAAAGGAAAGGACAGAAAACCTACCTAACTTACTCCAGCCCATTTGGCGCTCTGACTGACCAAAGACATGCGGCCCACTAGCCCACAAGAAGTCATCGCCAACCTCCCGCCAAAGCAGGCAGGTTGTTGCCTGTTGCTCGCGCGCTGCCCCTGGCCACCTCGTGCTTCTGTCGACGCCCTGGACGGCTCCAGACGACGCCACGCGCCCCCTGACCTCTCTCTCTCTCACGCCTGCAGCTCCTCCCCTCCTCTGGCTCCCTTCCCCTCTCTTCCCGAGTGCACCAGATGGCGCCGCCGTGCTCTGCCGCGGCCACCGGCCACCCCACGCCTCGCCGACGCGCCCAGAAGCTCCGCCACTTCTTCCTCGACCACCTCACCAAGCCACGCCCCGTCGGAGCCCCCCGAACGTCTTCACCGAGCTCATCTTCGACCTCCTGACGACGAGATCACCTCCGCCGCCCCGCTCGCTTCTGACCTCCCCCGAGCCCGCTGAGCAGCTCATCGCACCCACCGTGAGCCCCTGCTCCTGCTCCCCCTCTCCGTTTTCCCCTCATGCGCCGTAGCCGTCGCCTCGCCTGCAACCGAACATGCCGCCGCCCGCGCTCGTCTCCGGTGATGCTTCGGTGACCATTAGATCCCGGGCATGCGCCCATTGAACTCACTGCACCACGTAGACGTCGTAGGTGCTAAATGCACATTGCCACGGCCACCGCAACCGCGTCCCCGCTCGCACCTAAACTCTGATGGCCGCAACCGAGCTCGTCGTCGTTGACTCCAGCCACCCCAGGCCCAGCCACAGCCACCAACGGACGTGCCGTTGCGCCAGCTACTCGTAGAGCCCAACGGCGCCTCGAACGGTGCCCTGTAGGTGAAATCCGAGGTGCCCCTCCGCATCTGGCGTCACTGGCGTCGAGTCGCCGGTGGTTTTGACTCGTTTGACCGAGGTTTGACCACTAGTTTGACCCCCTGGGTCTATGACAATTGGGACCCGCCTGCTAATTAAGTTAGGATTAGGACTAACTAAAAATTAGTTAGACTAATGACACTGACACGCGGGACCCACTAGTCAGGTTTGACCTGGACCGTCCCTGTTGATCACGACGCGTCACTCGGCGCACCATCGACGCAATAAAGCATTCTTGGATTTATTCTTATATAGGAAATTCCAGAAAATGCTACAAACTTCAAAAATTCATAGAAATTAATCTGTAACTCCAAATGCAAAGATTTATATATGAAATTTGATCAGAAAAATCCAATATTTCCATCTGTACTGGTTTCATGCATATTAGAACACTTTAACCTTTCTTTTTAGGTGAAACAAGTTAATGCACTAATATGACCTCTTATTTTGGGTTTGCATTTGAATCCTTGATTCAAATGAACTCAAACCGATCTGTTCTAAGTTGCATTAGCCAAAACACACTCATTTTGCCATGTCATTGCATGCATCATATTGTTGCATATTGCCATGTGATTATTTTGTTTCGATGTGTTCTTCGTGGTAGGTTCTGTCTCCGAGGATATTCACGAGTATCCAACTAAAGGGAACATAAGGCTCTTTTTACTCCTTTACCTTATGCCCTTCCTATATGAGTCAGCCTCTTTTCTTCTACGGGGATTAAGAACTAGGCCTTCTCATCTATCTATCAGGATGACGAGTTACTATGATAGAGACTTATGGGATTGATGGATTTAAGCCCAGTTCAGTTTCTACTACTTCCGTGGGTTCATAGTTGGTCTTGGAACCTTGATATTATGATGTTGAGTGGTTATGCCACCATTTTGCAGGATTTCTCAAATCTTTTTGAGCATTTACAGCCGTTATCTCAGTCCGAGTCATCCTGTGTTTCTAAACGATCGATGCATTTGCAAATTCCTTCTTACCATTACGAAGTTCCTTTGTGCGGATCAACCACACTAACCAGTGTGTTGAGTTACTTCATTGCCTCGGCATTTGTGTTGGAGCTATTATTATGACCCTAGGTGTCTAGAGTATCACCTAGTAACCTAGCCATGTTTTGTGTTCCCAGTGTGATGATTCTAGCCGCCATTCTCGAAAGCATCCCGTGATGCCATTTAGTTAGTAGGTATTCTATTCCTGGGTTTTGAACCCGAGATTCACTCCACTCACCTCCTGTTGATAGTGTTTGCTAGTTCCTTTAGGATATTAGTAACCTTTGCGATAGTCCTCGAGGTCCGTGGTATTTATTTCTTCCAACTACTATGAACTACTTATGGCAGAAGTTCCTCGTTGAACCGAAAGATCACAACTAGAGTGCTCTTGGTGAGTTCCAGATTCTATGTTGTTACTCTGCCAGTTCTACCTTTCTGCATGGGTTATCCGGAAGGAACCTCTTGAACATGGTTCGACATACTAATCTATGCATCCACAACTCAGAAAATCATATGTTCTTTTGAGTTGTCCCTCTTTAGCTGTTTTCTGGCCCTCATCTATCAATTGATAGTCAGGAATAGTTGTGCATTCATGTTCATCGATGCCTACTATTCTTGTGGCCGTCAAGCCATTCTATTCCAGAATGACTAGGAGAAACAAACTCCAGTACCTCGTCCATCTCTGGGATTGGGTCAAAGAAGTTGTATTCCGCAGATCAAAATGCCAATCCAACTTTTGTTCTGTTCTACCTTGGAATGTTGCCTCCTTATGTCAGGATTGTCATGAGAATTGCACCACCTCTTATGAATTCTTGACGCAATGATACTTCTTACTGAAAGTGCTAGTTATCGACTAGAGGGGGTGAATAGGCGATTTTTATGAAAGTCTTCAAAACATGAGAGTTTCGAAGACAAACAATAGAAATGAACCTATTGATATGCGGCGGAAGGTAAACTACACTAAGCAACCCATAGTCAAGTATGCAATGAAGTGAAAGCACGAAGACTAATAGCAGCTACTCCCTCCGTTCCCAAATAATTGTCTTTCTAGCCACCTAAAATGGACTACAACATACGGATGTATGTAGACATGTTTTAGAGTGTAGATTCACTCATTTTGCTCCGTATGTAGTGACTTGTTGAAATCTCTAGGAAGACAATTATTTAGGAACGGAGGGAGTAGGTAGTAAGGATCAGGATGGAAGATGGTATGAAGCCAAACAACGATAGTAGTCACATAGTGAAGACCAATAGGTAAAGCAAACGGGCAATGACTTCACGAAGACAAACTTTAAGTAATGAGAGGGAGAGGATAGAACCAGTCACTTGTTGAGGACACAGGATTTGTTGGACCTGTTCCAGTTGCTGTGACAACTGTACGTCTGGTTAGGGAGGCTGAGATTCAACTCAGAAGACCGCGTCTTCACCTTATTCCCCTTGAGCTAAGGACACCCAGTCTTCGCCCAATCACTCTGGTAAGTCTTCAAGGTATACTTCCAAACCTTCACAGACTTCGTTCACCGGCGATCCACAATGACTCTTGGATGCTCAGAACGCGACGCCTAACCGGCTGGAGGATTCACAGTCCTCAAGTGTAACAAGTCTTCAGATCACGCATACAGGAAGACTTCAGTGATGCCTAACACTCTTTGGCTCTGGGTGTTTGGGCTTTGTCCTCGCAAGGATTTCTCTCTCTCAAAAGCTTTGGAGGTGGGTTGCTCTCAAACGACAAAAGCCATGCACTAACTCTAAGCAACCACAAATTTATGGTGTAGGGGGTGGGCTATTTATAGCCACTAGGCAACCTGACCTGATTTGTCCGAAATGACCCTGGGTCACTAAGGAACTAACACGTGTTTCAACGGTCAGATTTCAAACACACGCGGCAATTTTACTTGGGCTACAAGTAAAGCTGACTCATCCAGCTCTGGATAAGATTTGCTCTCATTGTCTTCGCTCAAAGACATAGGATTTTGGTTGAGCATCACTTGACCACTCGACTTTGTTCATCGGGACCCCACTTAACAGTACGGTGGTTCCTACGACTCAACAAAGAAGAAAAGGAAACAATGAAACAACTAAGTCTTCGCGCTCCATAGTCTTCATGCGATGCCTTCTCATGTCATAGTCTTCAATGTGAATATCTTCACATGCCACCTTTGTCTTCAATGTCTTCATACATTTTTAGGGGTCATCTCCGGTAGGTAAACCGAATCAATGAGGGACTACTACCTGTGTTATCCTGCAATTCTCACAAACACATTAGTCCCTCAACCAGTTTGTCGTCAATACTCCAAAACCAACTAGGGGTGGCACTAGATGCACTTACAATCTCCCCCTTTTTGGTGATTGATGACAAACTGGTTGAAGTTTTTAACGGGGATAAAAGTATGTGAAATTGTAAAGGATAAAGGTATTGTCTTCATAAGTAGAAAAAGGCTCCCCCTGAAGATGTGCATATAAGTAATTTGCTTTTGGAATGCAAATGCACATGGCAGGTTGTACTTGTGGAGATTCTCTTCAACTTATGAAGACATTTCATCATGCATGATTTGATATAGCAAAGATAATGACATGCATAATAAAAAATGGACGTCTGCAAAATGACTAAGTGCGGAATTTATCATCGCACATGCGGAATTTATCATCGCATCACAGAATAGCAGAAAACGTAGCAGACGACCATCAAGTTTAAGTGTTACAACTCAAAGAACCAAATGTATCAAAAGCGAGAGTTGTAAACACTAGGCAAAATATAAAGCAACCGCCCATATGGACCCGCTTGAAGACTATCAACTCATATGCTTCTCCCCCTTTTGTCAGTAAGGACCAAAAAGGTTTGAAGACATAGAGCCTCTACTCGTTCCCAGAAGGAGTAGGAGAAGATGCAGGGTCGGCATCGGGGTTTGGCGGTGCAGACGAACTTGGTGCAGTGTCGATACCCGCTGAAGTTGGAGGTGGTGAAGTAGCATCATCTTGATCATCGATCACCCTGTCATTCACCGTTGCAGCGGAGGAGGAATAATCAGAGTCTTCAAGAGACGGAGTTCGACGCAAGACATCATTCCTTGGAGGAGTGGAGTCAAACTTGAATCTTTCAGTGAAGCCATCGTCTTGAAGATCTCGCTTCAAAGACTCAAAGCAATGTCAAACTCTTCCATGACCTCCGACAGGTTTCATGTGTAACAAAGGCATTCTTGGTGGCAAGATTGCGAATGCGATTGACGTCCACCAAGTGGCTTTGCATCTGTCGCTTTAGCCAGAAGTGATGCTTATCCTATTGCTGATGCACGGCAATGAGAAGTTCTCGGTCATTGAGAACACGAGATCGCTTCCGAGGCCTTTGAGCAATAGTGCTTTCAGTGGCTTCTGTTTGAGCACGGTGAGGTAAGCATGTGTTGCCAGCCAAAGGATAAACACGAGTGACTGCCTGGACTCCTTCAATGGGTTGCGTGAAGCTTTGGTGATCAGCATTGTGAAGACAAACAGGTTCTGGGTATATGGCTTCAACTGACATATCAACCTCTGGCAGAAAGATCAGATGGTTGCGAGAAGAGGGCTGATAGTTGATAGCTGAGTGTAGCTTGATGAGGCGCATGACCCACGGAGCGTAGAACTTCAGTCCAAAGAGATCAGAGCCAGATGCAGCCAACTGCCTGATAAAGAAGTCTTGAGCATTAAAGCCGATGCCATTGAAGATATAAAAGACCAAAGTCTTCATTGCTCCTTCAAGTTTTGCTGCTGAAGAATGTCCTTTGACAGGCCATAGAGTCCGCATGATAATATGATAAATAGTGCGGGGTAGATACTTGAGGTCTTCGACAAAGAATTCCTTTGGGTAATCAGCATCATGGGGCAGAGGCTTCATCATGCTCAGCATTTGGCTCATGTTGGGCTCTGACTTGTGGAAGATACTCTCCAAAGCATTGCGGTGAAGCTGACAACCGAGTTCATATAATTCTCCCGAGTGGGCAGGCCGGTTAGCTCGATGATGTCAAAAGCTTTGGCTTCATGATGGACATTGCCTGTCATCCACTCAAGGACCCAAGTCTCCGGATCCCTGTTGTATCCGCGAATGCGGAGGGTAGCATAAAATTGAAGCAGAAGCTCTTCATTCCAATGCTCCTTATCAGTCACAAAGTTCAGCAATCCAGCATCACTAAGCGGTCAAGGGCTTCTTCAAGGCAAGGCAATCCAAAGAATGGCTTCACGGTCAAGACGCATATGAGGGAAGATGCGCCCTTGATCATAAAGAACACATGAATAATAACTGCGCTACTGATAGCTCCAGAACCGATCTGATGAAATCCTTGGCTTTGAATACGGGTTCTTGGCGCTATCAAAGAAAGTGTTGTGCGTAATGAAGCCATTTGCATTGAAGGACCCCGGTGAAGTGGTAGTACACAGAGCACAGGCGGTCTTGGCTTAGGCTTCTGGACATGTGGCCTGTGCTCGACATGATAGTCAAATTGTGGACCAGAAGCAGGAGGAGGAACCAGAATAGGCCATCTGACAGTGACCAGCTGACCATAGTTGTATGCTTGCTCAATAGTATGTGGCCTGGGAGGCGATACAGAGCAATGGCGGTGGCCGCTGATTTACATCAGTGCAGATTGACTTCGTGTGCTATCGCCGGGCACCACATTGACTTCAGGCGCCACATTAGCTTCAGCCATGACAACATCATAGGCTTCAGTGTTGGTGTTGGTGGTCGCCTCAATGTTGTTAACCTCCACTTGAGTAGCTGGAGGGTCAGACACGTTCTCCTCGAGAACAACTTGGTTGGTTGGGGGTGTAGCAACACGTGCTTCTTCTTATCTTGGTTCTTCTTGGTCATCGGCTGATGCAGCCGGAATATCTTCAGCCATATTGGCTTCTGTCTCGGGGTTGTTCACAGTTGGAGAGGCTCCAGGAAAGACTTGGCGTGAAACAGATTGGCGCTCTTCTCCTTCTGGAACACTTGACAGAGTGACCTGTGGCCTTGGTCCTTTGCGAAGCCTGCGGAACGCTGGCGACACTTGTGGAGATGGAGTAGGTTGGGCCACAAAGTCTTCATCTTCAATCACTGGAGTGGTGACTTGAGTTGGGGGAGTAACAGGTGTTTCTGCTTGACGGGGGGAGTCTTGTGGGTGATTATCCCATGAGTCATCCTGAGCAATTGGCGTCAATGGACGACCAATGCTGATGAGTTTGCTGTTTGTAAGAACAGGCGATGATACCACGTTGTGCTTAATCTGAGGAAGGACTTCATCATCTTCAACATTGTCATGATGACCAATGTCTTCAGCTGCGGTGGGGTCAACAGCTGGAGTGTCTTTAGCTTCAGGAGCCTCTGTGGAAGCAGGCTCATGAACTATCATTCGACATTCTTGTTGTGTAGATTCAGGACGAGCAACAGAAATCGGCTCGACTACAAGGGGCTCTGTGGGAGCAGCCCGATCTCTCTTCTTGGTCTTGTGCTTCTTGGTGGGTGGAGCATCATCAGTGGTGTTCTTGGTCTTGCACTTTCTGGCCTTGGCTTCAGCTGCCCTTGTCTTATGAAGCTCTGAAGCCACTGTGGGGACCTTAGGCTTCACGCCTGTCATGCTGGCTGGGAAGAAAATGTGAGGTTCTTCCCGCCTGGATGGTTCAGCTTGGTCCACAGCTGGCTTCTTCTTCTGCTTGCCAGCCATCTTAGGGTGGATGCCAGGACGCCCAAGTTCCTTGCACTTCTCAGCTTCATTGTGAGCTTGAACACACTTGGCAGCGAGAATCTTCATGCGCTCACGAGAACCTTTGGCTTCATCACGTTTCTTGTGAAACGCTTCCTTGAGCTCATGCAGCATGACCTTGAAGTTACGGGCGACGCCACGCCGAAGCTTGGCCATGTGCTTGTTGAACTAAGCCTTTTCATAATCGATCTTGTGCTTCAGCTCAACAATTTTCTGAGCAAGAGCCAGCTCAGGAGCAATGGCGCCATGGAAGGAGACGCTTAGGCCAATGGGAAGTTGTAGATCGTCAAAGCTGAGATTGGGGGTGTCAAACCACTCATCAATGAAGTTGTTCAAAACTTCCACATCAAAGAGAGGCAAATCATTGAAGATTTCCGCCTCTTGCTTGCTCTTTATCAGCTGCTCAAGAGCGTCATCGACCAAGATCGCCGCCACTTGATGCCAATTAATGGCGTCATTCTCGTTCCTCGGAACAGCGGCGGGGTCGAGCTGGACTAGTGGTGTGCATAGGCTTCTTTTTCTTCTTCTCAGACTTGGAGATGCGCGAGAGATCTTCAGACTGCACACTTGGTGCAGGAGGAGCAGTGGCCAGAGGCTTCACTCATGAAGCTTTTGGTGCAGGGGAAGTGTCGTGGTTTTGTCACGGCAGATGTCCTTAGTGTCAGGACTTAGTCGCGAGGCCAACGCATCTATGTGGTAGCTTGAGAGGGGTTGAGCGGAATCGAGAGACGCAACACAAGACAGGGATTTAGACAGCTTCGGGCCCCGGGAAACATCATCCGGTAAAACCCTACATGCTGTTTGAGGCTAGGTCTCATTATCATCACGAGGGAGTCGCCGTAAACCGGCTCTCCTCTTTGTGTCTAGCCCTAAGATTGTTTCTTCTTGCTTGTAGCTTGTCCCTCTTTGGGAACCCTGCCCCTCCTTATATATGAGGAAAGGGCGGGTTACATGTGGAGTCCTATTAGGACTAGGACTAGCCTATCTTGTATTACAAGTCGGATACAAGTCCATGTCTTAGCTCCTTGTAAGACAAATATTCCTCACGCCTTTCCTCTTAAACCGCCCACCGTAGTTGAACCGGCCTTCATGAACCGTCGGTCAGGCCACGGGTCTTGCCGCTCCTCGACCCGCTTTGGGATTACCAATGAACCATAAACCGCTGGTCGCCATGGAACCGCCAAGTGTCGCTGGTTCTTCGTGTAAATCGCCAAGTCCGATTGGGTTATACTTCCGCCGGTTTACACATGGGTATATCCTCGACATTAGCCCCAGCTTTAATTTGGATTTATCCATGTTAAATTGATCCTGTGAAATAAACACAAGAACAAACTTGACAGATTATGCTCCGGTTTAAGAATTCTTGTAAACCGGCATCTGATCATCCTTAAATCCTTGTCATTTCCTCCTTATATAAAATCCGGTTTAATAGGCCAGCTTCATAATCAACTTGCTGACATTGGTTTCTCATAGAAAATATATTGTGAAGGATAACTCCTTTGATTCAACTCCCAATGCTTAAACACAATATCGGTCCTTGAAATATTCATCCAATCTTCAGCCGGTTTAAGGACGTAAAACTTGCCGGTTTATCATTGCCAAGATCACCGGTTTATAAATATTGATGGTACCGGGTCATGATTGTTGCAGACATCGGTTCATGATTGTTTGCCAACGTCGGTTCATGATTATTAATGACGCCGGGTTGCAGCCACAGGGCCATAATGATTGGTGACGCCGGATCAACCTAGTTTGCTCAATCAGAGAATTTGAAAATATTTCCTTGATAATAATATAATATCTGTAGCCCCCAAGTCTTTGAGCAGAACAAAGTGGTAGCTTAAGACTTTTGCTTCAATATAAATACTGCCACTTTCAAAGAAATCCGTGTTGTTCATCCCAAAGTGACTAGCAAAACTGAATACTCCATACTATGTAGCCCCCAAGTGCGGGTTGTCACGCTGCTTGCGACAACACAGGACTTGTAATTGTCTTATACTCATAAAAACTTCCACCAGTGTAGCCCCCAAGGGCCGGGTCATTATGTAATTAATGAGCAGGGACTTTGTAGGTGTAATCATGTAGATCTGAGCAATGATGTGTAGCCCCCAAGGGCCGGCTCAGTAAGATAATATTAAGCTGGGACTTGATATATACTTCAATGAAAATAACATCATATGATGTAACCCCCATCATGGGCTTGAATCCACGTCCATAAGGTTAAGAGCCTTGTGCTTTACCAATCGAAAGCGATGGACCCTTCAATATAATGGATTTAACCTGTGTACCTTGAGTTGTTTGACAGAGCAATTGGTAGCCCCCAAGGGCGGCTCATTATAATGTGATGAGTCGGGTCTTCAATAATATGAGCAAAAATGACTTTGCATTAGCCCCCAAGTGTCATAGTGCATGCTTGCAGCGACATGAGACTTGCATATTTGATGTAATCTCAACTTAAATAACGTAGCCCCCAAGTGCCGGGTTGTAAGCCTGCAGCAACTCGGGACTATTCCTTCAATTGTAGAATAAATCATATCCATTAATAATATGATAACCATTGCGCTAAAAGCGACTTTGAAAACCTCAATTATAATATTGGGTATTGATAACCATAATAAAAATCCAGCCATGTTGGCTACTAAAGATAACATAATCTGGTATGAAAAAACCTTATTCATTCAATACCATAATGAAAATTCAGCCAAGTTTCCCTAATTGAATAATATAACCCAATGATTTATAAGCGCATGATTACAATGGCGCAATCCAAATAGGTAATCTTGGCGACTTATAGTCCAAAGCCGGGCCGGGTTAACAAACACCGGATAATTTCTCATCATATCTTGGCGACTTATCGTCTTAAAGCCAGGCGGTTTAATAAACACCGGATAATTTATCATCATGCTTTATTCAACCTGTCTCTGCATACAACAAGTTTAAAGTGTCTGGCGGTTTACCACCGGACGGGTCATAATGCCCAACAGATAACCCAGGTTTATAACCAAGGCTGCACTTTAAGAATAATCAATGAAATATATCATACTTGTGACATTGAATCACATCATTGGTTTACCAATTTTTTTGTAGTAAGGGTGATGACCCCAATCTTGAGTAATGATAACTCCTTTCATACTGTGTCGGTTTATGATAAAACCGTACCGGGTTGTGATAAACACCGGTTTAACCATATATAATATTGGCGACTTATAGTCAAACCAGACCGGGCGGATAGTCTCCGGATTATGATTTGATCATGTACTGACAATTTGTAATTGAAAGTCAAGCCGGGTTAATGAACACCGGTTTACTCCATATATAAGATGGTTAAATTCAAACCCGGGCAAATAGTCTCCGGATTAGGATTTGACCGTGTTCCGTCAATTTGTAATTGACAGTTTGAAACGGATTAATAATGTCGGTTTGAAAACACAACAAAAGAAATAATTTAAAAGAGAACAAAATTCAAGCAAAGGCAAATATAAAACCATTGCAAATGAGGCTTTGAGCCGATCAAGAGGCATTACCATGGTCGGACACGACCAAGCCCCCAAAAGGCGTAGCTATGGTTCGAGTCAGCCAGGTCCCCAAATGATGCATTGGCATTATGCCGATCAAGAGGTGTAGCGATGGTTCGGGTTCGACCAAAGCCCCAAGTGATCTTTGTGGCACTAGGCCGATCAAGAGGCGTGACTATGGTTCAGACGTGACCACAAGTCCCCAAGTGATCTTGTGGCTTTTCGCCTAACAAATGGCGTTGCTATGGTTCGGACACGACCAAGGCCCCCAAGTGATACTGTGGCATTGCGCCGATCAAGAGGTGTGACTATGGTTCAGATATGACCAAGCCCCCAAGTGATCAATAATATGATAAGCCAATAAGGCATGATACCCATGTTTGAACCGCGCATCATGGCAGCAGGTCCTCTTTGGCACCCTTTAACTTTTGCAAGAGATAAATCCTTCTTGAACCGGGATTTTGAACCGGATATTGAGAGCTTCAAAGCTTTGTGGGAGATATCTTCCCCTTGAACCGGATGTTAAACCGGATACTTGAGAGCTTCGGTGAGACCGACTCCTTGAGCCGGATTTTAAACCGAATCCTTTACGATGATCCGAACTTCTTGCTTGAGCCGGGATTTTGTAACTGTCATATACTTATTAAGCGGAAATTTTCTCGACGGCCTTCAAATAATGTGAGCCTCCGGACCGGGTTATCTTTCCCTCCATCGTCACGGGGTTCTTAAATTTCTTGGCAAGATTTGCTTAGTCATGTCATCATAGCCCCGAAAGTGTCAAGGTGACTCGAGGAGTTGGCTTGAAACTCTCCATATTTGGCCGCGATATAAACCGGCATAACTTGTATATCATTGGTGTTGATAACACGATGTGAATCCACAGAAGGTTGTGATGACTGCGGCGGGTTATAAATGATCCCGTATGAGCCGTGGTCGACCTTTCGGCCAATGGTTCCTTCCAATGGCGATTTAAAGTTAACCAGAGGCGTAGTGGCGGCGACTTGTGCGCTTGCCCATTGAGCCATGCGGTGTAGACGGCGGTTGATAGTATATGATAATTTGCCTCCATTTTGAAAGAAAACCGGGCTACCCAAGCTGTGACTTGCTCATGCGAGGCAGTGCGGCTGGTATGTTGATGTAGACCAGGCCGCAATAAATGGACGGTAGAGACGTCCACAGTATTAAAGGTGGCTTGGACAGATGAACCGGCCACGGTGTTGTAAACCGGCGCGGACAGGCAAGTTAATCACATCGTTTTGATGTAGTGAACAATTGTCCTGATGTGCCAGGCCGGAAATAATCCGCCATGAAATTGATGATTGCTAGGTGAAGTTGAAGTCGTTCATGGGTGAACCGGCCGCGGCATGGTAAACCGGTGCAAACGGGTGAGTCGGCCGCGACGTTTGCAAGCCAGCACGGACAGTGAGTCGGCCACGGCGTTGTAAGCCGGTTGCAGACTGCGAGTCAATCGTAGGAGCGGTAAACCGCGGACGGCGAAGTCGATCGCGGGCGTGGTTCCAGCGAGTTGATGTAGATCAAGCTGCACGGGAGGCAGCTTGCGCACATCCATTCAAATTGGTGCGAACGCCCGATTGCATGATGGGGCTCACGCACGCTCCATAGGCACAGCATGGCACTAGCTTGATAATGAATCATTGTCCTGCACAAAATATATTGCGGACCAAGTAATTGTCCCTTGATGAAACAATACGTAAAAATAGATAGAAAAAATAGCACCTGATATATTTGTCAGATGAATGTGAATGCTGATTCTAAGTAACACCGGACGCTGCTCCATGTGACTTTTCTTGTTTTGTCTTAACCTTGTGGTCGTGGGTTCGAGCCCCACGGTGGGCGCCAACTGTCGTGGTTTTGTCACGGCAGATGTCCTTAGTGTCAGGACTTAGTCGCGAGGCCAACGCATCTATGTGGTAGCTTGAGAGGGGTTGAGCGGAATCGAGAGACGCAACACAAGACAGGGATTTAGACAGCTTGGGCCCCGGAAACATCATCCGGTAAAAACCCTACATGCTGTTTGAGGCTAGGTCTCATTATCATCACGAGGGAGTCGCCAGTAAACCCGGCTCTCCTCTTTGTGTCTAGCCCTAAGATTGTTTCTTCTTGCTTGTAGCTTGTCCCTCTTTGGGAACCCTGCCTCCTTATATATGAGGAAAGGCGGGTTACATGTGGAGTCCTATTAGGACTAGGACTAGCCTATCTTGTATTACAAGTCGGATACAAGTCCATGTCTTAGCTCCTTGTAAGACAAATATTCCTCACGCCTTTCCTCTTAAACTGCCCACCGTAGTTGAACCGGCCTTCATGAACCGTCGGTCAGTGCCACCGGTCTTGCCGCTCCTCGACCCTTTGCCGGATTACCAATGAACCATAAACCGCCGGGTCGCCAGTGAACCGCCAAGTGTCAGCGGGTTCTTCAGGTAAATCGCCAAGTCCGGCCGGGTTATACTTCCGGCCGGTTTACACCGCGGGGTATATCCCCGACAGGAAGGCTTCGAAGCTTTAGGTTTCTTCAGCTTCTTTGGCTTCGGTGGTGCAGGCGCTTCGTCAGAATCAGCGTTGTTTGCAGGTTCATCCACGACTGTCCCTTGAACCATAATATGAGTGATGGGACCTTCTAGGTTGTAGAAGGGGCCAACAAGGTTGGGTTCAGCTTCGCGTGTGCCATCGACACGAGGAGCAGAGGGGCCTGGATTGAAGTCTAATCCCCGCGACTTCTTGTTTTCTTTGGCTGATTTCTTGGCAAACTGGAAGTTGCGCTTGAACAGATTGTCGTCACGACACCATAGCAATGAAGATGGGTCGGCATCTGCAGGCTGTGGTCCACGGACCATGCAAGGGTAGAAGCCTTGTTCAATGGCTTCAGCTCTGGACCTGGGTGGCAGATTTTTGTACAAGATGTCTCCCTGTGGTCGCTTGATGGCATTCTTCTCGGCATATTCACGGGTCACGAACCTGTACTTGTACCATTGTTCTGCCCAATATCTTCGAATCGATTGGATTCGGGTTTTTCTCTGATTGTAGTCCTCCTCTGGATCTGTCTTGTACAGCTCATAGAGGTCAGGAGGCAAATCTCTTGAGGTGTTCCCACGGCGCTGTCTGCCACCCTTCCTTGCAGACTTCTTTGTTGCCATGAGGTTCAGACTGAATGGCTTCAACACTATCAAAGGCTTCCGTCTGCTGGTCCGACAGGAACTGGCTTCGGGAGAGTTGATGTGATGCTGTAAGAATTCTGCAAATTAATGCAGACTATGAGAACCAAGGGATTCTCCCACGGACATGTACCTGTGACATTAGAGATGCGAGGGAAGGGAAGAGGTCATATGCATTCTCGGAAGATTTTGAAGATAAATCAGTTTAGAAGACATTGACCTCATAGCACGAAGACATTCACTTATATGTTGAGAGTTGGTTCCATTTGTACGAATCCAAGAATAGGTACAAGTGAGGAATCTAACTATGTGTGAAGCATAAGTGAATATACTAGGCATTATATGAGATGCAGACAGGATAGATCCAAATTTGTTGAGGCAGAAACCACTTTTGGTAGAAAGGATGAATCTATAGGATCAAAAAGACGGTAAGAAGAGGGTTTTAATTTACCACACGATGAACTACTAGACGGAGTAGAAGATGAGGCCAAGCAGTTCGATCTTCCGTGCCCTAACTTGGCGATGGAGGACACCTACGGCGGCGGCGGAGAAGACGATGTCCGCGGCCGGCGTGAAGACGACGTCGGAGAGGTCGCGACAGCTAAGCACTTCGTCACCGGTGTCGTCGAGAGCTAGTGGTGGCGCTAGGGTTTGTCGAGGTGGAGAGGTGGAAGAAGGATTTTGACCGCGATTGGACGAGTATTTATAGGGAAAGGGACGACACAGCGCAATTATGCAGGTGCCCCTAGCGATTCACATCTGAGGGACACGTGGCGAACATGCAACACATTGGGAGTTGTCCCACATTCCCACGCCCGCCTGGTCTGTCGGATGGTCGTTCTTGCTTCTCCGGGTTTCAGGCAATAAGAATTGAACTTTTAAAACAGATTTAATGATTGTCTCTGTATCTTTTGCTGACAAGGACGTAGAGAAGACATTCGTCAGTTTCAACAGAATGCATATGATTTGGATAGATAGAGTTTGAGGTAGAAAGCATAGAGAGGTTAGGGTCCGATCACATTCACTTAGTTCAAAAGATTCAAACGAGAAGACATAACTATAAGTGAATGCCATAGAGGACAGAACACTAAAATATGTATATATATCAGAATACAACCAAATCAACATAGTGAAGATAATCAAGAAGACATGTTGAAATTGAAGCCAAACCAAATGCGAAGACATAGCAAATGTAACGCCATGAGAAAACACTTCAAATAAAAGAATTTGGTGGTGGCGTTACCCACCGTATAGGAAGTATTAGACCCAGACACGGCGCACAATTATCGTGGCGCTCCAAAGTCAAATTCCGTGTTAATGTATTCACACTTAGAATGTAAGTCTTCATTGATTGAAGATATACTTTACTTTGTGTGTTGCACATCTAAGTCATCAACATGCATAAGTGTTAGGATGTGTGCCTGATCACAGGACATTTGAGGATTCCAAGATATTTAGCTCACACCGCAACTTGCAAAACCTTTTCTCACACAAGGGCTTTGTGAAGATATCTGCCAGTTGCTCTTCAGTGTTGACGTGTATGATATCAATATCTTCCTTCATGACATGATCTCTGAGAAAGTGATGACGAATTTCGATATGCTTTATCTTCGAGTGCTGAACTGGGTTGTTGGCAATCTTGATGGCGCTTTCGTTGTCGCAATAGAGTGGTACTTGTTTCCGGTGGATGCCATAGTCCTTGAGTGTTTGCTTCACCCATAGAAGCTGAGCGCAAAGAAGATCCGCAGCAATGTATTCAGATTCAGCAGTGGAGAGTGATACACAGTTCTGCTTCTTTGAAGACCAACAGACAAGTGATCGTCCCAGAAAGTGACATGTGCCTGATGTAGACTTGTGATCCACCTTGTCACCAGCATAATCAGCATCCGAGAATCCAACTAGATCAAACTCTGAGCCCTTTGGATACCATAACCCTAATGTTGGGGTGTAAGCCAAATATCGAAGAATTCGCTTCACAGCTAAGTGATGCGATTCCTTTGGTGCCGCTTGGAATCGAGCACACATGCAAACACTAAGCATAATATCTGGCCTAGATGCACATAAATAAAGTAAAGAACCGATCATGGAGCGGTATACCTTTTGATCGAACTCTTTACCATTGGCGTCACGACCCAGATGACTCTTGGTTGGCATTGGCATCGTGTAACCTTTGCAGTCTTGCATTCCAAACTTCTTCAGGAAATCTTTGAGGTATTTCTCTTGAGATATGAAGATGCCATTTCTTTGCTGACGAATTTGAAGACCAAGGAAGAACTTCAGCTCACCCATCATGGACATCTGATATTGCTCTTGCATCATGTGTCCAAACTCATCGTATTTACGGTTGGTGCGGTAGAAGATAATGTCATCCACATATATTTGGCACACAAACAGTTCACCATCATATGTCTTCGTGAAGAGTGTGGGATCCAGGGAACCAGGTTTGAAGCCTTTGCTCTTCAGGAAGTCTTTCAGCATGTCATACCAAGCCCGAGGGGCTTGTTTGAGGCCATACAATGCCTTGTTTAGCTTGTACACCATATCAGGATGTTTTGGATCTTCAAAGCCGGGAGGTTGTGCAACATACACTTCTTCTTCAATCTTGCCGTTGAGAAATGCACTCTTCACATCCATTTCATACAACAAGATGTTGTGATGGTTAGCATAGGCTAGCAATATGCGAATAGCTTCAAGCCTAGCCACAGGAGCAAATGTTTCATAGAAGTCAATCCCTTCAATTTGAGTGTATCCTTGAGCAACGAGACGAGCTTTGTTTTGACAACTTGACCATGCTCATCTTGTTTGTTGTGATATATCCATTTCGTGCCTATTATGTTGTGCTTGTGGGGGTCAGGACGCTTGACAAGTTCCCAGACATTGTTCAGCTTGAACTGTTGAAGCTCTTCTTGCATAGCTTGAATCCATTCAGGTTCCATGAAGGCTTCAACAACTTTCTTGGGTTCAGATATTGAGACAAATGCAAAGTGCCCACAGAAATTTGCTAGTTTAGTTGCTCTTGAAAAAGTGAGTGGGCCAGGCGCATTGATGCTATCAATTATCTTCTCAACCTGTACTTTATTTGCAACACGAGGATGAATTGGAAGAAGATTTTGCTCTTGTTGATCATTGTCATCGTTGGGTGGATTGTCTTCGGGCTGAGCATTGTCTTCAGGTTGATTAGGTGCAGAAATGATAAGTTCCTCTTCAGGCTGTGCTTCAGACAGTATGATTTCTCCAGTTCCCATTAGCTTGATGGATGCACTGGGTGGAACTTCATCTAGCACATTTGGTAGGTGCTCTCTTTGCGAGCCGTTAGTCTCATCGAACCGCACATCCACAGTTTCAACCACTTTATAGTGAAAGAGGTTGAAGACTCTGTAGGAGTGCGAGTCCTTTTCGTAACCAAGCATAAAACCTTCATGTGCTTTCGGTGCAAATTTTGAAGTGTGATGTGGATCCTTGATCCAGCACCTAGCACCAAATACTCTGAAGTAACTGACATTTGGCTTCTTACCAGTGAGGAGTTCATAGGATGTTTTCTTCAGAAGCTTGTGAAGATAAACACGGTTGATGACATGGCATGCAGTATCAATAGCTTCAGGCCAGAACTTCCTCGGTGTCTTGTATTCGTCAAGCATTGTCCGAGCCATCTCAATGAGGGTTCTGTTCTTGCACTCCATGATGCCATTGTTGGAAATATGCCCTAGAGGCAATAATAAATTAGTTATTATTATATTTCCTTGTTCATGATAATCGTTTATTATCCATGCTATAATTGTATTGATAGGAAACTCAGATACATGTGTGGATACATAGACAACACCATGTCCCTAGTAAGCCTCTAGTTGACTAGCTCGTTGATCAATAGATGGTTACGATTTCACGACCATGGACATTTGGATGTCATTGATAACGGGATCACATCATTAGGAGAATGATGTGATGGACAAGACCCAATCCTAAGCCTAGCACAAAGATCGTAGTTCGTATGCTAAAGCTTTTCTAATGTCAAGTATCTTTTCCTTATACCATGAGATTGTGCAACTCCCGGATACCGTAGGAATGCTTTGGGTGTATCAAGCGTCACAACGAATCGGGTGGCTATAAAGGTGCATTACGGTATCTCCGAAAGTGTTTGTTGGGTTGGCACGAATCGAGGCGGGATTTGTCACTCCGATGTAAGCGGAGAGGTATCTCTGGGCCCACTCGGTAGGACATCATCATAATGTGCACAATGTGACCAAGGGGTTGATCACGGGATGATGTGTTACGGAGCGAGTAAAGAGACTTGCCGTAACGAGATTGAACAAGGTATCGGGATACCGATGATCGAATCTCGGGCAAGTATCATACCGATAGACAAAGGGAATTGTA
This sequence comes from Aegilops bicornis, assembly GCA_021605145.1. Taxonomy (NCBI): domain Eukaryota; kingdom Viridiplantae; phylum Streptophyta; class Magnoliopsida; order Poales; family Poaceae; genus Aegilops; species Aegilops bicornis. The sequence goes on along the minus strand of CM038673.1, from coordinate 467,245,456 downwards.
TACGGGATCAATTGAGTCCTTGACATCGTGGTTCATCCGATGAGATCATCGTGGAACATGTGGGAGCCAACATGGGTATCCAGATCCATTTGTTGGTTATTGATGGAGAACGTCTCGGTCATATGCGCTTGTCTCCCGAACCCGTAGGGTCTACACACTTAAGGTTCGATGGCGCTAGGGTTATATAGGAAGCTTGTATGTGGTTACCGAATGTTGTTCGGAGTCCGGATGAGATCCTCGGACGTCACGAGGAGTTAGGAATGGTCCGGAGGTAAAGAATTATATATAGGAAGTGCTGTTTCGCCATCGGGACAAGTTTCGGTGATATCGGTATTGTACCGGACCACGGAGGGGTCCCGAGGCCCACCGGTGGGGCCACCTGCCCCGGGGCCACATGGGCCCTAGGTGGTGCGTTTAGGCCTGCATGGGCCAAGGGGAACCAGCCCCAAGAGGCCCATGCGCATGAAACACTTGGAGAGGAAGAGTCCATAGAGGGAAGGCACCTCCGAGGTGCCTTGGGGAGGATGGACTCCTTCCCCTCTTGGCCGCACTCCTCCCTTGGAGGAGGGGGCAATGCTGCGCCCTCCCTCCTTGGCACCTATATAAAGGGGAGGGAGGGGGCAGCAGCACCTGAGCCTGGCGCCTCTCTCCCTCTCCAACACCTCCTTCTCCTCCGTAGTGCTTGGCGAAGCCCCGCAGGATTGCCACGCTCCTCCACCACCACCACGCCGTTGTGCTGCTGTTGGATGGAGTCTTCCTCAACCTCTCCCTCTCTCCTCGCTGGATCAAGGCGTGGGAGACGCCACCGGGCTGTACGTGTGTTGAACGCGGAGGTGCCGTCCGTTCGGCACTAGGATCATCGGTGATCTGAATCACGGCGAGTACGACTCCATCAACCCCGTTCACTTGAACGCTTCCGCTTAGCGATCTACAAGGGTATGTAGATGCACTCTCCTTCCCTCGTTGCTAGTCTCTCCATAGATAGATCTTGGTGATACGTAGGAAAATTTTGAATTTCTGCCACGTTCCCCAACAGTGGCATCATGAGCTAGGTCTATTGCGTAGATTCTTTGCACGAGTAGAACACAAAGTAGTTGTGGGCGTTGATTTTGTTCAATATGCTTGCCGTTACTAGTCTTATCTTGATTCGACGGTATTGTGGGATGAAGCGGCCCGGACCAACCTTACACGACGCTTACGTGAGACCGGTTCCACCGATCGACATGCACTAGTTGCATAAGGTGGCTGGCGGGTGTCTCTCTCCCACTTTAGTCGGAACGGATTCGATGAAAAGGGTCCTTATGAAGGGTAAATAGCAATTGGCATATCACGTTGTGGTTTTGCGTAGGTAAGAAACGTTCTTGCTAGAAACCCAAAGCAGCCATCAGAAACATGCAAACAACAATTAGAGGACGTCTAACTTGTTTTTGCAGGGTATGCTATGTGATGTGATATGGCCAAGAAGAATGTGATGAATGATATGTGATGTATGAGATTGATCATGTTCTTGTAATAGGATTCACGACTTGCATGTCGATGAGTATGACAACCGGCAGGAGCCATAGGAGTTGTCTTTATTTATTGTATGACCTGCGTGTCATTGAACAACGCCATGTAATTACTTTACTTTATTGCTAACCGGTAGCCATAGTAGTAGAAGTAATAAGTTGGCGAGACAACTTCATGGAGACACGATGATGGAGATCATGATGATGGAGATCATGGTGTCATGCCGGTGACAATGATGATCATGGAGCCCGAAGATGGAGATCAAGAGGAGCTATATGATATTGGCCATATCATGTCACTCCTATATATTTGCATGTGATGTTTATTATGTTTATGCATCTTGTTTACTTAGAACGACGGTAGTAAATAAGATGATCCCTTACACAAATTTCCAGAAGTGTTCTCCCCATTTGTGCACCGTTGCTCTGGTTCGTCGTTTCTAAGCACCACGTGATGATCGGGTGTGATGGATTCTTACGTTCACATACAACGGGTGTAAGACAGATTTACACAGCAAAAAACACTTGGGGTTAACTTGACGAGCCTAGCATGTACAGACATGGCCTCGAACACGAGAGACCGAAAGGTCGAGCATGAGTCGTATAGTAGATACGATCAACATGAAGATGTTCACCGATGATGACTAGTCCGTCTCACGTGATGATCGGACACGGCCTAGTTGACTCGGATCATGTAATCACTTAGATGACCCGGAGGGATGTCTATTCCGAGTGGGAGTTCATGAGATGAACTTAATTATCACGAACATAGTCAAAAGATCTTTGCAAATTATGTCGAAGCTCGCGCTTTAGTTCCACTGTTTAGATATGTTCCTAGAGAAAATATAGTTGAAAGTTGACAGATGGCGATTATGCGGACGGAAGAAAGCTTATGTCCTTAATGCACCGCTTCGGTGTACTCAACCCCAAGCGTCAAATGCATGGATGTTGCGAACATCGGACATACACGCTTTTGATAACTACATGATAGTTCGGTTAAATGGTTTAAGTAGAGGCACCAAATACGTTTTGAAACGTCGCGGAACATATGAGATGTTTCGAGGGCTGAAATTGGGATTTCAGGCTCGTGCTCACGCCAAGAGGTATGAGACCTCCGACGATTTTCTTAGCCTACAAACTAAGGGAGAAAAGCTCAATCGTTGAGCTTGTGCTCAGATTGTCTGAGTACAACAATCACTTGAATCGAGTGGGAGCTGATCTTCCAGATGAGATAGTGATGTTTCTCCAAAGTCATTGCCACCAAGCTGCTAGAGCTTCGTGATGAACTATAACATATCTGGGATAGATATGATGATCCTTGAAGTATTCGCGATGTTTGACACCGCGAAAGTAGAAATCAAGAAGGAGCATCAATTGTTGATGGTTGATGAAACCACTAGTTTCAAGAAGGGCAAGGGCAAGAAGGGACACTTCATGAAACGGCAAATCGATTCTTTGCTCCAAAGTGAAGAAACCCAAGGTTGAACCCAAACCCGAGACTAAGTGCTTACGTAATAAGGGGAACAGCCTTTGAGCGGAACCACCCTAGATACTTGGTAGATGAGAAGGCTGGCAAGGTCGATGGAAGTATATTTGATATACATTATGTTAATGTGTACTTTACTAGTACTCCTAGTAGCACCAGGGTATTAGATACCGGTTCGGTTGCTAAATGTTAGTAACTCGAAATAAAAGCTACGGAATAAAAGGAGACTAGCTAAAGGTGAGCTGACGATATGTGTTGGAAGTGTTTCCAAGGTTGATGTAATCAAGCATCGCACGCTCCCTCTACCATCGAGATTGATGTTAAACCTAAATAATTGTTATTTGGTGTTTACGTTGAGCATAGACATGATTGGATCATGTCTATCGCAATCTGATTATTCATTTAAGGAGAATAATGGTTACTCTATTTATTTGAATAATACCTTCAATGGTCTTGCACCTAAATGAATGGTCTATTGAATCTCGATCGTAGTGATACGCATTTTCATGCCAAAAGATATAAGATAGTAATGATAGTACCACTTACTTGTGGCACTGCCATGTAAGTCATAAAACGCATGAAGAAGCTCCATGTTGATGGATCTTTGGACTCACTCGTTTTTGAAAAGTTTGAGACATGCGAACCATGTCTATTGGTGTATACGCATGATGAAACTCCATGCAGATGGATCGTTTGGACTCACTTGATTTTGAATCACTTGAGATATGCAAATCATACCACATGGGCAAGATGAATGAAAAGCCTCGGTTTCAAGAAGATGGAACAAGATAGCAACTTGTTGGAGGTAACACATTTTGATGTGTGCAGTCCAATGAGTGCTGAGGCATGCAAATGAATATCGTTATGTTACGACTTCACAAATGATTCGAGTAGATGTTGAGTATATTTACTTGATGAAACACAAGTCTGAATTATTGAATGGTTCAAGTAATTTCAGAGTGAAGTTTAAGATCTTCGTGACAAGAGGATAGAATGTCTATGATATGATCATAGAGATGAATATCCGAAAGTTACGAAGTTTTGGCACACAATTAAGACATAGTGGAAATTGTTTCACAATTAATACCGCCTCGAACACCATAGTGTGATGGTGTGTCCGAACATCATAGTTGCACCCTATTGGATATGGTGCGTACCATGATGTCTCTTATCGAATTACCACTATCGCTCATGGGTTAGGCATTAGAGACAACCGCACTCACTTTAATAGGGTACCACGTAATTCCGTTGAGATGACACCGTAAGAACTATGGTTTAGAGAAACCTAAGCTGTCATTTCTTAAAAATTTGGGGCTGCGACGCTTATGTGGAAAAGTTTCAGGTTGATAAGCTCGAACCCAAAGCGGATAAAATACATCTTCATAGGACACCCAAAACAGTTGGGTAAACCTCCTAATTCAGATCCGAAAGCAATAGGGATTGTTTCTTGAATCGGGTCCTTTCTCGAGGAAAAGTTTGTCTCGAAAAGTTGAGTGGGAGGATGGTGGAGACTTGATGAGGTTAATGAACCGTCACTTCAACTAGTGTGTAGCAGGGCACAGGAAGTTGTTCCCGTGGCACCTACACCAATTGAAGTAGAAGCTTATGATAGTGATCATGAAGTTTGGATCAAGTCACTACCGAACCTCGTAGGGACGACAAGGACGCTGCATCGCTTCGTGAGTGGTACGGTGATCCTGTCTTGAAGGTCATGTTGCTAGACAACAATGAACCTACGAGCTATGGAGAAGCGATGATGGGCCCAAATTCCGACAAATGGTTAGAAGCCATGAAATCCGAGATAGTATCCATATATCAGAACAAAGCATGGACTTTGGTGGACTTGCCCGATGATCGGCAAGCCATTGAGATAAATGGATCTTTAAGAAGAAGACGGACGTGGACGGTAATATCACCGTCTATGAAGCTCGACTTGTGGCGAAGAGTTTTTCACAAGTTCAAGGAGTTGACTACGATGAGATTTTCTCATCCGTAGCGATGCTTGAGTCCGTCGGAATCATGTTAGCATAAGCTGCATTTATGAAATCTGGCGGATGGATGTCAAAATGAGTTTCCTTACCAGTTTTCGTAAGGAAAGGTTGTATGTGATACAATCGAGAAAGTTTTGTCGATCCTAAGGATGCTAAAAGTTATCTTTGGCTCAGTGATCCTTCTAAGGACCGGAGTAAGCATCTCGGAGTTGGAATGTGCGCTTTGATGAGATGATCAAAGATTTTGGGTTTATACAAAGTTTATGAGAAACTTGTATTTCCAAAGAAGTAAGTGGGAGCACTATAGAATTTACGATGAGTATATGTTGTTGACATATTGATGATCGAAATGATGTAGAATTTCTGAAAAGCATAAAGGGTTATTTGAAAGATGATTTTCAATAGAAAACCTGGATTAGGCTACTTGAACAATAAGCATCAAGATCTATAAGATAGATCAAAATGTTTAATAATACTTTCAAATGAGCACATACCTTGACATAATCTTGAAAGTGTTCAAGATGGATCGGTCAAAGAAGGAGTTCTTGCATGAGTTGTAAGGTATGAAGTTAAGAGTTAAAAGCTCGACCATGGCAGAAAAGAGAGAAAGGACGAAGGTCGTCCCCTATGCTTCGTATATAGGCTCTACAAGTATGCTATCTTTGTGGTACCGCACCGGAAGTGTGCCATGCCATGAGTCACTATAGGGTACAAGAATGATCCAGGAATGGATCATTGGACAGCGGTCAAAATTGTCCTTGGAGTAAATAAGGACATGTTTCTCGATTATGGAGGTGATAAAGAGTTCGGCATAAGGGTTACATCGATGCAAGCTTTAACACCTATCCGAGTGACTCTGAGTAGCAAACCGGATACGTATAGTGGAGAAACCGTTTGGAATAGGTCCAAGTGGAGCGTGGAAGCAGCATTTACAATATGACATAAGAGAATTGCATAGCACACACGGATCTGAAAGGTTCAGACCCGTTGACTAAAAACCCGTTGACTAAAACCTCTCTCACAAGCAAAACATGATCAAACCTCGTAACTCATTGAGTCTTAATCACATGGTGATGTGAACTAGTTTAAGACACTAGTAGACTCTTTGGATGTTGGTCACATGGCGATGTGACCTATCATCATTGATCACATGGCGATGTGAACTAGATTATTGACTCTAGTGCAAGTGGGAGACTGTTGGAAATATGCCCTAGAGGCAATAATAAATTAGTTATTATTATATTTCCTTGTTCATGATAATCGGTTATTATCCATGCTATAATTGTATTGATAGGAAACTCAGATACATGTGTGGATACATAGACAACACCATGTCCCTAGTAAGCCTCTAGTTGACTAGCTCGTTGATCAATAGATGGTTACGATTTCCTGACCATGGACATTTGGATGTCATTGATAACGGGATCACATCATTAGGAGAATGATGTGATGGACAAGACCCAATCCTAAGCCTAGCACAAAGATCGTAGTTCGTATGCTAAAGCTTTTCTAATGTCAAGTATCTTTTCCTTATACCATGAGATTGTGCAACTCCGGATACCGTAGGGAATGCTTTGGGTGTATCAAACGTCCACAACGAATCGGGTGGCTATAAAGGTGCATTACGGTATCTCCGAAAGTGTTTGTTGGGTTGGCACGAATCGAGACTGGATTTGTCACTCCGTGTAAACGGAGAGGTATCTCTGGGCCCACTCGGTAGGACATCATCATAATGTGCACAATGTGACCAAGGGGTTGATCACGGGATGATGTGTTACGGAACGAGTAAAGAGACTTGCCGGTAACGAGATTGAACAAGGTATCGGGATACCGATGATCGAATCTCGGGCAAGTATCATACCGATAGACAAAGGGAATTGTATACGGGATCGATTGAGTCCTTGACATCGTGGTTCATCCGATGAGATCATCGTGGAACATGTGGGAGCCAACATGGGTATCCAGATCCCGCTGTTGGTTATTGACCGGAGAACGCCTCGGTCATGTCTCGCTTGTCTCCCGAACCCGTAGGGTCTACACACTTAAGGTTCGATGGCGACGCTAGGGTTATATAGGAAGCTTGTATGTGGTTACCGAATGTTGTTCGGAGTCCGGATGAGATCCTCGACGTCACGAGGAGTTCCGGAATGGTCCGGAGGTAAAGAATTATATATAGGAAGTGCTGTTTCGCCATCGGGACAAGTTTGGTGATATCGGTATTGTACCGGGACCACCGGAGGGGTCCCGGGGCCCACCGGGTGGGGCCACCTGCCCTGGGGCCACATGGGCCCTAGGTGGTGCGCTTAGGCCTGCATGGGCCAAGGGGAACCAGCCCCAAGAGGCCCATGCATGAAACACTTGGAGAGGAAGAGTCCATAGAGGGAAGGCACCTCCGAGGTGCCTTGGGAGGATGGACTCCTTCCCTCTTGGCCGCACCCTCCCTTGGAGGAGGGGCAATGCTGCGCCCTCCCCCTCCTTGGCACCTATATAAAGGGGGAGGGAGGGGGCAGCAGCACTGAGCCTCGGCGCCTCTCTCTCCTCTCCAACACCTCCTTCTCCTCCGTAGTGCTTGGCGAAGCCTGCGCAGGATTGCCACGCTCCTCCACCACCACCACGCCCGTTGTGCTGCTGTTGGATGGAGTCTTCCTCAACCTCTCCCTCTCTCCTCGCTGGATCAAGGCGTGGGAGGCGCCACCGGGCTGTACGTGTGTTGAACAGCGGAGGTGCCGTCCGTTCGCACTAGGATCATCGGTGATCTGAATCACGGCAGTACGACTCCATCAACCCGTTCACTTGAACGCTCCGCTTAGCGATCTACAAGGGTATGTAGATGCACTCTCCTTCCCCTCGTTGCTAGTCTCTCCATAGATAGATCTTGGTGATACGTAGGAAAATTTTGAATTTCTGCTACGTTCCCCAACAGCCATTCTGCTGAGGTGTGTACGGAGCGGAGAACTCATGAGTGATTCCCAATGTATCCAAGTAAAGGTCGAGGCTGGTGTTCTTGAACTCAGTGCCGTTTTCACTCCTGATATGCTTGATTTTGACGCCATAGTTGTTCATGGCACGGTTGGCGAAGCGTCTGAAGATATCATGCACTTCAGTCTTGTAGAGAATTATGTGCACCCACGTATATCTTGAGTAATCATCAACAATGACGAAGCCATAAAGACAAGTAGTAGTAGTGAGAGTAGAGTAGTGAGTAGGGCCAAATAAGTCCATGTGTAGCAGCTCGAAGGGTTGAGATGTCTTCATGATTGTCTTCGAGGGATGCTTGGCCCTAGTCATCTTTCCAGCTTCGCAGGCACCGCACAAGTGATCCTTCTTGAACTTGATGCTCTCGATGCCTATGAGATGCTTCTTCTTGGCGAGAGTGTGTAAGTTCCTCATCCCAGCATGCCCTAGCCTCCGATGCCAGAGCCAACACTCTGAAGCTTTTGCAAGAAGGCATACGGCAAGCTGTGGCCCTGTTGAGAAATCTACCGGAAAGATGATGTGAAGCATAAACATTTGACGGGCAAGAGGATTATCAAAGCTCAGATCAAGATTAGGACTGATAGGATGATTGACAAGCGATTCAGGAACAAAATACATAGTGAGACCATTTGGGCATTTGATCTTGCGCCCTACAAGATGTTTTAGGTCCCCAAAGAATAGCATCGACGCCTTTGATTTCCGGCTGGAGACCCTTCCCTGCAAAAGAAAGTTAATTCTTCTTAACCACTCACATCTTCAGGGGTAGCTCAGAAGCAATGAGTCTAAGTGCAGCATCTGAGAACTTCGGCTTTGGATCCCTAGCAAATAGCCTTGCAGGAGATGAATGATACTCATATGAATAAGCAGAAAAGTTCTTAGTCTTATGAACATAGCGGTTTGAAGAAACACGCTCATATTCATAAGTCTGAGTATGGTTTCCCTGCAAAACATTGGCGTTAGGGTGACTCAGGTGAGTCCTCTGTCTGTATGAAGCCTTTGGGCCATATGAAGCCTTTGGTCTGGGATTTGTCTTCTTCCCAGGTGGTGGCATGATGACATTCACAGGAAGATTCTCAAGACAACTTTTGGGAACCCAGATCTTCTTCATAGGTGGCCCATTCCTGCAGTTAGTACCAATATACATGGGAAACACTTCACCATTCTGATTCTTAAACAGTTTATAGTTTGCATCAAAGGATCATCAATGATAATAGGATTAGCACAAGTGAAGCCAGATAAGGTGGATGGATCCACTGAAGGTCCCTTTGCAGCAACCCATGTGGTCTTGGGGTACTGCTCAGGCTTCCAGTAGGAGCCATCAACATTCATTTTCCTCTCAAACCCAACACCCTTTTTCCTAGGGTTTCGGTTCAAAATCTGCTTTCTGAGGACATCGCACAGTGTCTGATGCCCTTTGAGACTTTTGTACATCCCTGTTTCAAGCAATGTCTTCAACCTAGCATTTTCATCAGCAATAGTAGTGGTATCCTCCGCAGAGGGGTTATGTCGGTGTTCTGGGAACGGGGGTCCCCAGACTTGCCTGCCTGCGGCGTGGCTCAAGTGGTGGCCCAGTACGGCCCATCTTCATCAGCGCAAGACTCAAGACCCTCACGAGGGGGCAAGCCTCGCGGGGCGGACGACACACAACTTCCTCAGGAACGGCCTCGCCAGGTAGGCTCGCGAGGAGGCAGAGAGATCAAGGCAGGGTACCTCGCGAGGTGCTCGTGACGTAAGCCATGACGACCGAGACCAGGCGGGCGCCGGCCTTTGCAGTGTCCTTGTTTCCTCTTTGGTGCAAAGGGGGCAAGCGCAGGCGTGGAGTACCGAGGCATCAGGCAAAGGTTGCCATTTCAGTGCAACGAGACCAAGACCAGCAGAGCGGCAGGACGGAGGTCCCCGTGGAGCCAAGATGGCGTCATCGCCAGCACCTTTGGCAGCCGAAGACCAACTTTAGTCAGGATAACATGTACTAGATGTTCCCCTCCAAAATTGGCGCTGTTGGCGCCCTTCCCGCTCAATATTTGGGAAGAGGCCCAGGGCCTCTATAAATAGGACTAGCCACCACAGTAGAAGGAGGACGCCCGGTCGAGAGGACCCCCGGTCGAAGGACGCCCGATCGAGAGCTCATCAGATGGAGAGGCGATCGAACTCACCCAAGCAGTTCATCGCACCAGCTCAAGAACACCTCTCGCGAGGCTTTTCATCCCTTGTACTGTTCATCATCAGCCCCTGAGGCAATCCACCACACCACACACTGGAGTAGGGTATTACACCACAACGGTGGCCCGAACTAGTATAAATCTTGTGTCCTTTGTGTTGTTCATCGTTTAGCTAGATTTTCGCGGGACCATCGGACGTAGATCGGTAGGGGAGAGATCTTCGTGCGCACCCTAGAGTTCGAACCTTAAGGGTCTGCCGGAACCCAACATCCGACATTTGGCGCGCCAGGTAGGGTTGCGCCGGAATCTTTCTTCCGCTGTTTCGCGTTCGACCTTCCGTCGTGTCCATGGCTGACGCTCGCCAGGCTTGCGCCGAGCGTCGGGCCGCTCTCGCCGCCCAGATGACTCCTATCGGTGGGTGTCCCCGTCATTCCCCGTCGCATGCCGCCAATGTCGCCACCGGCCCGGCGGGGAACGAGCAGCAGGGCTCGTCGCTGCATCCTTCGGTGCGGCGGGAAGGCCGCACCGCCACCCCATTGCTGAATCCAGCTGGCTCGTCGTCCCACGCCCGTCGCGCCCCCACGGACGCGCACGCCGCATTGCTCCTGGCGCGTGAGCTCCTGCACTACCGTCCCGTCAACGACCTCTACAAGGACTGGCTCGCCCGCATCATCGAGCTCGTCAGCGCCGCCGGGGGCTCCCCTGCGCCGTCCCTCTCGCTGCCTCGCCCTCCGTCCTGCGCAGGAGGCTCGAATCAGGAGGTGCCTCCGCCACCTCCTCCCTAAGAAGGCGTCCTGGCCCCAAGGCGCGCGGCCCCAGGACGAGATCCACTGCGTCTGGCGCCCGCGCGACAAGAAAGGAGCTGCCAAGAAATCCCTCATCCCCAAGAAGGCGCTCATCTACTCCCAGCGCCGGTGCGCCACGACCGCATCCCTGCGCCACCACGTCAAGACCCCGCGCTGCTCCAGGCAGCGGCGTGCGGGAATCCCCAGGAGCAAGCTCCGCATCAGCAGAGAGCCCCGGTGGCCACCGCAGGCAGCCATGCCTTCACCACTGAGCTATGCAGTGTCGCCTGGCCGTGCAAGTTCAAGCTGACCTGCCTCGCTCTGACGGCACGCTGCAGACCGCAGAAGTTCTTACAGCTCTACAAGCTGGGCATCGAAGCCGCCAATGGGGACGAAAAGGTCATGCGAACTGGTTTCCCATGGCACTCAAGGACGGTGGCCGCACCTGGCTCCTGAACCTACCTCCTGGCACGATCTCCTCCTGGGATGAGATGCGCACTCGCTTCATCGCCAACTTCCAGGGCACTCGCGACCGTCCGCCGGCCGTGGGTGACCTGCGCCGCATCAAGCAGCAGCCCGGAGAGACCTTGCAGAAGTACATCCAGCGCTTCAACAACGCTCGCCTCAAGATTCCCAGGGTGACCGAGGAGGCCATCATCTCGGTGTTTTCTGATGGCGTCCGCGACGTCAAGATGAAGGAGGAGCTGGCGATCCACGAAGATTTGTGTACATCTCTGGAGTTGTTTAACCTGGCGACCAAGTGCGCAAGGGCTGAGGAGGGACGCCTCTCCCTTCTCGAGCTCCCAGCAGTAGTCCCAGAAGAGAAGAAAGCCAAGGCCAAGGATGTGAAGCGCAAGGGAGCATTTGTGCTCGCAGCAGAGCCAGACACGAAGCGCGGCAGGGACCAGACGGAGTCGTCCAAGGGCAGCCGGTACTGTGTGTACCACAATCTCCACACCCACAACACCAACAAATGTCAAGAGCTCAGGGCCGTGCGAGAAGGCTGTGTCGGTCGACGTCCTGAGCACAACGATCGGGGCTACGGCCGAGGCGGAGCAAGAGGTGGAGGACACTGGGACGACCGTGGCCCTCGCCAAGGGTGGCGTGGACTGCCTCGCGAGGACCGGCGGTGAGACCAGCCTCGCGAGGGGGCTTGGAGAGATCAGCCTTATGAGGATCGCCCGCAAGGCAACGCAGGACTTCCTCCGCTGCCACCACCACCAAGAAGGAATGACGACCATCATCAGGACGAGGGGGTTGGGGGCTTCCAGGAGCCGTGTGCGATCGCTTGCATCTTGGGCAGCGCACAGGCCCCAGCCTCTTAGTGCATCTTCATGCAGTTTGCTCGCGAAGTGAATGCAGTCCTCCCCAAGCTTGAGGCCACGCACCCTCTCAGGTGGTCTGCGTGCGCCATCACATTCAGCTAAGCGGATCAGCTCAAGTGCGCGGCAACGGCCGGTGTCCTCCCGATGCTCTGCTCCCCAGTCATCAGCAATGTGCAAGTTACCAGGACCCTCATCGACGGCAGGGCAGGGCTCAACATCCTGTCCGTCGAGACGTTCAACAATCTTCAAGTGGCATACGATCAGCTTCAACCAACCAAGCCCTTCTCAGGAGTCACTGATGGTTCCACTATCCCGATAGGGCAGGTCCGACTCCCTGTCACCTTTGGGCAGCGCAAGAAGAACTACTGCATCGAGCTCATCGACTTCGACGTCGCCCACATTCGCCTGCCATACAATGTCATCCTCGGGTATCCAGCCCTGGCCAAGTTCATGGCAGTGACTCACCATGGTTACAATGTCCTCAAGATGCCAGGGAGTGGCGGAGTCATCACGGCCCCCTGTGAAGAGAATGATGTGGTGTGCTCTCTCAAGCGCGCCTTCCAAGCCACGTCAATCGAAGACCCAGATAGCAAGAGTGGAAACCTTCCTGGAGCAGCTCCCAAGAAGAAGAAGACATCACCTGGCTCGGGGCCTCAGGAGGCAGGCACCTCCGGAGGCGCCACATCGGGATCTGCGCCTATCCAAGGGGCGCCACCCTCCATCGCATAGGAAGGCGCGCCCGGCGCCCTCCTCGGGCAAGGCTCGGGGGCTCTCTCTTGGGGAGCCACTGACTTTGCCAAGGTCATGAGGGAGGCACTCGGGCACCACTTGGAGGCGTGCTTGGCACGCTTCCCTGTGAAGGCGTAAGGAAAGGAAGGCCCAACCCTCAGGAGTTCATCACCAAGGTCGCTCAGGAGTTACAGGAATCGAGAGTCATGCGTGGCAACCACCGCCTGCCTAGCGTGGCTCCCCATCCAGGCGAGGATGGCGGGCTGCACGTCTGCATTGACTACCCAGGGCTCAATCGAGTCGCGTGTCAGGAGTGCTTCTGGCCTTCACGCGAGGGACGTTGCGAGGGTCCACCGCACAGCTACGTTTGCATGCCCTTCGGCCTGCCGAACGCGGCTGCTGCCCACCAGCGTCTAATGAGGAGCATCCTGGAAGCTCAGATGGCCAGGTACTGCGTGTTACTGGAGGAGATGGAGATGGACCTTGAGGAGCCGCCCGGACCCCCAGAGCCTCCCGAGGCTCAGGGCTCCGAAGGCTCGTGAGGATTGGCTTTTTCACCACGCGTCGTCAGCTACTCCGACACTCGCTCCGCAATGGTATCAGGTGACTTCTTTCCAAGTTTCATTTCAGCTGGGAGCACCCACAGGGCTGCATCATTCCCAGGTCGCGTGGGTCTGTCGCTGCGGCATGTATCCGTTTTGCTTATGTCTATAGTTTACCTTGTTGGGGGCGCCCCTCGGGCTGCATCATCCCCAAGCCGCTTGGGCCTGACCCAGTGGTGTTTGCCTTTCTCTGCATCTATCTAAGTTGATTTGCTTCTTCATGACTAACCTGCTTGAGATAATCGCTTGCTCGATTGACACCTACCTTTGGAGCCGCTCGCTCTGGCACGGCGCTTGCGCATGGGTCCGTCCCTGCAACACCGACAAATCTGAGTGGTCGATCTCTAGACACGGCAGCCCCACATAGCGCTACCTCACCAGGCCCTCAGTGCCTCAATCACTCCCTCGGGGCAACCAATGGCTGGCTGGCAACCCTAATGGCAGACCTTGCTTTCCTAGTGTTGGTGTACAGGATCTGCCTAAAGGAATAGCGTGGGGCGTCATGAGCTCTCTCTCTCTCTCTCTCTCTCTCTCTCTCTCCCGTGCGATCCGCTCGCACGTTAAAAGGGGGGCGCCTGAGCATGGTGACTCGTGGGCTCTTACTGGCTCTCCAGCCCTCGCCCCCTAGCCTTGACCCACGGCATCGCAACCTGTCATACCAGCGGCGGCTGAGCTCGCTCGAGGGCCGGGACCTGAGGACGTAGAGCATGAAGGAAAGTGCGGGGAAGAGGGGAGAAGCTCATGAGGGCCGCGACACCCCAGCTGCCGGCGCGCAGGCCTGGCACCTCGCCGGAGAACTACACCAAGCTCATGAGATAAGTCACGCCTCTGCAGGAGTTAAATCAACACAACACCGAACCCTCGCCTAGTGCGGCTCTGTCACGGTGATGTTGCCTACCTTTCTCGCCCAGCGGAGGCTGCTTGAGCGCTAAAGGGGACCTCTTGAGCATCGCGCCTCGAGGGCTCTTACTGGACCTCGGGCCGCTCACCTCCTGGCCTTGTCCACGGCATCGCGACCGGGCATACCAGCGACCCCAGGTCAAGGCCAGGAGGTGAGCGGCCCGAGGACCGGGCATACCAGCGACCCGGAATCCTGCCTGGGGACCGGGACCTATCAGCGTAGAGCACCAAGCCCCCGTGAGGATAGAAAGGGGGAGCCGAGCCGAGACAGGACAAGCACCTCACCTCGATTCATAATAAGGATAATATTCACAAAAGGCACGACAGATACCTTACATACCCCCGCGGGGTGTTTCTCTGATTCCTCGCGGGAACAAAAGGTGCTAATCCTAAGGAACGCTAACTACGCGTGCCACCGCAGGAGACGCCATCATCAACAGTGGGCTGTCGGTAGCGCCGCGTAACCCCATCCAGATCGGTGGGCGTCGGCGGCTCGATGTAATCGCTTCGCCCGAGCGCGACGTGAGCTCGGGGGCTCGTAGCTGTCGTCGCTCGTCTCCGAAGTCGCGTGAAGCTCAGGGGAGTCGGTGGACCCTCCGTCTTCTCCGCTGCTGCCTGAGGAGCTGCTGGGGAAGCGGTTGATGGGCCTAGTCCTTGCCACTCTGATGCACCGGCCGCCTTCCTTGGGGCAGCACTCCAGTCGGCGTCCTTCCGCGTTGAAGACCTTGAAGAACATCAAGGAGGCACCATCATATTCAAGATGAATTACGAGGACACCCCCTATCCGGCAGACCCGGGCGATCTCACCCCAGCCCCGGGTCATATAGACCTTGCCTGGAGCGACGACTGCGACCTCCGCTCCGGTCGCAAGGGTGCGGCAGCCAGAGCTCCAGAGACCCACTCTGCGGCATCTCGAAGGCGAAGGAGGGAGGAAGGCGGATCCAAGAGCGTGGAGGCATGGTGGCGTGAAGCACAAGCTCGCGAGAAGAGCCCTCGGCGTGGACTCCAGGGGTGACGACGCGCACCGCAGTGACTCGTCGGCATCGCCGGCGGCCCCATCGGTGATGCTTGGCGCCTTCTTCTCCAGGGCCCTCGGCCCGGGCGTACAAGGGCGGCGGGAACCCCGGCGGCGGCCGCTCGTACCAGGGCCTCGACGTCTCCTGCCACGCGACCATGTCGCAGCGGCCGGGGACAGGCCGTTTCTTTGGTGGAAGCGGGCCAGGACCCTCTCGGGGGGCCTTCTCCTTCTCTTCCGCAGAAAACAGGCGGATCGGCGCCATTGGTGTAGAGTGGAGCAAGGGCGAGGAAGAAGAAGAAGGAGAGAAGCAAGAAGAGATGGACTGCTGGGGCTCTCGCCCGTCCGTACTTATAGTCCGGAGGAGTCCAACCGTCGGCCTCCACGATCACAGGTAATCATGACTCATTTCTGCATGCAGGGACTTATCAAGTCGAGCAGTTGCCAAGGCAGCGTGGGAAGCGGAGATGCCCACGTCCAATCAACCGCCATGCGGCACCCAAGGCTGCAGGCTGATGGGGCCCGTGGCGCTCCGCACTTGCCCCTTCGCTTCTCCGCTAAGCCAAGTTCGAGCACGCCTTGGGCCCGAGGGCTACTGTCAATGTTCTGGGAACGTGGGTCCCCAGACTTGCCTGCCTGTGCCTGCGGCGTGGCTCAAGTGGTGGCCCAGTACGGCCCATCTTCATCAGCGCAAGACTCAAGACCCTCGCGAGGGGCCAAGCCTCGCGGGGCGGACAACACACAACTTCCTCAGGAACGGCCTCGCCAGGCAGGCTCGCGAGGAGGCGGAGAGATCAAGGCAGGGTACCTCACGAGGTGCTCGTGACGTAAGCCATGACGACCGGGCGCAGGCCTGTCCAGTGTCCTTCTTTCCTCTTTGGTGCAAAGGGGGCAAGCGCAGGCGTGGAGTACCGAGGCATCAGGCAAAGGTTGCCCTTTCAGTGCAACGAGACCAAGACCAGCAGAGCGGCAGGACGGAGGTCACGTGGAGCCCAAGACGGCGTCATCGCCAGCACCTTTGGCAGCCGAAGACCAACTTTAGTCAGGATAACATGTACTAGATGTTCCCCTCCAAAATGGCCGCTGTTGGCGCCCTTCCCGCTCAATATTTGGGAAGAGGCCCAGGGCCTCTATAAATAGGACTAGCCACCACAATAGAAGGAGGACGCCCGGTCGCGAGGACCCCCGGTCGAAGGACGCCTGGTCGAGAGCTCATCAGATAGAGAGGCGATCGAACTCAGCCAAGCAGTTCATCGCACAAGCTCAAGAACACCTCTCGCGAGGCTGTTCATCCCTTGTACTGTTCATCATCAGCCCCTGAGGCAATCCACCACACCACACACTGGAGTAGGGTATTACACCACAACGGTGGCCCGAACCAGTATAAATCTTGTGTCCCTCATGTTGTTCATCGTTTAGCTAGATTCTCGCGGGACGATCGGACGTAGATCGGTAGGGGAGAGATCTTCGTGCGCACCCCAGAGTTCAAACCTTAAGGGTCTGCCGGAACCCAACATCCAACAGGTTAGTTACCACATCAGCAGTTGAAGATATTGCAACAGTAGCAGCAGTAGAACATTCAAAGAATGTAAGTAGCGTTATCACGCTCAAGGCATTTTAGACATGGTGGTTCAAATCCTTCCTGAGTGGAACTGATCTGTTGAGCATGAAGTGACTCATTCTCTTTTTGAAGATCTTCATGAGCCGCTCTTAATTTCTCAAGCTCTTCCTTCCTTTGAAGATAATCATAGGAGAGCTTTTCATGAGTGGCTGAGAGCGTTTCATGACGACCTTCAAGTTCCTGGTACTTAACATGAAGATTTTTTATGTCTTCAATTAAGGACTGAGAACGGGTCATTTTAGCGTCCAACAGGTCATCGCTTTTGTCTAACAGTTTTTGAGTATGTTCCATAGCTTTCTATTGTTCAGTTGCAATTTTAACAAGTGTTTTGTAGCTAGGTTTAGATTCACAATCAGAGTCATCTTCACTTGATGTTTGAAAGTAAGCATCGCGTGATTTTACCTTGGCACCACGTGCCATGAAGCAGTAGGTGGGAGCAGAGTCGTCCTTGTCATTAGCTTCAGCGTTGGTGATGGAGCCATTGTCTTGACGTTGAAGATGGACTTGGCAACGAGGGCTGTAGCTAGAGCCAGGACTTGCAACGCCAGGTCGGACTCCTCCTCGGACTCCACCTCCGCCTCCTCGAGCAGACTCCTCCTCTGAATCCATCTCCTTGCCGACAAAAGCACGAGCCTTGCCAGATGAGCTCTTCTTATGAGATGAAGACTTGGATGAGGACTTGGAAGAAGACTTTGAGGATTTCTTCTTCTTGTCATCAGAATCATATTCCTTGCTCTTCTTGTTGTTGTTGTTCTCATTGTCCCACTGTGGACACTCAGAGATGTAGTGTCCAGGTTTCTTGCACTTGTGACATGTTCTCTTCTTGTAGTCATGAGTGGAAGCTTCATCATTTATTGAGCTGGATTGTGAAGACTTTCTGAAGCCCTTCTTCTTAGTGAACTTCTGGAACTTCTTCACAAGCATAGCAAGTTCCTTTCCAATGTCTTGGGATCATCGTAACTGCAATGATTCTTCTTCAGATGACGAAACAACTTTTGCCTTCAAAGCACGAGTTCGGCCATAGTTGGGACCATAAATATCTCTTTTCTCAGATAGCTGGAACTCATGTGTCTTGAGCCTCTCAAGTATATCAGGCGGATCGAGTGTCTTGAAGTCAGGGCGTTCTTGTATCATGAGGGCAAGGGTGTCGAACAAGCTGTCAAGTGATCTCAATAGTGTCTTGACGATTTCATGCTTGGTGATCTCAGTGGCGCCGAGAGCATGAAGATCATTTGTGATGTCAGTGAGCCGATCAAACATGAGCTGGACGTTCTCATTGTCGTTTCTCTTAAAGCGGTTGAAGAGGTTGCGAAGAACACTGATCCTTTGATCTCTCTGGGTTGAGACGCCTTCGTTGACCTTGGAGAGCCAGTCCTAGACTAGCTTCGACGTTTCCAGAGCACTCACACGGCCATACTGTCCTTTGGTCAGATGACCACAGATGATGTTCTTGGCAGTAGAATCCAGTTGAATGAACTTCTTGACATCAGCAGGGGTGACACCTTCACCGGTCTTGGGAATGCCATTCTTGACGACATACCAGAGGTCGACATCAATGGCTTCAAGATGCATGCGCATCTTATACTTCCAGTAGGGATATTTAGTTCCATCGAAGACGGGCAAGTAGAGGAGACTTTGATTATCCCCGCAATCGACATATAGCTAAAACTCCGGTGGTTAAACGAATCACACGTAACAAGGGAGTACCTTGCTCGATACCAATTGAAAGTGCTAGTTATCGACTAGAGGGGGGTGAATAGGCGATTTTTATGAAAGTCTTCAAAACATGAGAGTTTCGAAGACAAACAATAGAAATGAACCTATTGATATGCAGCGGAAGGTAAACTACACTAAGCAACACATAGTCAAGTATGCAATGAAGTGAAAGCACGAAGACTAATAGCAGCTAGGTAGTAAGGATTTGGATGGAAGATGGTATGAAGCCAAACAACGATAGTAGTCACACAGTGAAGACCAATAGGTAAAGCAAATGGGCAATGACTTCACGAAGACAAACTGTAAGTAATGAGAGGGAGAGGATAGAACCAGTCACTTGTTGAGGACATAGGATTTGTTGGACCAGTTCGATTCTTTGTGACAAGCTATGCGTCTGTTAGGGAGGCTGAGATTCAACTCAGAAGACCGCGTCCTCACCTTATTCCCCTTGAGCTAAGGACACCCAGTCCTCGCCCAATTACTCTGGTAAGTCTTCAAGGTAGACTTCCAAACCTTCACAGACTTCGTTCACCGGTGATCCACAATGACTCTTGGATGCTCAGAACATGACGCCTAACCGGCTGGAGGATTCACAGTCCTCAAGTGTAACAAGTCTTCATATCACGCAGATAGGAAGACTTCAGTGATGCCTAACACTCTTTGGCTCTGGGTGTTTGGGCTTTGTCCTCGCAAGGATTTCTCTCTCTCAAAAGCTTCGGAGGTGGGTTGCTCTCAAACGACAAAAGTCGTGCACTAACTCTGAGCAGCCACCAATTTATGGTGTAGGGGTGGGCTATTTATAGCCACTAGGCAACCCGACCTGATTTGCCAGAAATGACCCTGGGTCACTAAGGAACCGACACGTGTTCCAACGGTCAGATTTCAAACACACGCGGCAATTTTACTTGGGCTACAAGTAAAGCTGACTCATCCAGCTCTGGATAAGATTTTCTCTCATTGTCTTCGCTCGAAGACATAGGATTTTGGTTGAGCATCACTTTAGTCACTTTGACTTTGTTCACTGGGACCCCACTTAACAGTACGGTGGTTCCTACGACTCAACAAAGAAGAAAAGGAAACAACGAAACAACTAAGTCTTCGCGCTCCATAGTCTTCACGCAATGCCTTCTCTTGTCATAGTCTTCAATGTGAATATCTTCACATACCACCATTGTCTTCAATGTCTTCATACATTTTAGGGGTCATCTCCGGTAGGTAAACCGAATCAATGAGGGACTACTACCTGTGTTATCCTGCAATTCTCACAAACACATTAGTCCCTCAACCAGGTTTGTCGTCAATACTCCAAAACCAACTAGGGGTGGCACTAGATGCACTTACACTTATCATCATTGTTCATTCCTCGGTTCCCGTGTTATTATAACCGGGACGCCGACAAGTGAATCGTGATGTGTGAAATCTATACTCCTAGCAATTCTGTTGCTTGGTAGTTAATGGATAATACTCTCATTCTTAGCGTGCTGGTTATTGAATTATCCTTCTAAGATTGATCGTGCTACCTAGTCCATTTCTCCTGGTGCACTCTTCGATCAATGAGTTAGGATTGTGTCAGTACCTCGCTCTCTTGATCATATCGTCTTGCCCCGAAAAGCAAGATTGTTCTCGAGCTTAATAGCATATCAGTGGTTCGTGATTTTCCGAATATCTTCTCGGAAGTATTACCAGGTTGTCACCTGACCGCTATGTTGAGTTCGAGATCAAGTTGGTTTCTTGTAAACCACCCCTTCTCCAAGAATCTGTGTTGAATACCCCTAAGCTAGTTGGTCGAGCTAAACAATAACTTGGAGAGCAGGAAGATAAAAGCTTGTCTAACCTAGTTCATTTCCAAAGGGATATCTTGTGTTTTTGTGCTTGTTGTAGAAAGATGATTTCTTCATCGATTGGTCCTTGTGATCGGTGGTTGAACCTATCGTCTTGCCCAAACCTTGATTTGAGTGTGGGCCATCGTCAAATCAAATTAGAACCAACGATGTTCGTAATGTTGTCTTACTCTTGGTTGATCCCTCGAGCATACACCATTACATATTTTGGTCTGACCAATGCTATCACCATGTTCACATGATGGTGGAAGTCCAGTGATATGGAAATTCCGGTGAGTTGCTATTGAGCCCATCAGCAACATCTTGTCTCCTCCATGATTCATGTTGAACATCAAGCTAGTATTGGAAACTTTTGTAAGCATTATCTTCATGTCTCATTCATGAAATACATGTTTGGTGTAAGAAGTGACTTTCTCCAAGTTCACGTGCATTAGCTACAAGTTGTCACCGTGAATTGAGAAAGATTGTTTTTGCTTTCTCCGGAATCATCCCAAGTCAGTCATGCATGTGCGAAGTATTCCATGGTTTGATAGGCTCGCTACCTCCACTCCATGTGTAATCCCTAGCACAGCAAGCCACTAATTGATTTGTTCAAGGAAAAGAAGTTCTTAAGTGCTAATCCTTAAGGACCCAAAGGTACATGCGTAGGACTTCGCTCTCCGCAATGATGGTTCCCAATCGGAACTCGATAGTGTTGCGTTGTAAGACTACTATGTGGTCATGCTTGTCTTGGACAACGTGTTCACATGTATGTAGCAGAACCAGCCCATGTTTTGGAGCTTGCTTTCATAGTTCATATCCCGAGAATCTCGCAACGCCATCTCGTCGATTTGTATTGCAATCTTTCATTTTTCTCTCTAGATTGGATGAGTCTAGAATATCCTGACACCAACCAGATCTAAATCTCAGGCAGATATGATGGTTGGAACATTCCCAACATCTACATTTTGTTCCCAGCTTGCACCGCCATTGTGCCAATTCCCATGGGATGCCCTCTCAGTAATTGTTGTTTAGGATCATCTTCAAAAGTGGTCCTACCATGGGTCCCATCAATTTCCGATGATAAGCAAAATCATCCATCGCGTTGTCTTCAACAAGGTAGTTCACATCATCCATTCGAATCCGGATATGCCATTCCTTAGAACTCCGCCAAACGATCATTTGTGATTGCCTTAGGCCCGTATAAAGAGTTTCAATGATCCAGATATCAAAAGTAATTCTTTTTGCCATTTAAGGGAATAACTCTACGAGTCACCTCCCCCAAGGTGCCCCGTTATGGGATCATGGCAATTATTTCCTCGCCACCTTGACACCATCCACCATCTCTCTAAGCGTGGGATTGTTGCCCACCAAATCAAACCTCGTGGTTTGTTCTTCCATCCCTCTCGATGTGTTTTATGTCTCAACTCGAGATGTTTCAACATCTCATTCCGCGAGTTGATCTTGTATAGCTCGATCTTCGAGAAGATCAATCCTAGTAGAGTTTCTTTTCGTTGTCATCGCGTGGATGAATATCTCAAAAGCGAGGATGTCAAGATCAACGTATGCAACCAATCAACAACCTTATAAGGTGCAACCTGGATCACGAAGATTGTGTTGGTCTTATGCCCCCTCTGTCTTCTTACCTAATGCCTTGAAACTCGGGACAAGATTCTTGTTTAGTGGGGGTGAGTTGTCACAGCCCTAGCTTAGCCTTTGCTTGTCCTTGCATGATCATCATGTCATCATGTTAAATTTTCTCAAGAAGTTGAAATGGGGATGACAGAACCCCCAGCACCCCCCTGAAAACAACTAGGGTTTACTAAAATCTTTTTCAATGAACCTGAAATGCCCTTCTAAAATGTTCATCATCTTTGCCTTGGTCTAGAACCTCTGTCAAAAATGGTTCACATTTTTCTAGGACAACATTGGGTCACTGAATTAAATCATACTCTATTTGCATTTGGGCATTTAAATGCTATATAATATTTTAAATGTCCAAATATTAATGAACTAAAATGTTTACAGTTGGAAATATTCCAAACAGTGGGCTTGAGAAGTTTCATGATTTTTGAGTTAGTTTTAGTATTTTATATAAAGCCCTAAAATTACAGAAGAATCAGAAAACAGAAATAAAAAGGAAAGGACAGAAAACCTACCTAACTTACCTGCAGCCCATCTGGCGCCTCACTGCCCAAAGACATTATGCGTGCCCAGCCCACACCGCCGATCACCACCAACCTCCCTTGAGCCAGGCAGGGGCTGTCGCATGTCGCCGCGCCCCCAGCCACCTCACCTCGGCGCCACCTGCAGACGCTCCAGACGACGACGCGCCGCCACGACCTCTCTCTCTCACGCCTGGCTCCTCCCTCCTCCGGCTCCCTCCCCTCTCTTCCCGAAAGCACTGAGGGTGCCGCCCGTCTTTCTGCCATGACCACTGCCACCCCATGCCTCGCCGACGCGCCCAGAAGCTCCGCCACTTCTTCCTCAACCGACTCACCGAGCCACGCCCCGCCGGAGGCCCCCGAACATCTTCACCGAGCTCGTCTTCGACCTCCTGACGATGAGATCGCCTCCGCCGCCCCGCTCACTTCTGACCTCCCCCGAGCCCGCTGAGCAGCTCGTCGCACCCACCGTGAGCCCCTGCTCCTGCTCCCCCTCTCCGTTTTTTCCCTCATGCATCGTGTCAAATCGCCGCTTTGCAACCCGAGCAGCCGCCACGCCGTGCTTGTCTCCGGTGATACTCTGGTGACCATTTGATCCCGGGCATGAGCCCATCAAACTCACCGCACCAAGTAGACGCCGTAGGTGCTAAACGCACATCGCCACGGCCACCGCAACCGCATCCCCACTCGTGCCCGAACTCCGGCGGCCGCAACCGAGCTCGCCGCCGTTGACTCTGGCCACCCCAGGCCCAGCCATGGCCACCAACGGACGCGCGCCCGACTACCAGAGCCCAACGGCGCCTCGAACGGTGCCCTGTAGGTGAAATCCGAGGTTGCCCGCCGCGTCTGGCGTCGCCGGCGTCGAGTTGCCGACGGGTTTGACTCGTTTGACCGGGGTTCGACCACTGGTTTGACCCCCCTGGGTTTATGACAAGTGAGACCCACCTGCTAATTAAGTTAGGATTAGGACTAACTAAAAATTAGTTAGACTAATGACACTGACACACGGGACCCACTGGCCAGGTTTGACCTGGACCGTCCCCATTGACTGCTGACGTCACCCTGACGCACTACTGACGCAATAAAGCATTTACTGGATTTATTCTTATATAGGAAATTCCAGAAAATGCTACAAACTTCAAAAATTCATAGAAATTAATCTGTAACTCCAAATGCAAAGATTTATATATGAAATTTGATCAGAAAAATCCAATATTTCCATCTGTACTGGTTTCATGCATATTAGAACACTTTAACCTTGCTGTTTAGGTGAAAAAAGTTAATGCACTAATATGACCTCTTATTTTGGGTTTGCATTTGAATCCTTGATTCAAATGAACTCAAACCGATCTATTCTATGTTGCATTAGCCAAAACACACTCATTTTACCATGTCATTGCATGCATCATATTGTTGCATATTGCCATGTGATGATTGTGTTTTGATGTGTTCTGCGTGGCAGGTTCTGTCTCCGAGGATATTCACGAGTATCCAACTGAAGGGCAGTTGCTACCTCTTGAGCACTGCGTTGGTTTTCCCTTGAAGAGGAAAGGGTGATGCAGCAAAGTAGCATAAGTATTTTCCTCAGTTTTTGAGAACCAAGGTATCAATCCAGTAGGAGGCCACGCACGAGTCCCTCGCACCTACACAAACAAATAAATCCTCGCAACCAACGCAATAAAGGGGTTCTCAATCCCTTCACGGTCACTTACGAGAGTGAGATCTGATAGATATGATAAGATAATATTTTTGGTATTTTTATTATAAAGATGCAAAGTAAAATAAAAGGCAATAAAAATAATTAAGTGTTGGAAGATTAATATGATGGAAAATAGACCCGGGGCCCATAGGTTTCACTAGTGGCTTCTCTCGAAAGCATAAGTATTTACGGTGGGTGAACAAATTACTGTTGAGCAATCGATGTAATTGAGCATAGTTATGAGAATATCTAGGTATGATCATGTATATAGGCATCACGTCAGACACAAGTAGACCGACTCGATCGCATCGACTACTATTACTCCACACATCGACCGCTATCCAAAGATGCATCTAGAGTATTAAGTTCATAAGAACAGAGTAACGCTTTAAGCAAGATGACATGATGTAGAGGGATAAACTCATGCAATATGATATAAACCCCATCTTGTTATCCTCGATGGCAACAATACAATACGTGCCTTGCTGCCCCTACTGTCACTGGGAAAGGACACCGCAAGATTGAACCCAAAGCTAAGCACTTCCCCATTGCAAGAAAGATCAATCTAGTAGGCCAAACCAAACTGTTAATTCAAGAGACTTGCAAAGATAACCAATCATACATAAAAGAATTCAGAGAAGATTCAAATATTGTTCATAGATAAACTTGATCATAAACCCACAATTCATCGGTCTCAACAAACACACCGCAAAAAGAAGATTACATCGAATAGATCTCCACGAGAGAGGGGGAGAACATTGTATTGAGATCCAAAAAGAGAGAAGAAGCCATCTAGCTAATATCTATGGACCCGAAGGTCTGAGGTAAACTACTCGCACATTATCGGAGAGGCTATGGTGTTGATGTAGAAGCCCTCCGTGATCGATGCCCCCTCCGGCGGAGCTCCGGAACAGGCCCCAAGATGGGATCTCACGGGTACATAAGGTTGCGGCGGTGGAATTAGGTTTTTGGCTCCGTATCTGGTAGTTTGGGGGTACATAGGTATATATAGGAGGAAGGAGTACGTCGGTGGAGCAACAGGGGGGCCACGAGGGTGGAGGACGCGCCTGGGGGGGTAGGCACGCCCCCCTACCTCGTGCCCTCCTGGTTGATGTCTTGACGTAGGCTCCAAGTCCTCTGGATCACGTTCGTTCAAAAATCACGTTTGAAGGTTTCATTCCGTTTGGACTCCGTTTGATATTCTTTTTCTGCGAAACTCTAAAATAGGCAAAAAAACAGCAATTCTGGGCTGGGCCTCCGGTTAATAGGTTAGTCCCAAAAATAATATAAAAGTGTATAATAAAGCCCAATAATGTCCAAAACAGAATATAATATAGCATGGAATAATAAAAAATTATAGATACGTTGGAGACGTATCAAGCATCCCCAAGCTTAATTCCTGCTCGTCCTCGAGTAGGTAAATGATAAAAATAGAATTTTTGATGTGGAATGCTACTTGGCATAATTTCAATATAATTCTTCTTATTGTGGCAATGAATGTTTAGATTTGATATGATTCAAGATAAAAGTTTAATGATGACATAAAAACAATAATACTTCTAGCATACTAACTAAGCAATTATGTCTTATCAAAATAACATAGCCAAAGCAAGTGATCCCTACAAAATCATATAGTCTGCCTATGCTCCATCTTCCCCACACAAAATATTCATATAATGTACGACCCCGGTTTTAGCCAAGCAATTGGTTCATACTTTTAACGCGCTTCAGCCTTTTCAACTCTACGCAATACATGAGCGCAAGCCATGGATACATCACTATGGTGGAATAAGGTATAATGGTAGGGTTTATGTGGGAAGGCAAAAAAAAGGAGAAAGTCTCACATCAACAACGCTAATCAATGGGCTATGGATATGCCCATCAATTGATGTTAATGTGAGGAGTAGGGATTGCCATGCAACGGATGCATTAGAGCTATAAGTGTATGAAAGCTCAAAAAGAAACTAACTGGGTGTGCATCCTACTTGCTTTCTCACGAAGACCTCAGGCATTTGAGGAAGCCCGTCATTGGAATATACAAGCCAAGTTCTATAATGAAATTTCCCACTAGTATATGAAAGTGACAAAATGAGAGACTCTCTATTATGAAGATCACGGTGCTACTTTGAAGCACAAGTGTGGTAAAAGGATAGTAACATTGTCCTCTCTTTTTCTCTCATTTTTTTATTTGGGCCTTTTCTCCTTTTTTATGGCCTTTTTTTTAGTCGGGAGTCTCATCCCGACTTGTGGGGGAATCATAGTCTCCATCATCCTTTCCTCACTTGGGACAATGCTCTAATAATGATGATCATCACACTTTTATTTACTTACAACTCATGAATTACAACTCAATACTTAGAACAAAATATGACTCTATATGAATGCCTCCGGCAGTGTACCGGGATATGCAATGAATCAAGAGTGAAATGTATGAAAGAATTATGAATGGTGCCTTTGCCACAAATACTATGTCAACTACATGATCATGCAAAGCAATATGACCATAATGGAGCGTATCATGATGAATGAAACGGTGGAAAGTTGCATGGCAATATATCTAGGAATGGCTATGGAAATGCAATAATAGGTAGGTATGGTGGCTGTTTTTAGGAAGATATAAGGAGGTTTATGTGTGATAGAGTGTATCATATCACGGGATTTGGATGCACCGGCGAAGTTTGCACCAACTCTCAAGGTGAGAAAGGGCAATGCGCTGCGATCAAGAGGCTTGAAAATTTCGGAAAGGTAAGTGTGCGTATAATCCATGGGCTCACAATAGTCATAAAGAACTCGTATACTTATTGCAAAAATTTATTAGCCCTCGAAGCAAAGTACTACTACGCGTGCTCCTAGGGGAAGGGTTGGTAGGAGTTAACCATCACGCGATCCCGACCATCACACAAAGGAAGACAATCAACAAATACTTCATGCTCCGACTTTGTTAAATAGCGGTTCACCATACGTGCATTCTCCGGGAATCACAAACTCCAACACAAGTATTTTTCAATTCCACAATTACTCAACTAGCACAACTATGATATTACCACCTTTATATCTCAAAACAATTATCAAGCGTCAAATTTCTCATGATATTAATTAAAGAAAATTGCCATGCTATTTTAAGACTCTCAAAATAATATAAGTGAAGCATGAGAGATCAATAGTTTCTATAAAACAAATCCACCACCATGCTCTAAAAGATATAAGTGAAGCACTAGAGCAAAACTATATAACTCAAAAGATATAAGTGAAGCACATAGAGTATTCTAATAATTTCCGAATCATGTGTGTGTCTCGCAAAAAGTGTGTACAACAAGGATGATTGTGGTAAACTAACAAATAAAGACTCAAATAATACAAGAAGCTCCAAGCAAAACACATATCATGTGGTGAATAAAAATATAGCTCCAAGTAAAGTTACCGATGGAAGTAGATTTAAAGAGGGATGCCTTCCGGGGCATCCCCGAGATTTGGCTTTTAGGTGTCCTTAGATTATCTTGGGGTGCCTTGGGCATCCCCAAGCTTAGGCTCTTGCCACTCCTTGTTTCATAATCCATCAAATCTTTCACCCAAAACTTGAAAACTTCACAACACAAAACTCAGCAGAAAAACTCGTGAGCTCCGTTAGTGAAAGAAAACAAAACACCACTTCAAGGTACTGTAATGAACTCATTCTTTATTTATATTGGTGTTAAACCTACTGTATTACAACTTCTATATGGTTTATAAACTCTTTTACTAGCCATAGATTCATCAAAATAAGCAAACAACACACGAAAAACAGAATCTGTCAAAAACAGAACAGTCTGTAGTAATCTGTAACTAACGCAAACTTGTGGAACTCCAAAAATTCAGCCAAAATAGGACGACCTAGAAAATTTGTTTATTGATCAGAATACAATTGGAATCAATATTTTATCACGTTCTGGTGATTTTTAACAATTATTTTCATGAACAGAAAGTTTCTGGAATTTTTCAGCAAGATCAAATAACTATCATCCAAGAAGATCCTATAGGTTAAACTTGGCACAAACACTAATTAAAACATAAAAACACATCTAACCAGAGGATATATCAAATATTTATTCCTAAACAGAAGCAAAAAGCAAAAAAAATAAAAATAAAATTGGGTTGGCTCCCAACAAGCGCTATCGTTTAACGCCCCTAGCTAGGCATAAAAGCAAGGATATATCTAGGTATTGCCATCTTTGGTAGGAAATCCATAAGTGGCTCTCATGATAGATTCATATGGTAATTTTATTTTCTTTCTAGGGAAGTGTTCCATGCCTTCCCTTAACGGAAATTGGAATCTAATATTCCCTTCCTTCATATCAATAATTGCACCAATCGTTCTAAGAAAAGGTCTACCAAGAATAATAGGACATGAAGGATTGCAATCTATATCAAGAACAATAAAATCTACGGGCATTCTTCCCATAGGTTTCTTAATAGTGGAATCCGCAAGGTGCAAGTTTAGAGAGCAATCATCAAAATCACGGAAACCTAGCAAATCGCACAAAGTCTTTGGAATCGTAGAAACACTAGCACCCAAATCACACAAAGCATAGCATTCATGATCTTTGATTTTAATTTTAATAGTAGGTTCCCATTCATCATAAAGTTTTCTAGGGATAGAAACTTCCAACTCAAGTTTTTCTTCATAAGATTGCATCAAGGCATCAATGATATATGTTTGGTAAAGGCTTTATTTTGGCTATAAGCATGAGGGGAATTTAGCACGGACTGCAACAAGGAAATACAATCTATCAAAGAGCAATTATCATAATTAAATTCCTTGAAATCCAAAAAAGTGGGTTCATTAATATCTAATGTTTTGATCTCTTCAATCCCACTTTTATCAATTTTAGCATCAAGATCTAAAAACTCCGAATTTTTGGAACGCCTTCTAGGTAAAGGTGGATCATATTCAGTCCCATCATTATAAAGATTCATATTGCAAAACAAAGATTTAATAGGGGACACATCAATAACTTTTAGATCTTCATCTTTATTTTCAAAGTTTTCCGGCTTAGCGCCCATCTTATTAACTAAGGTGGACTGCTTATCTGAAATTTCAGCTATTAACTTCTCAAGATGAGCAATTTGGGATCTCAAACCATCAAATTCTTTAGACATATCATCGAGCTCTTTATTCATATAACTCATAAAGCTTTTTTGTTCCTTAAGCTCGTTTCTAAAGAAATTGTTATGGTCAAATTGTAAGACCGTGAAACTCCTAACGTTGCCTTCTATCTCTTCTAGCCTTTTAAGGTGAGGATCACCAAAGCTTGGTAGAGCCATAGAGACAAGCAAGCAATCCAACACACGAGCAAACAAGAGACGGGCAAAAAGAGGCTAATGTAAAAGAGAGGGCGAATAAAACGGCAAGGGTGAAGTGGGGGAGAGGAAAACGAAAGGCAAATGACAAATAATGTAATGTGGGAGATAAGGGTTTGTGATGGGTACTTGGTATGTTGACTTTTGCGAAGACCTCCCCGGCAACGGTGCCAGAAATCCTTCTTGCTACCTCTTGAGCACTACGTAGGTTTTCCCTTGAAGAGGAAAGGGTGATGCAGCAAAGTAGCGTAAGTATTTCCCTCAGTTTTTGAGAACCAAGGTATCAATCCAGTAGGAGGCCACGCACGAGTCCCTCGCACCTACACAAACAAATAAATCCTCGCAACCAACGCAATAAAGGGGTTGTCAATCCCTTCACAAATACTTACTTAGAGTGAGATCCAATAGATATGATAAGTTAATATTTTTGGTATTTTTATGATAAAGATGCAAAGTAAAATAAAAGGCAATAAAAATAACTAAGTGTTGGAAGATTAATATGATGGAAAATAGACTCGGGGGCCATAGGTTTCACTAGTGGATTCTCTAGAAAGCATAAGTATTTACGGTGGGTGAACAAATTACTGTTGAGCAATTGACAGAATTGAGAATAGTTATGAGAATATCTAGGTATGATCATGTATATAGGCATCACGTCTCATACAAGTAGACCGACTCCTGCCTGCATCTACTACTATTACTCCACACATCTACCGCTATCCAGCATGCATCTAGAGTATTAAGTTCATAAGAACATAGTAACGCTTTAAGCAAGATGACATGATGTAGAGGGATAAACTCATGCAATATGATATAAACCCCATCTTGTTATCCTCGATGGCAACAATACAATACGTGCCTTTGCTGCCCTCATCACACCGGGAAAGGACACCGCTAGATTGAACCCAAAGCTAAGCACTTCTCCCATTGCAAGAAAGATCAATCTAGTAGGCCAAACCAAACTGATAATTCGAAGAGACTTGCAAAGATAACCAATCATACATAAAAAATTCAAAGAAGATTCAAATATTGTTCATAGATAAACTTGATCGTAAACCCACAATTCATCGGTCTCAACAAACACACCGCAAAAGAAGATTACATCGAATAGATCTCCACGAGAGAGGGGGAGAACATTGTATTGAGATCCAAAAATAGAGAAGAAGCCATCTAGCTAATAACTATGGACCTGAATGTCTGAGGTAAACTACTCACACATCATCGGAGAGGCTATGGTGTTGATGTAGAAGCCCTCCGTGATTGATGCCCCCTCCGACGGAGCTCCTAACAGCCCCAAGATGGGATCCGACGGCATGAAGGTTGCGGCGGTGGAATTAGGTTTTTGGCTCCGTATCTGGTAGTTTGGGGGTACGTAGGTATATATAGGAGGAAGGAGTACTTTGGTGGAGCAACAGGGGGCCCACGAGGGTGGAGGGCGCGCCTGGGAGGGTAGGCGCACCCCCCTACCTCGTGCCCTCCTGGTTGATGTCTTGATGTAGGGTCCAAGTCCTCTGGATCACGTTCGTTCCGAAAACCACGTTCCCGAAGGTTTCATTCCATTTGGACTCCGTTTGATATTCTTTTTCTGCGAAAGTCTGAAATAGGCAAAAAACAACAATTCTGGGCTCGGCCTCCGGTTAATAGGTTAGTCCCAAAATAATATAAAAGTGTATAATAAAGCCCACTAATGTCCAAAACGGAATATAATATAGCATGGAACAATAAAAAATTATAGAGACGTTGGAGACGTATCAACAGTATCCCACTACCACTCTGTCAGGCGAGCAAAACCCCCTTGATCATTCCGATACAATCCCACTCTCTCGCTCCTGCTCTCTTTTACTGCATTAGGACAACAATGATTCATCTGTTACTTGCTGCGGTAGTTGAACCAATTTTCCTCTGCATGACCTGTCATTGCCACAGTAAATAGATGAAACCCACTAGCATGAGTAGGAGTTGTTTGAGCCCTAATGTGCCTACTCATTCATGCTTGTTTGTCATGCGTGCTACTTCTTAGAGTTGAGTCAGGTCTGCTTCATCGGGAATGAATTGGAATGGTGATGAACATGTCCTACTGTGTGTGAGCTAAGTGTGTGAACACGATTTGGTAAAGGTAGCGGTGAGAGGCCATGTAGGAGTACATGGTGGGTTGTCTCATTGAAACCGCCCTCGTGAACTGAGTTCTATGTTTGTGATCCATGAACAGCTACTACCACACATTGGGATCCTTAATTGACTCTCTCGGCTTCTTAACCACCCTTGTCCTCTGTCCGGGGAGTAGCAAGTAGTTTCGGTGTTTGTAGTATCTTTGGAGGCCATGCGCATACGACCCATGAGGGTGTGTGTATTGCAGTAAAGGCACGTGTACAGTGTGCAGGCGCCCTTTTGGTGTCTCGGGAACCCTGCTCACATCGTTCGGGGCCATATGTGGAAACTCCGGCCGGACTCCCTGCGGATGGAACCTAAATAGGTGATAAACTTGGACTAGAGAATTGAGTGTTTAGGTAGGCTGTGACCGACACCCCCGCTAGGCTTCCGCTTGAAGGTTGCCGAGATACATGACGTGTACATGGCGGTAAGTGGCGAGAGCGTGTGTGAAGAAGTACACCCCTGCAGGGTTAACACCATCTATTCGAATAGCCGTGTCCATGGTAAAGGACTTCTAGGTTGCCTATAACAGTTCATAGACAAGTGAAAGTGGATACTCTAAAATGCGCAAGATAGCGTGAGTGCTATGGATGGCGTTCGTAGGGAGACGGGAGCGAATCCATAGTGGTGTATTGATATGGTGAATATGTGGACTCGTGTGCGCCACCTCAAAAGAGTTACTTGCAGTCATAGTTTAGGATAGCCACTGAGTCAAAGTTGGCTTGCTGCAGTTAAACTCCACCACCCCCTTTGTTGATACCGATGCATATGTAGCTAGTTCTGATGTAAGTCTTGCTGGGTACATTTGTACTCACATTTGTCTATTTTATGTTTTGCAGAGAGACGTCAGTATCGCTAGTAGTTCCGTGTGGACTTCGATGTTTAGCTTGATACTTCAGCTACGATCTTGTGCCCTCGGCAGGATCTGGTAGATAGTCAGGCTTCTCAGCCTTTTTCATTTATAGATGTCTGTACTCAGACATATTAAGCTTCCGCATGTACTTTGACTTGTATGCTCTGAATGTTGGGTCATGAGACCCATGTTTGTAATATCTCGCTCCTCGGAGCCTAATGAATAAATACTTTGAGTCGTAGAGTTTTGTTGTGATGCCATGTTGCATTTACACATATCGAGCATATTGTGTGTATGATTGAAATGCTTGGTATGTGTGGGATCCGATAACCTAGTTGTTTATCCTTGGTAGCCTCTCTTATGGGGAAATGTAGTCTTGTGCTTCCATGAGCCATAGTAGTCCGCTTCTGCCCGGTTCACCGAGTCCCGCTAGCCAAGCACTACCGCTCGGAACACTTGATCGGCCGGCATGTGATTCACTTCGTTCTTGTATACATCCCTTCGGGAAATGTCACACGGTGACATCCGAGTCCTGCCTAGCCTGCTATAGCCGGTTCACGGAGTCCTCATAGCCTGCTACAGCCCGGATTCACACGTCAATCGACATGCTCGATGTTGATTCATGTATGCATGTCCCCGTATGTTAGTGCCACTTTGGGTTCACGACTAGTCATGTCGGTCTGGGTTCTCTATCATATGGATGCTAGCGACACTATCATATACGTGAGCCAAAAGGCGCAAACGGTCCCGGGCCATGGTAAGGCGACACCTGTGGGAATACCGTGCGTGAGGCCGCAAAGTGATATGCCGTGTTACCGGCTAGATCGATGTGACTTGGAATCGGGGTCCTGACAACGGGCCAGACTTTAATACTGACGACCTCGGAGCCCTGACAAGGGAAATGCGCCCATTGGCTAGCAAATTGGCTGAAGAGACCGATCTTTCACATTATCAGTCGATTTATGACGCCAACAACAAGAGAGTTAAAGCGCCAGCTTATGATACTCCAAGTCTTATTCCTCCAATCCGTAAGCATACCTATGCCCCTGATGTTGATCCCTCCACACTTATAAGTGATGAAGCTGTATTCAAAGCCTTAACTGGGATCGACCGGACAACCATTGACTTCCAGCCACTTGGTAGAGAAGAGGAAGATAAACCGGCGCTGGATGATCCGCAACCTTCAAGTCAACCAGGACAAGATTCATAAACCGGAGGCGGGCTGAACATCTGCTTTCTGCAAGATTTGTTAAAAAAAGTATTCTTTCGGGCACCAATCGCCTTGTAATAGGCTAGCTTAAACTCTTGATCTGCTATGCCATTGTGCATATTTTCTTTGCATGACACTGATGATTCGATATGCCACGTATGCTTATAATATTAGCCATGTTGAATCTGTTCCTGCATACACAGATTAAAAATGTCCTGGCGGTTTGTCACTGGACGGGTCATAATGCCTAATATAAAGCCATGAGAAACTAAAATAGTTTATAACCAAGGCTGGCCTTAATTATCACCATAAATAACTTGAAAATATATCATAACTGTGATATTTTATCACACTGGTGGTTTACCAAATTAGTGTAGTAAGGGTGATAATCCGAATTTTGAGCACTGATAATTATCATATATTGCCGGCGGATGAACAAGCCAGGCCGGGTTAATAAACACCGGACATTATCTTATCTCATACTGGCGACTTATAGTCAAAAACAAGACTGGGTTGATAAACACCGATGAATTTTAATCATAAAGCATTATAAGCCGCATTGGATAAACCTCAAAAAATCTGTTGAACAAAAAGCAAACAAAAAAACAAGGCTTTTCATGGGCTGCCAGGCCGAAAATCGAGTGCTTTCACGGGCTGCACAGGCCACAGAGTTAAACCGTTTTACAAAGCTTATAAGTCGGACCTCACACAACCAATCGTCGTTTTAACTTTGACAAGTTCAGGGTTTATATAAGATTGACTTGCCAAAAGTATTGCGGGTCGTTCCAGGATTACCTGGGCGGAGTGGCAGACTTAAAAAGGCAGGATAACCCGGGGTTTTAGGTGAATACACCTGGCTTCCAAGCCTGGTTTTTAAGCCTATTACAAGGGTCATAAAAACTCTTTGTTCTTTAGAACAAGGAGCCCCCAAGCAATATTTTTGAGCTGTGCTCAAGGGGCACCCATGTTTGAGTTGTGCTTTTACCACAGACTCTCTTTGGTCCCTTTAACCTAGGTAGCAAGCCCCCAAGTTTTTTTATGTGGCCTATAAGCCGGATCAAAGGGTAATCATAACTTCGCTTTATAAAGCAGAAGCCCCCATGTGACCAAAAACTCGTTATTTGAAGAGAAAAACGATAGAGGCCCTGCTTTAACAGGGATGCCGGCTTTATTATATTGATTATAATATATACATTGTCAAAATATGTACATCAGAAAAGCCAGTGGCTCAGGTGTAGTATGGCCGAAGATGCGCAATATTCCACGGCCGGTGGGTCTCCTCCTCTGACTTACGTGAGTCTTTGTGCTCTCGAACATTGATAAGGTAGTATGACCCGTTGTTCAGATTCTTGCTGACCACAAAGGGTCCTTCCCAAGGTGGGGATAACTTGTGCATATCAGTCTGATCCTGGATAAGCCGGAGCACTAGATCACCTTCTTGGAAAGTTCTGGTTTTAACCCGGCGGTTGTGGTAACAGCGCAGATCTTGCTGGTAAATCACTGAACGAGCCTCTGCGATGTCACGCTCCTCATCTAACAGGTCAAGTGCTTCCTGGCGTGCTTTTTCATTTTCAGATTCAACATAAGCCGCTACGCGAGGCGAGTCATGACGGATGTCACTAGGGAGAACCGCCTCTGCTCCGTAAATCATGAAGAAAGGCGTGTAACCCGTAGACCTGTTGGGGGTGATATTAATGCTCCATAACACGGAAGGTAACTCCTCCACCCAACAACCCGGTGCCCCCTGTAAAGGAACCATAAGCCGGGGCTTGATGCCTCTCAGGATCTCTTGATTGGCTCTCTCAGCTTGACCATTAGATTGGGGGTGAGCCATTGATGACACGTCAAGCCGGATGTGCTCACGTTAACAAAATTCTTTCATAGCACCCTTGGACAGATTAGTGCCATTATCAGTTATGATACTGTGGGGAAAGCCAAAACGGAAAATCACCTTTTTCATGAACTGAACCGCCGTCGCCGCGTCACATTTACTGACCGGCTCTGCCTCAACCCACTTTGTAAATTTGTCAACTGCCACCACGAGGTGTGTCTTTTTATCTTTGGACCTTTTGAAAGGTCCAACCATATCTAGCCCCCAGACTGCAAATGACCAAGTAATTGGAATCATCCTCAATTCTTGAGCCGGCACATGGACTCGTCGTGAAAACTTCTGACAACCATCACATTTACTGACCAGATCCTCAGCATCAGCATGAGCCGTCAGCCAATAAAATCCATGATGAAAAGCTTTAGCCACGAGAGACTTTGAACCGGCATGATGACCACAGTCTCCTTCATCAATCTCATGCAAGATCTCACGACCCTCTTCTGGAGAAACACAATGTTGAAAAGCCCTTGTAACACTGTAGTGATGCAACTCTCCATTGACAATTGTCATTGACTTAGACCGCCGGGTTATCTGCCTGGCTAAGGTTTCATCCTCATGTAACTCGCCCCGGGGTCATATAAGCCAAATAAGGGACTGTCCAATCAGAAATAGCATGAATAGCCGCCACCAACTAAGCTTCCGGGTCAGGAATAGCCAAATCTTCCTCTGTAGGTAACTTTACCGACGGGTTATGCAAAACGTCAAGAAAGACATTAGGCGGCACCTGTTTACGTTGAGAACCCAACCGGCTTAAGGCATCAGCCGCTTCATTTTTCCTCCGATCAACATGCTCAACTTGATAACCCTTTGTGATGCCACCGATTCAATCGTACACTAATCATACACGCAAATGTGTACGATCAAGATCAGGGACTCACGGGAAGATATCATAACACAACTCTAGACACAAATTAAAATAAAACAAGCTTTATATTACAAGCCATCGAGGGCTCGAATACATAAGCTCGAAAACACAAGAGTCAGCGGAAGCAACATTATCTGAGTACATACATGAGTTAGACAAGTTTGCCTTAATAAGGGTAGCACAAAAGCAACATTGATCGAAAGGGCAAGGCCTCCTGCCTGGGAGCCTCCTAACTACTCCTGGTCGTCGACGGCCTCCACATAGTAGTAGGCACCCTCGGGGTTGTAGTAGTCGTCGGTGGTGGCATCTGGCTCCTGGACTCCACCATCTGGTTGTAACAACCAGAAATAAGAAAGAAGGGGAAAAGGGACAGCAAAGCAACCGTGAGTACTCATCTGAAGTACGTAGCAAGCAAGGATGTACACTACATATGCAACATTATCAAAGGAAGGCTGTATATGTGGACTGGGTTGCAGAAATTCCAGAATAAGAGGGGGAGAAGCTAGTCATATCGAAGACTAGCATCTTATGGAAACCACCATCTTGCAGCAACAGGAGGGAGTAGAGTAGTATAACACAAGTCATATTTATGTTGTTGTATCAACGCTCCGGGATCCTTTCTCGACTCCTGAAGCAACATATCCAAAACATGCCTCAGCATCCAGTTCTAGTGTATCGATCGGGCTACAACTCTGAGTGTCCATTACCGTTGGACAGGCTATCGATAGATGTTTTCTTCCCTGCAGGGGTGCACCAACTTACCCACCACGCTCGATTAACTCCGGCCGAACACACTTTCCTGGGTCATGCCCGGCCTCGGCCAAACAATACGCTGCAACCCGACCTAGGCTTAATAGAGAGGTCAAGCACGCTGCTACCTCTTGAGCACTGCGTTGGTTTTCCCTTGAAGAGGAAAGGGTGATGCGGTAAAGTAGCGTAAGTATTTCCCTCAGTTTTTGAGAACCAAGGTATCAATCCATTAGGAGATCATGCTCCAGTCCCACGCACCTACACAAACAAATAATAACCTCGCAACCAATGCGATAAAGGGGTTGTCAATCCCTTCACGGTCACTTACGAGAGTGAGATCTGATAGATATGATAAGATAATATTTTTGGTATTTTTATGATAAAGATGCAAAGTAAAATAAATGGCAATAAAAATAACTAAGTGTTGGAAGATTAATATGATGGAAAATAGACCAGGGGGCCATAGGTTTCACTAGTGGCTTCTCTCAAGAGCATAAGAATTATGGTGGGTAAACGAATTACTGTCGAGCAATTGATAGAATTGAGCATAGTTATGAGAATATCTAGGTATGATCATGTATATAGGCATCACGTCCGCGACAAGTAGACCAAAACGATTCTGCATCTATTACTATTACTCCACACATCGACCGCTATCCAGCATGCATCTAGAGTATTAAGTTCATAAGAACAGAGTAATGCTTTAAGTAAGATGACATGATGTAGAGGGATAAACTCATGCAATATGATATAAACCCCATCTTTTTATCCTCGATGGCAACAATACAATACGTGTCATTTCCCTTACTATCACTGGGATCGAGCACCGCAAGATTGAACCCAAAGCTAAGTACTTCTCCCATTGCAAGAAAGATCAATCTAGTAGGCCAAACCAAACTGATAATTCGAAGAGACTTGCAAAGATAACCAATCATACATAAAAGAATTCAGAGGAGATTCAAATATTGTTCATAGATAATCTTGATCATAAATCCACAATTCATCGGATCTCGACAAACACACTGCAAAAGAAGATTACATCGAATAGATCTTCAAGAGAATCGAGGAGAACTGTCAGGACCCCGATTCCAAGTCACATCGATCTAGCCTGTAACAC
This sequence comes from Aegilops bicornis, assembly GCA_021605145.1. Lineage (NCBI taxonomy): Eukaryota > Viridiplantae > Streptophyta > Magnoliopsida > Poales > Poaceae > Aegilops > Aegilops bicornis. The sequence continues at coordinate 467,206,788 of CM038673.1, read as the reverse complement.
CTCATATCACTTTGCGGCCTCACGCACGGTATTCCCACGGGTGTCAACTTACCATGGCCCGGGACCGTTTGCGCCTTTTGGCTCACGTATATGATAGTGTCGCTAGCATCCATATGACAGAGAACCCGGGCCGACATGGCTACTCGTGAACCCAAAGCGGCACAAACCCATGGGGACAGGCATACATGAATCAACTTCGAGCATGTCGATTGCCAGTGTGGTGAATTCAGTCAGAAAGGTGCTAGGCAGGACTCGGATGTCACCGCGTAACATTTCCCGAAGGAACAGACACATGAACGAAGTGAAACACATGCCGGCCAGTCAAGTGTCCAGAGCGGTAGTCTTTGGGCTAGCAGGACTACGGTGAACCGGCCAGAAGCGGACTACTATCGCTCGGGAAGCACTAGACCACATTTCCCCATATGAGAGGCTGCCAAGGATAAACAACTAGATTGCCGGATCCCACACATACCAAGCATTTCAAACATACACACAATATGCTCGATATGTGTAAATACAACATGGCATCACAACATAACTCTACGACTCAAGTATTTATTCATTAGGCTCTGAGGAGCGAGATATTACAAACATGGGTCTCATGACCCAACATACAAAGCATACAAGCAACAAGCACATGCGGAAGCTTAACATGTCTGAGTACACACATCTACAAATGAAAAAAGGTTGAGAAGCCTGACTATCTACCAGATCCTGCCGAGGGCACAAGATCGTAGCTGAGGTAACAAGCTAAGCGTCGAAGTCCACGCGGAACTACTAGCGAGACTGACGTCTCTCTGCAAAAACATAAAATAGGCAAATGTGAGTACAAATGTACCCAGCAAGACTTACATCAGAATTATCTACATATGCATCAGTATCAACAAAGGGGGTGGTGGAGTTTGACTGCAGCAAGCCAGCTTTGACTCGGTGGCTATCCTAAAGTATGACTGCAAGTAACTCTTTTGAGGTGGCGCACACGAGTCCACATATTCACCATATCAATACACCACTATGGATCCGCTCTCGTCTCCCTACGAGAACGCCATCCATAGCACTCACGCTTATCTTGCGCATTTTAAAGTATCCCCTTTCACTTGTCTATGAACTGTTATAGGCAACCCAGAAGTCCTTTACCGCGGACATGGCTATTCGAACAGATCATATTAACCCTGCAGGGGTGTACTTCTTCACACACGCTTTCGCCACTTACCGCCATGTACACGTCATGTATCACGACAACCTTCAAGCGGAAGCCTGGCGAGGGAGTCGTCCACAACCTGACTAACCACGCAAGTCTCTAGTCAAGGTTTATCGCCTATTCGAGTTCCATCCGCAAGGAGATCCGGCCGGGGTGTCGCTCACGGCCCCAAACGATGTGTGCAGGGTTCCCAAGCCCACCTTGACGGGTGGTTCTACGCTTGGTACACCGTGCCACGGTGCCTAGTCTGTCCCAAGCCCACATGCACGGGTGCCACTTGGTAGACTACTAACACTACCTACAAACACCGTAAACTAGTTGCAATTCCCCGGACAGAGATCAAGTTGATTAATAAGTCGAGAGAGCTTGGAGCGCTTGAGCCCAAGGTGTGGTAGTAACTGTTCATGGATCACAAACACGTAACTCAGTTCACGAGGGCCGCAATGAGACAACCCACCATGTACTCCTACATGGCCTCTCACCGCTACCTTTACCAAATCGTGTTCACACACTTAGCTCTCAACAAGAGGGACATGTTCACACACCTCCGATTCATCCCGATGAATGGACACGACTCAACTCTAAGCAAGAGAGGCATGTCAAACTAGCATGAATGAGTAGGCACAACAGGGCTCAAACAACTCCTACTCATGCTAGTGGGTTTCATATATTTACTGTGGAATGACAGGTCATGCAGAGGATAAAGGGGTTCAACTACCGCAGCAAGTAACAGTTGAACCGTTGTTGTCCTAATGTAGTAAAAGAGAGCAGGAGCGAGAGAGTGGGATTGTATCGGAATGAACAAGGGGGTTTTGCTTGCACAGCACTTCTGAAGATAATATAGTTCTTCATCGGTGTCATCGAACACGTCGTCGGAACTTCGTCTACCGGGAGGGGATAACACCGGCAAACAAGAAAGAACACAATCAATGCGATGCAACAATATGATGCATGAATGTGACATGGCAATATGCTGTTGATTGAGCTAATGCATCCAGCAACAAGTTAAATTAAGTTGGTTTGAACCCAAGATTCAAATTCAAACTCCATATGTGGATATTTAAATGCCATTAATATGATTTGTGCTAAACAACAGCTATAAATTATTCTAACATGCATGAAAATGGTACAGATAGATAGATTGGATTTTTCTGATCATTTTTCATATATAATTTATTTCATTTGGAGTTACGGTTGAATTTCTATGATTTTTAGAAGTTTATACTATTTTCTGGAATTTTCTGAACAAGAGTAAATCCAGGAAAAAGCATTACTGCGTCAGCATGACGTCAGTGTGACATCAGCAGGGTCAACAGAGCTGCCCCGGGTCAAACCTGACGCTAGGACCCACTGGTCAGTGACTAACTAACTAATCTAAATTAATTATTGTTAAACTTCTACTAACTAAAATGTCAGTGGAGATAATTAAACTTAGTTAAAAACTAAAATAGGATTAGCTGGGGCCTGGGCCCACTTGTCGGTGTCAGCAGGGGTGATTAGTCCTAAACTAATCTAGTCAGGGGCGGGGCCCATGTGTGTTGACCCCAGGGAGGTCTAACCCCGGGTAGAACAGGTCAAACCTGCCGGCGACATGACGCCGGCGAGGCCAGACGCGGCGGAGCAGCGCGGGTTTCGCGCTCCGGCGACCAAAACGGCGGCGGAGGCGTGCTACGAGCTGCTGGTGGACTCGCGCGTCGAGTGGTGCAGGCGGTGGGTGCGGGGGTGGCCGGAGACAACGACCACGAGCTCGGAAGCGGCAGCCGGAGCTCGGGCGCACTCGGGAACGGGGTTGCGGTGGCCGTGGAGTGGCGTGCTTAGCTCCTACGGCACCTACGCGGCGCGGCGAGCACGTGGGTTTGCTCGGTTGGGAGCTATCGACTATGGCCACGGCAGCGAGAAGCTCGGGCGGTGGCGCGGTTCGGTCTCCGGCGAAGTGACGGCTGCCGCGTGAAACGGAGCGCAAAGGAGGGGGGTTCGGGTCAGTGGCTCACGGCGAGTCGGACGAGCAGGTCGGCGAGCTCGGGGACACGGAGAGGGTGGTGAATCGACGGGCGCGGCCTTCGGTGACCAAGGAGGAAGAAGGCGAGGTTGCGGACGGCTGTGGCCTTCTCCGGTCGTGTGCGCCAGCGTGGAGATGGAGAGGAGTCCTGCGGTTGTTGTGGAAGCGTCAGCGAGGCGAGTGCTAGCCGGTGGCCGCGGTGGACGGCGTCGGTGGCGATAGCCTTCGATTCGCGTGGGAGGGAGAGAGCCATAGGTAGGGGAGAGAGAGCAGCGAGTGAGGGAGAGGAGTGAGGGGGTCGAGGGCGTTCCAACGGTGCACTGGAGGGGTCGGGGGCGGCTGGGACACGTCGAAGCAGGAGGTGGCGACCGCCAAGGCCTCTGCCACGACTTGTCCTCTGGCGAGGGTTGAAGACAAACCTGCCCCTCGCTAGGTTGGGCTGGGCCCGGCTCGGTGAAATTTGGGCTCTGGTGGGCTACCAGGTAAGGCCAAGTAAGTTTCTGCTTTCTCTCTTTTATTTCTGTTTTCTAATTCTTCTGCAACTTTAGGGCTTTTAATAAAATACCAAAACGTTTCCAAAAATCATGAAAATATTTGTGGGCTCTGTTTGGAATATTCCCAACAACCCTCAACTAGTTTCAGAATCATTAGAGCATTTGAAAATATTTATAGGATTTAAATGCTCCAATTCAAATACAATATGAGTTAATTCAATAATCCAAATGTCATGGAAAAATGTGCAACATCTCCGTTCTGTTTCGGCATTTTCCAAAAATGGTGAACATTTTTGAAGGCCATATGGGTTCATTGAAAAATATTTTTAGTTGAACCTATTTGAATTGCTTTGGTGCTAGGGCTTGGTCATCCCCACTTCAAGTTTCAAAAGAATTTAAACATGATGCAACAGACAAGTGCTAGCCTAGTGCAGGGTATGGCTAGGGATGTGACAACTCACCCCCAATAAACAAGAATCTTGTCCCGAGATTCAAGACGTAAGGTAAGAAGACAGAGGGGACACAAACTAACACGATCTTCATGATCCAATTGCTCTTCTCGAAGATGTTGATTCATTGCTTCATATTGATCTTGACGTGTTTACTTTCGAGATCTTCATCCAACTTAATGAAGTCAGAAGGAAACTCTATCGGAAGGACCATAGAAACTCTCCATACCAGGCTAAGGCAATGCACAACGATCGTTTGAAGGAGTTGGAAGGAACGACATACTCATATTGGAAAGAAAACTACGGTTATAGGGCAATTCGGCAAATGGAAGGCACATTCCAATTGATACCGAGGATGTAACCTAGTACCTGAGCATGCCTTCAAGAACTTGAGCATTTCCAAATTCATCAGGGTTTTTACCAACATCCGTGCCAAGGATCCTGGCAACACCTCATACTACCATGATGAATAGTGATGGATGATGCGGATACAAAGCAGGATAACACCTTCTCAGATTTCACCTTAGCGATGCCAAGGAAACAAAATCTGGATGATCGACCGAGAGACATTTAGCACTCTGCTTCCAATGTTCTCCTTGATGTTTAAAATACCACTATCATGATTCAAAGTGGCATCAACGTGGTCATCAAGTAAAGGTCAGACTTCGGGAACACAAAATCCATAAGGAACAACTTCTAGAATAAGTCATGCGAAATCCTCATGGGAGGTGACCAAATGGCTTAATCAAGATACTACAATAATAAAGAAGCTTCCAGCTAGGTGCATCCACCTCACTGCAACCCATATCATAGCTCTTGGAAGAAGTTCCAACCATCACATCTGCCTGAGATTCAGATCTGGTTGGCGTCAGGATATTCCAGACTCATCAAGTCTAGAAAAAAAATGAAAGGTTGCAACACAAATCGACGAGATGACGTTGCGAGATTCTCGGGGGATGAACTACGATAGAAAGCTCCAAAACATGAGCTGGTTCTGCTACACACCTGCAAACACACTGTCCTAGACAAGCGTGACCATGTGGTAGTCTTATAATAAAACACTACCAAGTTCAGGTGGGGAACCATAATCGAGGATATTGAAGTCCTTGCATAAGGCATGCTCTTAAGAAGGAACTCCCTTTCCTTGAACAAATCAATCAGTGGCTTGGTGTGCTAGGGGATACATATGGAATGAAGATGATCACCTATCGGACCACAGAATACTTCGCACATGCATGATCGACTTGGGATGATTCGGAGGAAGCAAGAACAAACTTTCTCGAATTCACGGCGGCAACTTACATCAAATGCACGTGAATCAAAGGTAGTCACTTCTTTCATCCAAACATATACTTCATGAACGGGGCATGAAGAAAATGCTTACACAAGTTTCCAACGCCAGCTGGATGTTCAACACAAATCATGGAGGAGACAAAATGTTGCTGATAGGCTCAACAACAACTCATCGGAATTTCCATATCACTGGACTTCCACCATCATGTGAACACGGTGATAGCACTGGTCAGACCAAAAGATGTAATGGTGTATGCTCGAGGGATCAACCACGAGTAAGACAACATTACGAATATCGTTGGTTCTGGTCTGATTTGATGATAGCCCATACTCAAATCAAAGGTTGGATAAAATGATAGGCCCATTAACTGATCACGAGGGTCAGTCGATGAAAATATCAACTTTTTTCAACACACATACAAGATATTCCTTAAAATGAACTAAGTCGGACAAGCTTTTATCTTTGAACTCTCCAAGTTGTTGTTTGGCTTAACGAACTAGCTCAGGGGTATCCAACACAGATTCTTGGAGAAGGAGTGGATTGCAAGAAACCATCTTGATCACGAGCTCAACATAACAGTCAGGGGACAACCTGGTAATACTTATGATAAGATATTCGGAAAATCACGAACCACCGGTATTTTACTAATATCGATAACAACCTTGCTTTTACGGGCAAGATGATATGATCAAGGGCGAGGGATTGACACAATCCTAACTCGTTGATCGAAGAGTGCACCAGAAATAAGGACTAGGTAGCACAATCTATCTTAGAATGATGATTCAAGAACCAACACGCTAAGAATGAAATTATTGTCCTTTAACTACCAAGCAACAAAGTTGCTAGGAGTATTGATTTCACACATCACGGTACACTTGTCGGCATTCCGGTTACAATAACACGGGAACAAAGGAATGAACAATGATGGCAAGAAGTATTACTGCGTCAAGAATTCATAAGAGGTGGTGCAATTCTCATGACAATCCGGACATAAAGAAGGTAATACTTCAAGGTAGAACAGACCAGAAGCTGGATTGGCATTTTGATCTATGGAATACAATTTATTTGACCCAATCCTAGATATGGATGAGGTACTGGAGTTTGTTTCTCCTAGTCATTCCGGAATAGAATGGCTTGACGAACCACATGAGTAATAGGCATCGATGAACACGAATGCACAATTACTCTTGACTATCAATTGATAGACGAAGGTCGGAATACAATTGAAGAGGGACAACTCAAAGGGACATATAACTTTTTGAGTTGTGGAGGCATGGATTAGTATGTCGAGCAAAGTTCAACATTTCTTCCGGATAACCCATGCGGAGAAGGTAGAACTGGCAGAGTCACAATTATGAATGGAGAACCCTCAAGAGTACTACGATTGTGATCTTTTAATTCAAAGAACTTCGCCTTATTGGTTCATGGTATTTGGAAGAAGGATATACCACGGACCTCGAGGACTATCACAAAAGTTACTAATAACCTAAAGGTACGAGCAACACTATCAACATGAGGTAAGTAGGGTGAATTTTGGGTTCAAAACCCAGGAGTAGAATACCTACTACTAGGTAGCATCACGGGATGCTTTCGAGTTTGGTGGCCAGAATCATCACATTGGGAACACAAAACATGGCTAGATTACTAGGTGACTCCCTAAAACACCTAGGGTCATAATACTAACTCCAACATATATGTCGAGGCAATAGAGTACCTCAACTCACCGATTAGTGTGCTTAATCTGGCCCAAAAGGACATCAGGAACGGCAGGAAGGGATTTGCAAATGCATCATCCTGTTTAGAAACCTGGGATGACTCGGACAGCATAACGGCTGTAAATGCTCAAAAAGATTTGAGACATCATGCAAAATGGTGGCATAACCACTCAACACCACAATAACAGGGTTCCGAGACCAACTATGAACATACGGAAGTAGTAAAAACTGAACTGAGTTTTGAACTTGCAATCCTATAAGTCTATGGATTAGTAACACGTCATCCTGATAGATAGATGAGAAGGCCTAGTTCTTAATCCCCGTAGAAGAGAAGAGGTTGACTCAGATCAAAAGGCCATGAGGTATAAGGAGTAAAAAGAGCCTTACGTTCCCTTCCACAATCAATTCCCTTACATAACTAAAGCATTTCTAGACACAACTTTGACCAGTTTGGCTTGGTAATCCTCTGAGCGATCGGGGCTCGATACCAAAGCTATCGGGACCCGATTCCATGTCACATCGATCTAGCCGGTAACACCTCATATCACTTTGGGCCTCATGCACGGTATTCCTCACGGTGTCGCCTTACCATGGCAGGACCGTTTGCACCTTTTGGCTCACGTATATGATAGCGTCGCTAGCATCCATATGATGAAGAACCCGGGCCGACATGGCTAGTCGTGAACCCAAAGCGGCACTAACCCATGGGGACAGGCATACATGAATCAACTTCGAGCATGTCGATCAGCAGCGTGTGAATCCGGGCTGTAGCAGGCTAGGCAGGACTCCGGATGTCACCGCGTGACATTTCCCCGAAGGGACAGACACAAGAACGAAGTGAAACACATGCCGGCCAGTCAAGTGTCCAGAGCAGTAGTCTTTGGGCTAGCGGACTCGGTGAAAGGTATGTAGCGGACTACTATCGCTCAGGAAGCACTAGACCACTTTCCCCATATGAGAGGCTGCCAAGGATAAACAACTAGATTGTCGGATCCCACACATACCAAACATTTCAAACATACACACAATATGCTCGATATGTGTAAATACAACATGGCATCACAACATAACTCTACGACTCAAGTATTTATTCATTAGGCTCCGAGGAGCGAGATATTACAAACATGGGTCTCATGACCCAACATACAGAACATACAAGCAACAAGGACATGCGGAAGCTTAACATGTCCGAGTACGAGACATCTACAAATGAAAAAAGGCTGAGAAGCCCGACTATCTACCAGATCTGCCGAGGGCACAAGATCGTGGTGAGGTAACAAGCTAAGCGTCGAAGTCCACGCGGAACTACTAGCGAGATTAGCGTCTCGCAAAAACATAAAATAGGCAAACGTGAGTACAAATGTACCCAAAGAAGACTTACATCAGAACTAACTACATATGCATCGGTATCAACAAAGGGGTGGTGGAGTTTGACTGCAGCAAGCCAGCTTTGACTCGGTGGCTATCCTAAACTACGACTGCAAGTAACTCTTTTGAGGTGGCGCACACGAGTCCACATATTCACCATATCAATACACCACTATGGATCCGCTCTCGTCTCCTCACGAGAACGCCATCCATAGCACTCACGCTTATCTTGCGCATTTTAGAGTATCCACTTTCACTTGTCTATGAACTGTTATAGGCAACCTAGAAGTCCTTTACATGGACACGGCTATTCGAATAGATCATATTAACCCTGCAGGGGTGTACTTCTTCACACACGCTCTCGCCACTTACCGCCATGTACACGTCATGTATCTCGGAAACCTTCAAGCCGAAGCCTGGCGAGGGAGTCGACCACGGCCTGACTAACCACGCAAGTCTCTAGTCAAGGTTTATCGCCTATTCGGGTTCCATCCGCAAGGAGATCCGGCCGGGGTGTCGCTCACGGCCCCAAACGATGTGCGGAGGGTTCCCAAGCCCACCTCGACAGGTGGTTCTACGCTTGGTACACCGTGCCATGGTGCCTAGTCTGTCCCAAGCCCACATGCAGGTGCCACTTGGTAGACTACTAACACTACCTACAAACACGAGAAACTAGTTGCAATTCCTGGACGGAGATCAAGTTGATTAATAAGTCGAGAGAGCTTGGGCGCCAGAGCCCAATGTGTGGTAGTAACTATTCATGGATCACAAACACAGAACTCAGTTCTGAGGGGCGGCTGCAATGAGACAACCCACCATGTACTCCTACATGGCCTCTCACCGCTACCTTTACCAAATCGTGTTCACACACTTAGCTCTCAACAAGTAGGACATGTTCACACACCTCCGATTCATCCTCGATGAATCGGACTGACTCAACTCTAAGCAGTAGCAGGCATGACAAACAAGCATGAATGAGTAGGCACAACAGGGCTCAAACAACTCCTACTCATGCTAGTGGGTTTCATATATTTACTGTGGAATGACAGGTCATGCAGAGGATAAAGGGGTTCAACTACCGCAGCAAGTAACAATTGAATCGTTGTTTTCCTAATGCAGAAAAAGAGAGCAGGAGCGAGAAAGTGGGATTGTATCGGAATGAACAAGGGGGTTTTGGTTGCCTGTCACTTCTGAAGATAATATAGTTCTTCATCGGTGTCATCGAACACGTCGTCGGAACGTCGTCTATCGGGAGGGGATAACACCGGCAAACAAGAAAGAACACAATCAATACGATGCAACAATATGATGCATGAATGTGACATGGCAATATGCTGTTGATTGAGCTAATGCATCTAGCAACAAGTTAAATGAAGTTGGTTTGAACCCAAGATTCAAATTCAAACTCCATATGTGGATATTTAAATGCCATTAATATGATTTGTGCTAAACAACAGCTATAAATTGTTCTAACATGCATGAAAATGGTACAGATAGATAGATTGGATTTTTATGATCATTTTTCATATATAATTTATTTCATTTGGAGTTACGGTTGAATTTCTATGATTTTTAGAAGTTTATACTATTTTCTGGAATTTTCTTAATAAGAATAAATCCGGAAAAAGCATTCTTCTTGTCGACATGACGTCGATGTGACATCAGCAGGTCAATGAGCTGCCCCGGGTCAAACGACTCACTGGGACCCATCGGTGATGACTAACTAACTAATCTAAATTAATTAGTGTTAAACTTCTACTAACTAAAATGTCAGTGGAGATAATTAAACTTAGTTAAAAACTAAAATAGGATTAGCTGGGGCCTGGGCCCACTTGTCGGTGTCAGCAGGGGTGATTAGTCCTAAACTAATCTAGTCAGGGGCGGGGCCCACGTGTGTTGACCCCAGGGAGGTCAAACCTGCCGGCGACATGACGCCGGCGAGGCCAGACGCGGCGGAGCAGCGCGGGTTTCGCGCTCCGGCGACCAAAACAGCGGTGGAGGCGTGCTACGAGCTGCTGGTGGACTCGCGCGTCGAGTGGTGCAGGCGGTGGAGTGCGGGGTGGCGGAGGCACGGCCACGAGCTCGGAAGCGGCGGCCGGAGCTCGGGCGCACTCGGGAACGGGGCTGCGGTGGCCGTGGAGTGGCGTGCTTAGCTCCTACGGCACCTACGTGGCGCGGCGAGCACGTGGGTGTGCTCGGTTGGGAGCTACGACGACTGTGGCCACGGTGGCGAGAAGCTCGGGCGGCGGCGCGGTTCGGTCTCCGGCGGAGTGACGGCTACCGCGTGCAAACGGAGCGCAAAGGAGGGGGGTTCGGGTCAGTGGCTCACGGCGAGTCGGACGAGCAGGTCGGCGAGCTCGGGGACGCGGAGACGGCGGCGAATCGACGGGCGCGGCCTTCGGCGACCGAGGAGGAAGAAGGCGAGGTTGCGGACGGCTGTGGCCTTCTCCGGTCGTGTGCGTCAGCGTGGAGATGGAGAGGAGTCCTGCGGTTCTTGTGGAAGCGTCGGCGAGGCGAGTGCTAGCCGGTGGCCGCGGTGGACGGCGTCGGTGGCGACGACGCGCTCGGTTGCGTGGGAGGGAGAGAGCCATAGGTAGGGGAGAGAGAGCAGCGAGTGAGGGAGAGGAGTGAGGGGGTCGAGGCGTTCAACGGTGCCTTTGGAGGGGTCGGGCGGCTGGGACACGTCGAAGCGAGGAGGTGGCGACCGTGACGCGTGCTCTGCCATGACTTGTCCTCTGGCGAGGGGTTGAAGACAAACCTGCCCCTCGCTAGGTTGATGGGCCGACTCACAGTGGACTGGGCTCTTTGGTGGGCTACCGAGTAAGGCCAGTAAGTTTACGCTACGCTTTCTCTCTTTTATTTCTGTTTTCTAATTCTTCTACAACTTTAGGGCTTTTAATAAAATACCAAAACGTTTCCAAAAATCCTGAAAATATTTGTGGGCTCTGTTTGGAATATTCCCAATAGCCCTCAACCAGTTTCAGAATTATTAGAGCATTTAAAAATATTTATAGGATTTAAATGGTCCAATTCAAATACAATATGAGTTAATTCAATAATCCAAATGTCATGGAAAAATGTGCAACATCTCTGGTTACTGTTTCCAGCATTTTCCAAAAATGGTGAACATTTTTGAAGGCCATTTGGGTTCATTGAAAAATATTTTTAGTTGAACCTATTTGAATTGCTTTGGTGCTAGGGCTTGGTCATCCCCACTTCAAGTTTCAAAATAATTTAAACATGATGCAACAGACAAGTGCTAGCCTAGTGCAGGGTAAGGCTAGGGATGTGACAAGAACTTTTTATTGAGATCCAAAGAGAGAAAATAAGTCATCTAGCTAATAATATGGACCCGAAGGTCTGAGGTAAACTACTCACACAACATCGGAGAGGCTATGGTGTTGATGTAGAAGCCCTCCGTGATCAATGCCCCTCCCGTGAGCACCTAGGAAAAGGCCCCAAGATGGGATCTCACGGCATGTAAGGTTGCGGCGGTGGAAATAGGGTTTTGGCTCTGTCTCTGATGTTTCCAGGGTATATGGGTATATATAGGAGGAAGAAGTACGTCGGTGGAGCAACATGGGCCCCACGAGGGTGGAGGGCGCGCCTGGGGGGGTGGGGTAGGCGCACCCCCTGCCTCGTGCTCTCCTCGTCGATTGCTTTACGTAGACTCCAAGTTCTCTGGATCACGTTTGTTCCGAAAATCACGTTCCCGGAGGTTTCATTCCGTTTGGACTCTGTTTGATATCCTTTTCCTTTGAAACACTGAAATAGGCAAAAAAACAGCAATTTGGGCTGGGCCTCCGGTTAATAGGTTAGTCCCAAAAATAATATAAAAGTGTATAATAAAGCCCATTAAACATCCAAAACAGAATATAATATAGCAATGAACAATCAAAAATTATAGATACGTTGGAGACGTATCAAGAATCCCCAAGCTTAATTCCTACTCGTCCTTGAGTAGGTAAATGATAAAAATAGAATTTTTGATGTGGAATGCTACTTAGCATAATTTTTCAATGTAATTCTCTTATTTGTGGTATGAATATTCAGATCCGAAAGATTCAAGATAAAAGTTTAATATTGACATAAAAATAATATAATACTTCAAGCATACTAACTAAGCAATTATGTCTTCTCAAAATAACATGGCCAAAGAAAGTTATCCCTACTAAATCATATAGTCTGGCTATGCTCTATCTTCATCACACAAAGAATTTAATCATGCACAACCCCGATGACAAGCCAAGCAATTGTTTCATACTTTTGGTGTTCTCAAACCTTTTCAATCTTCACGCAATACATGAGCGTGAGCCATGGACATAGCACTTTATGTGGAATAGAATGGTGGTTGTGGAGAAGACAAAAAGGAGAAGATAGTCTCACATCAACTAGGCGTATCAACGGGCTATGGAGATGCCCATCAATAGGTATCAATGTGAGTGAGTAGGAATTGCCATGCAACGGATGCACTAGAGCTATAAGTATATGAAAGCTCAACAAAAGAAACTAAGTGGGTGTGCATCCAACTCGCTTGCTCATGAAGACCTAGGGCATTTTGAGGAAGCCCATCATTGGAATATACAAGCCAAGTTCTATAATGAAAAATTCCCACTAGTATATGAAAGTGATATCATAGGAGACTCTCTATCATGAAGATCATGGTGCTACTTTGAAGCACAAGTGTGGTAAAAGGATAGTAGCATTGTCCCTTCTCTCTTTTTCTCTCATTCATTTTTTTCTCTTTGGGCCTTTTCTCTTTTTTTATGGCCTCTTTTTTTTATTTTTTATTTTTCGTCCGGAGTCTCATCCCGACTTGTGGGGGAATCATAGTCTCCATCATCCTTTCCTCACTTGGGACAATGCTCTAATAATGATGATCACCACACTTTTATTTACTTACAAGTCAAGGATTACAACTCAATACTTAGAACAAAATATGACTCTATGTGAATGCCTCCGGTGGTGTACCGGGATATGCAATGAATCAAGAGTGACATGTATGAAAGAATTAAGAACGGTGGCTTTGCCACAAATACGATGTCAACTACATGATCATGCAAGGTAATATGACAATGATGGAGTGTGTCATAGTAAACGGAACGGTGGTAAGTTGCATCGCAATATATCTCGGAATGGCTATGGAAATGCCATGATAGGTAGGTATGGTGGCTGTTTTGAGGAAGGTATATGGTGGGTGTATGATACCGGCGAAAAGTGTGCGGTATTAGAGAGGCTAGCAATGGTGGAAGGAAGAGAGTGTGTATAATCCATGGACTCAACATTAGTCATAAAGAACTCATATACTTGTTGCAAAAATCTACAAGTTAACAAAGCAAAGTATTACGCGCATGCTCCTAGGGGGATAGATTGGTAGGAAAACACCATCGCTCGTCCCCGACCGCCGCTCATAAGGAAGACAATAAATAAATAAATCATGCTCCGACTTCATCACATAATGGTTCACCATACGTGCATGCTACGGGAATCATAAACTTTAACACAAGTATTTCTCAAATTCACAACTACTCAACTAGCATGACTCTAATATCACCATCTTCATATCTCAAAACAATTATCAAGCATCAAACTTCTCATAGTATTCAACACACTCATAAGATCTTTTTACTAATCTTGGATGCCTAACATAATTAAAGCAAATTACCATGTTGTTTTGTAGGACTCTCAAAATAATATAAGTGAAGCATGAGAGAACAATAGTTTCTATAAAAAAATCCACCATCGTGCTCTAAAAGGTATAAGTGAAGCACTAGAGCAAAACTATATAGCTCAAAAGATATAAGTGAAGCACATAGAGTATTCTAATAAATTCCGAATCATGTGTGTCTCTCTCAAAAGGTGTCTACAGCAAGGATGATTGTGGTAAACTAAAAACAAAGACTCAAATCATACAAGACGCTCCAAGCAAAACACATATCATGTGGTGAATAAAAATATAGCTCCAAGTAAAGTTACCGATGGGCCGAAGGCGAAGAGGGGATGCCTTCCGGGCATCCCCAAGATTTGGATTTTGGTGTCCTTAGGTTATCTTGGGTGCCATGGGCATCCCCAAGCTTAGGCTCTTGCCACTCCTTGTTCCATAATCCATCAAATCTTTACCCAAAACTTGAAAACTTCACAACACAAAACTCAACAGAAAATCTCGTGAGCTCCGTTAGCGAAAGAAAGCAAAACACCACTTCAAGGTACTGTAATGAACTCATTATTTATTTATATTGGTGTTAAAACTACTGTATTCCAACTTCTCTATGGTTTATAAACTCTTTTACTAGCCATAGACTCATCAAAATAAGCAAACAACACACGAAAAACAGAATCTGTCAAAAACAGAACAGCCTGTAGTAATCTGTAACTAATGCAAACTTATGGAACTCAAACAAATCTACCAAAATAGGAAGACCTAGACAATTTGTTTATTGATCTACTTCAATTGGAATCAGTATTTTATTATGTTCTGGTGATTTTTAACAATTGTTTTCATGAACAAAAAGTTTCTGAAATTTTCAGCAAGATCAAATAACTATCATCCAAGAAGATCCTATAGGTTTAACTTGGCACAAACGCTAATTAAAACATAAAAAGAAATCTAACCAGAGGCTAGATCAAATATTTATTCCTAAACATAAGCAAAAAGCAAAAAAACTAAAAATAAAATTGGGTTGCCTCCCAACAAGCGCTATCGTTTAACGCCCCTAGCTAGGTATAAAAGCAAGGATAGATCTAGGTATTGCCATCTTTGGTGGGCAATCCTTCAATAGAACACCTATAACCCTTAGGAACTTCTTCGTTCTTATTGATGATCAAACTTTTGGGCAAGAAATCAAGGAATTCATTTGTATCAAACGGTTCCTTAATGATAGCAAAAAAATTGGGGTGAACACTTATTGATTTTAGATCCGCGATTTCCTTACTAGAAGATTCACCCTTATTTTTAGGAACATATATAAGCTTGGAAATTTTGGTTGAAGGATATGGAGTATTTCTAACGGAAGAAAAAGCGGACCCAAAGTTGGTAATAATACCCTCAAGCTTATCAATTCTAGTAGAATCTTGAACTATTCTTTCATTAACTATGGGTTCCTTCTCTTTAAAAAATTTTAGAGTGACTCCTACCTTAGATCCATATTGAGTAATTTGATTATGGATCTTTCTATCCAAATTCTCAATCAATTCCCTAGTGGCAACTTTATTTTCAATAATTTCAAGCCTTAGCATCACATGTTCCAAAGTTAACATAGTTCCATTAGCCAAAAGAGGTGGTGAGCCAAACAAATCTATCATAGCATTATAAGAATCAAAAGTATGGCTACCCAAGAAATTCCCTCCGGTAATGGCATCAAGAATATATCTATACCAAGGAGTGACGCCTACGTAATAATTGCAAAGAAGAATGGTAGTAGATTGCTTTCGGGTAGATCTATTTTGAGAATTGCAGATTCTATACCAAGCATCTTTTAGATTTTCTCCCTCCCTTTGTTTAAAATTAAGAACTGCATTCTCGGGAGATAAAGGAGTAGATAAAGGACTAGCCATAACGACGAAGCAAGCGAGAAACAAGCGAAAGGAAAAGAGAGGGCGAATAAAACGGCAAGGGTGAAGTGGGGGAGAGGAAAACGAGAGGCAAATGGCAAATAATGTAATGCGAGTGATAAGAGTTTATCATGGGTACTTGGTATGTATTGACTTGACTTGGCGCGAATCTCCCCAGCAACGGCGCCAGAAATCCTTCTTGCTACCTCTTGAGCACTGCGTTGGTTTTCCCTTGAAGAGGAAAGGGTGATACAGTAAAGTAGCGTAAGTATTTCCCTTTGTTTTTGAGAACCAAGGTATCAATCCAGTAGGAGATCACGCTCAAGTCCCACGCACGTACACAAACAAATAAGAACCTCGCAACCAATGCGATAAAGGGGTTGTCAATCCCTTCACGGTCACTTACGAGAGCGAGATCTGATAGATATGATAAGATAATATTTTTGGTATTTTTATGATAAAGATGCAAAGTAAAATAAACGACAATAAAAATAACAAAGTGTTGGAAGATTAGTATGATGGAAAATAGACCCAGGGGCCATAGGTTTCACTAGTGGCTTCTCTCAAGAGCATAAGTATTACGGTGGGTAAACGAATTATTGTCGAGCAATTGATAGAATTGAGCATAGTTATGAGAATATCTAGGTATGATCATGTAAATAGGCATCACGTCCGCGACAAGTAGACCGAAACGATTCTGCATCTATTACTATACTCCACACATCAACCACTATCCAGCATGCATCTAGAGTATTATGTTCATAAGAACAGAGTAATGCTTTAAGTAAGATGACATGATGTAGAGGGATAAACTCATGCAATATGATATAAACCCCATATTTTTATCCTCGATGGCAACAATGCAATACGTGTCGTTTCCCTTACTGTCACTGGGATCGAGCACCGCAAGATTGAACCCAAAGCTAAGCACTTCTCCCATTGCAAGAAAGATCAATCTAGTAGGCAAAACCAAACTGATAATTCGAAGATACTTGCAAAGATAACCAATCATACATAAAAGAATTCAGAGGAGATTCAAATATTGTTCATAGATAATATTGATCATAAACCCACAATTCATCGGATCTCGACAAACACACCGCAAAAGAAGATTACATCGAATAGATCTCCAAGAGAATCGAGGAGAACTTTGTATTGGGATCCAAAGAGAGAAAAAAATCCATCTAGCTAATAACTATGGACCCGAAGGTCTGAGGTAAACTACTCACGCATCATCGGAGAGGCTATGGTGTTGATGTAGAAGCCCTCCATGATCAATGCCCCCTCCGGCGGAGCACCGGAAAAGGACCCAAGATGGGATCTCATGGGTACAGGAGGTTGCGGCGGTGGAAATAGAATTTTGGCTCTGTCTCTAATGTTTCCAGGGTATATGGTTATATATAGGAGGAAGAAGTACGTCGGTGGAGCAACATAGGCCCAACGAGGGTGGAGGGCGCGCCTGGGCGGGTAGGCGCACCCCCCTGCCCTGTGCTCTCCTCGTCGATTGCTTTACGTAGACTCAAAGTCCTATGGATCACGTTTGTTCCGAAAATCACATTCCCGAAGGTTTTATTCCGATTGGACCCCGTTTGATATCATTTTCCCTCGAAACACTAAAATAGGCAAAAAACAGCAATTTGGGATGGGCCTCCGGTTAATAGGTTAGTCCCAAGAATAATATAAAAGTGTATAATAAAGCCCATTAAACATCCAAAACAGAATATAATATAACATGGAACAATAAAAAATTATAGATACATTGGAGACATATCACACGCCCGACTAAACCTATGCCCCCAAGGGTCATGGGCCATCGCCCCAGGAACTCCTGTATGTTGCGTTGGCGGCCGGTGAGCAGACCTAGCTACCTCCTTAAAAAGGCAGGAGCTTACCAGTCCAACCCGGCGCGCGCCGCTCAGTCGCTGACGTCTAATAAGCTTCGGCTGATGCATACGACGCAGAACGCCCATACAATGCCCACGTGATGGTTAGTGCTATCAGGCCAGAGGCCCCTCGGATCAAATATCAAATCGTAGTGGATTAGGAATGCGCGGTAACAAGCAGAGACTCAGAAAAGATGTGACCCCGTCGCCCCGTCTCGAGGACTTGCGGCAAGGGCTACGAATGCCTGGCCATGCCTCGTAATTAATTATCTCGCGGGCACCCTCCAGGTCAACCCGACTCCTCATCACTCGCAAATATGCTCGTGCGGGTACCCCTCAGGGCTGACCCGTCTTTAGTAACATGGTTCAGTGTGAAATCATAGTAACCATAGTAACCTTGTGTCTAACACCAAGGGGAAAACCTGAGGAATCAACCTTGACAGATTCCACTCAATGTAATCATCAAGGTGAACATAAGAGGATCCACCCTCGAGGTGCACACTTGAGGTGTTGCACGACAGAGTCGTATCGGGAGTTGTTAAGGCGGAATCACCATTGATGACCACGACGGAATAGCTACACTACAGGGTTAACATCAGAAGTGCTGATGAGGTCTCACCCTCGGCACTGGATAGTAACCCAGTAGTGTCGAGCAACTAAGGGGAAAGTGATGTGCGGTGCCGGGGCCTGGCCTTCGATCCCGTTGATCGGGTCTTCGATGATGAAGCAGGGGCAACAAGGACAAGATGGGGGTCACCGATGGATCACTAACCAACCTATACTAAGCAGTATAGGATAAGCAGGTAGGTAACAATAAGCAGGTTACAAAAGCAGGCTATGCGTCAGAATAGGAGCAAACGATTACAGTAGCAAAATCTAATGCAATCATGAGAGAAAGGAAATGGGCGATATCGGCATGATCAAAGGGGGGCCTGCCTGGTTGCTCTGGCAAGGAGGGGTTGTCGTCGACGTAGTCGATCAAGCAGCATCGGTCTCGGGGTCTACCGAAGAGAAGAGGGGGAAGAAACAGTAAATATAAAGCAAACAGAGGTACCACTAAGCATGACAAGACGATAAGCAGAACTAGGGTCGGCCTAACGTAGTACTGCATGATATAGGTGAAGGGGGAATTCAACTGGGAATGTATTCCCGGTTCCGGACCTGTGTCAGACAGATGACCAAAGGGGGAATGTTCCATGTTCAGATAGTTAGAGGCATCTGACAGGTATGTGCGTAGCGTATTCGGGTTCGCCTCGTTTTTCTGAGCAACTTTCATGTAGAAAACGTTTCCATCTGAGCTACGGTTTAGTTTCTATGAATTTTCAAAGTTTAAATAATAATCTAGAATTATTAATATTAACAGAAAGGAATATGATGTCAGCATGACATCATTGTGACGTCAGCAGTCAACAGGACGGCTGACTAGGTCAAACTGACCAGTGGGGCCACAGGGACCCACATGTCATTGATAGGGGGTTTAATTAGCTGAGTTAGTTTAATCTAATTAATCTAATTAGTGGGTGGGCCCTCCAAGTCAGTGGATAATTAGTGTTATAATTAATTAACATGTTTAGTTATTTATGAAAACATTTTAACAGGCGGGACCCACATGTCATAGACAAGGGCCAGCCTAGTCATCATAGTTGACTTAGTCAACTGGTCAACAGGGGGGCCCAGGCCCACTGGTCAGAGACACAGCGGGGTGGCCCCAGGTGGCCACATCGGCTGGCCTCGTCGGAGTTGCTCCGGCGAGCTCCAACGCGGCGGTGAGGCGCGGGTGAGCTTCGGGATTCCGCCACGGTGGCCCAAAACGGGTGTGGCTACTCCCGTTCGAAAGCTAGCGACATCGCACATTGAACTGCGATGGTCTCGCGGCCAGGGAGGCCCTACTGCGACAGCGGCGAGCTCGGGAACTTCGCCGGAGTTCAGCCACGATCGGGAACGACGCTACGGGGGACGATGAGGTGGACAAGTGGCACGGGCGGCCTCGGCGAGCTGCACTGAGCACGTTCCCGTGCTCGGGCGAGCATGGCAACGACCGTAACAACAGCGACGAGCTGCACGGCAGCGCCTGCTTCGAGCGGCGATGGCAACGATGGCTACAGTGGCAGAAATGTACGGGAGAGGGAGGGGAAATATGCGGTGGCTCACCGGGAGCCGTAGGGAGGTGGTAGTGTGCTCGGGGAGGCGCGAGGTGCCGAATTCGACGCCGGCGTTCGTCGGAGCAGAGGAGGAAGAAGAGGTCGCGGCGGTGCTACGGGGCCGTCCTGGTCCGCGTGGCTCGGCGTGGAGGATGAGGAGGTCGAGGTAGAGCCTGGGGGCACGTCGGCGAGGCGAAGGCCGGCCGATGGCCGCGGTGGAGTGCGGTGAGCGGTGACGAAGAGGCGTGGCCGAGGCGGATCTGGAGGGGAGAGAGCGCAGGCGAGAGAGAGAGAACGAGGAGGGAAGGTGAGTGGGGGAGTGGGAGAGGGGATCGAGGGGGTGCGGGCTGCATTATCCCCTCGTCGGAGCCGGCGAGGGGGTCCGGTGGAGACGCGCGCGCGGTCGCTCGCATAGTGGGGAGGAGGAAGACGACAGGGGGGGAGTGGGCCGGCCTAGCTGGGCCAGTCGGCTCGGGTTGGCCGAAGCCCAAGGGGAGGCCAGGGGCTCTAGCCCTTTTTCTCTCTTTTTGTTTTTGTTTTAACTTTTTCTTTTCTTTTAACAACTTTCTGTTTTAGCTATTTTAGGCCATTTAGACACTTTGCAAAAATGTTGGTTCACCACCAATATTGTGATGAATTATTTGGCACAAGATGAACATTTTAGATTTCATGTGTGAAAAATATGAATTTTTGACTTTAGATTGGATTTGAATCTGAATTGTGATTTGGATCAAGTGAAGATTAGCAACAATAACATGATGACATGGCACCATTAACAGGGGATTTCTGTAGCATGACAATAGGGGTGTTTCAAATCTCCTCCTCTACAAGAAATCTCGTCCCGAGATTTAAGTGGGGAAGTAAAGAGTAACTTTGGGAGAACTGACCCTTATAGGGTTAATTATCTGGTGAACAATTCAGGGAATGAGGCAGAAGTATCTCTCGAGTTGAAACTTAATAAAACATCGAGAGCAAAGTATGAAGGTACAATAGGAAGTTTCAACTGAATGAACAACGATTGATACTTGAACAGAGTGTGAGAAAGGGGGTTCAGAGCATCGGGAATAGATCATCTCTCGGAAGGTGTCTCGTGACATGATATGAAGCCAAGTGTAAAGAATATTTCAGCATCAAGGTTGTACAGGAGAGTCATGTTTCGATCCTGTGGAACTGTGGGTTATGGGCCCACCATGTGGGTTAAAAGAAGGAAAGGCGCTATTCATTTTGCACGGTCATGATAGCAAGGCATGTCAAAGGGTAGCCTGTCAGTTATGTCGGCAACAATCGTTGGTACCAAGGGCGAGGGACGAAGAGAACCATTTTCCTGCTCGTTGAAATGAGGCGGACCAATAGGCAAAGTTCCCGTCCATCGGTGGTTACCGGAATGTCACCAACAATAGTAGAAAGTGCTTTACAGACAGAGTTGTACACCAAGGCATTTACGTAAGCAGACAAATATTACTACTTATATCATATAGATCAGAAGAAAGGTTAAACAAAACAATGGAAAGGAAGATGCAATTATCAGACTAAACAGGACAATGGAAAGGAGAATGTGTTTAAACACATATTTCAGGGGCATATCCTTCCCAAGGACAGGCAGAGCATGATATCGATGACAGGATAGAAGTAGAAAACCATTTAGGTAAGGGGAGAGGAATTTCATGACATTACCCATACAATGGTGTTTGGATAATTGGACAAGGAACATTTAGCATTGCGCCTCCAATGTTCTTAATGATGTTCGGAGTACCACCGTCATGCTTCGGGATAGCATTGACATGGTCATTAGGTAAAGGTCAGACTTTTGGATTCACAATGGATACATCGGGAATTTTTAGAACATCTCATGAAATTTTATCAGGGAAAAGATGAGGAGGTGGCCGATGGGTTAAGCAGCAATCCATCGACATGTCAAAAAGATGTGTTTCCAAAATTTTATATGAACAAGTTTTTGTTGGGGGGAAGGCAAGAATGTTGTCGATGATAACCCAAATCATCGAAGGTCAAGGATGGTATTTCTCATCATGAATTCGATTGATATGCTGGAAGAGCTCAGAATGTTGACGATGATCATGAGACATTTGTCGAGAGATTTCATGAAGATGTAATCGATCGGCGATGACATCAAGTCAAAGGAATGATGAAGCAAAATATTATTGGAACCACGGGTACGACACAAACATGGATTCAAGCTTGTTGTTCAAGGTGGAATGATAAGATGAGGAAGATCGACGTAAGCTTTGCTCATCATCAAAAATTTATGCTCCGAGAATAAGGACCGGGTAGCACAGTTAAAATTAGCACGATAATGATATAGCCAATCAGGTTAGGAGCGATGTGACGGAGTATCACTCCAATTAAGAAATTACAAGAGGTAGTGCAATGACACAATATCCTCGAGATAACAAGAGGCAATTCTTGAAGGTGGATCAAATTAGAGGTTGGACAGGTGAAATGACTTGCAGGAGACAAGTATTTTTTAACTTGTCCGGGAAAAGGAATCAAGGAGAAAATATGATCGGAACCACGATTGTAAAGGATGAATTTACACATACAAGATGAACTTATACCAAGGGAAAATTATTTTTACGAGAAGCTTCCATGATAAGATCTACATTGTTTCCATGGGCATGAACACAAAGTTCAAGGTCGACTCCGCTTCTTCAATGCATAACCTTTCATTCACTTCTTGTCTTTGAAGAAGTTGTAGAGTTGAACATTTATCCAATGGAACGCGAGTAGATATATTCCGCATAACTTCCGATCCACACAAATTACAGAAGGCGTATGTTCAACCCATCGGGGCATCTTAGGAACATATACCTCAAATTGCAGGAGTAATGAACTCAAGCTCGGAAGCAGAGCAAGGTTGACAAAGCAGAGGATAGCATTTACCAAAGGTGTTTTATATCCCGGAAAAGGACTCGCAAGGTTATTGAATATGAAAGGCTCTGTCGGATAATAACCCAACAAAAAGATCAGTTGGTTGGCGAAGGATCTGATGTGAGTATCGGTACTCAAATAGAAGAGGAAGAATGCAAAGGCGTCGGATTGTAGAAGCAAATGAATAATTCAGTGCTCAATTATAAGGGGTTTATGATTTCCAGAGCAAGGGGTCAGAAGGAGACGCTCGGATCAAAAGATGGGTAAGTAGAATAGAACTAGATGGACAATCATTTCCAACTTGATTGCCCGAGAACCCGCTTAGGTCCAAAATGACGTCTGAGCAGGAAGAACAAATTTCATGGTTCGACTGAAGATTGCGAGAATTCGCAACACAATGAACCAAGAAGCTCAAAATGATAGAGGCAAAGGAGGTTAATGAATGTTGCTAGACATATGGAATTAACCATAATGCAGGCAAGCAAGACTTTCCAAAGCAATAGATTGCATAGGGTTCTAGAAACAACGGTTAGTATTATTTGAGAAACACATTAACAACTGGGGATGGACGGATCCCCGGTAAATGTGAGGAATTATCCGCAGTGCAAAAGAAGCTGCAAGGTAGTTGAAAGTGCAACTATCCCTAGGTGGTTTTGGTAATTCATAACAACATATAGCTCATTGAGCTAATGCTATTCCAAGACAAATATTTCAGGAAAGCTCAATGAATGGCATGGCATGGATGATGAAAGTGGATCCCTCAAAATATTAAGGACAAAGGATTGGCTCAAGCTCAAAAGCTCAAGACTCTACATCTTACATTTTAGTGATCCAAGATCACATTGAGTCTATAGGAAAAGCCAATACTATCAAGGAGGGATGAAGTGTTGCTTAATGAGCCTCTTGCTTCATGTGCTTAGTGATATGCTCCAAAACCCTCCACTACTTTCTCACATCCACATATGACCTAAACCTAAAGTAAAACTCGGCCCTACCGATTCTTTCTATCCGGCGCCACCGAGTTCAAATGTCATAGCCACTGCCGCAAACCCTAGGCAAATCAGTCTCATTGATAGGGATCTCGGTCTCACCGAGATGGGATTGTAATCTCTCTGTTTCCCTTCGTAACGTTTCGATCTAACCGAAGTGAGCGATCGGTCCCACCGAGATTGCAATGTAAACTCTCTGTTTCCCTTTTGTAACTTTTCGATCTCACCGAAAGAGCGAATCAATCCCACCATGTTTACCTGACCAACTCTCTGGTTAGCTAATTACCAAATTCGGTCTCACCGAGTTTGTGTAGTCGGTCTCACCGAGATTACGTTATGCCCTAACCCTAACCATATCGGTCCTACCGAGTTGCATGTCAATCCCACCAAAAACCCTAACGGTCACTAGGTTTACTAAATCGGTCCGACCGAGTTTTATGATTTGGTCCCACCGAGTTTGGTAAATTGTGTGTAACGGTTAGATTTTGTGTGGAGGCTATATATACCCCTCCACCTCCTCTTCATTCGTGGAGAGAGCCATCGAACAAACCTACACTTCCAACTTACCAGTTCGAGAGAGAGAACCACCTACTCATGTGTTGAGGCCAAGATATTCCATTCCAACCATATGAATCTTGATCTCTAGCCTTCCCCAAGTTGCTTTCCACTCAAATCTTCTTTCCACCAAATCCAAATCATGTGAGAGAGAGTTGAGTGTTGGGGACACTATCATTTGAAGCACAAGAGCAAGGAGTTCATCATCAACACACCATTTGTTACTTCTTGGAGAGTGGTGTCTCCTAGATTGGCTAGGTGTCACTTGGGAGCCTCAGACAAGATTGTGGAGTTGAACCAAGGAGTTTGTAAGGGCAAGGAGATCGCCTACTTCATGAAGATCTACCGCTAGTGAGGCAAGTCCTTCGTGGGCGACGGCCATGGTGGGATAGACAAGGTTGCTTCTTCGTGGACCCTTCGTGGGTGGAGCCCTCGGTGGACTCTCATAGCAACTGCTACCCTCTTCGTGGGTTGAAGTCTCCATCAACGTGGATGTACGATAGCACCACCTATCAGAACCACAACAAAAACATCTGTGTCTCCAATTGCGTTTGAATCCTCCAAACCCTTCCCTTTACATTCTTGCAAGTTGCATGCTTTATTTTCCGCTGCCTATATACTCTTTGCATGCTTGCTTGAACTGCGTGAAGATTGCTTGACTTGTTCAAAGATAGCTAAAATCTGCCAAAGTCTAAAATTGGGAAAAGGTTAAGTTTTTAATTGGTCAAGTAGTCTAATCACCCCCCACTAGACATACTTCAAGGTCCTACAAGTGGTATCAGAGCTTTGGTCTCCATTTGCTTTGATTTCCATAGCGTTTGGTGGTCATAGCCTTGGTTTCACAACCTAGGAGAGTATGGCGTCTAGCGAGGGAAATTATCACCATAGATGTCCTTACTTTGATGGCACTAATTTTGCTAGTTGGAAGCATAAGATGAAAATGCATATTCTCGGACATAACCCCGCCGTTTGGGCTATTGTGTGTATTGGCTTGCAAGGTGAATTCTTTGATGGGAGAGAACCGAACCGTGAAGCTAGTGCGGAAGAGTTGAAGATGTTGCAATACAACGCTCAAGCTTGTGATATCCTCTTCAATGGCTTGTGCCCCGAAGAATTCAACAAAATCAGCTGTCTTGAGAATGCAAAGGAAATTTGGGATACTTTGATTGATATGCATGAAGGTACCGACTCCGTCAAGGAATCCAAGTTGGATGTGCTCCATGGTCAGCTTGACAAGTTCAAAATGAAGGATGGTGAAGGTGTCGCTGAAATGTACTCTAGGCTTGCTCTTATCACAAATGAGATTGCGGGCTTAGGAAGTGAAGAGATGACCGATGATTCATCATCAAGAAGATCCTAAGAGCATTGGATGGAAAATATGATACCGTGTGCACATTGATCCAAATGATGCCAAATTACAAAGATCTCAAGCCAACGGAAGTCATTGGAAGAATTGTTGCTCATGAGATGTCACTCAAGGATAAGTAGGAACTTCATAACAAGTCAAGTGGTGCTTACAAAGCCTCATGTGAAGCCCCCACATCATCAAGTGAGAAACAAACCTTCAATGAAGAATTGAGCTTAATGGTGAAGAACTTCAACAAATTCTACAAGAGTAGAAGCAAATAAAGAAGCTCCAAGTCAAGATCCTACAATGACAAAAGATCTTCTAGTCGAGAGCGCAATTTCTACAATTGTGGGAGACCCGGACACTATTCCAATGAGTGTACGACACCCTACAAAAGAAGAGAAGATTCTCCCAAGAGAAGAAGTAGAAGAGAAGAATCACCACCAAGAGAGAGAAGGAGAGATGATCGTTATGAGCGAAGACCCTCACGGAGAAGCGAGGATTCAGTAAAGGAAGGACAAGTCATCAAAGAGCTACACAAAACGAAGACATCAAGCTCATGTTGGTGAATGGGTATCCGGCTCCGACTCGACAATCACTCCGAGAGAAGCTATCACTCCGACTCGAATACACTCAAGATGAAGGTGTTGCCGGTTTAGCACTTGTGTCAACCAACTCCTACGACATATTTGAATCACCAAATGAAGGAATTGGAAGATGCTTCATGGCCAAAGGTCCTAAGGTAACACACCCGAGTATGTTGATTTTAATAGTGATGAAGATGACTTGCTAGGTGATGATGATTTACTTGTTGACAACTCTAGTGATGAATACTATGATGAAACGTCAATTAATCATGCTAATCAAGATGAAACGAATGACAATGATAAGGAGAAGATTGCGCGTCTGACTAAAGAACTAAACACTCTTAAGTTAGCTCATGAAACTATCTTCGAAGATCATCGAGAACTTTTAAGGGCTCATGAGAAGTTACGCTTTGAAAAGCTCAATCTTGAGCAAGAGCATGAGTTCCTAAAAGCGATCAATGATGATCTCCGTAAGAAAAGTTCTTCTTATATTGCCAAGCGTTTACTCTTATCTACTTACATGCCTCAAGTCAAGTCTAGCAACAAGAACAAGAAAGATTCTTCTTCTAGTAGTAACAATAACAATGCTAAATCCAATATTGTTGCTTCTAGCATCTCTATTGATTCCATTAATGACTCTCTTAGCCAAGTTACATTTGAGCAAGAAAACAGCTTATTGAAGGGAATTCTAGAGAAAGGTGTATACAAGAGCCTTGTCGGGAGTAAGCAATTTGAGGAAATTGTACGCAAGCAAGGAAGGCATCGGAAGAATCAAGGTGTTGGTTTTGAACGGAAGTTCAATGCTAATGGAGTTGAGTGGGAAGAAGATCAATACCCCAAGACGAAGTTTGTTCCTCAACAAGAGAAGTATGATCCTACTTCCTTCAAGGGAACACAAGCACAAGATGATCTTCCACCACAAGAACAAGGGCAAGGACAAGCTTCAAGAGGAGATTGATGCATTTGAAGAAGCACCTAAGGCCCTGGTCAAGTGGGTTCCCAAGACTACGTCAAGTTCTACTTCATCAAGCACAACTGCTACACCAAGGATTCCCATCAAGATGATGTGGATCCCGAAGAAGAAGAACTAGAGAGTCCTTGAGGGTGACTCTGCCAACATTTTTTTCACTCATATCATTATGGCAAGGACAAGTGCAATCAGCTTCCATATCTTGCACTAGTTCAAGGAGTCACAAAACCCTCATGTTGGTAAGGCAAGGGACAAGGTAACCTAATGTTTTCATGGACATCATTTTGTGTGTGCATCACTCTATGTCTATGGATATTCTTGTTTGTTCCTTGTGGGACTAACCCATGTAGGTATTGAAAGTGCAACTCACTCCAAAGGATTTCTCCAAAAGATCTACATCAACATTGAGCATCCACATCTTCAACACCTACATGAAGTCATCATCGACAAAACCCAAGGTTAGTTTATCCCTCTAAGGGGATCTCACATCTAGGGGAGCTTAACTCTAAGAATTGAGTCAAAGCAACTCTAATGATGTGAACACATAAATGCTTTTATGTAAAAGTGGTAACCCCACTTGAGCTTAAACGATGAGTATGACCTATGATCAAATGTTCTCATTTGACTCCTAAGTCAATATACTCATATATAGATGACCTAGTCATCGTCAATTTTTTGATAGATGCTAGAATTGGTTGTGCATGCTTTGGCACATATTTCATTTGTCATTTTATTGTGTGAGCATGTTGGTTGCATATTTTACTCATTCGAGGACATCCACTTGTTGTTTTGATTGATTGGATTCTTTCTCTTTGGCCAAGTGGATGGACAAGAATGCCTAAGAACCTTCTCCAGCTATCTATGCTTTCTCGTCTCAAACTCTATTCATGCTACATCACAAAATTTGATCAAGTCGATTCGAACCACTGCGTGTGAGGAGCACTTCGAGTCCCTGATTCGTCATAGACTTAAACTTCCAAAACTTCTTTGTGATTTTCGGTCTGACCGATTCCTCCATTTCGGTCATACCGAGATCACTAAGTCGATCTAGGTTTTCAATCTCGGTGTAACCGATTTGAACTTTTCGGTCACACACCGAGTTCTTTAGAATGCATCAGTTATGCATCTCGGTGCCACCGAGCTGTTCAACTCGGTCACACCGATAGTGTCGGGCTATATATTCACACGGGCAAATTTTGGAAAACTTTCTCTAAAACTCCTCGCCCGCGCATAGCTCGCTCTGCCTACTAGGTCTACGGATCATCGACTTCGTCGCCAGCCGCCTCCAGTCGCTGGTCTCCGCCGCCGTCAACGGAATTCTTCTCCGCCGTTGCCGCCATAGCGAGTTCACCGCCGAACTAGGGTATGAACTCGATCACAGTGCTATCCTCGTCTGATTCTCGGCACATTGTGTTCATAATGCATATTTCCATGATTGAAACACCTCTATCCAGTCGAAACAATCCTTAGAATAGTTGTGATTCGAAAATTTAGGGTTAGGTTTCAAAAACCATCTCGGCCCACCGAAGTTGAAAACTCGGTCCCACCGATTTGGCTAACGCCATTGCACTAGTAAATCTCGGTCTACCGAGAATTACAAATCGGTGTGACTGATTTTAGAACTTTGTGAAACCCTAGCAGTCTCGGTGCCATCGAATCGTGACTGGTCGACCGAGTTCACTAGTTTAGGTTCCAAAACTGCTTCGGTATCACCAAGTTTAAAAATTGGTAGATCTGAAATGCTTTCTGTGGAAGACTAAAACTAAGTTTTTTGAATCATTCTTTTGCAAAAATCTCTGCATTTTGTGATGCTCATCCACTCTACCTCATCTATAACTATTCATGTGGTCAGTGTGTGCGGCATGTCGGACCAAAGTGACAGCCTGTAACAGGTCAAGAGCAGATTCACATGAGTGAGGGCACTAGTCCCTCTAGCAGCTCGAGATGAGGGGAGCGAAGCACTCCCAACTTGCCCAAGGCTGCCACAAGGACAAGAAAGAACAAGACCTCAGAGTCCGAGGATGAGGATTATGTGGCGCTTGAGGATGAGGTCAGTTCAAAGAAGAAAGTGCTCAAGAAGGAGTATAGCTCAACAAAGAAGTTAAGCCCGGAATGAAGATCAAAAGGCCTGCAGGTAGACAACCAATGTCCAAAGCCGAGTCTCCACTCAAGCTTCTTTGGAATCCCAACCCAAAGAACCTGCTTTCTTCA
Source organism: Aegilops bicornis (assembly GCA_021605145.1). Taxonomy (NCBI): domain Eukaryota; kingdom Viridiplantae; phylum Streptophyta; class Magnoliopsida; order Poales; family Poaceae; genus Aegilops; species Aegilops bicornis. The sequence continues at coordinate 467,177,147 of CM038673.1, read as the reverse complement.
AGGAAAGAAAAGGAAGGAAAGGGTCAAGAAGACCATGGCCGGAGTGATTGGGAAGCCTTCTATGATGGAGGAAGAAGAAGAAGAAGAGGTTGCTGAACCAGCACCCAAGGCACAAAAGCTGATGGGTGATGCCATAAAATCAGGGGCTGCAACTTCAAAGCCCAAAGTTGCCCCTAAGCCCAAGAGAAGAAGGAAAAGGCAAGGAAAGAGAAGGCTGCCAAGATGCCAACTCAAGCAGAGGCATCTGATTACTTTCTGAAGAACAAGCAGGAGCAGCTTGGTTACTTGATAGCATCAACTCTACGGATTGAGAAGGGGTTGGCCACCCTAACTCAAAACCAGGAGAGCCTGGAAAGAATCATGGAACAAAAATTCTATGATCTTGATGTCAAAGTAACAGAGATTGATCATTTGTGGAGCAGCTGAGGATGACATGCAGGAGAGGAAGGGCAGAACAACGATTGATGCATTTGCCAGAGTGCCACGAGCTCAGAGATCAGCTGCAGAGCCAGTCACCAGAGTCACTTCATCAGCTCCAGCTACAGCTCCAGCGCAACCAGCTCCAGCACCAACTCCTTCAGCTCCTTCCACATCAACTGATGCCTTTGTCCTTGGAGTTCTATCAACACCACCACCAGAAGACCAAGCCTGAGAGACGATATAATCCTATGCATTTTCTAGGAACTTTTTGGTAACTTGTTGCAAAGGGGGAGAAAAATGTATAGATCATAGGCTTCGAGAGAGAGAGAGATTTGCTTTTGTTCTCTCTTGTCTTCTTGGTTGAACTTCGTTTGCTTTGATTGCTTGAGATACTATGCTTTTACCTGTGAGACATTGATGATCGTGTGTTTGATCATAAGCTACACTTATTCTTGTCATATGTTATTATCTTACTTATCCTTATATGATCATTCACTGTGCTTGGTGATGAGTGCATGCATTCAATCTTTATTATTTTGAGCGCTCCATCAAGATGTATGTGACATGGAAAAGTAACCCATGAGCCTAATTCCTTGTGCATTTGCAGTCCAAAGCAAATCTTAAAATATGCACAAATTTAGGGGGAGCTCTTGCTTATCACATACTTCTCAAAGCGGCGATGTTTTTCAATCTTATTATCATTTGTCGAAGCTTTGATCTATATGTCGTCATCAATTACCAAAAGGGGGAGATTGAAAGTGCAACTATCCCTAGGTGGTTTTGGTAATTCATAACAACATATAGCTCATTGAGCTAATGCTATTCCAAGACAAATATTTCAGGAAAGCTCAATGAATGGCATGGCATGGATGATGAAACTGGATCCCTCAAAATATGAAGGACAAAGGATTGGCTCAAGCTCAAAAGCTCAAGACTCTACATCTTACATTTTAGTGATCCAAGATCACATTGAGTCTATAGGAAAAGCCAATACTATCAAGGAGGGATGAGGTGTTTCTTAATGAGCCTCTTGCTTCATGTGCTTAGTGATATGCTCCAAAACCCTCCACTACTTTCTCACATCCACATATGACCTAAACCTAAAGTCAAACTCGGCCCTACCGATTCTTTCTATCCGCGCCACCGAGTTCAAATGTCATAGCCACCGCCACAAACCCTAGGCAAATCGGTCTCATCGATAGGGATCTCGGTCTCACCGAGATGGGATTGTAATCTCTCTATTTCCCTTCATAACGCTTTCGGTCTAACCGAAGTGAGCGATCGGTCCCACCGAGATTGCAATGTAAACTCTGCTTCCCTTTCTTAACTTTTCGGTCTCACCGAAAGAGCGAATCGGTCCCACCGAGTTTACACGACCAACTCTCCGGTTAGCTAATTACCAAATTCGGTCTCACCGAAGTTTGTGTAGTCGGTCTCACCGAGATTACGTTATGTCCTAACCCTAACCATATCGGTCCTACCGAGTTGCATGTCGATCCCACCAAAACCCTAACGGTCACTAGGTTTACTAAATCGGTCCTGACCGAAGTTTTATGATTTGGTCCCACCGAGTTTGGTAAATTGTGTGTAGCAGTTAGATTTTGTGTGGAGGCTATATATACCCCTCCACCTCCTCTTCATTCGTGGAGAGAGCCATCGAACAAACCTACACTTCCAAATTACCAGCCTGAGAGAGAACCACCTACTCATGTGTTGAGGCCAAGATATTCCATTCCAACCATATGAATCTTGATCTCTAGCCTTCCCCAAGTTGCTTTCCACTCAAATCTTCTTTCCACCAAATCCAAATCATGTGAGAGAGAGTTGAGTGTTGGGGAGACTATCATTTGAAGCACAAGAGCAAGGAGTTCATCATCAACACACCATTTGTTACTTCTGGAGAGTGGTGTCTCCTAGATTGGCTAGGTGTCACTTGGGAGCCTCCGACAAGATTGTGGAGTTGAACCAAGGAGTTTGTAAGGGCAAGGAGATCGCCTACTTCATGAAGATCTACCGCTAGTGAGGCAAGTCCTTCGTGGTCGACGACCATGGTGGGATAGACAAGGTTGCTTCTTCGTGGACCCTTCGTGGGTGGAGCCCTCCGTGGACTCACAAGAACTGCTACCCTTTGTGGGTTGAAGTCTCCATCAACGTGGATGTACGATAGCACCACCTATCGTAACCACAACAAAAACATCTGTGTCTCCAATTGCGCTTGAATCCTCCAAACCCTTCCCTTTACATTCTTGCAAGTTGCATGCTTTATTTTCCGCTGCCTATATACTCTTTGCATGCTTGCTTGAATTATGCGTGAAGATTGCTTGAATTGTTCAAAGATAGCTAAAATCTGCCAAAGTCTAAAATTGGGAAAAGGTTAAGTTTTTAATTGGTCAAGTAGTCTAATCACCCCCCCCCCTCTAGACATACTTCAAGGTCCTACAGTAGTAGGCTTAGAGAATTCTAGAAATGTCGGATAGTATTTTGATATGTCGGATGGAAATTGAGAGTAACTGAAATGAATATATGAACGATGAGGGTAAGTAGTTATGCATCGGAGTTTATCGGTGGTCAGGAACTACAAAGCAGTGGGCACAGGATCTTGGGACTCATCGAGGAGTATCTTTATAGTCTTCTGATGAAACAGTCGATCATCTGTGGTGAAGGGGCTCTCCGGGATGAAGTGGTTACGAGAACCTAATGTCAAGTTAGTAAAATTTTAACCCGAAAGGAAGAGAGATCAGAGTCCCAGAATATAGACGAGGAGTAAAGGATCCTAATACCACCCAATGGCGATGTGGGCCTGTAAGCCACACAACCATGTTAGTAAAACAATTTTTCAAATACTAGACTCAACTTCTCCCAAGGAGTTGGAAAGGGGGCTACCTACAGGCAGTCGGCTCTGATACCAACTTGTGACGCCCCCGATTCAATCGTACAATAATCATACACGCAAATGTGTACGATCAAGATCAGGGACTCACGGGAAGATATCACAACACAACTCTAGACACAAATTAAAATAAAACAAGCTTTATATTACAAGCCATGGGCCTCGAGGGCTCGAATACATAAGCTCAAAAACACAAGAGTCAGCGGAAGCAACATTATCTGAGTACAGACATGAGTTAGACAAGTTTGCCTTAAGAAGGCTAGCACAAAAGCAACATTGATAAAAAAGGCAAGGCCTCCTGCCTGGGAGCCTCCTAACTACTCCTGGTCGTCGACGGCCTCCACGTAGTAGTAGGCACCCTTGGGGTTGTAGTAGTCGTCGGTGGTGGCATCTGGCTCCTGCACTCCACCATCTAGTTGTAACAACAAGAAAGAAGAAAGAAGGGGGAAAAGGGATAGCAAAGCAACCGTGAGTACTCATCTGAAGTACTCAGCAAGCAAGGATCTACACTACATATGCAACATTCTCAAAGGAAGGCAGTATATGTGGACTGGGCTGCGTAAAATGCCGAATAAGAGGGGAGAAGCTAGTCCTATTGAAGACTAGCATCTTCCGAAACCACCATCTTGCAGCAACAGGAGGGAGTAGAGTAGTATAACATAAGTCATATTTATGTTGTTGTATCAACGCCGGATCCTTTCTCGACTCCCGAAGCAACATATCCAAAACATGCCTCAGCATCCAGTTCTAGTTGTATCGATCGAGATACAACTCCGAGGGTCCGTTACCATAGGACAGGCTATCGATAGATGTTTTCTTCCCTGCAGGGGTGCACCAACTTACCCACCACGCTCGATTAACTCCTACGGACACACTTTCCTGGTCATGCCCTACCGCCAAATAATACGCCGCAACCCGACCTAGGCTTAATAGAGAGGTCAAGCACGCCGGACTAAACCTATGCCCCCAGGGGTCATGGGCCATCGCCCCGGGAACTCCTGCAAGTTGCGTGGGCGGCTGGTGAGCAGACCTAGCTACCTCCTTAAAAAGGCAGGAGCTTACCAGTCCAACCCGGTGCGTGCCGCTCAGTCGCTGATGTCTAATAAGCTTCGGCTGATGCACACGCGCAGAACGCCCATACAATGCCCACGTGATGGTTAGTGCTATCAGGCCAGAGGCCCCTCGGATCAAATATCCAAATCGTAGTGGATTAGGAACACGCGGTAACAAGCAGAGACTCACGAAAGATGTGACCCCGTCGCCCCGTCTCGAGGACTTGTGGCAAGGGCTAAGAATGCCTGGCCATGCCTCGTAATTATCTCGCAGGCAACCTCCAGGTCAACCCGACCCCTCATTGTTGGGGAACGTAGTAATTTCAAAAATTTTCCTACGCACACACAGGACCATGGAGATGGCATAGCAACGAGAGGGGAGAGTGTCTGTCCACGTACCCTCGTAGACCGAAAGCGGAAGCGTTAAAACAACGCGGTTGATGTAGTCGTACGTCTTCACGATTCGACCGATCCAAGTACCGAACGTACGGCACCTCCGTGTTCAGCACACGTTCAGCTCGATGACGATCCCCGGGCTCCGATCCAGCAAGCTTCGGGATGAGTTCCACAAGACAACGGCGTGGTGACGATGATGATGCTCCACCGACGCAGGGCTTCGCCTAAGCTCCGCGATGATATGACTTCTTCGGCGCAGGGCTTCGCCTAAACTCCGCGACGATATGACCGAGGTGGAATATGGTGGAGGGGGGCACCGCACACGGCTAAGGAACGATCCGTAGATCAACTTGTGTGTCATGGGGTGCCCCCCTGCCTCAGATATAAAGGAGCAAGGGGTGCGGCCGGCCCTAGGGGAGGCTGGCCGAGGAGTCCTACTCCCACCGGGAGTAGGACTCCCCTTCCTAGTTGGATTAGGATTGGGAGGGAAAAGGGAAGGCGCCGCCTCTCCTTGTCCTATTCGGACTAGAGGGGAGGGCGCGCCTGCCCTGGCCGGCCCTTTCCTCTTCTCCCTATGGCCCATCAAGGCCCATTGACCCCGGGGTTCCAGTAACCCCTGTGTTCCAGAACTTCCTCGCTTTCATCCGAACCTTTCCAAGTCCAAACATAGGCTTCCAATATATCAATCTTTATGTCTCGACCATTTCGAGACTCCTCGTCATGTCCGTGATCACATCCGGACTTGAACAACCTTCGTACATCAAAACTTATAAACTCATTATGAACCGCCATCGAAATGTTAAGCGTGCGGACCCTACGGGTTCGAGAACTATGTAGACATGACCTAGAACCATTCTCGGTCAATAACCAATAGCGGAACCTGGATGCCCATATTGGTTCCTACATATTCTACGAAGATCTTTATCGGTCAAACCGCATAACAACATACGTTGTTCCCTTTGTCATCGGTATGTTACATTTACCCGAGATTCGATCGTCGGTATCCAATACCTAGTTCAATCTCGTTCTTGGTAAGTCTCTTTACTCGCTCCGTAATACATCATCTCACAACTAACTCATTAGTTGTAATGCTTGCAAGGCTTATGTGATGTGTATTACCGAGAAGGCCCAGAGATACCTCTCCGACAATCGGAGTGACAAAAGCTAATCTCGAAATACGCCAACCCAACAAGTACCTTTGGAGACACCTGTAGTACTCCTTTTATGATCACCCGATTACGTTGTGACGCTTTGGTAGTACCCAAAGTGTTCCTTCGTAAACGGAGTTGCATAATCTCATAGTTACAGGAACATGTATAAGTCATGAAGAAAGCAATAGCAATATACTAAACGATCAAGTGCTAAGCTAACGGAATGGGTCATGTCAATCACATCATTCTTCTAATGAGGTGATCCCATTAATCAAATGACAACACATGTCTATGGTTAGGAAACACAACCATCTTTGATTAATGAGCTAGTCTAGTAGAGGCTTACTAGTGACTATCTTTTTGTCTATGTATTCACACATGTATTATGTTTCCAGTTAATACAATTCTAGCATGAATAATAAACATTTATCATGATATAAGGAAATAAATAATAACTTTATTATTGCCTCTAGGGCATATTTCCTTCAGTCTCCCACTTGCACTAGAGTCAATAATCTAGATTACACAGTAATGATTCTAACACCCATGGAGTCTTGGTGTTGATCATGTTTTGCTCGTGGAAGAGGCTTAGGGTCTGCAATATTCAGATCCGTATGTATTTTGCAAATCTCTATGTCTCCCACTTGGACTTGGTCCCGAATGGAATTGAAGGCCTCTTGATATGCTTGGTCCTCTTGTGAAATCTGGATTCCTTTGCCAAGGAAATTGCACCAAGATTGTCACAGAAGATCTTCATTGGTCCCGATGCACTAGGTATGACACCTAGATCGGAAATGAACTCTTTCATCCAGACTCCTTCATTTGCCGCTTCAAGCAGCTATGTACTCCGCTTCACATGTAGATCCCGCCACGACGCTTTGTTTAGAACCGCACCAACCGACAGCTCCACCGCTTAACAAAAACACGATCCGGTTTGCGATTTAGAATCGTCCGGATCGGTGTCAAAGCTTGCATCGACGTAACCATTTACGACTAGCTCTTTGTCACCTCCATATACGAGAAACATATCCTTAGTCCTTTTCGTGTATTTCAGGATGTTCTTGACCGCTGTCCAAAGGATCCACTCTGGATTACTTTGGTACCTTCCCGCCAAGCTTACAGCCTAAGCATACGTCAGTCCGGTACACAAAGATTGCATACATGATAGAGCCTATGGTCAAGCATAGGAACATCTTTCATTTTCTCTCTATCTTCATTGTGGTCGGGCATTGAGTCCGACTCAATCTTACACCTTATGTAATGGTAAAAACCTTTCTTTGCACGATCCATTTTGAACTTCTTCAAAACTTTATCAAGGTATGTGCTTTGTGAAAGTCCAATTAAGCCGCCTTGATCTATCTCTATAGATCTTGATGCCCAATATGTAAGCAGCTTCACCGAGGTCTTTCATTGAAAAACTTTTGTTCAAGTATCCTTTTATGCTATCCAGAAATTCTATATCATTTCCAATCAATAATATGTCGCCTACATATAATATCGTAAATGCTACAGTAGCTCCCACTCACTTTCTTGTAAATACAGGCTTCTCCAAAAGTCTCAGATAAAACCATATGCTTTGATCACACTATCAAAGCGTTTATTCCAACTCCGAGAGGCTTGCACCGGACCATAAATTGATCATTGAGCTTGCAAACTTTGTTAGCGCCTTTTGGATCAATAAAACCTTCTGGTTGCATCATATACAACTCTTCTTCTAGAAATCCATTCAAGAATGCAGTTTTTACATCCATTTGCCAAATTTCATAATCATAAAATGCGGCAATTGCTAACATGATTCGAACAGACTTAAGCATCGCTACGGGTGAGAAAGTCTCATCGTAGTCAACCCCTTGAACTTGTCGAAAACCTTTTGCAACAAGTCGAGCTTTATAGACAGTTACATTACCATCGGCGTCGGTCTTCTTCTTAAAGATCCATTTATTCTCAATGGCTTGCCGACCATCGGGCAAGTCAACCAAAGTCCATACTTTGTTTTCATACATGGATCCCATCTCAGATTTCATGGCTTCCACCATTTCGCGAATCTGGGCTCACCATCGCTTCTTCATAGTTTGTAGGTTCGCCATGGTCAAGTAACATGACTTCGAGAATAGGATTACCGTACCACTAGTGCGTATTTTACTCTGGTTGACCCACGAAGTTCAAGAGCAACTTGATCTGAAGTTTCATGATCAATATCATTAGTTTCCTCACTAATTGGTGTAGTTGTCACAGGAACCATTTCTTGTGATGAATTACCTTCCAATAAGGGAGCAGATACAATTATCTCATCAAGTTCTACTTTCCTCCCACTCACTTCTTTCGAGAGAAACTCCTTCTCTAGAAAGGATCCGAACTTAGCAACGAAAATCTTGCCTTCAGATCTGTGATAGAAGGTGTACCCAACAGTCTCCTTTGGGTATCCTATGAAGACACATTTTTTCCGATTTGGGTTCGAGCTTATCTGGTTGAAGTTTCTTTACATAAGCATCGTAGCCCCAAACTTTAAGAAACGACAACTTTGGTTTCTTGCCAAACCATAGTTCATACGGTGTCGCCTCAACGGATTTAGATGGTGCCCTATTTAACGTGAATGCGGCCGTCTCTAAAGCATATCCCCAAAAGATAGCGGTAAATCAAGAAGAGACATCATAGATCGCACCATATCAAGTAAAGTACGACACGACGCTCGGACACACCATTTCTCCGTGGTGTTCCGGGTGGCGTGAGTTCTTGAAACTATTCCACATTGTTTTAAATGTAAACCAAACTCGTAACTCAAATATTCTCCTCCACGATCAGATCAGAGAAACTTTATTTTCTTGTTACGATGATTTTCCACTTCACTCAAATTCTTTGAACTTTTCAAATGTTTCAGATTTGTGTTTCATTAAGTAGATATACCCATATCTGCTCAAATCATCTGTGAAGGTGAGAAAATAACGATACCGCTTGGCGTGCCTCAACATTCATTGGACCACAAACATCAAGATGTATGATTTCCAACAAATCAGTTGCTCGCTCCATAGTTCCGAGAACGGCTTTTTGGTCATCTTGCCCATGAGGCACGGTTCGCAAGTACCAAGTGATTCATAATCAAGTGATTCCGAAGCCCATCAAGATGGAGTTTCTTCATGCTTTTACACCGATATGACCTAAACGGCGATTACACAAATAAGTTGCATTATCATTATCAACTCTGCATCTTTTGGTTTCAACATTATGAATATGTGTATTACTACTATCGAGATTCAATAAAATAGACCATTCTTCAAGGGTGCGTGACCATAAAAGATATTACTCATATAAATAGAACAACCATTATTCTTTGATTTAAATGAATACTCGTCTCACATCAAACAAGATCCAGATATAATGTTCATGCTCAACGCCGGCACCAAATAACAATTATTTAGGTCTAAAACTAATCCTGAAGGTAGATGTAGAGGTAGCGTGCGACCGCGATCACATTGACCTTGGAACCGCTTTCCCACGCCGCATCGTCACCTCGTCCTTTGCCAAGTGCTCGTTTATTAGAGTCCCCTGCTTTTGAGTTGCAAATATTAGCAATGTAACCAAGATCAAATACCTGTGTGCTACTACGAGCTCTAGTAAGGTACACATCAATAACATGTATATCACATATACCTTTGTTCACCTTGCCATCCTTCTTATCCGCCAAATACTTGGGGCAGTTCCGCTTCGATGTCGACCGCTGCGGTAAAAACACTTTCGGGCCAGGCTTAGGTCCAGACTTGGGTTTCTTCTCTTGAGCGGCAACTTTCTTGCGTTCTTTTGAAGTTTCCTTCTTCTTTCCTTTGCCCTTTTCTTGAAACTAGTGGTCTTGTTGACCATCAACACTTGATGCTCTTTCTTGATTTCTACATCCATGACTTTCAAAGATTGCGAAGAGCTCGGGAATTGTTTTGGTCATCCCTTGCATATTATAGTTCATCACGAAGCTCTTGTAGCTTGGTGGCAGTGATTGGAGAATTACATCAATGACACTATCATCCGGAAGAGTAACTCCCAGTTGAATCAAGTGATTATTATACCCAGACATTTTGAGTATATGTTCACTGACATAACTATTCTCCTCCATCTTGCAGCTATAGAACTTATTGGAGACTTCATATCTCTCAATCCGGCATTTGCTTGAAATATTAACTTCAACTCCTGGAACATCTCATATGCTCCATGACGCTCAAAACGTCGTTGAAGACCCGATTCTAAGCCGTAAAGCATGGCACACCGAACTATCGAGTAGTCATCACTTTGCTCGCCAGACGTTCACAACTTCGCGCAGCTCCTGCAGCAGTTCGGCACCCAGCGGTGCTTCCAGGCGTAATTCTTCTATGCAGCAATGAGGATAATCCTCGTTACGGACCCAGTCCGTGTAATTGCTACCATCATCTTTCAACTTTGCTTTCTCAAGGAACGCATTAAAATTCAACGGAACAACAAAGACGAGCCATCTATCTACGATAAACATAGACAAGCAAAAAATACTATCAGGTACTAAGTTCATGATAAATTTAAGTTTAATTAATCATATTAAAACCTCCCACTCGTACGAGACATCTCTCTAGTCATCCAAGTGATTACGTGATCCAAATCAACTAAACCATGTCCGATCATCACGTGAGATGGAGTAGTTTCAATGGTGAACATCACTATGTTGATCATATCTACTATATGATTCACGCCGACCTTTCGGTCTCCGTGTTCCGAGGCCATATCTGTTATATGCTAGGCTCGTCAAGTTTAACTGAGTATTCCGCGTGTGCAACTGTTTTGCACCCGTTGTAGATGGACGAGAACTTATCACACCCGATCATCACGTGGTGTCCGGGTACTACTGAACTTTGGCAACGGTGCATACTCGAGGAGAACACTTCTTGATAATTTTAGTGAGAGATCATCTTATAATGCTACCGTCAATCAAAGCAAGATAAGATGCATAAAGGATAAACATCACATGCAATCAATATAAGTGATATGATATGGCCATCATCATCTTGTGCTTGTGATCTCCATCTCAAGCACCGTCGTGATCACCATCGCCACCGGTAGCGACACCTTGATCTCCATCGTAGCATCGTTGTCGCCTCGCCAATCGTTGCTTCTACGACTATCGCTACCGCTTAGTGATAAAGTAAAGCAATTACATGGCGTTTGCATTTCATACAATAAGCGACAACCATATGGCTCCTGCCGATTGCCGATAGCTCGGTTACAAAACATGATCATCTCATACAATAAAATATAGCATCACGTCTTGACCATATCACATCACAACATGCCCTGCAAAAACAAGTTAGATGTCCTCTACTTTGTTGTTGCAAGTTTTACGTGGCTGCTACGGGCTGAGCAAGAACCGTTCTTACCTACGCATCAAAACCACAACGATACTTCGTCAAATAGACTCGTTTTAACCTTCTCAAGGACCGGGCGTAGCCACACTCGGTTCAACTAAAGTGAGAGAGGCAGACACCGCCAGCCACCTTTAAGCACGAGTGCTCGTAGCAGTGAAACCAGTCTCGGCCAGAAGCGTCTGGCGTAATGTCGGTCCGGGCCGCTTCATCTCACAATACCGCTGAACCAAAGTATGACATGCTGGTAGGCAGTATGACTTGTATCACCCACAACTCACTTGTGTTCTACTCGTGCATATGACATCAACGCATAAAACCAGGCTCGGATGCCCTTTGTTGGGGAACGTAGTAATTTCAAAAATTTCCTACGCTTTTACGGGACCATGGAGATGGCATAGCAACGAGAGGGAGAGTGTCTGTCCACGCACCCTCGTGAGACCGAAAGCGAAGCGTTAAAACAACGCGGTTGATGTAGTCGTCGTCTTCACGATTCGACCGATCCAAGTACCGAGCGACGGCACCTCCGTGTTCAGACACGCTCAGCTCGATGACGATCCCCTGGCTCCGATCCAAAGAAAGCTTCGGGATGAGTTCCACAAGACGACGGCATGGTGACGATGATGATGCTCCACCGACGCAGGGCTTCGCCTAAGCTCATGACGATATGACTTCTTCGGTAGCGAGGCTTCGCCTAAACTCCGCGACGATATGACCGAGGTGGAATATGGTGGAGGGGGCACCGCACACGGCTAAGGAACGATCCGTAGATCAACTTGTGTGTCATGGGGTGCCCCCCGCCTCGTATATAAAGGAGCAAGGGGGTGCGGCCGGCCCTAGGGGAGGCGGCGCTGCAGGAGTCCTACTCCCACCGGGAGTAGGACTCCCCCCCCTTTCCTAGTTGGATTAGGATTGGGGAGGGGGAAGAGGGAAGGGGGCGCCGCCCCCCCTCTCCTTGTCCTATTCGGACTAGAGGGGGGAGGGGGCGCGCGGCCTGCCCTGGCCGGCCCTTTCCTCTTCTCCCTATGGCCCATCAAGGCCCATTGACCCCCCGGGGGGTTCCGGTAACCCCCCGGTGTTCCGGTAACTTCCTGTTTTCATCCGGAACCTTCCAAGTCCAAACATAGGCTTCCAATATATCAATCTTTATGTCTCGACCATTTCGAGACTCCTCGTCATGTCCGTGATCACATCCGGGACTTGAACAACCTTCGGTACATCAAAACTTATAAACTCATTATGAGCGCCATCGAACCGTTAAGCGAGCGGACCCTACGGGTTCGAGAACTATGTAGACATGACCTAGAACCATTCTCGGTCAATAACCAATAGCGGAACCGGGATGCCCATATTGGTTCCTACATATTCTACGAAGATCTTTATCGGTCAAACCGCATAACAACATACGTTGTTCCCTTTGTCATCGGTATGTTACTTACCCGAGATTCGATCGTCGGTATCCAATACCTAGTTCAATCTAGATTCTTGGTAAGTCTCTTTACTCGTTCCGTAATACATCATCTCACAACTAACTCATTAGTTGTAATGCTTGCAAGGCTTATGTGATGTGTATTACCGAGAAGGCCCAGAGATACCTCTCCGACAATCGGAGTGACAAAACCTAATCTCGAAATACGCCAACCCAACAAGTACCTTTGGAGACACCTGTAGTACTCCTTTATGATCACCCGATTACGTTGTGATGTTTGGTAGTACCCAAAGTGTTCCTCCGTAAACGGAGTTGCATAATCTCATAGTTACGGGAACATGTATAAGTCATGAAGAAAGCAATAGCAATATACTAAGCGATCAAGTGCTAAGCTAACGGAATGGGTCATGTCAATCACATCATTCTTCTAATGAGGTGATCCCATTAATCAAATGACAACACATGTCTATGGTTAGGAAACACAACCATCTTTGATTAATGAGCTAGTCTAGTAGAGGCTTACTAGTGACTATCTTTTTGTCTATGTATTCACACATGTATTATGTTTCCGGTTAATACAATTCTAGCATGAATAATAAACATTTATCATGATATAAGGAAATAAATAATAACTTTATTATTGCCTCTAGGGCATATTTCCTTCACTCATCACTTGCAAATATGCTCGCGCGGGTACCCCTCAGGGCCGACCCGTCTTTAGTAACATGGTTCAGTGTAAAGTCATAGTAACCATAGTAACCGTGTGCCTAACACCAATGGGAAACCTAAGGAATCACCCTTGACGGATTCCACTCGATGTAATCATCAAGGTGAACGTAAGAGGATCCACCCTCGAGGTTCACACTTGAGGGGTTGCACGACAGAGTCGTATCGGAAGTGGTTAAGGCGGAATCACCCTCGATGACCACGACCGAATAGCTACACTATGATGTCTACTACATGACCTTCTTCTTGTAGACGTTGTTGGGCCTCCAAGTGCAGAGGTTTGTAGGACAGTAGCAAATTTCCCTCAAGTGGATGACCTAAGGTTTATAATTCCGTGGGAGGCGTAGGATGAAGATGGTCTCTCTCAAACAACCCTGCAACCAAATAGCAAAGAGTCTCTTGTGTCCCCAACACACCCAATACAATGGTAAATTGTATAGGTGCACTAGTTCGGCGAAGAGATGGTGATACAAGTGCAATATGGATGGTAGATATAGGTTTTTGTAATCTGAAAATGTAAAAAAAGCAAGGTAACTAATGATAAAAGTGAGCGTAAACGGTATTGCAATGCTAGGAAACAAGGCCTAGGGTTCATACTTTCGCTAGTGCAAGTTCTCTCAACAATAATAACATAATTGGATCACATAACTATCCCTCAACATGCAACAAAGAGTCACTCCAAAGTCACTAATAGCGGAGAACAAACGAAGAGATTATGGTAGGGTACGAAACCACCTCAAAGTTATTCTTCGATCGATCTATTCAAGAGTCCGTAGTAAAATAACACGTAGCTATTCTTTCCGTTCAATCTATCATAGAGTTCGTACTAGAATAACACCTTAAGACACAAATCAACCAAAACCCTAATGTCACCTAGATACTCCAATGTCACCTCAAGTATCCGTGGGTATGATTGAACGATATGCATCACACAATCTCAGATTCATCTATTCAAACCAACACAAAGTACTTCAAAGAGTGCCCCAAAGTTTATACCGGAGAGTCAAGACGAAAACGTGTGCCAACCCCTATGCATAGGTTCATGGGCGGAGCCCGCAAGTTGATCACCAAAACATACATCAAGTGAATCACGTGATATCCCATTGTCACCACAGATAAGCACGGCAAGACATACATCAAGTGTTCTCAAATCCTTAAAGACTCAATCCGATAAGATAACTTCAAAGGAAAACTCAATCCATTACAAGAGAGTAGAGGGGGAGAAACATCATAAGATCCAACTATAATAGCAAAGCTCGCGATACATCAAGATCGTATCACATCAAGAACACGAGAGAGAGAGAGATCAAACACATAGCTACTGGTACATACCCTCAGCCCCGAGGGTGAACTACTCCCTCCTTGTCATGGAGAGCGCCGGGATGATGGATATGGCCACGGTGAGGATCCCCCTCCGTGAGTCTTGGAACAGGTCCCGATTGGTTTTTCGTGTCTAAAGAGGCTTGCGGCGTGAACTCCTGATCTATTACATTTCCTCGATGGTTTTAGGGTATATGGATATATATATATATATATATATATATATATATATATATATATATATATAGGCGAAAGAAGTCGGTCACGGAAGCCACGAGGGGCCCACGAGGGTGGAGGGCACGCCCAGGGGGTGGGCGCGCCCCCCTTCCTCGTGCTCTCCTCGTTGATTCCCTGACGTGTACTCCAAGTCTCCTGGATTGCTTCCGTTCCAAAAATAACTCTCCCGAAGGTTTCATTCCGTTTGGACTCCGTTTGATATTCCTTTTCTGCGAAACACTGAAACAAGGGAAAATGTAAAGCGCACTTTGGGCTCAAGGTTAATAGGTTAGTCCCAAAAATAATATAAAAGTGTATAATAAAGCTCATAAACATCCAAAACAGATAATATAATAGCATGGAACAATAAAAAATTATAGATAAGTTGGAGACGTATCACACTACAAGGTTAACATCAAAAGTGCTGATGAGGTTTCACCCTCGACACTCGATAGTAACCCAGTAGTGTCGAGCAACTAAGGGGAAAGTGATGTGCGATGCTGGGGCCTGGTCTTCGATCCCGTTGATCGGGTCTTCGATGATGAAGCAGGGGCAACAAGGACAAGGTGGGGGTCACTGATGGATCACTAACCAACCTATACTAAGCAGTTTAGGATAAGCGGTAGGTAAAAATAAGCGGGTTACAAAAGCGGGCTATGCATCGTAATAGCAGCAAACAATTCTGAGTAGCAAAATCTAATGCAAGCATGAGAGAAAGGAAATGGGTGATATCGGGCTGATCAAAGGGGGGGGGGGCTTGCCTAGTTGCTCTGGCAAGGAGGGGTTGTCATCGACGTAGTCGATCACGAAGCGACATCGGTCTCGGGGTCTACCAAGAGAAGAGGGAAGAAACAGTAAATATAAAGCAAACAGAGGTACCACTAAGCATGACAAGACGATAAGCGAGAACTAGGGTCGACCTAACGTAGTAATCTTGCCGCGATATAGGTGAAGGGGAATTCAGCAGGAATGTATTCCTGTTAGGACCCGTGTTAGACAGATGACCGGAGGGGGAATGTTCCATGTTCAGATAGTTAGAGGCATCTGACAAGTATGTGGGTAGCGTATTTGGGTTTGCCTCGTTTTTCTGAGCAACTTTCATGTAGAAAACATTTCCATCTGAGCTACGGTTTAATTTCTAGGAATTTTCAAAGTTTAAATAATAATCTAGAATTATTAATATTAACAAAAAGGAATATGACGTCAGCATGACATCATTGTGACGTCAGCAGTCAACATGACGGCGGACCAGGTCAAACTGACCAGTGGGGCCACAAGGACCCACATGTCATTGATAGGGGGTTTAATTAGCTGAGTTAGTTTAATCTAATTAGTGGGTGGGGCCTCCAGGTCAGTGGATAATTAGTTCTCTAATTAATTAATTTATTTAATTAACATATTTAGTTATTTATGAAAACATTTTAACAAGCAGAACCCACATGTCATAGACAAGGGCCAGCCAGATCATCATAGTTGACTTAGTCAACTGGTCAACAGGGGGCCTGTGCCCATCCGGGTCGAGACATGGGTGGCCCTGTGTGGCCACGCTTACTGGCCTTGTCGGAGTTGCTCCGGCGAGCTCCAACACGGCGGCGAGGCGCGAGTGAGCTTCGGGATTCCGCCACGGTGGCCCAAAATGGGTGTGGCTACTCCCGTTCGAAAGCTAGCAACGTCGCGCGTCGAACTGCGATGGTCTCGCAGCCAGGGGGGCCCTACGGCGACGACGGCGAGCTCGGGAACTTCGCCGCTACGGGGGACGACGAGGTGGACAAGCGGCACGGGCGGCCTCGGCGAGCTGCACTGAGCATGTTCCCGTGCTCGGGCGAGCATGGCAACGACCGTAACAACGGCGACGAGCTGCACGGAAGCGCCTTCTTCGAGCGGCGATGGAAACGACGGCTACGGTGGCGGAAACCTACGGGAGAGGAAGGGGAAAGACGCGATGGCTCACCGGGAGCCGTAGGGAGGTGGCAGTGTGCTCGGGGAGGCGCGAGGTGGCCGAATTCGACGCCGGCGTTCGTCGGAGCAGAGGAGGAAGAAGAGGTCGCGGCGGTGCTGCGGGGCCGTCCCGGTCCGCGTGGCTCGGCGGGGAGGATGAGGAGGTCGAGGCAGAGCCTGGGGGCACGTCGGCGAGGCGAAGGCCTCGGTGGGTCATGTGGAGTTCGGTGAGCAAAGGATTTTGGAGAGGCGCAAATGAGGCGGATTTGGAGGGAGAGAGCATGCAGAGAGAGAGAGAGAGAGAGAGAGAGAGAGAAAGAGAGAGAGAGAGAGAGAGAGAGAGAGAGATAGAGAGAGATGAGGGAAGGTGAGTGGGGGAGTGGGAGAGGGGATCGAGGGGGCGCGGGCTGCCTTATCCCCTCGTCGGAGCCGGCGAGGGGGTCCGGTGACGTGCCAAGATGGGGGGAGGGGAAGACAGCAGGGGCGGTGGGCCTAGCCGGGCTGGGCGATTGGCTCGGATGGGCGAAGCCCAAGGGGAGGCCAGGGCTCTAGCCCTTTTCTCTTTTGTTTTTGTTTTAACTTTTGCTTTTCTTTTAACAACTTTCAGTTTTAGCTATTTTAGGCCATTTAGACACTTTGCAAAAATGTTGGTTCACCACCAATATTGTGATGAATTATTTGGCACAAGATGAACATTTTAGATTTCATGTGTGACAAATATGAATTTTCGACTTTAGATTGGATTTGAATTTGAATTGTGATTTGGATCAAGTGAAGATTAGCAACAGTAACATGATGACATGGCACCATTAACAGGGGATTACTGTAGCATGACACTAGGGGTGTTACACCCTTTAAGTGACCAGCAATAACGTCCACCTCTCGCCGATAAGCCGCCATGAGCGGATCCTTAGAATCCCAAGTACCAGAGACTTGTTGAGCCACCAAATCTGAGTCACCAAAGCACCTTACCCGGCTTAAGTTCATCTCCTTAGCCATCCGAAGATCTTGGAGCAAGGCCTCATATTCAGCTGCATTGTTAGTGTAAGGGAACATCAAACGGAGAACATAACAAAATTTATCACCTCGAGGGGAAGCGAGCACAACTCCAGCCCCCGAGCCCTCTAATTGTCTGGACCCATCAAAGTGAATAGTCCAATACGTGTTATTTGGCTTTTCCTCAGGCATCTGCAGCTCTTTCCAGTCATTGATGAAATCCATCAGTGCTTGAGACTTGATGGCTATGCGGGGCACATATTTCAAACAATGAGGTCCAAGCTCAATGGCCCACTTGGCTATCCGACCTGTAGCTTCTCTGTTTTGAATAATATCCCCTAAGGGAGCAGAACTAACCACAGTGATGGGATGACCCAAAAAATATTGCTTAAGCTTTCGACTGGCCATAAACACCCCATACACAAGCTTCTGACAATGCGGACACCTCTGCTTGGACTCGATCAACACCTCATTGATGTAGTAAACCGGCCTCTGAACCGGGTACTCTTTACCTGCCTCCTTCCGTTCCACCACAATGGCTACGCTGATAGCCCGGGCATTAGCAGCCACATATAACAATAACGGCTCTTTATCAATAGGAGCAGCAAGAACGGGTGGCTCAGCCAACTGTTTCTTCAAATCCTCAAATGCTTGATTAGAAGCATTACTCCAAACAAAGTGATCCGTCTTCTTCATCATCTGATAAGGAGGAATAGCCTTCTCATCTAGCCGGCTGATGAACCGGCTTAGAGCTGCAATACGGCCCGCCAGACGCTGAACATCGTTAACACATGTTGGTTTAGCCAATGAAGTAATGGCCTTGTTCTTCTCCGGGTTAGCTTCAATCCCTCTGTTGGAGACCAGGAAACCCAAGAGCTTGCCTGCTGGCACTCCAAAGACACATTTGGCCGGGTTAAGCATCATCTTGTAGACCCGAAGATTGTCAAACGTCTCCTTCAAATCATTAATCAGGGTCTCCTTCTCTCTTGACTTCACTACAATGTCATCTACATAAGCATGAACATTGCGCCCAATCTGATTATGAAGACAATTCTGCACACATCGCTGGTAAGCCGCCTGGGCACTCTTGAGCCCAAAAGGCATAGACACATAGCAGAAGGCTCCAAAGGGAGTTACAAAAGTTGTCTTCTCCTCGTCCTTAACTGCCATCTTGATCTGATGATAACCAGAATAAACATCCAAAAAACTCAAACGCTCACAACCCGTCGTAGCATCAACAATCTGATCAATACGAGGGAGAGCAAAAGGATCAGCCGGACAAGCCTTGTTTATATCCGTGTAGTCCGCACACATACGCCAAGTGTCGTTCTTCTTAAGTACCAGCACCGGGTTAGCCAACCACTCAGGATGAAAAACTTCAACAATAAACCCAGCTGCCAAGAGCCGGGCTACCTCCTCACCAATGGCCTTACGCCTTTCTTCATTGAAGCGACGAAGGAACTGCTTGACCGGTTTAAACTTAGGATCAATGTTAAGAGTGTGCTCAGCGAGTTCCCTCGATACACCTGGCATGTCAGAAGGTTTCCATGTAAAGATGTCCCGGTTCTCACGGATGAACTCGATGAGCGCGCTTTCCTATTTCAGATCCAGATTAGCACTGATGTTGAACTGCTTGGATGAATCGCCAGGAACGAAATCAACCATCTTAGTATCAACCGCCGATTTAAACTTCAAGGCGGGTCATGCTCCGTGGTTGGCTTTTTCCAAAGATGTCATGTCGGTAGGGTCAACATTATCTTTGTAAAATTTCAACTCCTCTGTTGCACAAACCGCCTCAGCATAGGCTACATCACCTTCCTCGCACTCCAAAGCGATCTTCCAGCTACCGTGCACAGTGATAGTTCCCTTGTAACCCGACATCTTGAGCTGTAGGTAAACATAACAAGGCCTGGCCATGAACTTAGCATAAGCCGGCCGTCCAAACAGAGCATGATAAGGGCTCTTGATTTTCACCACTTCAAAGGTCAACGTCTCCGACCTAGAATCATGATCATCTCCAAAAGCAACTTCCAAGGCTATCTTACCAACTGGGTACACCGATTTACCAGGCACCACACCGTGGAAAACAGTGTTCGACAGTTTAAGATTTTTATCTATCAACCCCATGTGACGGAAAGTTTCATAATAAAGGATATTGATGTTGCTCACTCCGTCCATGAGTACCTTGGTGAACTTATACCCTCCAACTTGAGGTGCGACCACCAACGCTAAGTGACCCGGATTATCAACCCGGGGCGGGTGATCTTCCCGACTCCACACAATGGGCTGCTCAGACCAGCACAAGTAACGGGGAACTGTCGGTTCAACGGCGTTCACCGCCCTTTTATGAAGCTTCTGATCCCGTTTGCATAAACTTGTGGTGAAAACGTGATACCCAGATTGCTGCTGTTGATTCCCCTGACCTGATTGCTGATGGTAGCCACCCTGATGACCTTGATTGCCTTGACTATCTTGGAATCCGGAGTTAGAACCGCCATCACCGTAACCCAGTCCATAAGAACCGGATCCTGAGCCACCGCCCGGCCCATGACTGTCTTGAAAAAGATTGGAATTTTTGAACTCCTTCATAATGAAACAATCCTTCCAGAGGTGCCCACACGGTCTTTCTCGCGTTCCATGTCTTGGGCAGGGCTGATTTAGCAGCTGCTCAAGATTGAGCCCTGCCTCTCCAGTCTGTGGGGGCGGTTTACCCCTACGACGCTGACCATTTTTCTGCGTATTGGTGTTAGCCACAAAGTCCAAACTATTACCATCTTTGCGCTTACCGTTGTTTCCTTGGCTCGTCGGGTTATGCTGCTGCCCCCTGGTGGTGTTGCTCTTCTTTCCCTTTCCAGGCTTTTCATCATCAGACTCGGGGTCCTTGGTACCATCAGAGTCAGCATACTTAACCAGAGCCGCCATAAGTGTCCCATGTCATTGCAGTGACGTTTGAGCCGCCCTAAATTCTGCTTCAGGGGCGTGAAACGACAATTGTTCTCCAACATTAAGACTGCTGAATCGGCATTGCTATGATCTGACGAGTGCAGGATTGTTGAGACCCGGCGCACCCAATGGGTTGTCGACTCACCCTCTTCTTGGACACAGGAAGCTAAATCCACAATTGACATGGGTTGCTTGCACGTATCTTTAAAATTCTGGATAAACCGGGCTTTTAACTCGGCCCATGATCCAATGGAGTTGGCTGGCAACCCCTTCAACCAAGTACGAGCTGCCTCTTCCAACATCATGGTGAAGTACTTAGAACATGCAGCATCATCAACATCCAGCAGTTCCATCGCCATCTCATAACTCTCAACTCACGTTTCAGGGGGTAAGTCGGCAGTGTAATTGGGCACCTTACGGGGACCTTTGAAATCCTTGGGTAATCGTACATTACGTAGAGCCGGAGACAAACACGGCACACCCAAAGTCCTGGAAGTTACACCTGTCTCCACTGAAGTTGTCGGACGAACCGGGGAGTGCTGATGAGGTGCATATTGAGCCGCCAGCTCAGCCTCTCGACGCGCTCTTCCTTGATCCACGATGTTCTGGGCATTAATTCCACCACCTGCCGGGTTATGTCCATGGGGCGGGTTATCGTCCACTGCTTGACACGGTCGGTTCCTTAATATGCCTGCTATAACTCCGGCTTGGGCGAGGGGTTGAATGAATCCTCTCACATTTGTAAGAATAAGCTCTTCTTTGAACCAATGCCGTCTGAAGAAGCTCTCTAGCCCTTCGCGTCTCAACTGCGGCTGGAGACTCGCCTTCAACTGGGATAGCCCCCAATCATGATGCGGCAGCGATCATGTTCTCCAAGGGGTTAGAATAATGACCCGGTGGCGTCGACACGTGCTGCGGGGGGATATTGTCTTGACGAGGCGGGTCCGTCGTGCGTGGCTGAACTAGTGCTCCCATTCCAGGCGTTTCAACCCGGTTTACTACTGGCTGGTTACTGGTCCCTGCTCCGGGCGTGTTAAAGAGATTCCTCGCCTCGTAAACCGGCGGCAGGCAAGTCCGATGCCTTCATCATTCGACGCGTTCTGATCTAGCATGAGCCGGAAGGACTCTGATTGAAGCCGCTGCGCCTGAACATCCAAAGCGGCCCGCTCCGCAGCCATCCTAGTGTTTTCTGCGTTCAGCTCTTCCTTGGCCTGTGCTATCTCATCCCGCAACTTTTCAACCGCCGCGTTATGCTGATCCTGATCTGCCGGATTAACCACCATTGTTAATAATGTCGACTTATCCAACAAGTCGGTTAAGACCGAGCCGGCGGCGACAGGCCTTCCTCGCCTCAAAGGCCGTTGCCGCCATCGATCCGTAAATCATCTCTGCTGTAGTTGACGAGTGATACACTGGTTGTGTTCCGACCATGAAGATCATGACCCTGTTCGGCGGCTTATAGGGGTCCAGAATACTATCGCCATCGGAACAGCCCCCATTGTCGGTCGTCTTGCAGTTGATACAATGACTCAGTCTCACCGGTGGATGACTCGCCATCAGAATAGACGACCGTCTCATCACCAGATTCCGATCTATCCTCAGGTTCTGCTCCATGGATGAATTCCACGAAGGCACGCTTTATGGCGGGCTGGACTCGGGCGGGTCTTGCATGCTGCGCCGTCTCGACGATGTCGGTGCAGATGTCCGGCTCAGGGCCTGGCTCGCCGATCTTGCCGATGAAGACGTGAATTCCGCCGAAGGGGACCCAATACCCGTACTCAATTGAGCCGGCCTCGGGGCCCCAGCCTGCGTCGTCGATGTAGAGCTTGCCGCGACGACTCTTGGTCATCCGGCCCACAGTGTATCCCTTGATCCCTTCGAAGTTGCCCTCTAAGAACTTGAAACCATCGTGCGATAGCCCCACGGTGGGCGCCAACTGTCGTGGGTTTGTCACGGTAGATGTCCTAGTGTAAGGACTTAGTCGTGGGGCCATCGCAACTAGATTAGCTTAAAGGGGTTAAAGCGGGACAAAGGACACAGGGAGTTTATACTGGTTTGGCCCCTTGCGGTGAAGGTAAAGGCCTAATCCAGTTGGAGATGGTATTGCTAGGGTTTCGATGACCAGGGAGCGAATACGCTTAGCCTGACTCTTGATCTCTTGTTTCTTGTCCCTAAACCGCCGCCGGGTCGTCCCTTTATATACGAGTTGACGCTTGAGTTCACGAAATCGGCCGGCTCATAAACGTGTCCGGCTCGGTATCTACTCTGTCCTATCTTACAATACAAATCATACACCTATGGCGGTTTACATCTATGGGCCCTAACCCGCCTCTGGGCTTTGGGCCTTCTTATTAAGTCTCCTTCGTAAGCCGCCATCTTCTATGTCTTCACGGGCTTCAATACTGGTAAATCATCATGAGTATAATCCGGCCCCTCCTGGGCGGTTTATACTCAATAGTTATATCCCCAACAGCATTCGCCATGAGCATATTTGCAGTGATGAGGAGTCGGGTTGACACGGAGGGTGCCCGCGAGATAATTACGAGGCGTGGCGGGCATTCTTAGCCCTTGCCGCAAGTCCTCGAGACGGGCGCCGGGTCACATCTTTCGTGAGTCTCTGCTTGTTACCGCGTGCTCCTAATCCACTACGATTTGGATATTTGATCCGAGGGGCCTCTGGCCTGATAGCACTAACCATCACGTGGGCATAGTATGGGCGTTCTGCGTCGTATACATCAGCTGAAGCTTAATAGACGTCAATGACTGAGCGTCGCGCGCCGGGTTGGACTGCGTAAGCACCTGCCTTGTTGAAGGAGGTAGCTAGGTCTGCTCACCGGCCAGCGTCGCATAGCGTCTTGAGGAGTTCGGGCGATGGCCCATGACCCCTGGGGCATAGGTTTAGTCCGCATGTTGACCTCTCTATTAAGCCTAGGTCGGGTTGCGGCGTATTGTTTGGCCGAGGCGGGCATGACCAGAAAAGTGTGTCGGCGGAGTTAATCAAGCGTGGTGGGTAAGTTTGTGCACCCTGCAGGTGAAGAAAACATCTATCGATAGCACATCCTCTGATGCCGGACACTTGGAGTTGTATCCCGATTGATACAACTAGAACTGGATGTTGAGGCATGATTTGGATATGTTGCTTCGGGAGTCGAGAAAGGATCCCGGAGCGTTGATACAACAACATAAATATGACTTATGTTATACTACTCTACTCCCTCCTGTTGCTAAAGATGGTGGTTTCCAGAAGATGCTAGTCTTCGATAGGACTAGCTTCTCCCCCTCTTATTCTGGCATTCTGCAGTTAGTCCACAGATACTACCCCTTTCATTGATACTGATGCATAAGTAGTGTAGATCCTTGCTTGCGAGTATTTTGGATGAGTACTCACGGTTGCTTTGCTACCCCATTCCCCCCTCCTTTCTTCTTTTTAGTTGTTGCAACCAGATGGTGGAGTCCAGGAGCCGGATGCCACCACCGACGACTGCTACAACCCCGAGGGTGCCTACTACTACGTGGAGGCCGCCGACGACCAGGAGTAGTTAGGAGGCTCAGGCGAGGGCCTTGCCTGTTCGATCATGTTGCTTTTGTGCTAGCCTTCTTAAGGCAAACTTGTTTAACTTATGTCTGTACCCAGATATTGTTGCTTCCGCTGACTTGTTTGTATTCAAGGTGATGTATTCGAGCCCCCGAGGCCCCTGGCTTGTAATATAAAACTTGTATTATTTTAAATTGTGTCTAGAGTTGTGTTGTGATATCCTCCCGTGAGTCCTTGGTCTTGATCGTACACATTGGCGTGTATGATCAGTGTACGATTGAATCGAGAGCGTTACAGGCCACACCTCTCGATCCCCAACCAGCCACGCGTCCTACCTACTAGCAGCACATCATAATCTTATCTTCCCCATCCTTCGTCTTCCTCCTGACACATCCCTTTTCCCTAATCAATTTTTCCTCAGACCGGTTGCTCCCACCTGTCCAATTCCACTCCAACTTCGGCATGATGCTAGAAATCTCGAATCGGTCTCATCTTTGCTTGTCCGTCTTTATAAGCAGACTTTCTTTGTTGCAAAATTTGGAGTCACCGGTCATGGTCGCCACAAGGACCACGCACGCGTGATGAGGGTGCTGCATGGCCTCCCGGAGCACAACCACTGCTGCGACGCAGAGCTGCGAGACTCGCCAGCGCAACAAGGAAGGCGCCGCCGGGGTGTTGTAATGTCGACCAATCGACGCCCTCACTGCTGCAAAGGGGGTGTGCGAGCTGCAGACACTGTCGCGAGTCGCATGTGCTACCATGAAGCTTCGCCAGGCCATTTTGCTGCAGTGGAGTTTTGCTGGCGCCGCCAGAGCTGCAATGAAGCACTACGGGGTTGTTGAAGCTTAGTCGTGGTTGCAATGAAGCGCCGCCGGAACTGCAATGAAGAGCCTCGTTGCAGTGCAACTTCACCGGCGGAGAGATCCATCTCGTAGCAGCACCCGTGTTGCGTTGCAGCTCTGTCGGTGACGATACAACATCAATGATGGTGCTGGCTGGTATATCGACGGTGGTGCGTGGAGTACTTCGTTTTCTTAAGTGCAAGCAGGATTGCTAGAGGCCGAAGAGGAAGAGGATCGAAGTGTCATGCGCAGACGGATCGGACGGCTGTGCAGGCTGATCCAGCTGCCGAAAACAAATTAATCAGTAACGTTTTTTTTTTGCAGAGACTCCCTAGGATCCGGGCCATTCAGTCCCCATCAAACGGCCCATGCTTTTTTTTTGTTGTAAATGAAGCTCCGATTTTACTCTAGTCGTTCCCTACCAAACCCAAAGCCCCGTGTTCCCCATCTCTCCTCCCAGAACCCTCCTCCTCCTCCTCCTCGCCGCCGCCGCCGCCGAGGA
This sequence comes from Aegilops bicornis, assembly GCA_021605145.1. Lineage (NCBI taxonomy): Eukaryota > Viridiplantae > Streptophyta > Magnoliopsida > Poales > Poaceae > Aegilops > Aegilops bicornis. Next base: position 467,151,419 of record CM038673.1, on the reverse strand, counting down.
TGGCGGCGAAGCAGCCGTTGGCGGACGTGGAGGACGGGCTCCTCGCCCACCTCAACGCGAACGCCGAGATCCCCGACTCCCGCTCCTTCGCCTCCTCCCTCGGCGTCCCGCACAAAGACGTGGAGGACGTCATCAAGAGGCTATCCGCCTTCCGCATCGTTGAGAGTGCGGTACGGTACCCTCCCCCTCCCCAATCTCCCGAGCCACGCTTCGTCCGTGCCCCGATTTCCCCCAAGACCTAACGAGCTTTGCTGCAGGATATCACCAAGGAGACGTGGGTGCTCACCGATGAGGCCAAGGGGTATGCCGCGAGGGGCTCCCCCGAGGTGCAGCTCGTCGCGGCCATCCCGCCCGAGGGTGCCTCCAAGGGCGCGCTCAAGGTGATTTCCCTCTCTCTCTCTCTATGTGTGGCATTTAGGTGCTCTGCTCGATTGGAGTGAATTGTTTCGGTTACGGGGATCTCTGATGCTCAGAGTGGTGCGTTGCAGGAGAGATTGGGGGATGTGTTCGATATTGGAATGAAGGCTGCAGCCAAGAACAAGTGGATTGGATTTGAGAAGGGAAACAAAGACCTCGTACTGAGGAAGGTATATAGCCGAGCTCGTTGCATTTCTTCTCTTCGATGTTTCCGGAGATATGTAATGTATGACTCAGTTCAGTGTGTATTTGTATTGGAAACTTGCCTGCCGTATCTACTCTTCTTCCTGGCGATGCTCTCAATTTGCCAATTTCTGGGTTGTAGATGTAGAATACATCCTCATCATAGTTCAACTCTTTCAATGTGCAATACTTACATCTGTGTTAACTGAAGGTTTCTCGGTGTGCCTTTATCTGTCTCGAGCTTTGTATCTCTAGGCATGCCATTGTATAATTTGCTGTTTGATTAATTCAGGTTGAGGATACCAGGGATGAATTGCAAGAGCAGCTTAGAAGACTGGAGAATGGGGAGGTTGGTGTTGCTTGTTGCTCGTTGTTCCTCTCATATTTTGCATTTCCACTTGAACCATTTGCACCGCACAGATAGTTGTTATGTACAATATCTAGTACTCCCTCCGTCCCATATTACAATAGCTAGTAAATCCCCCCTCCTCCCCCCCCATCCCGTTTGAGCGTCAAGTAATATGGTACGGAGGGAGTATCAAATTGTTCTTTGGCCCTTCTTAAGGAAATTGTTTTTTCTTCATGTAGGTTATTGCTGACAAAGTAATAGATGATTTGAAGAGAAGAAAGCTTGTAACAAAAGAGTAAGTATCTGTTTCAAAGAGATTTTTTTTAAAGTGTCAATAAGTGCCAGCTAAGTACAGCACCATAGTCAATTATCCCTAATTTTTACATCTGTTTCGCTGTTTTCCCAGGAAATCTATTTGGTATTCACTGAAGAAGGGGCCTGAATTTGTTGCAAAGAGAAAAACATTGGCAACCGATGTGACACGAGAACATCTCAAGAGGTCATTTGATGTCACTTCTCTCAAGCTAATTTCAGAAATTGAGCAGGAAACCTCTGCTTGTTGAATATAAACTATAATGTACCATGAGCAATTGAACACTATACGGAAGAATCCTCAATGCCTTTTCTATTCTGAATAGCCCAGCTGTACTTATCCTACCTGTCAAAGACTATGTTAAACTTATTGTCACGTTAAAATCAACCTTTAAAATCTATTATGTGTGTACCTATTAATGCATACAGTAACATATTTATGATATATTTTCCTTTAAAATGGTTTTTCTTTCCTTAAGTGGCGACTGGAAGGATCTGGAATTTAAAGATTATAACTATGGAGCTCAAGGACAACCTATTGCGATAGGATATAGCCAACCGTTGTTAGAGGTACTTCTAATCTGTACGGTGTTCCATTTTTCATACAGCTTTATATGATAAACCAGATAACTCAGAACTGTTATTTGGTGGATTTTCTTCAGGTCCGTGAGGCAATCCAGAACATTTTTCTCGAGATGGGGTAAATTAAAACATTTTGGTCATGATATTTGCAGTTCAAGGCAATATTCAGAAAATGGATTAATTAATTTTATTAATGTAACAGGTTCAGTGAGATGCCAACGAACATGTATGTAGAGAGCAGGTAAAACACAAAATAAGACAAGATATTGTTTTTCTTTTTCTTTTCTCATACCTGTTTGTAGTCAATTTCTTGTACTGGTAGATCTTCTCCACAAAATTGAAGTTATTTTAGGATTTAGGAGTGATAGGTCGCCAACACCATATGACTATATGACAAGACAATGTAGTTATGACTTGTGAGCATATCACTGTTTCCTAGATAAAGATCCATATATTTCTGACATTATGTATCGTTGCCTTCCTTTGGTAGCTTCTGGAATTTCGATGCACTGTTCCAGCCTCAACAGCATCCTGCTCGTGATTCACACGATACCTTTTTCCTCAAAGGTAAAGGTTATGTTACTGTTGTTGAGCCAACAGTTGGATTTAAACATATTTAATCAATCGACTTTTTTGCAGCCCCTGCTACAACAACACAATTACCCGATGACTATCTTGAGAAAGTAAAGCAAGTACATCAGTCTGGTGGTCATGGCTCCAAAGGGTATGTTCTGGTATCTTTGCTGCAGTTTAGCCAGAGAGTTTATAATTTGAGGTTGCTGTCTGCAGATATGGTTACGACTGGAAGCGAGATGAAGCAGAGAAAAACCTGCTTCGTACTCACACAACTGCAGTTTCAACAAGGATGCTATACAAGCTAGCACAGGAGGTAAAGCAACTAAGTGATGCTTATTTTATCTCTTTGTAATTCCATTGTAACTTATATTGTCTTAGCTTGCCTAAATTAATGGAGGTGATATCAATTTGTTTTCTCTGTTGTGTTGAACGATTCATGAGATTTCTTTTCTTTGATAAACCACCATGGGTTGTTCAGAAAACTTTTGCTCCTAAGAGATACTATTCTATTGATCGTGTTTTCCGGAATGAAGCTGTGGACCGAACTCATCTTGCAGAATTCCACCAGATAGAAGGTAACCGTTCTCTTGTTTCTTGCCTATGTGGTGTTGTTAACTTGATTGATACTCCCTCCGTTCCAAAATAGATGACCCAACTTTGTACTAACTTAGTACAAAGTTGGGTCATCTATTTTGGAACGGAAGGAGTATTTGGTACATATCGTAGATGTCACACACATAACCCTTTTAACAAGGAAGCTACTTACAATACTTCTGATTTCAGGTCTTATTTGTGATTATGGTTTGACGCTTGGTGATCTGATAGGTGTATTGGAGGATTTCTTCTCCAGACTAGGTGCTAAGCCAAAGCCATTGACTTTCTTATACTCCTTCCGATCCATAATAAGTGTCGCAGTTTTGAACTAAGGTTGAACTAACCTTAGTACAAAACCGCGACACTTACTTTGGATCGAAGGGAGTAGTATTTATGGATCTTGCTATTAAATTCGTAAAAACTGTACTGTCATATGTTGTTATTCAGTTATTCCAAGAATATTGGTGCTCCATGCCATCTGCATAATGTGCATTAGGCATGTCTTTAATATTCTTGTCTTGTATCTGCTGTCCCCAGTACATAGAGATTTAATAATGCCACCTCTCCTCTCCTTTTCTGGCTCTTAGGCATGTCAAAGCTGCGTTTCAAACCTGCTTACAACCCGTACACTGAACCAAGCATGGAAATTTTCAGGTCAGAACAAGTTTGATCGCTATTGTTTTCATGATTTTTGTGATCCCATGAATCATAATTATTATGTTTATTATTTTTTCAGTTACCATGATGGTCTGAAGAAATGGGTGGAAATAGGCAACTCAGGCATGTTCAGGCCTGAAATGTTACTTCCCATGGGACTGCCAGAGGGCGTTAATGTTATTGCATGGGGTCTTTCGCTTGAAAGGTAAAACTGGCATAATTTCAATATGAATGATTCCTTTATGTGCATCTATATGTTGAACTGATGTCTTTTCTCAACAACAAAAAAACCACCTCCGTAATCCTTGTTTTTTAACTAATATCTCGAATAGAAGTGCGAGGAAAACCAAACTAATAGCAGATCCTGATTGGACACGAGAAATCTTTGCTTTATGTATGAGATTGCAAAGAAATCTGTGCTGACCACGTTTTGCTGCTGAATGCAGGCCAACAATGATTCTGTATGGGATTGACAATATACGTGATCTCTTTGGGCCAAAGGTATTGTGCTTATTAACTTTGTCTTGTCGATGAGCCTGTGCTAATATGAATTATCATCTTTACAGGTCGACTTCAATCTGATCAAGAGCAGCCCGATTTGCCGCTTGGGGCTGTAGTGTAGTGAGCTTGATAGAACTTTATCTGGATGTCTGGATGCGAAGCATGTTTATTTGTGGTTATACCTTTGAAAACCAGTACTTGTGCATTTAACAGAGGGAGTGCAGAAATACACACATGTAGCTCTGAATTGCAATTTTGAGGTGTTCATGTTCGATACAAGTAGGGTCTTGCATTTCTATGCAGTCTCCGTCTTGTGTTGCGTATCTTGTGGTTCACACGACCCTCCACGCAAGCGCATATCCTACACACGGTTGTAAAAGAAAAGGATCAAGGGCTTCCAAGCATAATTTTCATCTTATTTATGTCCCATGTCATTTTGAAGCCCGTCCTGTCTATTTCCAACCACGGTCAACTGTGTAGACTAATATACAACATCATAGTTTTTCTTTTTCAAACGGAGGCAAAAGATTTGAGAAATTTGTTTGTGCTACAACACACCGATATTACAAATGGGCTCATGGCATGATTTAACCCAACTTTTTGGCGCCCATGGCGATCCAGACTGCCGCTTTGGTTTTGATGTTGTGGAGGACTGCTAGAGAGGTGTACAATGAGTTCTACGACTTCCTTGACAAATGGATGTCTAAGTTGTAGCTACTCCTTGATCATGCCCTAAAGACTAATTGTGTACTGACACTTGTAGGAAAGGTGGTCAATGGATTCTTTATCGCGCTTGCATAGGGGATAAGGGTAACAATTTGACCATCCACGTTTGGCCAACCGATCCGCTGTCCAAATCCTTTTTTGTATGGCAGGACAAGCGAAGAATTTAATCTGGAGAGGCGCCCAAGCCTCATAAACCGTGTGCTCCATGGGGGAACGAATGGTGCTGTGGAATTGGTCTTCCTAGGCGGAAGCCGATGGTTCCCGTGTGCTCTATGGGGGAACGAATGGTGCTGTGGAATTGGTCTTCCTAGGCGGAAGCCGCTGAGTAGGAACCATCGGTAGTGTGCTTCCACACAATGTCGTCTTTGGTGTCCACATTGAGCTGGAAGCTACACAAGGTGGCCCAAAGAGTAACGAATTCGTGGAAGTGGGTGAACGCGAAGTTTGAGGATATCTTGATTTTGAAGATCTAGCATCATCCCTCAGAGCATCTTTAACACTCCAATTTTTCTGCGACGGGGGCCTTGAAAATTAGGGAAGCAATGTTCTTGGGTTTGCGGTCATGCACCCAAAGATCGTCCCCAGGAACATCATAGTGAACTCAACGGTTATCCTCGATGGCCATTCAGGCTGCAAGTTGGAGTGGGCTCTCCACGGCACCATTGTAGCACTGACAGTTTACACATGCCATAACAAGCATCTGCAAAAGAAGTACAAGTAATGCCAAAGTGTTCACAAATGCACCCGCGCGAACATATATTCCAAAAAACAGTAAAGATTTTTTTTAAAATCTGATTTCTTTTGGATGAATACCAACATGTTTTCTAACATCTAGCAAAATTTCCAAGGTTCGTTTGAATGCATAAGGCAGATAATGGTCTGCCTTTTTCTTAAAAAGAACATCTTGCCGAATTTCGCCATGAAAAGACATCTGTAGAAGTGTGTCAAAAAAACAAAAATGGGTACTCCAAAATACGTCTTTTTTTTTGCACAGGCCTCCACGGATGTCATTTCAAGTGAAATCTTGCAGCATGTTAGAAATTTTGTTGATGCTCATCCACAAATAGAATCAGATTTTTTTTGTTTTTGTTTACTATTTTTAAAAATTCTTTTACTGTTCATGCGAGTGCATTTGAGCTGGGGAGCAGATAATTACTAATGGTACTATAACTTGGCCTTCACCTCTTGTACATGCAAATACACATACAGACGACAACAGCTAGCAAGTTCAGCTAGTCCAATTCAACTGTTGATCGATCAGACTTTTATCATGATACAACACCAGCAGCAGCTACTAAAGTTCAGATGCATAGCCCGCACAATTATCCCCGCGACGATGATGCGGGCATTACTGCCACACCTAGTCCTGCTTACACTCTGAGTGGCCAGTCCAGCAGACTGATATTCAGAAGTCCAAGTTGCCATGTTTTCCTTGTAGACTCGACCTATTCCTCCTCTCCGCTCGTTTGCCTTGCAGCTCGCCACTACCATCAGCTCCAGCACCGACTTTAGCTGTTCTCCCTATGCCTAGTTTTGGCAAGCCTCGGTTCAGTCCATCTAGCAGGACACACGCTTTGCATAATTTCTACAGAAGCCAAGATTTTCATCCAATATTGAGTCAGTAAAAGCATTGGAAAAGTTCAAAGGTAGCCAGGACAAATACTTGGATAAAATGTCCAACATGTGAGCTCAAGAAAAAACCTGTCATTCTATAACCAATTGACCAACTTATTTTTAACTGTACTAGCGAAAGAATCATTTATGCGGTTATCTTGAGCCAAGAGACTCTAGAGGGGGCAAGCTTTCACGCTAGATGTAAGCACAATACCTGGCTAGAAATGTAACCGCAGCGTTCACATGTTCCTTGCTCTGGCATTCTTGTTGTTGTGGATATCCGGAAATTTTCGCCAGAGGTTATGATGTCCAGTATAGCCCTAGGCCTGCACCACTCATAAGGTACCGATTCAAGTGACTGAAACAAGACAATGATACATAATGTGTTGAACAAGGAAAATAAACAGAGCTAGCATACACTAACAGATGAAGAAATAATCCTACTTTTGGACAGCAGAAGTCTTTACCTCATCCTTTCCAGATCTTTAATAAATTCACGAGCAAATCCACGATATGCATTTGGTGAATAGATGCCTGAATTGTGATAGATAACCAATAAGCATATTTGATTCCAATAGAAGATGAAAACAGTGTCAAAAAAATTCTATAAGTACCCCTCCAAGTATGTCATTGACTATCAAATGTTAGGCACTGATTGTTCGAAGCTTATATTTTGATTATATATTAACCGTCCCTGGTATCTTGAGATAATGGAATGGGGAGCTACTGTTTAACTACAGAGAGAATAAAACTGCATAAGAAATGAAGCAGGAATTACATTCAGTGGAGAAGTAGTCCAGCTTTTTGAAATACGCATACGTTTCATACAGTCAAGGATCAAAATTATTATCAGCGCATGTTATATGGACAAAGCATAATAAGTTAATAAAAAAAATAAAACTAATTAAAAAATGTTTCATGTAAAGGATATATAACAATCTCTTTTTCGTAGGTGTATTTGAAAGGCTTGCATCTTGGGATTGGTCCATCTTCACCAGTAGTTATGAAAGTGCATCGACTTAACCTATATAAGATAAAAGCATAATGCCAGCACAAAAATTATAAAAGAGAACAAAGATAAAAAATAACATACTTTATTTATTAACCAACATTTACCTTGCAATATCACCACGTAAAATATTCAGCAAGACAGTCTCTGCAATGTCATCTGCATTATGCCCAGTTACAATCTTATCAACCTTCAAGAGAGCAGCACCTCGGTCTAGCGCCTAATAAGAATGGAATTGTTCATAAATTAATGAGCATGCAATTGCCTTGCAGATAAAGGTAGGTAGTAGGAGGTACCTGACGTCGAAAAACACCACAGAAAGTACAATTGTTCTTCAGGCCAATTGCTTTCACAATATCATCCATTGTCCAGTCATAGAGATCCTTATAGGAAACTATTTTCAGTGGTAGGCCATACTGCAGTGGGTGAATTGTACGGTTGAATTAGCAACACAAGAATATGCATTTAAATGGGCTACGTTTCATGAAGTAGATGCCTTCCAAAATTAGAAGAAAGGAAAACACAAAGTAAAAAGTTGCAACAGTTTTGTGTATCGGGTAAAGGGGGAGGAACCTGTAGTTCATTCCTTTTAACAGTTTCTAGGGAGTCGTCTCTATAGCCTGTGATTCCTTCGTCAATAGATAAAAGGAACAAATCAAGACCATATTTATGACGTTTGTTTAACTCTGATAACACATACGCAAGCACGGTTGAATCTGCATAACAGTAAAAAAGATTGTTATAAACTGCTACAAGATCAAGATAGATAAGCAAGCATTTCCACAATAAGCTGAAGAACATTTGCAATCATATTTTTCCTAGGGGGGTATATCATATTTATGAAAGAGCCATATATGATCCATTATTATCATCGCCCATGACTACCAATATTTTAACTTGAATAAATTGATCGTCTTGATTAAAAACCTTTATCTCTGCTGCAACTGCGATAAGGTTGAACAAACATTTTGGTAACACACTCTAATACAAGGCTCTCAAGGAGTCAATGACACCTTGAGTATTGGCCATGAAAGTGATCAACAGGAGCCGGTACTAAGTGTTCATCATTCAATGAGTAGCGGAATATGAAACATATGCATTGCATAAAAATCATCTATTACGTCGTTATTTATACAACACACGTCTGCACATACCTTTTCCACCAGAAGCTCCAATTGCCACACGTTCACCGGCCTTAAACAAATTATTGTCAACAATAGTTTGATGAATCTCGTCCTCGAAGACAATATAGAAGCATTCCCTACATATCTGAAAGCAAATATCAGAGACACCTCTGTTGGCCACAGAAAAAGTGAAAACAGCTCACAGTACTCCTAGACACCTATCATGGTTGGAACTTCACAAGATCAAGCAGCAAAGAGTACTCAAATTTTTAGGTAGATACACAAAAGGGGCATGTTTTGTTCGTACCCGCTTCCTAAAACTACAGTAATCGAGTGAACTCATATGAAGCTACAGCTAAACCATAGGCGCCCGGTTGCTGGAATCCTAAAGAACGGAGCCGGCGAGGCTCACCTGTTCTAGGGTTTTGGGCCGCTTGAGCGCGGCCTTCCGCTCGCCGCAGCGCGTGCAGAGGCGGCTCCCTGCCCTCGTCGGAGCGGCGGCGGACTGCATGGGCGCCTGGATGCGTTTTATCCCCACGCGAGTCCGGTGGAGGGTAGAGACGACGAGGACACCTGCGGGGTAGAGTAGCCGTGCTTCGGCAGGAGGAGGAGCAGAGGCTTCTTTCCGGGACGCCGGCGAAGGGGTTTCGGCGGCGTCACGGCGCTGGGGGGCGGACGAGGAGCAGGCAGTTTGGTGGGTCAAGGCTGGCCCAGATTAGGCGGGTTAGTATTGGGCCGGCCTGGGAAGAGGCGCGGCTCTGTGGGCTGCTACTGCTAGGCTAAAAAAAAGGAAGGATATATAGGAATATCGTAGGAATAGGAAACCATATGATCTTCTAAAACAAAGAAAAATAATAGAATTCCCTAAAAAAATCATAGAAAGTGAGATGATATGCATCTCAATTCGTACAGGAAAAGAGATGTCATTTGATGCATAGGATATGCATTTCTTCATTCAGTCTAGGTTAATATTTTTCTCTTTTACATGAAGGATTGGTTTCTATCCTACATTGTAAGAGGAATCCATTCCTATAAACCAAGGTGCTCCAATTTTTTTTCCTGTGAAAACCCAACCCTATATAATTCATACAAATTTTCTACAAACTAAATGAGGCCTTTACTGTTCAAAATGCTACCTTCAATAGATTCTTTTTACATATATATAAAACTACCAATCTATTCATCAACTTTCATGTCAGTAAGCTTATTGCCCCCCCCCCCCGGTTCCCCTAGGTATTTTCTAGGGTTCCCCTTATCCTTTGGCGATGCCACCGGAGTTCCACATCTACTGCTTCTGTTTGCTGGATTGGCACGCGAGAGTTCATCGGAAGGACCCGGGGCCATCTCCGCAAGTGACTTCGGCGCTGTTGGTTGGACTGCATGGCTAAAAATGAGACCGGAGGCCCGACGGTGGCCAATACATCAAGTGGTGGCGACAGAAGTATTTTCGAGATCCAGAGTAGAATTTAGAGGACAAATTTGGGAACCTGAACATGACATTCAACCCACATATCTCAAAACATGGGAAAATGCTAGCAAAATTACGATTAACAACCAAATTGATGTTAGGCCTACTAAGCCGGATGTTAAGGCGGGAAACATAAGGTTTGGGAATTATGGAGAATGCTCATCGAAGGAAAGCCACATGATTTATGCGGCTCGTGTGATTGAGGAGATTGTGGAATCTAAAAAGGTGGAGCTCCAAGTCAAGCTGACAAATGCTCAGCCAAGGTGCACCAGAATGGGATTAGCTTGTTGATTAGTTCAAGTGTAACGTACATCTAGAAGACAAATTTTCTGAACGGCTAAGGAGTTGAAAACATCAATGAAAAGGGTGTTGGGGAACGTAGTAATTTCAAAAATTTTCCTACGCACACACAGGATCATGGTGATGCATAGCAATGAGAGGGGAGAGTGTGTCCACGTACCCTCATAGACCGAAAGCGGAAGCGTTAGCACAACACGGTTGATGTAGTCGTACGTCTTCACGATCCGACCGATCCAAATACCGAACGTACGGCACCTCCGAGTTCAGCACACGTTCAGCTCGATGACTTCCCACGAACTCAGATCGGTAGAGCTTTGAGGGAGAGTTTCATCAAGACGACGGGCGTGGTGACGGTGATGATGATGCTACCGGCGCAGGCTTCGCCTAAGCACCGCTATGATATGATCGAGGTGGAATATGGTGGAGGGGCACCAGACACGGCTAAGAGATCAAGAGATCAATTGTTGTGTCTATGGGGTGCCTCCTCCTCCGTATATAAAGGGGAGGAGGAGAGGGCCGGCCAAGGGGAGGAGGCACGCCCAAGGGGGGCAATCCTACTCCAAGTAGGATTCCCCCCTCTTTCCTAGTCCAAGTAGGAGAGGGGAAGGAAGGGGAGGAGAAGAAGAAGGAAGGGGGGGGGGGGGCTAGTCCAATTCGGTTTGGGCTAGGGGGGTCGCGCGCCCCTAGCTTGCCGCCTCTCCTCTTCCACCACTTGGGCCCATGAGGCCCAATAACCCCCCGGAGGTTCCGGTAACCTCCCGGTTTCTCCGATATATATCCGATAACCCCCGGAACTCATCCGGTGTCCGAATATAACATTCCAATATATCAATCTTAACGTCTCGACCATTTCGAGACTCCTCGTCATGTCCGTGATCACATCTGGAACTCCGAACTACCTTCGGTACATAAAAACACAAAACTCATAATACCGATCGTCATCTAACTTTAAGCGTGCGGACCCTACGGGTTCGAGAACTATGTAGACATGACCGAGACACGTCTCCGGTCAATAACCAACAGCGGAACCTGGATGCTCATATTGGCTCCTACATATTCTACAAAGATCTTTATCGGTCAAACCGCATAACAACATATCTCTCAATCCGGGCATTTGCTTGAAATATTAACTTCAACTCCTGGAACATCTCATATGCTCCATGACGTTCAAAACGTCGTTGAAGTCCCGGTTCTAAGCCGTAAAGCATGGCACACTGAGCTATCGAGTAGTCATCAGCTTTGCTCTGCTAGACGTTCATAACATCTGGTGTTGCTCCTGCAGCAGGTTTGGCACCTAGCGGTGCTTCCAGGACGTAATTCTTACGTGCAAAGAATGAGGATAATCCTCAAGTTATGGACCCACCGTGTAATTGCTACCATCATCTTTCAACTTTGCTTTCTCAAGGAACGCATTAAAATTCAACGAGAACAACAAAGACGGGCCATCTATCTACAACAACATAGACATGCAAAATACTATCAGGTACTAAGTTCATGATAAATTAAAGTTTAGTTAATCAAGTTATTAAAGAACTCCCACTTAGATAGACATCGCTCTAATCCTCTAAGTGATCACGTGATCCATATCAACTAAACCATGTCCGATCATCACGTGAGATGGAGTAGTTTCAATGGTGAACATCACTATGTTGATCATATCTACTATATGATTCACGCTCGACCTTTCGGTCTCAGTGTTTCGAGGCCATATCTGCATATGCTAGGCTCGTCAAGTTTAATCTGAGTATTCCCCGTGTGCAACTGTTTTGCACCCGTTATATTTGAACGTAGAGCCTATCACACCCGATCATCATGTGGTGTCTCAGCACGAAGAACTTTCGCAACGGTGCATACTCAGGGAGAACACTTATACCTTGAAATTTAGTGAGAGATCATCTTATAATGCTACCGTCGATCAAAGCAAAATAAGATGCATAAAAGATAAACATCACATGCAATCAATATAAGTGATATGATATGGCCATCATCATCTTGTGCTTGTGATCTCCATGTCCGAAGCACCGTCATGATCACCATCGTCACCGGCGCGACACCTTGATCTCCATCGTAGCATCGTTGTCGTCTCGCCAACTATTGCTTCTATGACTATCGCTACCGCTTAGTGATAAAGTAAAGCATTACTGGGCGATTTCATTGCATACAATAAAGCGACAACCATATGTCTCCTACCAGTTGCCGATAACTCGGTTACAAAACATGATCATCTCATACAATAAAATATAGCATCATGTCTTGACCATATCACATCACAACATGCCCTGCAAAAACAAGTTAGACGTCCTCTACTTTATTGTTGCAAGTTTTACGTGGCTGCTACGGGTTGAGCAAGAACCGTTCTTACCTACGCATCAAAACCACAACGATAGTTTGTCAAGTTAATGTTGTTTTAACCTTCTCAAGGACCGGGCGTAGCCTTTTCGGTTCAACTAAAGTTGGAGAACCGACACCCGCCAGACCAATGTGTGCAAAGCACGTCGGTAGAACCAGTCTCGCGTAAGCGTCTGGCGTAATGTCGGTCCGGCCGCTTCATCCAACAATACCGCCGAACCAAAGTATGACATGCTGATAAGCAGTATGACTTGTATCGCCCACAACTCACTTGTGTTCTACTCGTGCATAAACATCTACGCATAAAACCTGGCTCGGATGCCACTGTTGGGGAACGTAGTAATTTCAAAAAAATTCCTACGCACACACAGGATCATGGTGATGCATAGCAACAAGAGGGGAGAGTGTGTCCACATACCCTCGTAACCGAAAGCGGAAGCGTTAGCACAGCGCGGTTGATCTAGTCGTACGTCTCCATGATCCGACCGATCCAAGTACCGAACGTACGGCACCTCCGAGTTCAGCACACGTTCAACTCGATGACGTCCCTCGAACTCCGATCCAGCCAAGCTTTGAGGGAGAGTTCCGTTAGCACGACGGCGTGGTGACAGTGATGATGATGCTACCGACAGAGGGCTTCGCCTAAGCACCGCTATGATATGATCGAGGTGGAATATGGTGGAGGGGGGCACCGCACACGGCTAAGAGATCAAGAGATCAATTGTTGTGTCTATGGGGTGCCTCCCTCCTCTGTATATAAAGGGGGGAGGAGGAGAGGGCCGGCCAAGGGGAGGAGGCGCGCCCAAGGGGGGCAATCCTACTCCAAGTAGGATTCCCCCCTCTTTCCTAGTCCAAGTAGGAGAGGGGAAGGAAGGGGAGGAGAAGAAGAAGGAAAGGGGGGAGCCGCCCCCCTAGTCCAATTCGGTTTGGGCTAGGGGGGCCGCGCGCCCCTAGCTGGCCGCCTCTCCTCTTCCACCACTTGGGCCCATGAGGCCCAATAACCCCCCAGGGGGGTTCCGGTAACCTCCCAGTTTCTCCGATATATATCTGATAACCCCCGGAACTCATCTGGTGTCCGAATATAACATTCCAATATATCAATCTTAACGTCTCAACCATTTCGAGACTCCTTGTCATGTCCGTGATCACATCCGGGACTCCGAACTACCTTCGGTACATCAAAACACAAAACTCATAATACCGATCGTCATCTAACTATAAGCGTGCGGACCCTACGGGTTCGAGAACTATGTAGACATGACCGAGACACGTCTCCGGTCAATAACCAATAGCGGAACCTGGATGCTCATATTGGCTCTTACATATTCTACGAATATCTTTATCGGTCAAACCGCATAACAACATATGTTGTTCCCTTTGTCATCGGTATGTTACTTTCCCGAGATTCGATCGTCGGTATCTCAATACCTAGTTCAATCTCGTTACCGGCAAGTCTCTTTGCTTGTTCCGTAATACATCATCTCGCAACTAACTCATTAGTCACAATGCTTGCAAGGCTTATAGTGATGTGCATTACCGAGAGGTCCTAGAGATACCTCTCCGACAATCAGAGTGACAAATCCTAATCTCGAAATACGCCAACCCAACAAGTACCTTCGGAGACACCTGTAGAGCACCTTTATAATCACCCGATTACGTTGTGACGTTTGGTTGCACACAAAGTGTTCCTCCGATGGCAGGAGTTGCATAATGTCATAGTCATAGGAACATGTATAAGTCATGAAGAAAGCAATAGCAACATACTAAACGATCAAGTGCTAAGCTAACGGGATGGGTCAAGTCAATCACATCATTCTCCTAATGATGTGATCCCGTCAATCAAATGACAACTCATGTCTATGGTTAGTAAACTCAACCATCTTTGATTAACGAGCTAGTCAAGTAGAGGCATACTAGTGACATTATGTTTGTCTATCTATTCACACATGTATTACGTTTCCGGTTAATACAATTTTAGCATGAATAATAAAAATTTATCATGATATGAGGAAATAAATAATAACTTTATTATTGCCTCTAGGGCATATTTCCTTCAAAGGGTTGCTTCAAAAGCACTGCATTGTAGGTATATTTGTTCAATGGGCATGTTGTATGTTTAAATCACTAATAATAGTCGAAGGACCATTAACAAATGGAAGCACCTTTTTATGGGATTCAAGGAAATTCAACTTCCTCCCATGAGTGCATGACCCATAAATGTTGGCAAAATCTATGTCATTGGGTCAAGAGGAGAACTGATGGGTTGGTGAGAAGCGGATCAATACGATAGTCGACCCAAGAAAAGTCGTTGTTTTTCCAAGTTGTAATAATCCCTGTTGACACCCCATATGATTGAATAGTGGAAATTGCGGAGATTAGGAGGTAAGAAGGAGGGATCCTTGAATGTTGAAATCTCCTGAAGTTTAGAATGCTGCAAACAAATGACAGATATGTCTGAAGAGATGGCCTGAAGTTTTTTATATACATTTTTTGTGGGGGCAGTTTCTTACACATTGAAGCACCAAAAGATGACAAGAGGAACGTGAGTAACGTGGTTAACCGCCCGGCAGCGCGTGCACCTAGCTTGGCTCCGCAACAGTGACATCAGTTCCACCTTCCTCAAGCTGCACGCCTCCCACCGCTGACAGAAGAACCGCATTCTCCAGTTGCGCGTTGGCGACGCTCTGGTCACGGACGAGGAGGGGATGGCTGAAGCAACCTTCAACCAGTTCGCTAGCATACTTGGCTCCACGGACGTGCGGCAGTCCTCCTTGGTTCTTGAGGCTATCGACGATCGCTCTTTTGATCTATCCGAACTTGAACTCCCTTTCTCCGAGGCTAAAATTTGGGAGGCGATCAAGAAGCTGCCCTCCGGGAAGGCATCTGGCCTGGATGGCTTCACCTCTGAGTTTCTGGTCACCTGCTGGGACATTGTCAAGCAGGACATCTGTGATGCCTTCGACAAACTCTACCATCTCAATGGCATGGGGTTCCAGAAGCTCAATGAGGCGCTTGTCACCCTCCTCCCGAAGAAACCAGATGCTTCCACGCTCGCAGACTACAGACCGATCAGCCTCATTCACCTTCTGGCCAAACTATTCGCCAAGGTTCTGTCCTTGCGGCTTGCCCCATGCCTTGGTGCTATGGTGTCATCCAACCAAAGCGCGTTCATTGCGGGACGAAGCATCCATGATAACTTCATCCTCATCCAGCAAACTGCTCGTCAATTGCACAACATGCGAGCCTCACGGGTGCTTCTCAAGCTCGACACCGCGTGTGCCTTCGACTCAGTTTCGTGGCCCTTCTTGCTCCAGCTCCTGCGGCATCTTGGCTTCGGCCCCAGGTGGCGCGAGTGGATCTCCATCCTCCTGTCCACGGCTAAAACCCGCGTGCTCATCAATGTCAACGCCGGCCCCCCTATCTACCATGAGAAAGGCCTTTGGCAGGGCGATCCGGTCTCCCCCATGTTATTCACTCTGGTGATTGACGCGCTCAACTCTCTGCTCCAGTATGCTATCAGGACCGTCGGTTGGTCTCGAGCATCTCTCTCTACACCGACGACGTGGTCATCTTCTGCCACCCGGACCCTCACGAGCTTGAGGCTATCCGCGAGCTGCTTCGGGCTTTCGGGTCCGCGTCTGGGCTGCACACCAACTTCAGCAAGTGCTCCGCCATGCCAATCCAATGCATGGATGCGCAGTCCACGGTTATTGAGCAGGCCTTCTCTTGCCCGATCGCGCACTTCCCCATCACATATCTTGGCATCCCCCTCTCGGTTCGGAAGATCTCGGCGGCCAAGCTCATGCCTCTCGTCGAGCGCATGGCCCGCAAGTTGCCAACCTGGAGGGCCTCCCTCCTTTCTCGAGGGGAGCGGCTCGCTTTCGCTC
Source organism: Aegilops bicornis (assembly GCA_021605145.1). NCBI lineage: Eukaryota > Viridiplantae > Streptophyta > Magnoliopsida > Poales > Poaceae > Aegilops > Aegilops bicornis. The sequence continues at coordinate 467,134,771 of CM038673.1, read as the reverse complement.
GGCACGTGCTCGCGGCCATGCCCACCCACATCCGCATGGCCATGGCCCTGCGCCCAACCATCCTCAAGAAAATCAACCGGATCATGTGCGACTTCCTCTGGCATGGTAAGCGCGACGCCGCGGCAGGTGGCTACCTGGTCAGCTGACGCAAGGTCTGCCGGCCGCTCGAGTTTGGTGGACTCGGCGTCCGTGACCTGCAGCGCACGGGCGTGTCCTTCCGTGTTCACTGGTTATGGCTCAAAGCTACGGATGACTCCCGTCCTTGGTGACACCTCCACCTCCCGGCCGACACCGAGGCCCAGGCCATCTTCAATGCCTCGACGAGTTGGATCATTGGGAATGGCACCTCTTGCCTATTCTGGACTGATCGCTGGGTTGCAGGTCAGTCGATTAGTGAGATCGCCTCGGCTGTGCTTGCGCTGGTGCCGAAGCGCCGGAGACGGGCGCGCTCCGTGTCCCAGGGCTTGTCCAACAGAGCTTGGATCCAGGACATCCAGGGTGTGATGGGGCCTGCGGCGCTGGTGCAGTACGCCGAGCTTTGGCGCGTCCTCCAGCACATCACCCTTTCTTTGGACCCTGACACGCTGCGCTGGCGTTGGACTGGTTCCGGTGTCTACTCCGTGAATTCATGCTACAAGGCCATGTTCTCTGGCTCCATCATCGCGCCACACTGGAGGCTCACCTGGCGCACTCGGGCGCCTCTCCGAACCCGAATTTTCGCTTGGCTCGCCGGCCTCGATCGGTGTTGGTCTGCCGCTCGCCTTGCGTGCCATGGCCTGTCCCATGATGCCCATTGCATCCTCTCCGACCAGGTGCTTGAAACCCCGGATCACCTCATTCTATACTGCCCGTTCTCCAGGGAGGTTTGGCACGAGATCTTCGCCTGGTGCCGCGCTCCCGTCCCCCTCCCACGCGATGCTGACAGTTTCCTGGACTGGTGGGCGTTCATCACATCCCAGGCATCCGCTGGTATGCGCAAGGGCCTAGCCTCCCTCACGCTCCTCACCGCCTGGTCTATCTGGCGCCACTGCAATGCTTGCATCTTCGACAACATGCGGCCCTCTGTCATGAACCTATTGCAGATGATCAAGGACGATGCTAGATCCTGGGCTCTCGTCGGGGTCAGAGATATCGCAAACTTTCTACCCCCATGATGTATCTTAGTTATGGGCTGAGCACCCCTTTTGTTCTGCTCTCGTAGCTCCTCTCTGCGCCTGCTGAGCGTACGCTGAGTTGTTGCTACCCTTGTACTCTTGTACCCAATTGTTGCTCTCTATCTATCAATGGAATGATATGCACCTTGTGTATTCGCGAAAAGAATAACGTGGTTAACACCACGACTTAAGAAAGATGAATGTAATTGAAAGTGATAGAAGATGACAAGAGGAACACGAGTAACGCGGTTAACACCACGACTTAAGAAAGACGAACATAATAGAAGGTGATGAAACACGCGTAGAGAAATTAGTTGTGGCACGGACGACATCCACTGGGGATTGGCAGCGGTGGCACGAATCTCATTGGCGTCACGGGGATAGGATAAGGCTAGGGTTCAAACAGTATACATATATGTTTTTTTGTACTGAGTTGTTATGAGATGCATTTTCATAAGGAAACCACCTGAGTTATATATGCATGCAATTTCTCTGACTAAACCAGCTCTAACATAAGAGTTTTCTTAATTGATATGTTTTCGAGAGATTTATTCGAGTAAGTCGTCCTGTAGAACCACCATGCATGCCCTAATTAGTATTGACAGGAATATCTTTCGTCGTAATTTTTTTCTGACAAGGTACAGATGCAGACTCTCATACATATATACATACACTCACCCCCTATATACGCATGCACCACACCCTATCCCTATGAGCACCATCGAGAGACTGAGCCAGTACACCTTCTTGAGATTGATGAAGTCACCACAAACGTCTTCGTAGTCGATGGGAATGTCTTCTCCCATTGAACGCACATCGCTAGAAAGCCTGAAATAAATTAGAAAAATGCAAGCACCAGTGTCAGTAAGTTCCAAAAAATACTAGAAAAATAAAAAAAAAATCCAAATTTCTTTTTTGCATGGAAGATGCTTCTGTGCGTGAGGTCCGCTTCAAAATGATCTTATTTGGACATCTAAGTATCTCTCGACAAAAAAAACAAATTTGAGGTTTGTGAAACAGTTTACTGTTCTGACCCAATACGTGTCTTTTGCTCAGAGCTACTCAGATGTTCAAATGAGCTGGTGCATATGAGTACATGCTCAGAAATGGATATTCACAACCTAGAAGCATTAACAAAATTTTAAAGGAGGCGAGGCTTTGATAGAGACGTCTTTAAAGGGGAAAATTTCCATTATTTCACTTGCTAAATTATCAATTGTCCACCATCTTTTACACTTTTCTTTACAGATCTACGATGCATAATATAACAACACAAGTAATAATAATTACTCAACACATGAGGGCACACATGTATCAAATATATTATACTAGAAAAAATACAGAAAAAATATAACATCACAAGTAGTAATAATTACTTAACACATGAGGGCACAATATCAAATATTCAAGCCTCGGCGTAGAGGTGAGCCGGGAGCTTGGGCTCCACGACAGCCTCTAGTGGGTACTTGCGTGGTGTTGACAGTCCGAAGATCTCCTCCATGCTCAGCTCCACGCCATCAGGGAGCCTCCACGTGAACCCGTGCAGGAGGTTCGCCAGGCTTACTTGGATCACCTTCAGCCCAAGACTATACCCCGGGCACATCCTGCGTCCCGACCCGAATGGAAGCAACTCATAATCCTGCCCCTTGACGTCGAGCCTGCTGCCGAGGAAGCGTTCTGGCATGAACTCCTTCGGCGCTTCCCACAAATCCGGGTCACGACCAATAGACCACACCATGACTAGCACCCGTGTGCCGGCGGGGATGTCGTAGCCGTTGATGGACGTGTCCTCGCGTGAAAGGCGGGGTACAAGCATCGGCGCTACCGGGTGCAACCGCATGGTCTCTTTGACGATGGCAGCCACATAGGGAAGGCTCGGCATGTCCTTTTCGGTGACCCATCGGCCTCGCCCCACCACACGGTCCAATTCCTCGGTGGCTTTCGTGAGCACCTCTGGCTTCTTCAGGAGCTCCGAGAGGGCCCATTCCACTGTCACCGCGGAGCTCTCCGTGCCGCCAGCAATGAGGTCCTACACAAGCACGTTTCAAAATGGTGTTGATTAGTGTGAAATGTACGTAGGACTTATTGGTGATGTGTAAATTAGTTAATTAGAATCAGTTCAACTGCTTGCACAATCTAAATGAATTGCAATGTCATGGTTCAATTTAGGGTATTGCCCACTGATCTGGTCCTTGGTGACGCCCAACACGATCATCTTCCTGTGCTTCCACTTTCGTGGAAATTCAGAGGCAACAGCCGGGCCGGTTGTCGCACTGATCTGAAAAGTTCATTTCTCTATTGTATTTGGTGGAACTTCTCTACAGTTGACATCTGGTGAGACGTGGCTATCAACAACCCCATTATTTTCCCCGGAGTTCAGATGATGGAATTATTAAAGTCTGACTCGCTTAGACCGATAGAACAGACGATAGCAACAGGACATAATATGCTTGCTGGCTTTTCTGCTTAAAACGATGATACTTGTTTTTGTTTTCAGTGCAGGCAACCAACTACGTTTGTGTACGAACCTAGCTAGTCTCAAAGCACATGAATTGTTGTTGTAGGAGCATGCAGGGGATAAACATACAGTAATTAAATTCAGTGCAGGGAAGTAAAGCAATAGCAGTAGCACTCACCTGGGTGAAAGCCTTGACGCCCTCTCTGTTGAGCTTGACCTCAAGACCGGGATCGCTGGCGAACTGCAGCAGCACGTCCACCATGTCCTTCACCACGAAGCTCTCCCCCTCGCGCCGACGCCGCTCGCTGTGCTCGTCCACCACGTGCTCCAGGAACCTGTCGAACATCTTGCTCAGCTTCTTCATCCTCTTGATGTACCCCTGCAGGTCCATCCAGTCGAGCCACGGGATGGAGTCGCCGATGTTGAGCACGCCGTTGAGCAGGAACAGCTCGTCGATCATCCACTTGAACTCCTCGGGCGTCGTGATCACCGCCCCTGCCTCGTCCCTCACCTCCTTCTCCAGGTACTTCTTGCCCATCACCATGCGCGTGATCACGTTCAGGCTCACCGTGGACAGGTAGTCCTTGAGCACCACCACGCGGCTGGCACCGGCGCCGCCGCGGTAGAGGTCGCCGAGGAGGGCGAGCACCTCCTCCCTGCGGATGTACTCGTACGACTCGAGGCGCGTGGCGCTGAAGAGCTCGGTGAGGCACATCTCAGGGCCTGGCGCCAGTAGGCGCCGTAGGGGACCAGGTGATGTCGCTGTAGTTGTAGGTGGTGTACCTGCCGGCGGCGGTCTTGGGGCGGTCGGTGAACACCACGTCGTGGGTCTTGAGGAAGAACTTGGCCATCTCCACGGAGGAGCCGACGACCACCGGGAAGGAGCCGAACTGGAGCTGCATGAGCGGGCCGTACTGCTTGGAGAGTGCGTGGATGGAGCGGTGCGGGAGCGTGCCGATGAGGTTGAGGTTGCCGATGATCGGCCACGGCTTGGGGCCCGGTGGGAGGTTGTACTGGCGGCGGCGGCGGAGGACAGCCTTGAGGAAGACCACTGTGGCGAGCACCACGCCGAGGAAGGACGCCAGCTGAGGAAGCTCCATTGGGATCGAAGCTGGCCGGGCAGGTACGCTGATGGTGATGCAAGTGGCTGTGGCTGAGTGATGCCTTCAAGCTTGAGCTGGGTGTTGAGCTCGTGGTGCTGCTGCCTACTTATAGACGGCGATCGAGGTGGAAGTGGAAGAGCGCGTGCGTCGTGCGAAGTGGAGGTGGGAAAGCACCGGGAAATCTGAAGAAGACTTTGGAAAACTTGACTGACGAAGACCATTTCGTGTGAGACACTCAGACACATGCTCAGCGTTACCTGACGAGGTGTATCAAACGGCGTGGTGTCGCCACGAGCGTTCCCGGGGCCACGGTCCTGCCACAGAGGCAGTGCATCGGCATGGTGTGAGATAACCGCGCGGCACACTGACAAGAAGATCTGGTTTTGGCTCCCTCCATTTCGCCGAGCAGGCGGCACGGGACTACGATGTCATGTTTGTACGCCTGCGCGGCGCGAAGGCCATCGGAACTTTGCTTTTGGTGAGATGCCGCGGCTGGAGGCCGTCGACCGGCATGTGGTCCGTGCGTAGGAGTGGAGGGAGGACCGGGAGTTCTGGGAGCGCATCGTGGCGAAGGCCGCCGATGAGGAGTACATGGCGGAGCTATGCCGCCGCTACCCAGAGCAAGTCAAGGAGGAGCACGGGTTGTATGAGAAGTACACAGCAGGGTGACGGACGTCATCTTTCTGTCCAGCGATTCCGACTCCAACTCCGACGGCGGCGATAGCGACGACGGCCCCGATCCTATGATCGGTGGGCTCTGCCGAGCGGAGGGGAAGAGCATCGAGGAAGAAACCGATAGCGACCGGGCTCAGCTGAGCGGAGTGGAAGAGCATGGAGGAAGAAAACGAGTAGTAAGATTCGGTTAGTTTAGTCTAAATTTTCATTTAGTTCATATTAACTTCTATGTAAATTATTCCGAATCGGCACCAAACTGCGTTTTAGTAAGTTTTATGTACTTATTTGAACCCAATTTGTATTTGTTTGCACCGAATTTGTCTTTTTGACAGTCAAATTTCTTTTACTCCGCTAAATATTGGGGATCCATTAGAAACGACTATTTTGTAGAGAAGCAAAAGTACTCATATAAAATATACTCGTCTCGTTTGCTCTTTTAAACTTCAGTGGATCGGCTAGAGTTGCTCTTAGATTGCAAAGTACAGACTCAAACAAACTGACGCATGTGGCGTGCATATATAATCTTTTATTCTCCGTCTTGTACTCCCTCTATACCGAAATAACATATATTTTCATATAGAGGGAGTATAAGAAAGGCTGTTATTATTCAGATCTACACCATTTCTGCATTCTACTTATTTCTAGAATGCAGCATGTTTCTAGAATGCAGCATGTTTCTTGCTTGATTCTATTTATCCATCTCTATCAGTGAGCAAGGATAGCAGACAGGGAAGTGTGGGGCAAAATAGAAAGATACATCTGACGCCGCTGTCCAAATCGGAATGAGGCTCTCTGTAGAAGGCAGGCAACAGGAGTCGGCCACGAAAACGATAGATGAGGCCATCACGGTCCACACGTCCACCAGCACATATTTTACACAACATCTTTCCCGGCTCAAGCATCCGTGCTGTACGCCCATCCTATCTCAATGCAGATAATTTTTTATAAACACAGTACAATCACTCACATACACAAGCATACACTTATTCCTACGAACACACTCGCAGATATATTTTTTTTCCGCGAATACGCAAAGATTGCGTATCATTGCATTGATAGGAGGGGGTTGAAAGTACAGAGAGACATGCCGACATCGGCCACGCGTACACAGGTCGGCGCGGGCACAAGTGGCCGGAGCAGCTAGGAAAGGGGCTGCTCAACCCTCATTACAAAAAGCTAAACCTAAATCTCAGGAATCAGGTTCGCCAAGCCGTTGGCGCCGGCACTAGCCCACAGGCGAGCGTCTTCTTGGATGGATTGCAGCAGAGTTGCGATCGAGGGTTGCCGCTGATCGAACACGCATCCATTCCGGTGTCTCCAGATGGCCCAAGCGGTGAGGGCGATGATGGAGCAGAGTCCCTTCCGCAGAGCCGAGGGTGATGAAGTGCAAGCATCCATCCACCAGTCCGCGAACGTTGTGTCGGGGTTGGGGATCGTGGCGATCGATCGGCACCAAGAAAGGACCTCATGCCAAATTTGGCGGGAGAAGGGGCAGGAGGTGAACAGGTGGTGCATGTCCTCGGTGAGTGCGCAAGACGCAACTGTCATTGTGGGGCAGCCCTCGCCGGGCAAGGCGGTCGGCCGTCCAACATCGGTCTTGCAGGGCAAGCCAGATGAAGATCTTGATGCGTAAGGGGGCCCAAGTCTTCCAGGTGAGCTTCCAGGACGCGTCGGTCGTGGATCCGTGAAAGAGCGCGAGGTAGCAGGATTTGGCGGAATAGACGCCGGACTCCGTCCACTTCCATCGCAGCACATCAGGCCCAGCCGAGAGGGTAGCGTTTTGAAGCATGCGCCGGAGTTCGACATACTGGATCAGGGCTGCCGGGCTAAGCAGATAGACTTCTTGATGCTTAGATCTTGTTAAAGTTCACATTATTCAAAAAGCGCAATCGTGCGTGTGTAACGGGGGCAACGGGGTGACGCGCCTGTCTGGTCTGCACATTTCATTGTAATTAGCAGCAAACCACAGGGAAAACGGGCCTGCTAAAAATCACTCGACCGAGATTTAACCAAGTCTCAGTCGACCATGCATCAATTTTTGTCATCATTTGCAACATTTTTGCCTACCGGTCGCAACATTCGTCTTGCTGATTGAAGCACGTCATCCCTCATCGGTTGTAGCACGTCATCTCACCGATTGCAACATCCTTCATTGACGGTTGTAGCATTTTTGTTAGAATGGTTGTAGCATTTGTTGTTGTTGCTTGCAATACCATTTCAACATTTTTCTTCGCCGTTTGTAGTATCCAGCCGTGCTGCTTCTAGCAAAAAAACACGCTAACGTCATATGACTAAGACTTCGTTAAGTTTTGGTTGACTGAGTTCTAGACACACCTCGGGGAAAAACCATGGGCGTGGTGTGAGCTACCAAAGACTAATCTTCGCGACTTGACTGACCCGGAACCTGATTGGCAAGTTTAGAGCAGGTGAAGGTCGAGATCCTGACGGAAGATCGCACTGACAGGAGCGGTTAGCAGAATAATTAGGAGCAAGAAAATGCCGCTCAATGTCGGGTTCGTAGTACGTGTGGACCTGGCAGACTTCTCTAGCTTTAGAGCATTACTAGTAGAACCCTCAAACCCTCAAATCCTTAAAGCACTTTTAAGGGTTGAGAAGTGCCACTTTTTGACACTTTTAAGGGTTGAAAAACAGGGGCAAATACTAGAACCCTCAAACCCAACCCGTAAACTGCACCAAATCACATATATCACACATAAATCACGAGGATGGGGTTGCCATTTCCTCGAACACCTCGTGCTCGGCGGGAGGAGGCTCGTCGACGGTGGCCAGGGGAGCATGGCGGGCGGGCTTCATGCTTCTTCACGGCCGGGACGAGCCGACGACCTTGGCCGAAGCCCTCGAGGCCCACGGCCGGCCACCTTCGGCCGACTCTTCTTGGGGCGTGTGTGGCGGGGCGGGCGCGGGCGACGGGGCAGGCGGGAGCCCGGGAGGAGGGAGGAGGCGCGAGGCCGCCGCCGCCTCGACGTGGTCGCCGCCACCACGTCGGCGATTGGCAAGGGCAAGGCGGCGAGGCGGCGGGGACGGGGCCGGGCGGGCACGACACCGTGTGGCGGGCGGGCGTGAGGCGGTCGGGGGGGGCGGGGCCCTCCATGGCCGGAGAAGGAGGCCGGGGAGGAGGAGCAGTTGGCTCCCGCGCAAACGAGGAGCGAGCGAGCGAGCGAGTGCGGGTTGGGGGGGCGATTTTCCTCTCAACCCCTACTTCTACGGATTGGAAACTGGTTTGAGGGTTGGACCTCTAAATTTTTTTACGGGTTTGAGGGTTTAGAGGTTCTAGTCTATGGCGTTTTTTCCGTGAAAACTGTAAAAAAACAATTATTTTTAAGGGTTTGAGGGTTTGAGGGCTCTACTAGTAATGCTCTAATGGAGTCTGCACACGGGTCGCGGGGTAGTTGCTAGGACGGCAGTGGGAAATACATACGCGATGCGGCGGACTGACCACCATGACCATGGACTGACCACGAGCTGTCCATTTCGGGAAAGAGACGGTGCTCTCCTTTCCATTTTCCGAGTATTTTCATTTCTGCGGAGGCAGACTTCCAGCCGGTCGTCTGTCACTTCTTCACGGGGGTCCCATCGTACGAGCTCGACTTTTTTTTTTTGCGGGGTACGAGCTCGACTTTGCTACAAAATAAAATAAGTTTCTAGAGGGGAAGAAGTTCTTCATTGGATATTTTTCACGCCGCAACGGAAATAGGACTTCAAAACTGGACGTTCAGTTTTCTGATTGTCACTGGATACTGCACACGTACCTGCGGTTCGCGGTTCCTTTAAATTCGTGCTCCATTTTTTTTTGAAACAAGGTAAAAGACTTGCTATTTTCATTTAATAAGAAGAGGTTTCAGAACAGACATCGCCAAGCGGCGGAAAAGCAAAATAATTACTCTCGCGGCATTACATTACGCAAATGCTTAGCACCTGCAGTGGCCCAAATAAAAACTTCCTCTTTGATGCGTCGCATGACAATCGCCACCGGCGCCGCTTTGCTCCGAGCATTCCTTTCATTCCATATCTCCCATCCCACAAGAAGTAACAGGGAAGATTGGCCACCGGCGCCGCTTTGCTCCATATTTTGAATTTTTGACGAAATTGGTCTCGTTTCATTGTACTATTACATAATGTTTCCCGACCACCACCAATTCAGGTCCTCCAACTGGTATGAATCCTAGAACGATCCCCCAACAGGAGTGAAGTATATTCATGGATCAACATACGACCCCCTAGAGGATTGGAGGTTTCCTACTGGTGTTGCTCCGAGCAAAGAAGCGAGTAGACTGCCTCAACGTCGCCTTCAAAAAGGAAGTGGTGCCCGGAGGAATCGTCGTTGTCGGCATAGACCACAACCAGAAGCAAGGACTTAGCTCAATATTGTGCCACTGCCCTCTTGTGTGATCAAATGCGGCTAGACAGCCGCCACTTACCTCGTCCTAACGGTCGATAGACCCACATTGCGGTACTCAGAGACCTGGGCACCGGGGGTGCAAAACAAACGTAAGCCCGTAATGCCACATAACCTCCTCCATGCCGAAGTTCTCGATCTAGCAATCACAGTCGACAACCAAGTCCACCGGAAGTCCATTGTCGCACCCACGCCAGCCAACCTTGGCTCAAATGTGGCCCGCTCAAGCACAAGCCGACGCTAGCACCGCCGAGCACCCTCGTGGGGCCACCGCGCACCCCGCGCACCTAACCCTTCTTGCCCTGGCTGCCAACACTGCATGCTCGGACCCGAGGACGAGAGGCAAGACCCGCACTCCCGGTCCACACGACGCGGCGAGCCACCGGATGGATAAACGCCTCGTCGCCGCCATCCTCGGGGAGCACCACGGGCTTCCCGTCAGCTTTCTAGGCTGCAATGAAGGCAGGGAGGTGCGGTGAGGGGCGGCTGAAAAAGGTTAACAATCACCACCCATGTCGCTCTTGTGGGAGCGACATGGGGGAGGCCCGGAGGAGGTTTGTCCACACTGTCTAGTGTTTGCTATCACCCTATTGCCTCTCTCCTCTCGTGCTTGTTGTGGTATCTTCTCGCCCTTTCCCAAGCGTTCTATCGAGAGGGGATTTGTGGCACACGGGGCATGCACCCTATTTTCTTTTGGCTTTCAATTTTCAATCTTTTGAACCGAGAGTCTAAATTAAATTTCGTTTACATATTGGTGTTTCCTATGACAAGAGCTTTGAAATAAGACTCATTCTCGAGAACCACATATTTGCTTCCACGAGAAGCACACATATTTGCTTCTCGTGGAGGTGCTTCTCACAAAAAGGAGAAAACCAACAATTTTTTTTGCGTGATTTTTTTGCTTACACAAAAAGCACATATTTGCTTCTCATGGAGGCACATATTTACTTCCGCAAGAAGCACTGTGCTTCTTGAGAAAGAGAAAATAATCGCAATTTTGTTTCTACTTTCACGAGAAGCACATATTTATTTCTCGTGGAGGCATATATTTGTTTTTGTGAGAAGCACAAGCTTCTTGGAAAAGGAAAATGTCATTTTTTTGTTTTCATGAAAGGCGCATATTTGATTCTCGTGGAGGCACATATTTGCTTTTGTAGGAAGCACAAGTGTGCTTCTCGAAATGAAAAAAAAATCATGTTTTTGTGCTTTCACGAGAAGCTACAATTTGCATCTCGTGGAGACACAAATATGTGCTTCTGGAAAAGGGAAAAAAGTAAAAAAGAACACATGCTTGCTACAACTTCTTTCTTTGTTTTCTTCTGTTTTTTGTGTAAAAAAGTTTATCAAAACTTATTAATATGGGATCTAGTTTCGATGATCTTGATGCGAGAAATCCCACAGTGAAAACAGTCCGGGATTTGGATGTATGGTTGAAGAGACAAAACGTTTTGAAAGAAACAAATCTACTAAAGAATAATAATAAAAAACCCAGGTTGCGACAAGCCACACATGCAGCGCATAATTTATGCGCGCCTCAAAGGTGAAAATAACCTTTGCAAGGGAACCCCTTGACTAGTGATTTCGATGATTTATTATAATAATTTGATTGGCTAAATCCTACTTCTAAAATATGTCCTTTTTTTCGCGTTCCTACCTTGAAATGAGGGATTCAAAGCGCCGTGTGAAAAATAGATGGAGGGAATAACTGCTTGTTGCGGAGCGACGTGCTATGCTTTTTCGAACACAGTACAAATGTATATGCTTATATATATACATATACATATATGAACACACGCATGCATACTCTGCCCATGTGCACCTCCAAAAAATTGAGCCGACATTTGAGATTGATGAAGTCAACGGGAACGTCTTCTCCCACTGAATGCACATTATCGGAAGGCCTGAAATAAATTAGAAAAATGCAAACACCAGTGTTAAGTCTAGATCTTGAACTCCGGTGGGGTTGGGATACCACTGTCCTTCTAAGGGAATCTCTAGTGCCGACCCTCAAACCACCCACAACCGTCTGAACCGCGGGGCCGGACGTGTTTTGACATTCAAAGCAGGCGTGTATCAGTCCGGACATGATTTTTCCCGCAATCAGAAACAAACTGGGGGAGGGCTTTGTGGGCGTAGGGAGCGCTGCCACGCCAGCTTCTGATTGCCCTGGCCCACCAAAAACCCCTCTCCCACACCTGCGCGCTTTCCCGCCCAAAGCGGTCAATGCTGCTCTAGAGCACTTGTGCCCCATTTTGCTGGCTCAGAGTGACGTGACATCTCGCAACGCTCCGGCATTGAAGTGGCGTGCCACTGAGAATGCCGCCCTCATCGCTTCCTGGTGCATGCGTCTGCCTCATGTTTACATGACATCCCGCTCGTCGCCTACCTACATTAAATATGTGTGCTGTTGCTGAGGAACGGCGAGCCAACACCACACGTTCGTCCGTCTGCCGCACACTATTAATCACCTCGGCGGTTTCCCTACCATCCGACCACAGGCCCAGTCATAGCCACATAAACACCTCTGCTCCCCTTCTCCTCTCTACACCACGCCCACCATGGCCTCCTTGAGCTCCAAAGCCATCTGGGACAGCCGGTCGTCCGAGCAGAAATAGGAGATCGCCGCCATTGCAGCCGGCTGGCAGACCAACAAGAAGACAAAGGCCGGCACTGCAGATGTCCCAATGGACGATGCAGTCGACAACGAGATAGAGCCACCCTCCTCGCCGGTCCATGACGACATCACCGTGAGCGAGGCCCGTGCTCACTACACCGAAATGGTGCTTGCCAAGCGGGAGGCCGCGTTTTGGCAGGCACAGGCCGACCAGGAGTATAATGTCCGCCTTCTCGACAAGCACCAACGCGCAGTGGTGAAGGAAATATGCCCTAGAGGCAATAATAAAGTTGTTATTTTATATTTCCTTATCATGATAAATGTTTATTATTCATGCTAGAATTGTATTAACCGGAAACTTGATACATGTGTGGATACATAGACAAAACACCATGTCCCTAGTAAGCCTATACTAGACTAGCTTGTTAATCAAAGATGGTTAAGTTTCCTAACCATAGACACGTGTTGTCATTTGATGAACGGGATCACGTCATTAGGAGAATGATGTGATGGACAAGACCCATCCGTTAGGTTAGCATAATGATCGTTAAGTTTTATTGCTATTGCTTTCTTCATGACTTATACAAATTCCTTTCACTATGAGATTATGCAACTCCCGAATGCCGGAGGAACACCTTGTGTGCTATCAAACGTCACAACGTGAATCGGGTGATTATAAAGATGCTCTACAGGTGTCTCTGAAGGTGTTTGTTGGGTTGGCATAGATCGAGATTAGGATTTGTCACTCCGAGTATCGGAGAGGTATCTCTAGGCCCTCTCGGTAATCCACATCACTATAAGCCTTGCAAGCAATGTGACTAATGAGTTAGTTGTGGGATGATGCATTACAGAACGAGTAAAGAGACTTGCCAGTAACGAGATGGTACTAGGTATAAGGATACCGACGATCGAATCTCGGGCAAGTAGCATACCGATGACAAAGGGAATGACGTATGTTGTCGTTGCGGTTTGACCGATAAAGATCTTCGTAGAATATGTAGGAACCAATATGAGCATCCAGGTTCCGTTATTGGTTATTGACCAGAGATGTGTCTCGATCATGTCTACATAGTTCTCGAACCCGTAGGGTCCGCACGCTTAACGTTCGATGACGATTTGTATTATGAGTTATGTGTTTTGGTGACCGAAGTTTGTTCGGAGTCCCGGATGAGATCACGGACATGACAAGGAGTCTCGAAATGTTCGAGAGCTAAATATTGATATATTGGAAGGTAGTATTCGGACACCGGAAGGGTTCCGGAGTGTATCGGGTACATACCGGAGTACCGGAGGGGTTACCGGAACCCCCCGGGGGAAGATATGGGCCATATGGGCCATAGGAGGGAGGATAACCAACCCACAAGGGGCTGGTGCGCCCCCCACAAGGGAGGAGGCCGAATTGTATTAGGGAAGGGGGCACCACCTGAGGGAGTCCTGGGTTAGGGGGTCCTCGGACAACCGGACTATATCCTTTAGCCGGATTGTTGGACTAAAGATTGAAGACTTCGTCCCGTGTCCGGATGGGACTTTCCTTGGCGTGGAAGGCAAGCTTGGCAATACGGATATGTAGATCTCCTCCCTTGTAACCGACTCTGTGTAACCCTAGCCCTCTCCGGTGTCTATATAAACCGGAGGGTTTAGTCCGTAGGACAACAACAATCATACCATAGGCTAGCTTCTAGGGTTTAGCCTCTACGATCTCGTGGTAGATCAACTCTTGTAATACTCATATCATCAAGATCAATCAAGCAGGAAGTAGGGTATTACCTCCATCGAGAGGGCCCGAACACAGGTAAACATCGTGTCCCCCGCCTCCTGTTACCATCCGCCTTAGACGCACAGTTCGAGACCCCCTACCCGAGATCCGCCGGTTTTGACACCGACATTGGTGCTTTCATTGAGAGTTCCACTGTGCCGTCACTATAAGGCTATATGGCTCCTTCGATCATCAGCAACGATGCGACCCATGGTGAGGTTTTCCTCCCCGGACAGATCTTCGTATTCGGCGGCTTTGCACTGCGGGCCAACTCGCTTGGCCGTCTGGAGCAGATCGAGAGCTACGCCCCTGGCCATCAGGTCAGGTTTGGAAACTTGAACTATACTGCCGATATCCGCGGATACTCGATCTTTGACGGATTCGAGCACATGTCGAGTCGCCCGCCTGATCCACGACGAAAGCACGACTTAGCTCCGCCGCCGGACGGTGTTCGGAGATCACACTGCGCCTACTCCGCCCTAGATCCGAGTCGATTGTGCCGTCCGAGGCGGGTGGATGAACCCGCCTCGGAGGTCACACACTCAGTGGCGATAGAGCCGAATACTGACTTCACCTCCTACGAGACCTGTGCCGCCGGATCCTTGGATTCATCCCCGGCCACAGGCCCCCAACCGCCTGCGTCCATGCCTATCGAATCTGATTGGGCGCCGATCATGGAGTTCACTTCCGCGGATATCTTTCAGCACTCGCCTTTTGGCGATTTGCTAAATTCATTAAAGTCTCTCTCCTCGTCGGGAGAACCCTGGCCGAATTATGTCCGGTTAGAATGGGATACGGACGACGAAGAAATTCGCCCCCACCCACCGCCCACTTAGTAGCCACTGTCGACGACCTAACCGACATGCTCGATTTCGGCTCCGAAGACATCGACGGTATGGACGACAATGCAGGAGACGAACAGGAACCACCGCCCACAGGGCGCTGGACGGCCACCTCATCATATGATATATACATGGTGGACACCCCCAAAGGGGGAGATGGTGATAAGACAACGGAGGATAATCCCTCCAAGCAGCAATCCAAGCACCGATGTCAGTGGTGCCGCTCTAAGTCCCGCCATAACATCAATACCGGCCCAAGAGACAATAACGCTCCGGATAGTGCCGAAGACAATGACAATCCCCTCCAGCCAGATCTCGAGCGGGAGGATGAACAAGCTAGCCCTCTAGAACATGCAGCAGACGGAGAATCAGAGGATGACAATTACATGCCTCTCTCCGAAGACGAAGAGAGCCTTAGCGACGAAGAATTTATCGTGCCAGAGGATCCCGTCGAGCAGGAGCGCTTCAAGCGCCGGCTTATAGCCATAGCAAACAGCCTAAAGAAAAAGCAACAACAGCTTCTAGCTGATCAAGATCTGCTAGCGGATAGATGGACTGAAGTCCTGGCGGCCGAGGAATACGAACTCGAGCGCCCAACCAAGAGTTACCCAAAGCGCAGGTTGCTACCCCAACTCGAGGAGGAAGCAGTAAAACCTACATCACCAGCGTATGATGCGGCTGATCGGCCACCTCGTGGCTGAGACAGAGGGGCATTCCATCCCAAAGTCCAGCCCGCACCCCGCTGCCATTCAAACAAAAATACCAAGGCCCGGGGCAACACGCGGGACCTGCGAGACGTACTGGAAAACAAAGCACGACATGCGAGATCGATCTACGGATCACGGGGCGCCTAACGGGACGATGACCGTCACGCGGATATACTAAAAGCAAATCCGCCGCCGAATACAGTGAACAAGACTTGTATGAATCAAGGCCGTGATATAGCCAACGCAGGCGCCAGACACCCCTATGCTTCACTAATGAATTAATGGATCACGAATTCCTAGAGGGTTTTAAACCCATAAACATTGAATCATATGATGGTACAACAGACCCCACGGTATGGATCGAGGATTTCCTCCTCCACATCCACATGGCTCGCGATGATGATCCATGCCATCAAGTACCTCCCACTAAAACTCAAAGGACCGGCTCGGCATTGGCTGAATAGCTTGCCAACAAACTCCATTGGCAGTTGGGAGGATTTGGAAGATGCATTCCTTGACAACTTCCAAGGCACTTACGTGCGACCACCGAATGCTGATGACTTGAGCCATATAACTCAGCAACCAGGGGAATCGGCCAGGAAATTCTGGACCCGGTTCCTCACTAAGAAGAACCAAATTGTCGAATGTCCGGATGCAGAGGCCTTAGCGGCATTTAAGAATAACATCCGTGACGAGTGGCTCGCCCGGCACCTCGGCCAAGAGAAGCCGAAGTCCATGGCAGCCCTCACGACACTCATGACCCGCTTTTGCGCGGGCGAGGATAGCTGTCTGGCTCGCAGCAACAACACATCAAGAAATCCTGGCACTTCAGATACCAAAGATACTAATGGCAGACCACGTCGTAACAGACACAAGCGCCATAACAACGGCGATAATGCTGAAGACACGACAGTCAATACCGGATTCAGTGGCCCTAAATCCGATCAGCGGAAAAAGCCGTTCAAAAGAGGCAACCCGGGCCCGTCTAGTTTGGACCGCATACTCGATCGCTCGTGTCAAATTCACGGCACCCCCGATAAGCTAGCCAATCACACCAACAGAGAATGATGGGTGTTCAAGCAGTCCGACAAATTGAATACCGAAAACAAGGAAAAGGGGCTGCATAGCGACAATGAGGAGGAGCCCCGACTGCCGAACACAGGAGGACAGAAGAAATTTCCACCCCAAGTGAAAACGATGAACATGATATACGCAACCCATATTCCCAAGAGGGAACGGAAGCGCGCACTAAGGGACGTCTATGCGATGGAGCCAGTCGCCCCAAAGTTCAACCCATGGTCTTCCTGTCCGATCACTTTTGATCGCAGGGACCACTCCACTAGTATCTGTCATGGCGGTTCTGCCGCATTGGTCCTTGATCCCATCATTGACGGATTTCACCTCACCCGAGTCCTTATGGACGGTGGCGGCAGTCTGAACCTGCTTTATCAGGATACAGTGCGCAAAATGGGTATAGACCCCTCGAGGATCAAACCCACTAAAACCACCTTTAAAGGTGTCATCCCAGGTGTAGAGGCCCATTGCACGGGCTCAATCACACTGGAAGTGGTCTTCGGATCTCCGGACAACTTCCGAAGCTAGGAGTTAATCTTTGATATCGTCCCGTTTCGCAGTGGCTATCATGCACTGCTCGGTCGAACCGCATTTGCTAGATTCAATGCGGTACCACATTATGCATACCTCAAGCTCAAAATGCCAGGACCTCGTGGGGTTATAACAGTCAATGGAAACACAGAACGCTCACTCCGCACGGAGGAGCACACTGCAGCCCTCGCAGCAGAAGCACAAAGCAGCCTTTTAAGGCAAACCGCCAATTCTACAATAAATCCCCCGGACACCTTCAAGCGAGTCCCGAATAATCTGCAACAGGATTGCCTGGCACGTTCAGAGCTCGCCTAGCAATTGGGCCTCCGTCCTATTCCCAGTCAAGCGACAAGATCTGTGCTGCGCATACATAATTACGCACTAAAAATACCATGGGCATAGGCGGGGGCACGGCCAGGGCACGTCCCACAATGCTGCTCAACCGCCCCAGGGGCTGTATACCTTTATCATTTTCTCTGTTTCAGGACCTTCCTCTCTGAAACCCCTTTTCGGCAGTCTGATTGCTGGACACATTACAGGAAGGAAATACCAAGGAAGCAAGAAGTTCTGACGTACAAGGGAATCCCCAGGTGGACTCTGATAATGGTCGAAATACGCGTTTTAAATACCCATACGCAGCTTGCCCTTAGATAGGACATGTCAAATAGTCCTATTTTTTGCTTATTGCACTACTTGTGTACGTACGCTTTGATGTATTATTTAATAACAATGCATAGCGTTAGTCTATTATTGCATTACCTTTCCTTTTTTTCCTTGTCTGCTTATTTACGACAAATTGCACCCGTACATTCTGGTACGACCAATACGCCAGGGGCTTCAGTATACCCCATAAATACGACGTGAGAAGTCCGAACACTTTCGACAGTGCGGCACCCCGAACTTATAGCACTATATGCATCAGCTCCGAATCATGTCTTGGGTCAATAGTTGGGTTTGCCCGGCTCCCATGTTTTGGTACCTTACGTTCTGCAATATCGGCTAAGGTAGCACTGGGAGAACTACTGCGATTGTGTCCCGGTTCTTCCGGACGAGCACCTCAGTAGAGAAAGCCAAAAACTGACTGTCATGATAAGGCGAGAGCTGGTCGCTGTTCGAGAGGTCTCAAGTCCTTAAAGACTTTTTACGCTTCGGGCGAGGAGTCGGCCTTGCCCGACCTAGGCGTATATAGCGCCCCAAATTCGGCCTTCTGAATACTAGGGGCTTCGCCAAAATTTAAAATTGTAGACTTCTATGGCTAAGTGAGAGTGATAAAGCCTTATAGTCCGATTGCACGTTCGTTGTCTTGAACACCTCCTTGAAGGACCCAGAATTGGGATAAAGAGTGCTCAGGTTTGTCCCGAACACCTCGATTACTAGTTACATGGGGGCGTTTAAGCCGATCGCCAACTCTCGGATTTTATAAAAGGCCGCACAGAAGGTAATATTTTAAATTCACAAGCGTTGCATAGCGCAAATGAACTCGTTTCATATTACAGGATCACATGAGTACATTTATTCAAATATTACATCCTTAGCACATTCCTCCGCCGCAAAGGCGAGCACCCTCGAGACCTTGTCATAATATAATTCGGGCTTGCGGTGCTCCTTCCCCTCTGGCGGCCCTTCGGTCACCAGCTTCTCAGCATCCATCTTCCCCCAGTGCACCTTCGCCCGGGCAAAAGCCCTGCGCGCACCCTCGATGCAGACGGACCACTTTATGACTTCAAGCCGTGGGCAGGCATTCACAAGCCGCCTCACCAGACCGAAGTAGCTGTCATGCAGGGGATCTCCAGGCCACATCCAGACTATAATACCCTTCATGGCTTGTTCAGCCGCCTTATGGAGCTCGACCAATTGCTTCAGCTGGTCGCTCAAGGGCATTGGGTGTTCGGTCCCAGTATACTGAGACCAGAACAACTTCTCCGTCGAGCTCCCCTCCTCAGCCTGGTAGAATTCCGCGGCATCCGATACACTGCGGGACAGATCTGCGAATGCTCCTGGAGAGCTCCGAACTCGGGTAAGTAAAAGGAAAGTTTGCTTCACATGCTTGCTGTGCATAATGAATGCCTTACCCGCTGCTATCTTCTTAACCGCCTCAATCTCCTGGAGGGCCTTTTGGGCTTCGGCCTTGGCGTTTTGTGCGCTCTCGAGTGCCTTTGCAAGCTCGGACTCTTGCATCTTAGAGTCACGCTCCAAGGACTTATACTTCTCGGCAAAGTCCTGGAGCTCTTGCTGCACCTTGCCAACTCGGGCCTCTTGTTTCTTGCGCTCGGTGCGCTCCTTGGCCGCTTTGTCTTCGGCCTTGGATAGCGCCTTCTTCAGGGCCGCCACTTCGGTCGTGGCCCTAGCAAATTCATGATGATCCTATTATTTTACAACCAACTTTTTTTTAATATACAGACAGGGTATCACTTACCTTTGTTCTCTTTGAGCTGCCTCTTGGTAAGGCCGAGCTCTTCCTTGGACCGCTCAAGGTCACGCTTGATCTGGCGACCTCTGCGATGCGTGCGGCGGCAATGCGATGAAGCATGCATATGCACATAGACATATTTTGATTAGACTCCTGTGGTTATTGTTTGATCCTATGTTAGGCCTTTCTTTGCGAACACCAAACAGAGCATCAGGGGCTACTGTCTATGCTGTAACATTTTCTCATAATTTGATCGCTTACCTCAAAGCTTGTTAGGAGGCTGGCACAGGCTTCAGTCAGTCCGCTTTTGGTGGACTGAACCTTCTCGATCACCGCACTCATGATAGTGCGGTGCTCTTCGTTGATGGAAGCGCCGCGAAGCGCTTCCAGCAAGTTGTCCGATGCCTCTGGATGGACAGAGGCCATTGGCACAGGCGGCTTGCCCCTCTTAGAGATGGGTCGCCTGACTGAGTCCGGAACCACTGGAGGTTCTGGTGCAGTATTCGGCTGGGGGCCGAATTTGCTGCCCCCGTCATCGGAGCCCATGGGAGTCTTGCTCCCCTTGCGCCCAGTGTCCGGAATGTCGCCTTGAGGCGCCTCCAGGACTACCTCCCTTTGGTTCGGCGCCCTTTGAGACAACACCTCGACGTTGTCCGTAGGGCGAGGGGAGGAGGCGGTCGGAAGTGAATCGCTGTTAAGGTCCGACATGCCCAAAGAATCATCCGACGAAGATACGTCGATGTGGGCTCGGGAGGGCCTGCATAATCACGCGCAACGTAATAAGAAACAGTACAATAAGACATACCAAGAATTATTATGGTATCCGGATGCTTACAACTTCGCCAGGGGCTTGTCCCGGGGCAACCACTCGTCGTCGCTATAGGCGGCCGTCGTGGAGCAGTCCGGGAGGAGGGTCCTTCCCTTCTTGGACCCTTCGGCCTCCCCGGAT
Organism: Aegilops bicornis; assembly: GCA_021605145.1. NCBI lineage: Eukaryota > Viridiplantae > Streptophyta > Magnoliopsida > Poales > Poaceae > Aegilops > Aegilops bicornis. Next base: position 467,114,081 of record CM038673.1, on the reverse strand, counting down.
GGGGCGACCTTCCTTTTCTTGTCCCTCCCGGCTGGGAGGGGGGGGGGGGGAGAACTTTCCTCTGCCTCCTCCTCGTTTTTGTGGGAGGAGTGTGCCTCGGTGTTTTCGGATGATCAGTCCGATATAACCTTGCGCCGGAGACCCTTCCTGGTCCCCGTGGCCTTCTTCTTGACCTTCTTCTCTGGCACCTCATAAGGCGCCAGAACCAGCATCTTCGTTAGGAGAGCATCTGCTGGATCTTCGGGCAGGGGAGCCGGACAATCAATCTGCTCCGCTATCGCTACCCAATCCTGTTAAATGGCGTGGGGCTTAGATCCCGCACGCGGTTATACTGGGGAAAAGAACATCTTATGAGATGTAAAAGGCTTACCAGATTGGCAGGACACTTTGCGCTGAGTCCGCGGTCCTCGGTAAGGGGAGGAGGTACCTCGGCGCCCTTGAACAGCACCGTCCAGACGTCCTTGTGCGTCGTATCGAAGAGCTCTCGCAGCGTCTGGTGCTCGGCCAGGTCGAACTCCCACAAATTGAATGCCCGTCTTTGACATGGGAGGATCCGGCAGAAGAGCATGGCTTGGACCACGTTGACGAGCTTGATTTTCTTGCTCATCATGTTCTTGACGCAGGTTTGGAGTCCGGTCAGCTCTACCGAGGAACCCCAGGACAGGCCCTTCTCTTTCTAGGAGGTGAGCCGCATGGGGATTCTGGGTCGAAATTTGGGGGCCGCCACCCAGTTGGTGTCGCATGGCTCGGTGATGTAGAACCACCCCGATTGCCACCCCTTTATGGTATCCACATAGGAGCCTTCGAGCCAAGTGACGTTAGGCATTTTTCCCACCATGGCACCTCCGCACTCCGCTCGCTGGCCGACCACCACCTTCGGTTTAACGTTGAAGGTCTTCAGCCACATGCCGAAGTGGGGCTTGATGCGGAGGAAGGCCTCGCACACGACGATAAACACCAAGATGTTGAGGATGAAATTGGGGGCCAGATCATGAAAATCCTGCCCGTAGTAGAACATGAGCCCGCGGACAAACGGGTGGAGGGGAAATCCCAGTCCGCGGACGAAGTGGGTAAGGAAAACCACCCTCTCATGGGGTTCTGGAGTAGGGACGATCTGCCCCGCATCTGGCAGCCGGTGTGCGATATCCGCGACCAGATATCCTGCTCCCCATAGCTTTGTGATGTGCTCCTCCGTAACAGAGGAGACCATCCACTTGCCTCCCGCTCCAGACATGCTTGGAGTGGTTTGAGGAGGAAAGTCGAACTTGGGTGCTGGAGCTCGAGTGCGCAAGAATGGATGAGCAAGGAGGAAGATGGCATGGGTAAAAAGAGGAATCCCTGTCCCTTTATAAGGGCGGAGGAAACTATATGCCTCCCCACCTGCCTGGTAAACTCGCCTTTTCCCCAAGCGCTGTAATTGATGACGCGGTTGGGTTACCCACACCCTTATTGATGAGAATCCCGTGATAAGGGGACATGATCTCTGCTTCGACAAGACGTGCCAAGAAAACTGCCTCGCAATGTGTGCAGTAGCTGGTTGAGAAAAACGGTTCGAATAATGACCGGGCCGTGATATGATGTCATGCTGCCGAATGTGTCAGCAGATTAGATTTTTGGAAATATTATTCTCTCTACGATGGTATGTGGAATTTGTTTTGCAGAGTCGGACACTATCCTTGTGTTCAAAATCTTCTATGGAGTATTCGGAGGAGGAACCCGCCTTGCAATGCCGAAGACAATCTGCGCGCCAGACTCATCGTCATTGAAGCCTGGTTCAGGGGGTCCTCGGATAGCCGGACTATATCCTTTAGCCGGACTGTTGGACTATGAAGATATAAGATTGAAGACTTTGTCCCGTGTCCGGATGGGACTCTCCTGGGCGTGGAAGGCAAGCTTGGCAATACGGATATGTAGATCTCCTCCCTTGTAACCGACTCTGTAACCCTAGCCTCCGGTGTCTATATAAACCGGAGGGTTTAGTTCAGGACAACAACAATCATACCATAGGCTAGCTTCTAGGGTTTAGCCTCTACGATCTCGTGGTAGATCAACTCTTGTAATACTCATATCATCAAGATCAATCAAGCAGAAAGTAGGGTATTACCTCCATCGAGAGGGCCCGAACCTGGGTAAACATCGTGTCCCCCGCCTCCTGTTACCATCCATCTTAGACACACAGTTCGGGACCCCCTACCCAAGATCCGCCGGTTTTGACACCGAAACCACCCCCCTTTCCTTCTCCTACTCCATCTCCTTTCCCTCTTTCCCCCTCCATGAGAAGGAAAAGAAGGGGGGGTGAATCCTACTAGGACTGGGAGTCCTAGTAGGACTCCCCTGTAAGCGCGCCCCCTAGGGCCGGCCTCCTCCCTCTCCCTCCTTTATATACATGGGCAGGGCACCCCTTGGAGACACAACAATTGTTCCAAGCCATGTGCGGCGTCTCTCTCCACAGTTTGCTCCTCCGGTCATAGCGTAGTAGTGCTTAGGCGAAGCCTTGCGCGGATCACATCACCATCACCATCACCACGCCGTTGTCCTGATGAAACACTCCCTCGGCCCTCTACTGGATCAAGAGTTCGAGGTACGTCATCGAGCTTAACGTGTGCAGAACTCGGAGTTGCCGTACATTCGGTACTAGATCGGTTGGATCGCGAATACGTTCGACTATATCAACAGAGTTATATTAATGCTTCCGCTTTCGGTCTACAAGGGTATGTGGACACACTCTCCCCCTCACGTTGCTATGCATCTCCTAGATAGATCTTGCGCGATCGTAGGATTTTTTTTGAAATTGCATGCTACGTTCCCAACAAGTGGAGCAACTCATCGCTGGCACGGCCATCGCGCCAGATGTGGACGTGCCTAAGCAGGAGCAGCTGCTCGAGTCCTATCACTCCGCCCACGACATCCGCCGCGACCGCTGGTGGTACCACCAACGTCAGGTGGAGTTAGAATCCGCCTTCAGGGACTTTGACGAGGCAGTAGGTGAGGTGTCCGGCAAGAGCGAGGACGAGGATGAGGTTGCCAGCTTCGCTACGAACGCGTCGGCCGTCATGGCCACTAAGCAGACACGTCCACGAGCGCCGCTGGTAGCAAGGAAGAGTAGCGCATGGGAGGCCGCCATCGCTTGTGTCCCATGAAGGCCGCCACTCCTCCCCTCCCATTGAAGCCAAGCTTGGCGGGCTCATCATCGTCAAACAATTAACCTTAAGCAGGTTACGGAGGAGGAGCTTCATTTTCCAGGGCTCATGATCGGCCGGAGATGTGGAACGGGCGCCGACAGTCATTTTAGGCTAGGTTTAGAGTCCGGTCTAGTTAAAATATGTATACATGTAATGAATTTTCTGTCGTTTAGATGAAAAGCATCCGAATTTATGTAACAATTATCCAATGAATGAATATCATCCGGTGTGCTTAAATATGCATCAATTTGTTTCATTTTCGTTAACATTCTTTCAAAATGTTACCGAACAGATGCAGACAACTTTGGGTGAACGGCTCCCGCATATGTATTGTGGACTGATTCCTCTAGACAAATGCGGTGTTTTAGATGACCTAACCATTCAACTATAGGTTGGTTCTGTTGGAAATATGCCCTAGAGGCAATAATAAATTAGTTATTATTATATTTCCTTCTTCATGATAATCGTTTATTATCCATGCTATAATTGTATTGAAAGGAAACTCAGATACATGTGTGGGTACATAGACAACACCATGTCCCTAGTAAGCCTCTAGTTGACTAGCTCGTTGATCAATAGATGGTTATGGTTTCCTGACCATGGACATTGGATGTCGTTGATAACGGGATCACATCATTAGGAGAATGATGTGATGGACAAGACCCAATCCTAAGCCTAGCACAAAGATCGTAGTTCGTATGCTAAAGCTTGTCTAATGTCAAGTATCATTTCCTTAGACCATGAGATTGTGCAACTCCCAGATACCGTAGGAATGCTTTGGGTGTACCAAACGTCACAACGTAACTGGGCGGCTATAAAGGTGCATTACAGGTATCTCCGAAAGTGTCTGTTGGGTTGGCACGAATCGAGACTGGGATTTGTCACTCCGGTTGACGGAGAGGTATCTCTGGGCCCAATCGGTAGGACATCATCATAATGTGCACAATGTGACCAAGGGGTTGATCACGGGATGATGTGTTATGGAACGAGTAAAGAGACTTGCCAAGAATTTAGATTGAACAAGGTATCGGGATACCGACGATCGAATCTCGGGCAAGTACAATACCGCTAGACAAAGGGAATTGAATACGGGATTGATTGAATCCTCGACATCGTGGTTCATCCGATGAGATCATCGTGGAACATGTGGGAGCCAACATGGGTATCCAGATCCCGCTGTTGGTTATTGACCGTAGAACGTCTCGGTCATGTATGCGCATGGTTCCCGAACCCGTAGGGTCTACACACTTAAGGTTCGATGACGCTAGGGTTATAAAGGAAGTTTGTATGTGGTTACCGAATGTTGTTTGGAGTCCCGGATGAGATCCCAGATGTCACGAGGAGTTCCGGAATGGTCCGGAGATAAATATTTATATATGGGAAGTCCTGTTTTGGTCACCGGAAAAGTTTCGGGTTTTATCGGTAACGTACCGGGACCACCGGGAGGGTCCCGGGGGTCCACCAACCCCGGAGGGCTGCGTGGGCCAAGTGTGGGAGGGGACCAGCCCCAGGTGGGCTGGTGCGCCCCCCACAAGGGGCCCAAGGCGCAGGGAAGAGTGGGAGGGGGCAAACCCTAGGGCAGATGGGCCCTAAGGCCCACCCAGGCGCGCCTCCCTCTCTCCCCCTCGCCGCCACCCGGATGGCATCTGGGCTGCCGCCACCCTTGGGAGGGAACCCTAGAGGCGCAGCCCCTCCCTCCCTATAAATACATGAGGTCTAGGGGCTGCCCAACACACGAGAACCTCTCCCTCTTGGCGCAGCCCTACCTCTCTTACTCCTTCTCTCCGCGGTGCTTGGCGAAGCCTGCTTGGACTACCACGCTCCTCCATCACCACCACGCCGTTGTGCTGCTGCTGGATGGAGTCTTCCTCAACCTCTCCCTCTCTCCTTGCTGGATCAAGGCATGGGAGACGCCACCGGCTGTGCGTGTGTTGAACAGCGGAGGTGCCGTCCGTTCGGCACTAGGATCTCCGGTGATTTGGATCACGGCAGAGTCACGACTCCTTGAACCCCGTTCTCTTGAACGCTTCCGCTTAGCGATCTACAAGGGTATGTAGATGCACTCTCCTTCCCTCGTTGCTGGTTTCTCCAGATAGATCTTGGTGACACGTAGGAAAATTTTGAATTTCTGCTCGTTCCCCATCAGTGGCATCATGAGCTAGGTCTATTGCGTAGATTCTTTGCACGAGTAGAACACAAAGTAGTTGTGGGCGTTGATGATGTTCAATATGCTTACCGTTACTAGTCCAATCCTGTTTCGACGGTATTGTGGGATGAAGCGGCCCGGACCGACCTTACACGTACACTTACGTGAGACAGGTTCCACCGACTGACATGCACTTGGTGCATAAGGTGGCTAGCGGGTGCCAGTCTCTCCCACTTTAGTCGGAACGGATTCGATGAAAAGGGTCCTTATGAAGGGTAAATAGCAATTGGCATATCACGTTGTGGTTTTGCGTAGGTAAGAAACGTTCTTGCTAGAAACCCATAGCAGCCACGTAAAACATGCAACAACAATTAGAGGACGTCTAACTTGTTTTTGCGGTATGCTATGGGATGTGATATGGCCAAAAGTATGTGATGAATGATATATGTGATGTATGAGATTGATCATGTTCTTGTAATAGGAATCACGACTTGCATGTCGATGAGTATGACAACCGGCAGGAGCCATAGGAGTTGTCTTTGTTTATTGTATGACTGCGTGTCATTGAACAACGCCATGTAATTACTTTACTTTATTGCTAACCGGTAGCCATAGTAGTAGAAGTAATAAGTTGGCAAGACAACTTCATGGAGACACGATGATGGAGATCATGATGATGGAGATCATGGTGTCATGCGGTGTGACGATGATGATCATGGAGCCCGAAGATGGAGATCAAAAGGAGCAGTATGATATTGGCCATATCATGTCACTATTTGATTGCATGTGATGTTTATCATGTTTCTACATCTTATTTGCTTAGAACGACGGTAGTAAATAAGATGATCCCTCATTAAAAATTTCAAGAAAGTGTCCCCCCTAACTGTGCACCGTTGCGAAAGTTCGTCGTTTCGAAGCACCACGTGATGATCGGGTGAGATAGATTCTTACGTTCACATACAACGGGTGTAAGCCAGATTTACACACGTGAAACACTTAGGTTAACTTGACGAGCCTAACATGTACAGACATGGCCTCGGAACACAAGAGACCGAAAGGTCGAGCATGAGTCTTATGGAGGATATGATCAACATGAAGATGTTCACCGATGATGACTAGTCCGTCTCACGTGATGATCGGACACGACCTAGTTGACTCGGATCATGTAATCACTTAGATGACTAGAGGGATGTCTATCTGAGTGGGAGTTCATCTGAGTTCATGAGATGAACTTAATTATCCTGAACATAGTCAAAAGATCTTTGCAAATTATGTCGTAAGCTCGAGCTTTAGTTCCACTGTTTAGATATGTTCCTAGAGAAAATATAGTTGAAAGTTGACAGTAGCGATTATGCGGACAGAAGAAAGCTTATGTCCTTAATGCACCGCTCAGTGTGCTAAACCCCAAACGCGTCTGTGGATGTTGCGAACATCGGACATACACGTTTTGATAACTACATGATAGTTCAGTTAAACGGTTTAGAGTTGAGGCACCAAAGACGTTTTTCGAAACGTCGCGGAACATATAAGATGTTTCGAGGGCTGAAATTGGGATTTCAGGCTCGTGCCCACGTCAAGAGGTATGAGACCTCCGACGATTTTCTTAGCCTACAAACTAAGGGAGAAAAGCTCAATCGTTGAGCTTGTGCTTAGATTGTCTGAGTGCGACAAACACTTGAATCGAGTGGGAGTTGATCTTCCAGAGATAGTGATGTTTCTCCAAAGTCATTGCCACCAAGCTGCTAGAGCTTCGTGATGAACTATAACATATCAGGGATAGATATGATGATCCTTGAGGTATTCGCGATGTTTGACACATGAAAGTAGAAATCAAGAAGGAGCATCAATTGTTGATGGTTGGTGAAACCACTAAATTCAAGAAGGGCAAGGGCAAGAAGGGATACTTCATGAAACGGCAAATCAGCTGCTGCTCTAGTGAAGAAACCCAAGGTTGAACCCAAACCCGAGACTAAGTGCTTCTGTAATAAGGGGAACAGCCACTGGAGCAAAATTACCCCAGATACTTGGTAGATGAGAAGGCTGGCAAGGTCGATAGAAGTATATTGGATATACATTATGTTAATGTGTACTTTACTAGTACCCCTAGTAGCACCAGGGTATTAAGATACCAGTTCGGTTGCTAAGTGTTAGTAACTCGAAATAAAAGGCTACGGAATAAACGGAGACTAGCTAAAGGTGAGTGACGATATGTGTTGGAAGTGTTTCCAAGTTTGATGTGATCAAACATCGACGCCTCCCTCTACCATCAAGATTAGTATTAAACCAGAATAATTGTCATTTGGTGTTTGCGTTGAGCATAGACATGATTGGATTATGTCTATCGCAATACGCTGATTATTCATTTAAGGAGAATAATGGTTACTCTATTTATTTGAATAATACCTTCGATGGTCTTGCACCTGAATGAATGGTTTATTGAATCTCGATCGTAGTGATACACATTTTCATGCCAAAAGATATAAGATAGTAATGATAGTACCACTTACTTGTGGCAATCGCCATGTAAGTCATATTGGTGTAAAAGCATGAAGAAGCTCCATGTTGATGGATCTTTGGACTCACTCGTTTTGAAAAGTTTGAGACATGCGAACCATGTCTATTGGTGTATATGCATGAAGAAACTCCATGCAAATGGACCGTTTGGACTCACTTAATTTTGAATCACTTGAGATATGCAAATTATACCACATGGGCAAGATGAATGAAAAGCCTCGTTTTCAGTAAGATGGAACAAGATAGCAACTTGTTGGAAGTAACACATTTTGATATGTGCAGTCCAATGAGTCTTTGAGGCATGCGATGAATATCGTTATGTTCTTACTTCACGAGATGATTCGAGTAGATGTTGTGTATATTTACTTGATGAAACACAAATCTGAATTATTGAATGGTTCAAGTAATTTCAGTGAAGTTAAAGATCATTGTGACAAGAGGATAAAATGTCTATGATATGATCATAGAGATGAGTATCTGAGTTCTGAGCTTTGGCGCATAATTAAGACATTGTGGAAATTGTTTCACAATTAATACCGCTGGAACACCATAGTGTGATGGTGTGTCCGAACATCATAGTTGCACCCTATTGAATATGGTGCGTACCATGATGTCTCTTATCGAATTACCACTATCGTTCATGGGTTAGGCATTAGAGACAACCACACTCACTTTAATAGGACACCACGTAATTCCATTGAGATGACACCGTGAGAACTATGGTTTAGAGAAACCTAAGCTGTCGTTTCTTGAAAGTTTGGGGCTGCGACGCTTATGTGAAAAAGTTTCATCGTGATAAGCTCGAACCCAAAATGGATAAATGCATCTTCATAGGATACCCAAAATGGTTGGGTATACCTCCTAATTCAGATCCGGAAGCAAAAGTGATTGTTTCTAGAAACGGGTCCTTTCTCGAGGAAGAGTTTCTCTCGAAAGAATTGAGTGGGAGGATGGTGGAGACTTGATGAGGTTATTGAACCGTCACTTCAACAAGTGTGTAGTAGGGCACATGAAGTTGTTCCCGTGGCGACTACATCAATTGAAGTAGAAGCTTATGATAGTGATCATGAAGTTTCGGATCAAGTCACTACCGAACCTCGTAGGACGACAAGGACGCGTACTGCTTCGGAGTGGTATGGTAATCCTGTCTTGAAGGTCATGTTGCTAGACAACAATGAACCTACGAGCCATGGAGAAGCGATGGTGGGCCCGGATTCCGACGAATGGCTCGAGGCCATAAAATCCGAGAACGGATCCATGACTTTGGAAGAAATACTTGATGGTCGTAAGGCCATTGGGTACGGATGGATTTTAAAAGGAAGGCAGACAATGATGGTAAAAATTACCATTAAGGAAGCTCGACTTGTCGTTAAGATGTTTTCCGACAAGTTCAAGGAGTTGACTACGGTGAGGCTTTCTCACTCGTAGCGATGCTAAGAGTCTGTTGGAAATGGATTAGCGATTCTTGCATCATTTATGAAATCTTGCAGATAGAATGTCAAAACATTGTTTCCTTGACAGTTTTCTTGAGGAAAGGTTGTATGTGATACAACGAGAAGGTTTTGACAATCACGAAAGATGCTAACAAGTATGCAAAGCTCCAAAGAACCCTTCTAAGGACTGGAGTAAGCATCTCGGAGTTGGAATGTACGCTTTGATGAGATGATCAAAGATTTTGGGTTTGTACAAAGTTTATGAGAAACTTGTATTTCCAAAGAAGTGAGTGGGAGCACTATAGAATTTCTGATGAGTATATGTTGTTGACATATTGTTGATCAGAAATGATGTAGAATTTCTAGAAAGCATATAGGGTTGTTTGAAAAGTGTTTTTCAATGAAAAAACCTGGATTAGGCTACTTGAACAATAAGCATCAAGATCTATAAGATAGATCAAAATGTTTAATAATACTTTCAAATGAGCACATGCCTTGACATAATCTTGAAGGTGTTCAAGATGGATCGACCAAAGAAGCAGTTCTTGCACGAGATGTAAGGTATGAAGTTAAGACCTAAAGCTCGACCACGGCAGAAAAGAGAGAAAGGACGAAGGTCATCCCTATGCCTTAGACGTAGGCTCTACGGTATGCTATCTTTGTGTACCGCACTTTGATGTGTGCCTTGCTACATATCCGGCAAGAGGGTACAAAGGTGATCAAGGAGTGGATCATCAGATAGCGGTCAAAATTATCCTTAGAGGAATAAGGATATGTTTCTCGATTATGGAGGTGATAAAGAGTTCGGCGTAAAGGGTTACGTCGATGCAAGCTTTAACACCTATCCGAATGACTCGGAGTAGCAAACCGGATACATATAGTGGAGCAACCATTTGGAATAGCTCCAAGTGGAGCGTGGAAGCAGCATTTACAATATGACCTAGAGATTTGCGAAGTACATACGGATATGAATGTTGCAGACCCGTTGACTAAAACCTCTCTCACAAGCAAAACATGATCAAACCCCAGAACTCATTGAGTCTTAATCACATGATGATGTGAATTAGTTTAGTGACACTAGTAAACTCTTTGGATGTTAGTCACATGGCGATGTGACCTGTGAGTGTTAATCACATGGCGATGTGAACTAGATTATTGACTCTAGTGCAAGTGGGAGACTGTTGGAAATATGCCCTAGAGGAAATAGTAAATTAGTTATTATTATATTTCCTTGTTCATGATAATCGTTTATTATCCATGCTATAATTGTATTGAAAGGAAACTCAGATACATGTGTGGGTACATAGACAACACCATGTCCCTAGTAAGCATCTAGTTGACTAGCTCGTTGATCAATAGATGGTCACGGTTTCCTGACCATGGACATGGATGTTGTTGATAACGGGATCACATCATTAGGAGAATGATGTGATGGACAAGACCCAATCCTAAGCCTAGCATAAAGATCGTAGTTCGTATGCTAAAGCTTGTCTAATGTCAAGTATCATTTCCTTAGACCATGAGATTGTGCAACTCCCGGATACCGTAGGAATGCTTTGGGTGTACCAAACGTCACAATGTAACCGGGTGGCTATAAAGGTGCATTACAGGTATCTCCGAAAGTGTGCATTGGGTTGTACGAATCGAGATCGGGATTTGTCACTCCGGTTGACGGAGAGGTATCTCTGGGCCCACTCGGTAGGACATCATCATAATGTGCACAATGTGACCAAGGGGTTGATCACGGGATGATGTGTTATGGAACGAGTAAAGAGACTTGCCAAGATGCGAGATTGAACAAGGTATCGGGATACCGACGATCGAATCTCGGGCAAGTACAATACCGCTAGACAAAGGGAATTGAATACGGGATTGATTGAATCCTCGACATCGTGGTTCATCCGATGAGATCATCGTGGAACATGTGGGAGCCAACATGGGTATCCAGATCCCGCTGTTGGTTATTGACCGGAGAACGTCTGGTCATGTATGCATGGTTCCCGAACCCGTAGGGTCTACACTTAAGGTTCGATGACGCTAGGGTTATAAAGGAAGTTTGTATGTGGTTACCGAATGTTGTTCGAGTCGGATGAGATCCCGGACGTCACGAGGAGTTCGGAATGGTCCGGAGGTAAAGATTTATATATGGGAAGTCCTGTTTTGGTCACCTAGGAAAAGTTTCGGGGTTTATCGTTAACGTCTGGGACCACCGGAGGGTCTGGGTCCACTCAAGTGGGGCCACCAACCCCGGAGGGCTGCGTGGGCCAAGTGTGGGAGGGACCAGCCCTGTGGGCTGGTGCGCCCACAAGGGGCCAAGCGCAGGAAGAGTGGGAGGGCAAACCCTAGGCAGATGGGCCCTAAGGCCCACCCCAGCGCGCCTCCTCTCTCCCCTCGGCCGCCACCCAGATGGCATCTGGGGGCTTCCGCCACCCTTGGGGAGGGAACCCTAGAGGGGGCGCAGCCCCCTCCCCTCCCCCTATAAATACATGAGGTCTGGGGGCTGCCCAACACACGAGAACCTCGCCCACTTGGCGCAGCCCTACCTCTCATACTCCCCGCCCGCGGTGCTCGGCGAAGCCTAGCTGGACTACCACGCTCCTCCATCACCACCACGCTCTTGTGCTGCTGCTGGATGGAGTCTTCCTCAACCTCTCCCTCTCTCCTTGCTGGGTCAAGGCATGGGAGACGCCACCGGCTGTACGTGTGTTGAACAGCGGAGGTGCCGTTCGTTCGGCACTAGGATCTCCGGTGATTTGGATCACGACGAGTACGACTCCTTGAACCCCGTTCTCTTGAACGCTTCCGCTTAGCGATCTACAAGGGTATGTAGATGCACTCTCCTTCCCCTCGTTGCTGGTTTCTCCATAGATAGATCTTGGTGACACGTAGGAAAATTTTGAATTTCTGCTACGTTCCCCATCAGGTTCATGCTATGCTTTTTTAATGTGTGCAGATCTCTTGGGTCTGCCGAACTACCCTTGTAGTGTGAATGTAGCAAGCCATTTACAGCCCAAGATAGATAGGTATCTTTGCTGAGGCCCAGACCCTAGAGAGACCGTGAAGCGGGCCGCTGGCCTGCTGAAGGAAGTATGCCCTAGATGCAATGATAAAGTTGTTATTTTATATTTCCTTATATCAGATAAATGTTTATTATTCATGCTAGAATTGTATTAACCGGAAACTTGATACATGTGTGGATACATAGACAAAACACAGTGTCCCTAGTAAGCCTCTACTAGACTAGCTCGTTGATCAAAGATGGTTAAGTTTCCTAACCATAGACATGTGTTGTCATTTGATGAATGGGATCACATCATTAGGAGAATGATACGATGGACAAGACCCATCCATTAGCTTAGCATAATGATCGTTAAGTTTTATTGCTATTGCTTTCTTCATGACTTATACATATTCCTTTGACTATGAGATTATGCAACTCCAGAATACCGAAGGAATACCGTGTGTGCTATCAAATGTCACAACGTAGCTGGGTGATTATAAAGATGCTCTACAGGTATCTCCGAAGGTGTTTGTTGAGTTGGCATAGATCGAGATTAGGATTTGTCACTCCGAGTATCGGAGAGGTATCTCTGGGCCCTGTCGGTAATGCACATCATAATAAGCCTTGCAAGCAATGTGACTAATGAGTAAGTTGCGGGATAATGCATTACGGAACGAGTAAAGAAACTTGCTGGTAACGACATTGAACTAGGTATGGAGATACCAATGATTGAATCTCGGGCAAGTAACATACCGATGACAAAGGGAATAACGTATGTTGTCATTACGGTTTGACCGATAAAGATCTTTGTAGAATATGTGGGAGCCAATATGAGCATCCAGGTTCCGCTATTGGTTATTGACCGAAGAGGTGTCTCGGTCATGTCTACATGGTTCTCGAACCCGTAGGGTCCGCACGCTTAACGTTCAATGACTATTTTGTATTATATGAGTTATGTGATTTGGTGACCGATGTTGTTCGGAGCCCTGGATGAGATCACGGATATGACGAGGAGCCTCGAAATGGTCGTGAGGTAAAGATTTGTATATAGGATGATAATATTCGAACATCGGAAGTGTTCTGGGGGTACCGGGTACGTATCGGGTCATCGGAAGGGGTTCCGGGCAACCCCCGTCAAGCTATATGGGCCTAATGGGCCAAGAGGGGAAATACACACCAGCCACAAAGGGGCTGGTGCACCCCCCCCCATATGGGCTGGCCAAATTGGATAAGGAAAAGGGAACAAGGAAAGGGAAAACGGAATAGGATTCTCCTTCCCCCTCTTTCCTTCCTACTCCGAATAGGAATAGGAAAGGGGAGAGGCCGATTTTTTTGACAGAAAGACTGTAAGGGAACCCCCTACAGTATAATTGGTGCAACAAACCCAAATTGCAAGTACCGTGCCTTGAACCTGGGTGGATGGAAAGGCATCAGCCCCTTCTCACCACTAGGCTATGCCTTAGTCTGCGGGAGGACGAATTGGGAGGACCCCAAGTAGGATTCCTCCTACTTGGGGCGCCTCCTTGGCTGCCTCTCCTCCCCTCCAACCTAAAAACACACACACACACACACATATATATATATATATATATATATATATATATATATGTGGGGTAACTACCACCGGGTGGTAGGATGGATTTTCCCTATATGTGTGTGTGTGTGTGTGTGTATGTGGGGGGCGCGCTGGAACACACACCAACAATTGTTAGCCGTGTGCGGCGCCCCCCCTCCACAGTTTACGCCTCCGGTTATATCTTCATAGTGCTTAGGCGAAGCCCTGCATGGATCACTTCACCATCACCGTCACCACACCGTCGTGCTGATGGAACTTGTCTTGGAATTGTCACGGCAGATGTCCTAGCAAAAAGACTTAGTCATGGAGCCATCACAACTAGGTTAGCTTAAAGGGGTTAAACGGGACAAAGGACACATGGAGTTTATATTGGTTCAACCCCTTGCGGTTAAGGTAAAGGTCTAATCCAGTTTGAGGTGGTATTGCTTAGGTTTCGTTTACTAGGGAGCGAATACGCTTGACCTAGCTTTCGATCTTTTGTTCTTGCCCTAACCCGCCGCCGGGTCATCCCTTTATATACATAGGTTGACGCCCAGTGGCTCACGGAGTCCCGACCGGCTTATACAATGTGTCTGGCTCGGTGACTAATTACAAATGCCTTATAATACAAGTTAGACATACATGGCGGTTTACACCTGTGGGCCTCAAGTCGCCCCTGGGCTTCCGGACCTTCAGTAAGCCTGCTTCGTGAACCGCCATTCAACATCTTCATGTGCTTTCTTAATGATGATCCGCCAGTGGTATGACCCAGCCCCTCCTGCCCAGTAGTTATATCCCCAACATTATGCCCCAGGTTGATGTGAACTTGTTCATATCAATCTTCCAATACTTAGAAAAAGTCCTTCATTTGCTCTTAGGATTATAGTAACCCGCCATGATGTCATCTCCTAGGATTGTGGTAACCCGCCGTGACATCACCTGTCATTAATATTATGCGAGGCCCAAATCTTTAATATATCTTCTCTTTTAATGAACTTCCGAAAATCGAGGCGTCTGCGCTGTCACATATCCATTTTTTGGCCTCCTCGATCCCCACGCATGCCACTTATCCTTTCGATGTTATAAATAGGGCCAAGGGTCCCTCTCACTTTCCCCCCTTGCCTCTTCGTCTCTGTCTTCCACCTCGCGTCGCCTCAACACCCGAGCTCCGCCGCTGCCATCAACCCTTGCCACTGCCTCAACAACGGCCGCTGCATCAACCTGAATCGATCAGAATTCATCCGCGCTGCTCCGTCGTTCAACAGCTCCGGTAAGTTCTCCTCTTTCCTTTTCCCACAGATCTCAATAGGGTTTCAACGAGTTTGTCGGAGTTCATCTCCACCTTTTCCTGTATCTTGTGATTCTTGATTCAACTTGGTACTTCTCCTGCACCGCGGTAGTTGTGGTACTCATTTTCACTATTAGGGTATCTCCTTTTGTGTAAAGAATCCCATCTGGATATATGAACTGCTCAAGCACCGCCATTTTAGGTCTTAAATATTCTCCATTATTTGAAGTGCTGCATATCCAAAATTATGGCATCCATCTGTGAAATCTGTTTCTCCAATACTTAGAAAATTTTCATTCTCAGATCTGTGACTCAATATTTGTACGGGCGGCTTAACTTAGAAAGTGTAACCCGCCAGGTATCATTAGTCCCCCATTAAGCTGCCAATAACTCATTTTTATAATTTCAATACCGTCTTTCGGTTTACCACTTATGCATGCTTTATTTTTATTCACCATTTAACTCGTCAGCCGGCTTAACCATATAATCTTGAACCGGCACCATCTTTCTTTTAGCTCATCAAAAATGTCCAAGACATACACTGCTTGCAACTGGGTCCAATCCCGGGTCACTAAGGAAGACTTGAACAACCTCGTCGCAACTGGCGCCTTAGCTAAAAAAGAAGTCATTCACTGGAGGGTCCCTGGTGAAGAAAATCCTCCTAAACCCAAGGATGGAGAAGTGATTGTTTTTACTGATCACCTGAGTCGGGGGTTTAGCCCACCCGGCTCAAAGTTCTTTCGTGATGTGCTTCACTTTCTCCAAATTCACCCTCAAGATATCGGACCCAACTCTGTGTCCAATATTTGCAATTTCCAAGTGTTCTGCGAAGCTTATCTTCAAGAGGAGCACACAGTTGATTTATTCAGAGAGTTCTACTATTTAAGGCGCCAGACTAAGTTTGTTGATGGGCCCAACACCGAACTCGGTGGGGTTCAATTCAAAAGAGGAAGGACGTCAGCTTTCCCTATGCTAAGCCGCCAAGTCACCCCAAAGACTGGAACCGGACTTGGTTCTATTGTCAAGACACATCTCTAGCCGATGAAAATCCTTTACCAGGTTATCATGATCACCGGCTTAGCAGCACACATCCACTCCCCTCACTGCTCAGTGCGAAGGATCGGGCCAAATACACATCATCATTTTCAAAGCTCAGAGCCCTTACGACCAATGGTTTAACCAGCGTCGACCTTGTCCGATGCTGGGTGTCCTGGAGTATCTTGCCATTAAGCCGTCACCCCGGCTTAATGTGCGAATACACTGGCGATGTGAAAGATCCCCAGCGCCACTGTGACATTCAACTAACCGATGAAAAAATTAATGAAGCCACCAAGAAATTGCTGAATGAACCTTAAAAAGAATGCAGCAAAACAAGACTTAGTCCTTTTAGCACCTTCAACAAGCCGCCAGCCATAAGTATTGCACGCCTTCTGCTCCATCAGTATTTTTAATAATTACACCTGCTTACGACCTTTTTAACCTTAACATGCCGATTCTCCATTTTGGAAGAAGAAACCACAAGATAAGCCGGCTAAACCGGCTCGTACCAAAACCAAGGTCACCAAGAGATCTGCCAAGAAGAAGGCCACCGAACCCGTCGGTGCAAACATTGATGATGAAGATGATGATGATGATGAGTCAGAGGTAGAACTTGACTCCCTTGGCTCTTTTTTTATAGATCTCATTGACAACGATTGTTATCAGGACCACGCAGACGTGTAGGTGATATAGAGGTAATTACTATTTCTTCCGGCTCAGAACCTCTGGCAACATAGAAAACCCGACGCGCAAGCCGGAAAGTAACCTTTTCTCACCCTCTAGCTCACTTGGATCCCAACTTTCTTTTGAAGAAACAACAACACGAAGCTCGCCGCACCACCCGACATAGTGGTGGTGTGATTACTTCTTCCGGCCTACTGATGACCCACAAGTATAGGGGATCTATCGTAGTCCTTTCGGTAAGTAAGAGTGTCGAACCCAAAGAGGAGCAGAAGGAAATGATAAGCGGTTTTCAACAAGGTATTATCTGCAAGCACTGAAATTATCGGTAACAGATAGTTTTGTGATAAGGTAATTCGTAACGGGTAACAAGTAACAAGTGTAAATAAAGTGCAGCAAGATGGCCCGATCCTTTTTGTAGCAAAGGACAAGCCTGGACGAACTCTTATATAGAGAAAAGCGCTCCTGAGGACACATGGGAATTATCGTCAAGCTAGTTTTCATCACACTCATATGATTCGCATTCGTTACGTTGATAATTTGGTATGTGGGTGGACCGGTGCTTGGGTGCTGTCGTTTCTTGGACAAGCATCCCACTTATGATTAACCCCTATTGCAAGCATCCACAACTACAAGACAAGTATTAAGGTAAATCTAACCATATCATGAAACATATGGATCCAAATCAGCCCCTTACGAAGCAACTCATAAACTAGGGTTTAAGCTTCTGTCACTCTAGCAACCCATCATCTACTTATTACTTCCCAATGCCTTCCTCTAGGCCCAGACAATGGTGAAGTGTCATGTACTCGACTTTCACATAACACCACTAGAGGAGAGACAACATACATCTTATCAAAATATCGAACGAATACCAAATTCACATGACTACTTATAGCAAGACTTCTCCCACGTCCTCAGGAACAAACATAACTACTCACAAATCATATTCATGTTCATAATCAGAGGGGTATTAATATGCATAAAGGATCTAAACATATGATCTTCTACCAAATAAACCAACTAGCATCAACTACAAGGATTAATCAACACTACTAGCAACCCACAGGTACCAATCTGAGGCTTTGGGACAAAGATTGGATACAAGAGATGAACTAGGTTTTTGGGGGAGATGGTGCTGTGAAGATGTTGATGGAGATTGACCCCCTCCTGATGAGAGGACCATTGGTGATGACGATGACGATGATTTCCCCCTCCCGGTGGGGAGTTTCCCCGGCAGAACAGCTCTGCCGGAGCCCTAGATTGGTTCCGCCAAGGTTCCGCCTCGTGGCGGCGGAGTTTCTTCACGAAAGCTTTCTTATGATTTTCTCCAGGGTAAAAGACTTCATATAGCAGAAGATGGGCACCAGAGGCCTGCCAGGGGCCCACGAGGCATGGGGCGCGTGTCGTGGTTCTAAGTCTGACAGTAATGTAGGGAGGTAGGAATGGAGAGGCAAGATCCTAGCTATGGAGTAGTTGTATACGCACGAGTTTTACGAGTTCAGGCTCTTCCCGGAGGAATAATATCCCTATGTCTCGGAGCCCGGAGGCGACCGACTGGATTATGCGTGTATGAATTACAGGGGTGCGAACCCCCGACACCGAGGAGGGGGGTGGCTTATATAGAGTTCGCCAGACCCCTCCGGCCCTCAGTTATGCAGGGTTTAAGGTACATTAAGGTCGGGCGTTACCAGTAATGCCGCAAATAAAGTGCTATGATGACCATAAAAGCTACTTAATGACCGACTGGTAGCATGCGGAGTGACTTTAGATCTCCTGGCTGTCGAGTGGTTGGCTTCATGGTCGAGTGTCTTCGAGTCTATCAAGTGGAACATTTCTGAGTCGATTGAAAGGTTATTCTTCTAGAGATGTCCTTGGGGAGGGTATCTTGGACAGGTCCATGACCCTACCCTAGGTACATAGCTTCATCATTAGCCCCCGAATGGATCGAGGTTTGAGTGGGGAAGGAGTTGAACACACTTCCCACCCATTTTTCGTCTTGTGAGTATACCTTGCTCGGATCAATGAACCTAGGTGACGGTACCAACTTATTTTTCAGTCGCCTTGATCCATTCTTTGTATCCGTCGAGTGAGTTTCTTTACTTGAAGAGCTCCGAGTGACAGAGCGGAGGAGATCTTCCGTCTGACAAGTTGTTCTGCAGCTCGCGGATTTCACGGGATTCGAATTTTGGGAAGCGCGCGGGGCGGAGGAGGTCGCAGTAATCGGATGGGATAAGGCAGGGACGCCTCGATCTCCGTGCCACCTTTTTCGCCACGTATCGCGCGCCCGACTGTTGCGGGATTTGACAGGATCGCCCGGGCCTACAAGTCAGTCACTCAGAAGTAACCTCATATAAGGCGCCGGACCGGGGTTTTTGAACAGTGCGTTCTCATTTCCTCCTCTCTTCCTTGGACTTATCCGCCACACTCGCTTTCGTCCCAGTGCCGCTGTCCCGTGCGCATCTCGCCGGTGACGATGGGGAAAGAGAAGACGGTGGCCCTGGAGCGGGCGAAGAAAGCGATGGCGAAGGCGAAGGGAAAGACGACCAGTCGGGGCGGATCTTCATCGAGGGCCGGCCTGCCGCAGGGCTAGATCCAGGGCGACTGGATCCGCTCAAAGATTCGTCAAGAAGACCTCAACGACCTGGCCAATGGAGGATTTATCCCCCACGGATCAGGGCGGCTTCATGGGAAGGAGTCCGAGCCGCAGCCTCGAGAGGGTGAGTGCGTTCTCTTGGCCACCCATGTCAACCGTGGGTTTTCCTTGCCTTCTCACCCTTTCTTTCGGGGATTTCTGAATTTCTTTGGGGCACAACTCCACCACTTCACACCCAACACAATCGTGTATCTCGCTGCTTTCGTGTCTTTGTGTGAGAATTTCTTGGGTTGTCGGCCTCATTGGGGCCTTTTCAAGCACATTTTCACTTGTCGCTCCCAGACGGTGAAAAAGGCCAATCCGAGTGACGAGAGAACACAAGTGATTTAGATGTGTGGGGTCTTGGGGTTCAGATGAGAGGGAAAAGTTCTTTTCCGGCCATGATCCTACCCGACTCGGTCCGTGGATGGCAGTCGACTTGGTTTTACTGCAAAGACCAGCCGACGCCAGGGCAGTCGACCGAACTCCCTCCTTTTTCCATGGACCGAGTGATGAAGCCTTCCTCTTTGAAGGTGATCCTAGAAGATAAGGCGCAGGTTAAGGTACTGGTCGAACGTGTTGTCCAGCTTATCCATGACGGGGTGACTGGTATGGACCTCTTGGAGGTCTTCCTTCGGCGACGCATCCAACCAGTTCAAGCTCGAGACCATCCGATGTGGATGTATTCGGGCACTGAGGACACCACTCGGATCCACCCGGAGGAGGTCGAGATGACCTTATTTGGAGGGGTGGCTGACGAGCATCACTGGGAACAAAGACAACCCTAGGGGAGCCAGGAGAATTCTTCCACTCGACCAGTCCCACGTACCGGACAAGGTTCAACTCTGAATTTCCGACTGTAATTGTAACCATGCAGCTATTTATGCTTCGTCGATTGACTTTTGTTCTGCTTGTTTTTCTGCCAGGCTCTTATCGAAATGTACTCAATGCCCAACGGGGAGCAAGAGCAAGACCCGGAAGGGAGGCGGCGCCAATGACAGTGGCGAATCGGGCATTACGACGGAGAGGAGAGCGAGGAAAGTGACGACTCAAGTGACGAAGAAGAAGTCGAGTCGCCTCCTCGCAGGGAGAGGCGATCCAAGCTCGTTCAAGACCGGCCGAGCGCCCGTCAAAAAGCGATTGCTCAGACTGGCCCATCTTCAAAGCGCCCTCGGACGTCCTCACCGGCTCCGACTGAAAAAGCGTCAAAGTAGCCCAAAGTTGTAATGCAAAGGCCTCGTATATGCTATCAAGATTAAGATTGACATCCCCGTCGCTTCTGCGTGAGTGTCTCCCTTTGTATTCACTCGACGCTCTGTGCTGTTTATTTTTTCCTTGATTTGACCAGATGAACTTTGGAACTAGCAGCGCTGCTACTTCCGGGACTTCAGCTTACAGGGATGAGGACGAGGCGATGGAGGATGCAGTCACCTCCAATCTGGGTACGATTTCTGTCGTTCTGTCTTTATTTGGTCGACTCAACTGTAATATATACCATTGGGTGATGTAATTTTGGCGACTGATCTTTGAACAGCTCCCAACATTATTGACCTCCCCGATGATGACGATGAAGAGCCCGAGAGGCCTTTGACGGGGAAAAACAGGAAAACTCCTGCAGACAAGGTGCCACAATCGACGCCGATAGCTGAACCAGTCGTTTAGGACTCTGGTGATGCCAATCGGGCTTCATTACCTTTTGCCGCATTAATCGCCGAAAGTGCTCTGCCTTCTTCATCGACTGCTCAAGCTCATGCCGATCCACCTTCAGTTTTTGCCACCCATCACGTCCCAGAGGACGAAGTAAATGCTGCCTAGGAAGCCATACGCCAAGCAGGTATTATGATGGAGAAGATGAAGATGGTGCGGGATGTCAGTCAGGCTGCCTATGATGCCAGCTCGGCTCTCCAAAGCAATGTTCGTGTTAGCAAGACGTCGACTGATTTTCTTGGCTTGCTCTGTTAGGATATGGTACCTGAAAACTCTCTTTCCAAGGGTCTTTGCATCTGTGCACCCACTGGGTGCTTCGACTTGTCACTGAGCAAATCCGTACTTTGAGCTGAATTTTTGTTACTGAAGTTTTGGACTAGTGGGGGCACGCTGAGTGCACCCACTGGGTGTAGTCCCCGAGGCTACGGTGGACCGCGGGCAGTCGACTGTAGTCTTGACATTTTAATTCCTTCACTCGGTCTGCTCTGGCCATGTCGAGTGTAAACTGAACTAGTGGGGGCACGCTAAGTGCACCCACTGGGTGTAGTCCTCGAGACCGTGGTCGACTGCTGGCAGTTGACTATGGTCTGAAGAGCTTGTTTGTTACTGTCTCTTCTTCTTTTTTTATATATATACACTCGCGCCGAAAAGGTCTCGCCGAGTGTTAACTGAACCAGTGGGGGCACGCTAAGTGCACCCACTGGGTGTAGCCCCCGAGACTATGGTGGATCATGGGCAGTCAATCGTAGTCTTAGTATTTATTGTCTTTGTCGCTTTTCTCTCAGAAATAACCTATCCTCTGATTGTAGAAATCTTGTGACCTTGGAGCTCGCTTTGCCGACTTGGAAAAGCAGCAAATTCAACTCAACCTTGACCTGGAGTTGGCCAAGTTAGAGCTGCAGAAGGCCAAAGATGACGCCAATGGTAAGGAAGCTTTGTCGATCGCTTTTGTCTTAGACCCGGATTTCATTCTGCTCTTCTCGAATCGAACATTATTTCTTTTCATAAAACTGAACCAGGCTCGTAAAGAAGGATCACGATCTGGCTGCTGCACAAAAGAAGGCCGACGACCAAACTGCTCGGCTGAATGTAAGCCGCTTCAGTCGGCAAACTGGAGGAGGAGAACGCGAAGATGAAATCTGCTCTGGATGAAGCCAACAAGGAGGTAACCCGCTTTAAGAAGGACAAGGTTAACCTGAATGAGCAGATGGAAGGCATTGCTCGTAGGAGGGATGATTTGGAAAGCTATCTGAGGAGCCTCGCCAAGAAGTTATTCATCAAGCTTGAAGGTACATATCCCGTTTAGACTGGTTCATCTTTGTCGACTCGGCATACGAATATTGACTCATCCTTGGACTGTGCATGCAGAGTTTTGCCGAGACTTCGAGGAGGAGACTGGGCGAATCGAACCAAATTTGGACCCTATCAATTCTCCCGTGAAGGACGAAACTGCTAAGAACCTGCTCCGACTGGAATCTCGCATCGACGACATTGTTGACTATTTGGCTCGACTGAAAGTCGCCACGTCGCGGATCGACACAACACTTTGGCCAGGGGGAACACTCCAGAACGACCTCGAGTCTCTGATGATTCAACTTAACGAGATCCCTGGCCGAGTGCAGGAGTGGAAGAAGTCTTCTGCTCGGTGCGGTGCTGATGTGGCTCTGTCTTTGGATCGTGTCCACTGTAAAGAGGCGCAGAAGATAAGCTGGCAGCAATCAAGGTCGCCAACACCAAGAAGCACGATTTCCGATCCTTTATGGAGACTTTCATTGCTGCTGCCACTCGGATCGCCGACGGTGTCGACCTGGACGAGTTCGTCGAGCCTGCCAGTCCTCCTCCCGCGGAATGAACAAACTTTTATGCCTCACCTTAAATTTGCCTTGGAATGCCGAGTGGATTTTGTAACCGTAAAACTCCTTCGGGCTGAGAGCACGAGTACTTTGATCTGCGGTTTGGAACCTTTAAGATTTATCTGAACTTGTTTTACTTCTGAATATGCTTGCATTTGCCTTCGAGTGGACTTTGCTCTTCACTCGGAATAGTCTTTGTGTTTGAGATGCAGCTCTGAGGTGGAAGATTCAGTCGACCTGCGCATCATTGCCCTTGCAGGAAGGGATGGAGTACACATTGTATTCGTGGCGTAGCTCCGCAGGAGAAGGTAGCAGTCGACCTGAACCTCGTCGTCCTTGCGGATCGGGATGGAGCACACGTTGTACTTGTGGTGCAACTCCGAAGGAGAAGGTAGCAGTCGACCTGCACCTCGTCGTCCTTGCGGATCGGAATGGAGCGCACGTTGTACTTGTGGCGTAGCTCCGAAGGAGAAGGTAGCAGTCGACCTGCACCTCGTTGTCCTTGCGGATCGGGATGGAGCACACGTTGTACTTGTGGCGCAGCTACGAAGGAGAAGGTAGCAGTCGACCTGCACCTCGTCGTCCTTGCGGATCGAAATGGAGCGCACATTGTACTTGTGGCGCAGCTCCAAAGGAGAAGGTAGTAGTCGACCGGCACCTCGTCGTCCTTGCGGATCGGAATGGAGCGCACATCGTACTTGTGGCGCAGCTCCGAAGGAGAAGGTAGCAGTCGACCTGCACCTCGTCGTCCTTGCGGGTCAGTATGTTTTCGAACTTAGGCGAGGGCTGGACTGCATCTAAGCCTCCGAGTGAAAGGATTACTCGTCACTCGGTAGGATTTCTCAAACTTAGGCGAGTACTGGACTGCAGCTAAGCCCCCGAGTGAGAGGATTGCTCTTCACTCGGTAGGATTTCTAAAACTTAGGCGTAGCATCTTGGACTGCAGCTAAGCCTCCGAGTGAGAGGATTGCTCGTCACTCGGTAGGATTTCTCAAACTTAGGCGAGTACTGGACTCCAGCTAAGCCTCCGAGTGAGAGGATTGCTCGTCACTCGGTAGGATTTCTCAAACTTAGGCGAGTACTGGACTGCAGCTAAGCCTCCGAGTGAAAGGATTGCTCGTCACTCGGTAGGATTTCTCAAACTTAGGCGAGTACTTGGACTGCAGCTAAGCCCCCGAGTGAGAGGATTGCTCTTCACTCGGTAGGACTTCTCAAACATAGGCGAGTACTTGACTACAACTAAGCCTCCGAGTGAGAGGATTGCTCATCACTTGGTAGGATTTCTCAAACTTAGGCGAGTACTTGGACTGCAGCTATGCCCCCGAGTGAGAGGATTGCTCTTCACTCGGTAGGATTCCTCAAACTTAGGCGAGTACTTGGAGTGCAGCTAATCCTCCGAGTGGGAGGCTGGCTCACCACTCGGTAGGATTTTTTAAACTTAGGCGAGTACTGGACTGCAGCTAAGCCTCCGAGTGGGAGGCTGGCTCACCACTCAGTAGGATTTTTTTAAACTGAGGCGAGCAATCGGACTGCAGCTAAGCCCCCGAGTGGGAGGCTGGCTCACCACTCGGTAGGGATTTTTAAACTTAGGCGAGTACTTGACTGCAGCTAAGCCCCCGAGTGGGAGGCTGGCTCACCACTCGGTAGGATTTTTAAACTTAGGCGTAGCATCTTGGACTGCAGCTAAGCCCCCGAGTAGGAGGCCGGCTCACCACTCGGTAGGATTTTTAAACTTAGGCTAGCATTGGATCAAGCTAAGCCTCCGAGTGGGAGGTTGGCTCACCACTCGGTAGGATTTTTAAACTTAGGCGAGTACTTGGACTGCAGCTAAGCCCCGAGTGGGAGGCTGGCTCACCACTCAGAGGGATTTTTTAAACTTAGGCGAGTACTTGGACTGCAGCTAAGCCCCCGAGTGGGAGGCTGGCTCACCACTCAGTAGGATTTTTTAAACTTAGGCGAGTACTTGGACTGCAGCTAAGCCCCATAGTGGGAGGCTGGCTCACCACTCGGTAGCATTTTCAAGTACTTAGGCAAAACAGATTCGTAGCTAAGCCTCCGAGTGAGAGGCTTGCTCGTCACTCGGTAGGATTTTTTTTTTACAAACTTAGGCGAAACGGATTCGCAGCTAAGCTACCCACTGGGGGGTTTCTTACAAAAGCAACAACAATCACTTGGAAAATTATAACACTCTTGTCTTTGATAAATAAACTACAGATGTATTTCTTATTACATCTCATCCGAGTGAGTACTTAAGTATAAAAGTGGCAGAGCAGCTCCGCATTCCAAGCTCGTGGCACATCAATCTGGCGATCGACATTGTAAAGATGGTACGATCCATTGTGGAGAACTCTGGTGACGATGAAGGGGCCTTCCCAAGTGGGAGCGAGCTTGTGTGGTTTCTGTTGATCTACTCGGAGGACCAAGTCTCCTTCTTGGAAGGCTCGACTCTTCACACTTATGGCATGGAATCGACGCAGGTCTTGCTGATAGATAGTCGATCGGATCAGGGCCATCTCTCTTTCCTCTTCTAGGAGGTCGACTGCATCCTGCCGGGCTTGTTCTGCTTCATCTTCAGAGTAGAGCTCGACTCGGGGTGCATTGTGAAGCAAATCACTCGGCAGAACTGCTTCAGCTCCATAGAACAGAAAGAATGGGGTTCATCCAGTTGACCAATTAGATGTGGTCCTCAATCCCTAAAGAACTGATGGAAGTTCGTCGACCCATGCACCTACTGCGTGCTTGAGATCGCACATCAGTCGGGGTTTCAGTCCTTTGAGAATTAGACCGTTTGCTCTTTCCGCTTGTCCATTCGACTGGGGGTGAGCGACTGAAGCGTAGTCGACTCGCGTGCCTTGAGAGGCTAAAAGGCTACGAACTTGTCGGAATCAAGTTTGACCCATTATCGTGATGATGCTATGCGGAACTCCATATCTGAATATCAACTCTCCGATCAACCGATAGCAGCAAGCATCGAGATTCTTGATAGGCTTAGCTTCAATCCATTTAGTAAACTTGTCGATCGCCACTAGGACGTGAGTGAAGCCGCTCCTGCCGGGTCCTCGATGGTCGATCATATCCAATCCCCAAACAGTGAAGGGCCCGACGAGTGGAATGGTCTTCAAAGGCGACGCTGGTTTGTGTGACATATTGGAGTAGAATTGACATCCTTCACATTTGTCGACTATCTCTTTCGCCATTTCATTTGCTCTTAGCCAGTAAAATCCCGCTCGGTATGCTTTCGCCACAATGGTCCGAGAGGACGCATGATGACCACAGGCCCCCGAGTGGATATCGTCAAGAATTATTTGACCTTCTTCTGGCGTTATACACTTCTGACCGACTCCAGTCGCGCTTTCCCTGTATAACTGTCCCTTTATCACAGTAAAGGCCTTGGATCGACGGACGATCTGTCGAGCCTCTTCTTCATTCTCTGGGAGTTCTTTCCTTAGGATGTACGCGATGTACGGCACCGTCCAGTCGGGAGTGATGACCAAGACTTCCATGATCAAGTCGACCACCGCTGGAACCTCAACTTCAGTCGGATCTGTGGCACTTTTTGGTTGCGGAGATTCTTCGGTGAAAGGATCCTCTTGAACTGATGGTGTGTGGATGTGTTCCAAAAACACATTGCTGGGAATGGCTTCTCTCTTGGAACCTATTTTCGCCAAATCATCACCGCTTGATTTTCGATCGGGGTATATGATGAAGCTCTAACCCCTCGAATTTCTTCTCTAGCTTTCTCACTGCATTGCAGTAACTAGTCATGGCCGGACTTCTGACGTCCCACTCCTTCATCACTTGATTAACCACTAAATCTGAGTCGCCATAGACCATGAGGCGACGGACGCCGAGTGAAATGGCCATACGCAACCCATACAAAAGTGCTTCATATTCTGCTTCGTTGTTGGAGGAATCAAAGTGAATTTGAAGAACATATCTGAGCTTATCTCCTTGGGGGGAAACTAACAGTACCCCAAAGACCGAACCATTCAACATCTTGGAACCATCAAAGAACATGGTCCAAAGGTTCGAGTGAACTTGAGTCGGCGATTGTTGTTCAATCCACTCGCAACGAAATCTGCTATTGCTTGGGACTTGATGGCTTTCTTTGCCTCAAACTTGATATCTAGGGGAAGGAGTTCAATCGCCCATTTTGCCACTCAACCGCTTGCATCTCTCATGCAGTGTAATCTCGACATTGGAGCGTCGCTGACGACTGTAATGGAATGGTCAGAGAAGTAATGTGCAACCTTCTTCGTGGTCATATAAATCCCATATACAAGCTTCTGATAATGAGAATATCTTTGCTTTGACAGAGTTAAAACTTCAGAAACATAATATACTGGGCGCTGAACTTTAAAGGATTTTCCTTCTTCTTCCCGCTTTCGTAAGTAAATCTGCATCGACAACTTGTCCCGTGGCTGCAATGTAAAGCAGCAAAGGCTCTTGTCGATTGGGGCGGCAAGCACCAGTGGGTGGAGAAAGCGGGGTTTTTAGCTCGCAAATGCTGCATCGCCTTGAGGAGTCCACTCGAACTTGTCTGACTTCTTCATCAGTCGGTAAAGAGGCAATGCCTTTTCACCGAGACGAGAAATGAATCGACTTAAAGCGGCCAAGCAACCAGTAAGCTTCTGGACATCGTGCACACGCACAGGGCGTTTCATTCGGAGTATAGTACCAACTTTCTCTGGGTTGGCGTCGATCCCTCGCTCGGAAACGAGAAAACCGAGTAACTTTCCGCCAGGAACTCCGAATGTACACTTTGATGGATTAAGCTTGATACCATACCTCCTGAGATTGGCAAAAGTTTCAGCAAGGTCAGTCAGCAGGTCGGAACCTTTCCGTGACTTGACCACAATATCATCCATGTACGCTTCCACATTCTGATTGATTTGAGTGAGCAAACACTTCTGAATCATCCTCATGAACGTGGCTCCGGCATTTTTTAGGCCGAATGGCATGATAACATAACAGAAGCACCCGAATGGAGTGATGAAAGCTGTTTTGATCTCGTCGGGTCCATACATACGGATCTGATGGTAACCGGAATAGGCGTCTAAAAAAGACAGGTGTTCACATCCCGCAGTTGAGTCGACAATCTGGTCAATGCGGGGGAGAGGAAAATGATCTTTCGGGCAGGCCCGATTGATATGTTCGAAGTCAATGCACATGCGAAGTGAATTGTCCTTCTTGGGGACCACGACAACATTGGCGAGCCACTCGGAGTGGTAAATCTCTCGGATAAACTCCGCTGCAAGGAGTCGAGCCACTTCTTCACCAATTGCTTTTCTTCTTACATGCGGCGGACCGTCGAAGATGTTCCTTGACCGGTTTTACCTTCGTGGTCGACTTCAGAAGCGATGCTCAGCCGATTCCACAGGAACACACGGCATGTCAGAAGGTTTCCATGCGAAGATGTCCCAGTTCTCACAGAGGAACTGGGTGAGCGCTTCTTCCTATTTGGAGTCGAGTGTTGTTGAGATATGAGTCGGAGCAGCATTGGGGTCGGTCGGGTGAATGTGAATCGGCTTTGTCTCACCGGACGACTGAAATGCTGATTCCGTAGCGGGCTTCTTGGCTCGCAACAAATCACTCGGGTCTGCAGTTTTCTGGTATTCCGCAGCTCTACCACTGCCATCTGAGCATCGGCGATCTTTGAGCCTTTCTGAAAACACTCTTCTGCTTTCTTCCGATTGCCGGTGATAGTGATCACACCTTTGGGGCCTGGCATCTCCAGCTTAAGGTATACATAACATGGTCGAGCCATGAAACGTGCATACGCTGGCCTTCCCAGAATAGCGTGATAAGCACTATGGAAATCCACGACTTCAAACGTAAACTTTTCTTTGCGGAAATTCTTGGAGTCCCTGAAAACCACATCAAGAGCAATCTGACCGAGTGACTCGGCCTTCTTTCCAGGAATGACTCCATGGAAACTCATGTTGCTGGTACTGAGCCTGGACATCGGAATGCCCATCCCTTTCAACGTCTCTGCGTACAAGATATTCAGACCACTGCCGCCATCCATCAAAAGTTTAGTCAGTCGAGTGCCTTCAACAACTGGGTCGACCACCAAAGCTTGCCTCCCAGGGGTGGCTATGTGCGTCGGGTGGTCGACCGTCGAATGTGATGGCGATGCGAGACCATTTCAAATAATCGGGTGTCGCCGGCGACCATATTCACCTCTTGGTTGATAACTTTCAATAGACTTTTGCTTTAAGCGTCAGCAAAAATAAACAGAGTGGAATTGAACTGGGGGTATCCATCATCACTATCTTACTTGTTCTCAACATTGTCAGACTCCTTTTCCTTATATTTGGGTTGTTTCTCGAACTGTTGGATCAAGAGCCGACCTTTGCCGAAAGTGGTATGCTTTGGGTAAATGAGTTTACCCTCTTCATCTTTCTTTGTGTGAATGTGACATGGCAAGTCTAATACATCATTTCCGTCTTGATCCTTCACTTTCTTGGGGTTCCAAGGCCCTTTGGGCTTCCCTGCTTTCCTTGAGTCACGGCCAAGGCTTCTCCAGAGTAGCTGGCTCGGCTTTCCGCTTCGCTTCCGACCGAATTTCCTCCTCCGGTTTCATGAGCGATCGACTTGTGCTTGCCACTCGGAGCCGATCCTCTTCTTCACCATTAGCATACTTGGTGGCAATCTCCATCATTCGACTCGAGACATGTCTCTGGTTCGACCCAATTTCAGATTCAGTTCTTCAGATTTAACGCCTTCCTTGAAGGCACAAAAACTGGTGATCCGACACGTTCTCCAGCATGTGATGCAACGTGATCCATCTCTGGATGTAATCCCTCAAAGTTTCATTTGTCTTACGCACGCAAGATTGCAATTTCACAACCCTGCTGGTCGCTTGCAGGTCCCTTCAAATGTTCGACAAACACTGGGAAAGATCTTCCCAAGTGTAAATGTCATTGGGTGCTAACTGGTTCAGCCACGCTCTGGCCGAGCCCTCCAACATAAGAGGCAGGTGTTTCATGGCCACTTCGTCATTACCGCTGCCAATCTGAACAGCCACTCGGTAGTCCTCAAGCCAAGTATCAGGTTTGGACTCACCAGTGAACTTACTGACTCCAGTCTCCAACCTGAAGTTGGGAGGAATCACTCCGGCCCTTATGGCTCTGCTGAAGCACTCTGGTCCTGAGACGTGCACTCTGCTGCTGGTGGGAACATCTCTGTCATGACCTCCTCGGTGAGCTCTGTCCCTGTCGACCAAACCCTGAACAAGAATGGATCTCGCGTCAAAGCCTGGTTCTCTGGGGTCGACTGGAATCCTTCGCCCAGCACTGTGAGGGCGTCTGTCATCCTGCTGTCGAGGCACGTATGACCCACTCCTTGGGGGAGGGGTGGGCACTCGACGTCGATCATCGCGATCGAGTCGGTGATCATACTGCTCACGGTTCCTATACTGATCTCGCCGGTCTCCACGCCCCTCACGCCTCGGGGGCGATCTTGGGCTGTGAGCCGACTGAACTGTATCTGCAACAACGGATTTGCTGTGGATCCTATCCCGCGACTGTGATACAACTGAATTCTGGTCTCCTACAGCCCGGAGTAATGCTCTGATCTGCAACAAGCCTCTGCCAGCCTCAGACTGGGAAGGCTGAATCCACTCTGCTATATGGGCCGCAACTGCTAAATTTTGAACCGGAGTTCGATATACCTGAGTCGGTGGCTGAAAGAGCTAACGACGACTGGATGCTGAGACCCGTTGTCACGTTCGTCGAGTACTCACTGGAGATTCTCCAGTCGAGTGCGCTCAGCCAAGTTGGCCAAGCGTGCGTCTTCCAAGGCACGAGCCTCGGGGGTTTCTCCAACTATAGGAGTGTGAAGTGCATCCACGTTCCGGCGGAGAAGTTCCTCCCTCTGCAGCGAGGTGAGGGGCTCGGGGAGGTACTCTTCATGGGCATGCGACGGAGCGCCTTCGCCTTCGCCACCGTCGGTGCGGGGAAAGCCGGGAGGACTGCGTGGTCCATCGACCATCAGGACTTCCGCCGCTGGATCACTGCTGTCGCACTCGGATGCAGTCTCTGTGGAGCTAGTCGACAGGTCGAACAGGCCGTAGAAAGATTCATCGGGCTTGATCGCTGCGACTTGAGGGGTGGCCGACTGGCGAGCCATCGCGTGCCTCACCCACCGCTGAAGCCTCGACCGACCGGAACGCTTGCGCCGGTGGGCAACAGGGAGGGAGGACGCTACAGGAGCCGACCGATACTGGGTCGACGGCTGCCGCAAGAGGACGCCACGGATGCACGTGCGAAAGTGCGTTGCCCCGTGAACGGGGAGCGCGTCGACGTCGAGTGGTGCCTCCTGAAGCCAAGCGGAGTCGTCGGTGACGAACACGAGCGCGCCGAAACGGATCTCGTGGCCCTCAGCCAAACCTCCGCCTGAAACCATGATGACGGGGATTGGAAAAACTGCAACTTCTCCGACAAGTCGCTAAGACACACCCCACGGTGGGCGCCAAGCTGTCGTGGTTCTAAGTCCGATAAAGAATGTAGGGGGTAGGAATGGAGAGGCAAGATCCTAGCTATGGAGTAGTTGTATACGCACGAGTTTTACGAGTTCAGGCCCTTCTCGGGGGAAGTAATAGCCCTACGTCTTGGAGCCAGGAGGTGGTCGACTGGATTATGCGTGTATAAATTACAGGGGTGCGAACCCCCGACACTGAGGAGGGGGGTGGCTTATATAGAGTTCGCCAGACCCCTCCGGCCCTCAGTTATGCAGGGTTTAAGGTACATTAAGGTCGGGCGTTACCAGTAACGCCGCAAATAAAGTGCTATGATGACCATAAAAGCTACTTAATGATCGACCGTTAGCGTGCGGAGTGACTTTAGATCTCCTGGCTGTCGAGTGGTTGGCTTCATGGTCGAGTGTCTTCGAGTCCGTCGAGTGGAACACTTCTGAGTCGATTGAAAGGTGATTATTCTAGAGATGTCCTTGGGGAGGGTATCTTGGACAGGTCCATGACCCTACCCTAGGTACATAGCTTCATCAGCGCGCCCAGGGGGGGTAGGGCGCGCCCCCACCCTCATGGCCACACTACAAAAAAATACACTTCCTTGATGATACGTGTTTGTCACAGTAGGTCGCGTTTTTTTGTCATGCATGTACATCCATGACGATTTTATGATAGAATCAAGATAGTCATACCTGTGCTGTCTTAGAAGTGTTCCATGACATTACCAAAATTATCATCACGGAAGTGTCCACTTCCATGACAATAAATCGCGCGTCACAGAAGTGCTTTTCGTCAAGGGTGACCGACACGTGGCATCCACCGTAACGGAACGCCGTTAAGCTATCAGTCCGGTTTTGGATCCGATAACCCGTTAACAGCCGGACCAATGGGGATTTTCCATGTGTAAAATCATCATTGGCCGCAGGAAACACGTGTTGCCTCACCGCTGGGACAAATGTCATCCACTCATTGGACAGAGGCGCCTATGATAGGTCGACACGTGGCATGGCCCAACAGTGGCCCATTCTGATGAAAAAGGCCGGCCCAGTAAAAATTAGCAGGCCGGCCCATATAAGGCCTACTTGTGTCGGGTCCATTTAAGCCCACCGCCCATACAAGATATGCCAATTCGGCCCGTCAACGGCCCGTTAAAGATTTGACACCATTGCAGCCCATCGCCGATTCGAGCCCGTTAACATTTCGCTATATATTTGGGCTCAATATCGCCCGATGAGATTTCGACTCGTTAACGGCCCATTTAATGGATGGGCCAATTTTCGTGATGTACATCTTTCAGCCTTTTAGCGACCCATTTAAATGTTGGGCTAATTTCCGCCCGGTGTGTCTTTCGATGTTGACGGCCCATAAATCTGATGGGCTATTTGTAGTCAGACCTGAGTTTCTACCTTGTAGCGGACCATTTAAGTGTTGGGACAATTTTTGGCCCGGTGTCACTTCGACTGTTGACGACCCATAAATCAGTTGGGCCATTTGTAGTCGGACACGAGTTTGGGCCTTTTAGCGACCCATTTAAGTGTTGGGCCAATTCCGGCCGGTGTGCCTTCGGCATGTTAACGGACCATAAATGAGTTGGGCCATTTGTAGTCGGACCTTAGTTTTGGCCTTTTAACGGCCCATGCCCTTCATGGTCCAATACCACCGATTTCTCTTTTCGGCCTGCTAAAGGCCCACAACCTGATTGGGCCGTTTACAATCTGACGACTTTCGGCCTCTTATCGCCCATGCTCTTCATGGTCCAAAGACAAGCCCATTGTCTTTTTCGGCTGCTAAAGACCTACTGATATAGTTGGGCCATATGTAGCCCAAACTTAGTAACGGCTCGTTAATCTAATTCCCGTGAAATAAATTGGGGCCACCTATTGCCCGCTTTGATGTCGGCTGTTAACGACCCGGGAGGTAAGAGGGCCGACCATTAACTTTCGGCCTAGTAACGGCCCATTAACTTAATGGGCCCACTAAAGTTCGTTCATGTCTTTAGGCCAAATTAGATAATTTGAGCCCATTACGATGAGAGATTATGCACAGGACCAAAACCGATCAAGCAAACGTACGGCATACAGGGAATAACGTTGCACATCCAACATATATTACAGGAAATTACATCCACTAGGCAATCAAAGATTGATGCCAGTGCAAATAAATGAGCAGAACCTAACCATCTACAACGTCACAATCTGCAACCTCAAAGACAGATGACGCCCATAAGCATGTGGGCAAGTTCTTGCTACTTTGCTACACTGTCTCTGAAAACATTGATCAGTTGTTGTGCCGCACGACTCTGCACCTCTGATTCATCCACCATTTCCATCATTGCTTCAGCCATTAATTGGTTCACAAACATACATTTATCCCGTTGCATTCGAGACAGAGGATACTGAACAGATTCAGATGGCGATTTTGGCAGGCTTGTATTATTGATAGTGGAGAGTGTCTCAACCACTGCATCATAACATAAATTAGGAGGGGAACCAAACAGATTAATCATGAGTTATTGGCATATTACCTGGCCTAGATTTACCGGAAAGGAACAATGGGGTTGCCTTCTTTGTTGTTGTTAGAGTTTGTCTTCTTATCTTCAGCAGCCTGCACCAAATTAACACACTAGCATTGCTATCATTGGCCAGGTCAGATAATAGGAAAGCAACATTGACACGACGAAAGTTTGGGCAACTAGCCTACACCAAATTAACACAATATGGCACAACTATCATCAGCCAGGTAAGGTAATATGAAAGCAACATTGACACAATGAATGAATGGGCAACCAGAGATGCACAACAATTCAGTAATGTGCGTGATATGAGATAGTACATTCATGCAGCTCAGTATGCAAAACTACCAGGCAGTTTTCCTTACAAAAATCAACATTGGCACCTTTAAAATTTTGCTACAACTAATTTTAGATCAGATAAAGGTTAGATTCACATCGATTAACAAAATACATGTTGATGTAAAAAATATAGTGATATACAACAGGTACTTACATCAGCATTGGAGCACAGAGAATTCCCGCAAGATATTTTCCTCGAATACGATCCCAATGGAGGAAGTCTTGTATCGTTTAACCTTATTTTCTAACAGAGAGATGGGTAAGAAACATGTAGAAAGTATGATCAGAATGCTATAAAATTTCGTGATGCGAGGATACGCACACGCTTCTTAGAATGGAGTTGACATTCTTTTGCTGGACTGGAGCACTAGTTCTTTGGCCACTGGAATCTGCTTATTACCAGTGGGAGTTGGGTTTCTCTGTGCTGGAGCAGTATCTATGAAAAATGGAGTTGGTTTATTATCTCCTAGCGTTTGGATCTTTTGCAAAGACCTGGTTTGTAACCCTTCAGATTCTAACATAGCCATCTTCCCCTTGCATGCCTTATATAGAAGAATGATGATTCAATTATAAAACATGCTACAACAGAGATGGAATAGGTACTGAAGAATAGAAAGGCATGATGACATGTATTCCCTCCATCCGGAAATAAATGGATGGGTCTAGGCGTATTTCAGTTCTAGATACATCCAGTTTTATCCATTTCTGCGACATTTAATCTAGACGGAGGGAGTATGATGTAAGAGCTAGGGATACGACAGGACAACACAGTAAAAAAAACACTGAAAAACCCACTGCAGAACCAAAGTTTTCGAACCCACTAATATGAGATAGTACACTCATGCAGCTCAGGATGCAAAACTACCAGGCAGTTTTCCTTGCAAAAATCAACATTGTGGCCTTTAATCATACATTTTGCTACAACTAAATTTAGATCAGATAAAGGTTGGATTCACGCCGATTAACAAAATACATGCTGATGTAAAAATATAGTGATATACAACATGTACTTACATCTACATTGGAGCACAGAGAATTCCTGCAAGAATCGTTCCTCATAAACGATACCAGCTTATTTTCTAAAAGAGAGATGGGTAAGAAACATGTAGAAAATATGATCAGCATGCTATAAAATTTCATGATGCAAGGATACGCACACGCTTCTTAGAATCGAGTTGACATATTTTTGCCGGATCGAGCGGACTAGTTCTTTGGCCACCGGAATCGCTTATTATCAAGAGGGAGTTGGGTTTCTCTGGCCTTTGGAGCAAAGATATCTATAAAAAACTAGAGTTGGTTTATTATCTCTAGGCATTTGGATCTTTTGCAAAGGCCTTGTTTGTAACCCTTCAGATTCTAACATAGTTGTCTTCCCCTTGCATGCCTTGTATAGAAGAATGGTGCTTTAATTATAAAACATGCGACAACAGAGAGATGGAATAGGTACTGAAGAATAGAAAGGCATGACATATTGACATGTATTCCCTCCATCTGAAAAAATGGATGGGTCTAGGCGTATTTCAGTTCTAGATACATCCTTTTTATCCATTTCGGCAACATGTAATCCGGACGGAGGGAGTATGGTGTAAGAGCTAGGGATACGACAGTAAAACACAGCAAAAAACACTAGTTGAATGTAAAACTGTATGCTAGCGGAATACGTACGGAAATAACTAAGGCAACATACACGTGTATGATTGGGAAAATAAGATGGCGTTGCAACAGAGCACTAGAATAGCACTTCAATGTAAAAAAACATGGTATGGTAGAAAGGTGAAGTACATACTGATGAATAACAATGCATAAGATATTCCGAAGCATGATGTCCAAATTAAGCAGATGGCATTGCGATAGAGTAGAATGACAGTACTTGAATTTGAAAACATGTTATCATGAATGGAATAGGTACTAAAAAACAGGAAGGCATGACATATTTACATGCATGATCAGCATGCTAAGCACATGGCATTGCAACAGAGTAGATACACTCCAGGACATTATATGCATGTTGTACCCATATCACATGCCAAATTAGAGCAAGGACCTTGTGGGGTGAAGACGATTCATCATCTTTCTGCAAGTCTTCTGAAGAACCGCCTTTACATGTTCCATCATATTGGGTATCATTGACATCAAATTTATTGGCCTTTGCATTGCTCCATGAGGTTCTTGTGGATATATCAGTGTGTGCAATTATATCCGACATGCATGGAAGACAACTAGTAGTTAGATTTATGTAATGAGTGCCTATAGGAGACGACATAAATAGTAGGACTGGGGTTAACTAGCAGCAATATGTCTCATAAACTAAAGGGAGAACACAGATGAAAGCTACAGAATATGTATCGTTTGTAATCGAGATTAACTAGATGGCACACAAAAGTATTAAAGAACAACGTAGGTAATACTAGAAGTGGTATAATACTATAATCACCAGCCTGTGGAATAGCATTGGCTGATGGATGATAACTATGGAACAGCGTTACCTAAAGAACAAGTATCTTAGCTGAACTATGGAACAGCGTTAACTCCTGAACAAGACCCGTAAGAGATCAGCATGAATATATAGTGAAATTTGATGATCTATTTTCCATGCTTAGATGAATAACAAAGCCATAAATGTTGCACACAAGTAAGATGAGGGTATAACCTATCTGGCTGCCATCCATAGGAGTGAGAATCATGTGCTGACTTGTCGATGGCCCTGCAGTTGTTGTGGCTGTCCTTGTCGGGCACGCGCATTCAATGCAGGGAACTGTTGAGTGGGGACTATAGCTCCCTTCTGGTGTATGCTTCCCTTGTTGGAGCAACTGCGGTGAGTCGGAAGACGGTGTGTCTGAAGATGCAGATAACACATAATGTTAAGAACGACATATCTCTTTGATCTGAAGAAATACATTAAGAGATCAACAGCAAGGTACGAGAGTGGTCATACGTCTGTTGACTGAAGACTAAATTGGGTCACACGATTTTATTTTATTTTGGTACTGTCCGATCTACGCCGGATGGCTGGCTGTCTTGTGCCTCCCGGCTGACACTGTTCGGAATCTTCCCCGAAGAGCCAGCGACCAACGGCAGAGTAGCCTGCCTCCGCCGTCTGTGGCCCCGGCCAAAACCCCGCTCCCCGCCCCACCGCACTTCCATGGTTGTGTCGCCCCCGGGCCAATCCACAAAGACTCCCCGTCATCCAGATCCGGCGGCGGCAGTACCTTCAACCCACACAACTCTAAAAGATAGCCATCTAAGCGCTGCTTCCGCGGCGAACTTGTGGCCCTGCACCCTTACGTTAGACACCAGCCAACCGATAGCCTAGGAGCTCCTCCGCCTTGAGGGGTGCTGCTTCCCATTGGGAATCGATTGGCCCAGAATAAAAATTCAGACAACTGACGCCTAAATAAAGTGATTTGAGATGAGGGTGCGACCTATCTGGCGGCATGGTGAAGTAGGCAGGTCCAGCTGCCGAGTCGGTGAGGCCGGCGCGGTTGCGGTGGCAACCGGCGGCAGGGAAAGAGCGATGTCGCGATGGTCGACGGCTATGCAGAAGCAGCGCCAGGACTCTGGACGGATCCGAATTTGGAACCGCTCTGGCACCATGAACAACGGCGGGGGTGAATCGGCTCCGGTACGGTTCACGCGGCCGTCGTGGCAGCACCAAAGAAGACGGGAGTAAGAGGCACACGGCCCAAAGGTGCATGACGGCAAATGGACAACGCCTCCGCATTAGGGAGGAGGCGGTACGTGAAATTGGCGCCAAGGGGCGCCATGGAGGTGGGGCTGAGGTTTTATGCGGCTCGGGAGAAGGGAGCTTCACTGGGAGAAGGTGATTTGGCGCCCACGAGGTATGAATGGGGGCGGGCGGGGGATTGGGAGGGAGTGGAACCATGTCTTATGACGCATTTGTCCGAAATGTGAGGGGAGTTACATATCTACCCTTGCCTATAGGCTTCTCGGCTTGGGTGCATCTCGAGGGTCGGGGATAGTAGAGTAACTTTGCTTCTCCCCAAATAGTGGGCGGGAGCGATTTGAGGCGGAGGGCGTGTTTTGAACTATAGTGGGCGCGAGCGATTTCGGGCGAGGAGAGAGTGTTTTGAAATAGTGGGCGCAAGCTATTTCGGGCGAGGAGAGCATGTTTTGCCGACCATGGTTTATGAATTATTCAGCACATGTCATTCCGACCGAGGAGAAGGCGCGCTTGGATGAAGTTACGAACCTACCCTCGATGTACAACAGGCCAATTGATGCGTGTCCCACATAGGACGGTAATTTCGCGTCTCCCATTTATTTGCTCGGTAATTCCACCGAGCAGAGAGGATGTTTAACAGTTCGTTCAAATTTTGGGAGAACGAGCATCCACATCTACCTTACCAAGTCGATTCGGATCAAATTTTGAAATATTAGCTTGCCACTTCTTTTTTTAGATGGAGAGATGATGCTCGGGAGTAATGTGTTTTTTACATGCTCGTTGCTAGTGATTTACTATATGACAAATAGTTGACCCATTCAAAAACACGAATCAAACCCAAAATGAAATATCTCGATTCAATGAAATAGCTCGTGTAGGTCAAAATAGTGAACTAAATCCAAAATTGAACACTTCAATCGAGTAGCATGTTGTACAGTATTATAGTACTCCATGAACATGTTGAAAGTCAAATTAATGAACTTGTTTGATATACGCATATATCCGTTCATGTGTGGATTGCAGACAACATGTTCTCCAATTTAAATATTTGAATGCGAGTTTATATCGAAACATGGTTTATGTCAGTCTTTGATGCATAAAACGCGACCTCCCCCTCTCCCGGACTCCTGTTCTCTCTCTCTCTCTCTCTCTCTCTCTCACCGACAATCTTCAATTCTATCGCACACATCCGACACAAAAACCTTGTTGGTCCCTCTCCCTTTCTCTCCATCTCTCTCTCTCTCTCTCTCTCTCTTTGTGTGTGTGTGTGTGGGGGGGGGGGTCTTTCTAGTTCGCATGCATATATACACCATCTATAGGTCTCTCTGACACTATGTATGATACTCTAGTTAGTCCAAGCTAGATATCTTGGGTGCACTCATTGTAATGCACACAAATTCCTTGGCTCTTTGCCTGTAACTCTCTCACGCACCACTATGTCGTCTCGGAGCTCTTCTCCCCTCTCTCAAACTCTCCATCCACTGGTCACACATACACATGCATATCTCACTGCACTTTTCGATAGGCCCATCTAAAACTCTATCTCTCCCCTCGTTCTCTCTCCATCTCACACGCAGACACACACAATCTCATGCCCAGCTAGCCAAGTATGATGGTCTCTCACTCAATTGTAGGCACACGCAGAGTCCCCCTATATGTATATGACTAGCTAATCTTAGTCTCCATCACAAACATGTGCATGGTCTATCTCGATTTATCTCGGGGCATCTTTCTAACACTAACGCACTCCCTCGATCTCACACCCATATAGTCACCTCACGATCTCGACGGGATCTCGCTATAACAAACACACCCTCTCTCCCACCCCAAGCGTCCATGCCATCCATTTGTCCCTCTCGACCTTTGTTACTTGTTGGCCAGACCTCTATTGGACATGTGCTACAGGGGTGTCTCTCTCCGTTGCAAACAATCACACACTAGCTATATTCGTGTATCTCCTCGCCTCGCTTTTCCATCTCGGAGATGCATGCGTGATATGTTCGCATAAGAAACAAAAAACACACTCTCTCTCTCTAATTTATCGTTTGTTGTCACTTTCTCTTTCACACACATACTCTTTTTGCACACTTACTCATTCTACGTCACACGCACTTGATCTGTCTCGACTGAGGCACTCTCCTCGGTCCATAGCATATAGATTTATTGAAAAGTCAAACATCACAAAGTTTGACCATGTATGTGGAGAAAAGGAATTACATCTAGTATGGCAAACATATACCATTAGATTCACCACGAGATGTAGTTTTGTATGATGTATCTTTGGTATTGTAGATATAAATAACATTTGCGTAAACCTGATCAAAGTTTCCAAAGTTTGACTTCTAAAAAAATTTACATGCACTGCATTATCGAGCGGATGGAATATCTCTTTCCCCCTCTCAGCTATCTGACGCACCACTCAGCCTTATCGGGGCTCCTCAATCTCTCTCAAACTTTATTCGTCAGTTTGGTTCGTGACCTGACCCTCATGCCTTGATGGCCGGTACTGCCTGGTGTGGACGTGAGATGTAAAATATTTTTGCCTGGCCAGGCTTGTGTCGTGCTGAAGCATTTGGTTCATGCCTGGGCCAGTCAAAGCATCAACGTCCCATCAATCAATCCATGCATCAGTTATTTAATGTTAATATCCATCCATGTTGCTGTTAGCCTCGTGGCCACACGACCAGGCATTTCGAAATCGGTCGCTTGGGCCAGGCTACTTGCAGTGTCTGGAGTTCAGCCAGACTAATTAAAGTGCAAGGGAACCCAGGCCAGGCAGGCTTTCTTTTTCACAGGGTAGCAACCAAACAAGCGTGCATGAAATCCAGGCACAACCCCAGGCCAGGCAAAAGATGCTCAGACGCAAGCTAAGCGGCCTTATATCTCCCGGGTTCACACATACACATGTCTCGCTCCCGCTTATACATATAGACCCATCCAACACTCTCCGCCCTTGTTCTCTCTCTCCATGTGATACGCACCCCCTAAGTACCATAATTCCTCACTCCATCATAGGCGCAAGCACTCCTCCTAAGTATGATTATCTCTTACTAGCCATCAGGAACACACGTATTGTCTCCTTCCATCCATACGTCTATCTCGATATCTCTCGGGGCATCTTCTATCGCGCACACACCTTGTCCCTCGATCTCCCACCCATGTAGTCCCATCACGATCTCCAGGGGATCTCTCTATGACAAACATACACTCTCTCCTCCCCATGTCTGCATTTTCTCAGTACGTCTCTCTCGACCTCTCTCCCTTGTTTGTCAGACCCCTCTTGGCCACGTGCTAGGGGTCTTGCTCTCTTGGTTCCAAACAACCACGCACTATCTCCTCACCTTGCCTCCGTTGTCGAAGATGCATGTGTGATATGTTTGCATAAGACACGCACGCTTTTTCTCTACTTTTATCGTGTGTTGTCCATGTCTCTTTCACACACGCACACACACTTTTTTCACTCTCTCTCTCTCTCTCTCTCTCTCTAGTTAGGGATTACATCACGTCCATAAGCATATGGATGTTTTGAAAAGTCAAACCTCGTAAAAGTTTGACCAGGTATATGTGGAGAAAAACATTTACATCTAGAACGATCATTAGATTCATCACAACATGTACTTACTTCATACTATCATTTATCTTTGGTATTGTAGATATAAGTAATTTCTTTATAAACTTGTTCAAAGTTTCAAAAGTTTGACTTAAAAAAATGTTGGAACTACATTATCGAACGGAGGGAGTAGCTCTTTCTCTCTCTCTTTGCTGTCTCTCACGGGCCTCCCCTCTCACTCGAACTCTCTATACCGACGGATTATACGCTCACTGTGTCAGAGTATAGCTCCGTATATTGTTTAGTTGACCGGTCAACCAATCCACATGCTGCCTTGTCAGCGTGTTCTGTATCTTCGTGTGCTGGCCCATGTGGCAGTGGTGAAAATAAGTAAACTAGAGGCCCATCTGACACGCGGTGAAGTAAAAAAAGTTGAAACCACTCGGGGTAGCACCCCACACGCTAGTAAATTGAGGGCGCATTCAGGACAAACTTCTTGCGCGCGAAGGACGCACTCGCGCACAATTCACCACTGTGCCGCGGCATGCATGTAAGGACGACTCACAAGACACCCAACACACAACACACACCAGCACACGTGTACACCAGCGTCGCCGCCGGTTGAGATGGACGAAGAGGCAGCCAACAAGCGGAGGTGGCTCGAGCCAAAACCGCATGCGGCGAGCCTAGACTTCATCAGCAGCCTCCCCGACGACATGCTGTTCGTCATCATCGGCCTCCTCCCCACCGAATCTATCGTGCGGACCGCCCTGCTCTCCCGGCGGTGGCGCCCCCTCTGGCGCTGCGTCCCCCTCAACCTCACCGTCAACAGCTGCCTCTGCGACGGGGATTGCAAATGCATGGCCGCAGTCTCCAAGATCCTTTCATCGCACCCTGGGCCAGCCAGACGCCTTGACATCTGCATGTTCAGTACCAACTGCAAGGTCCAACCCAAGTTCGACGAGTGGTTCTTATCCCCCGCCCTAGATCAGCTCGAGGAGCTCAGCTTCGAAGCTGGACGATGTCGCTCTCTGCCGCCGTCCGTGCTCCACCTCACGCCGACGCTGCGCCGTGCCAGCTTCAGCTCCTGCTATCTTCCCCAGATTAATGCCTCGCCCGCCCTTCTTCAACCTCAACTCAAGCAGCTCGACCTCTTCGACGTTGTCATCTCGAAGAAGGCTATGGAGCACCTGCTCCGCAGCTGTATTGCGCTCGAGTACCTTCGTCTTGAGCAGATCCACAGGTTCATTAGCCTCCACATCGCCTCGACGAATATCCGATGGATTTATGTGTCTTGCTGTCCCCGCAACAAGACATCAATTGGGAAGAGATCACTCCAGCTGTTCCACGTTATGGTCATTGAGAATGCACCTTTCCTTGAGAGATTGCTTGTATCGGATCTAGA
This sequence comes from Aegilops bicornis, assembly GCA_021605145.1. NCBI lineage: Eukaryota > Viridiplantae > Streptophyta > Magnoliopsida > Poales > Poaceae > Aegilops > Aegilops bicornis. The sequence goes on along the minus strand of CM038673.1, from coordinate 467,071,087 downwards.
AGGTCCAACAAAAATCAGGGTCATTGACGCGTGCGAAATTGACGGCGTTGGTGTACTCCTCCGCCAAATTCTCGAACTCTTTATTGGATCCGTAATCGCTCGGTACAACACTCATCTTCTTCTCCGTCTTCTTGAAATTCATATTTTTAAATTTCTTCTTGATGTATTTACGACCGTCTTCCAGAAAATGATTCCCACAAGCATGACCCAGTCCATGCGCACAGTGAATATCTTAGCACTAAAATCTATCGGCCCCAATCTGGATCAAGTTGTTGGATTCCTTACATGCTTTCCGTGCATGGAGAAGCTACTCATCAAGGTGAAACTTCTTTCCTATAAGTAAACGGCAACCACAACATAGCTCAATTTTTTCGTAATTTTCCCAAATTAAGATGACAAGTGTAGTGTTCAAAACTGCATCTACGCACTGCACCGAAAGAAATGTTTTTAGTATTTTTTCTCACGTGATCACTGCATCGCTTTTTATGCTTTGTCTTGCTATAGTAGCCTAGGCTAGTCATAGTGGAAAGTAACTTAGACTACTCCAAGAACTCTATGGTTACCCTAAGAGCAAGTAATCTTGCCTCCGTCTGGTTTACTCTTCCAATTTTGTAGTATCAAAATTTGACCATAGATTTAACTGACAAAATGTTAATGCATGTCACTAAGAACTATATTGTTGGATTCGTATTTGAACATAATTTCAAATGGTGTAATTTTTAGTGACATGCATTGGCATTTTCTTAGGTAAATCTATGTTCAAAATTTTATACTAAATCTAGGTAAGATATTCCCTCCGTCCCAAAATTCTTGTCTTACATTTGTTTAGATACGGATGTATCTAACACTAAAACTTAACTATATACATCCGTATTTAGACAAATTTAAGACAATAATTTTGGGACGGAGGGAGTACAAAAGTGGGCTATGTAGGCGAAAACATGTGCCAAATTCACTTGTGATGCATTTGGCATCGACGCCCCTCCATTGCTCACCTGGTGCCCCAATCTGGATCACCTACTTTGCTCCGGTGCCAAATTAACTCACACAATGAAAAAACACTGCGTGGGAGAGAGAGAGAGAGAGGACTGAGGCAATAAAAAACACTTGTTTTGGAGAGTGAGAGGCTGGTGTAGTTGCTTTGATTGATTTGTTTATACATGTGGGCCTGTGTGCACAGCGGTGCCAACTCTCTCACATCGCGAGAGCGGTGCCAAAATCTTTTGATTTGACATCAATGCATATTATGTGGCATACTTTTGTGAAATATGGCATCGGCCACATAGTGGAAGGCAACAAATGCCCAAGCTCTTCACGTGCTCCTAGTTAAATGAGAGGAAACAGAAAGAGAGAGAGAGAGAGAGAGAGAGAGAGAGAGAGAGAGAGAGAGAGAAATATCACTAGCCAGCCAACCCTATCGTATGAGCGAATGATATTGGTACCTCTTGATGACACGGCAATCTTATGCAGCCAGCTGCTCTAATATGTTCTCTTCTTTTGCAGATAGAAAAGACCGAAAGTGAAAAATGTGCTGCACTATAACAATCTCATCGAATGCCTTGATCTCCATCTTACTGAGAAATTGATTTGATCGACTACCGAGGCATCACATCTACGATTAAATTGGCGGAGTTCTTTGTTCCGGAGGCAAGTGTGCTCAAGGTAATGAGGTTTGGCATTCTCTGGCGCAACAATGAATGGCGTGCGATCAACGTAAGCGTCTAAGCCTAAATGACAAAGTCTCCGCAGAAGCTGAATTTGTTTTTGAAACATAAAGTGGCCGGAGACTCGAAAACTTATTTGCCCATTAGTGACTTGTCAGGGCGGTGGATTTTAGTTTGTACGATAATGCTGCATGCACCTAAAGTAACGAAAGTTCTTACGTAAACTTCCTAGTAATTCCCTCTTCGTAGGTGCAGCATTACTCCTAACATTTGTAATATCAGTTTGAAACTTGTAATATTGCCGTGTCCTATTCCTGCGTTTTCAAAATCCTGCGAATCAAACAGGTCCTGAGTTGGTGATGATGTCGTGCCTCCCATCTTTCACCAATAGCCGTCGGATCTAGATCTGACGCATACAAATCAAGCTTCTCCATTTTTGCAAAAAGATGCCGCACTTGTTCCCTATTTACAAAAACTCCTTGTCTCTCACAATCAGCCTATCTCCTCCCCACCACATCTAGAAGGCCATGGAAAAATCTGGTAGCGATGGTCACGCCGAGCCGTCCACCCCCAATCTTGGTGTTCCGTGCAATGCACGGGCATCTACGCACGGGAAATTATGTCGAGCAGTGGCTTGTTGTAAGCAGGCTAGCTCTACATCCATGATGATAGTGACTGCAGATGGTGAGGCTGACCATCGTATGCGAACACGGCGCCTATACTCAGGTGTCATCTCCGTGCGAGGTCTTGTCACTTCACTGTGAGGAGCAACACGTAATAATTTGACCAACGGGTAGTACAATGCTAGTACTCCTACTACTACATTGGTAGTACTACTACGAGTACTAGTAGCACCACCGTCTGGATTTAGGAGTACTACCACGTCCATCTGGATTTTAGTATTTGACTAGCAATATCTAGTAATGCATGTCACAAAAAACGTACTACTCCCTTTGTAAATAAATACATGGTGTTTTATTCCTATCGGCGAGAGAACTTAATGTTTTTTGCTAACTAGAGTACTAATAGGATTACATGCAATGAACTAAACTCTGCATGTCATGTTTGATAGTCTCAAGTCATTGAAAGCATGCACGGCCCACATCTCTCATTGGTTGATATGTCACGAAATAAGAAACAAGGAGGGAGTTAATGCACCGTGCCTAAGTATTTTGGGATTATTTGGTTTTTCAGAAGGTGACTTACACAACATTTTTGTTTACATGCATTAACATTTTATTAGTTAAATCAAAGGTCAAAACTTGGCGCCAAAATGCAAAGGGGACCAATAAACCAAGAAACATCAAACTTCTCTCGCTTGGCCCCAACTAGAGGTCCGGTGAGATGACTATATCTTGCACCGCACGGAGGGGGACGTAGCTTCATTGACTTACGACAAGCGCCTTTGGGTGAATGACACGTGGGCCCAGGGGGTGGCTGGCCCACCTATCATACAGCCAAAGGCAGGTGCAGTAGAGGGCCGATGAGTAGTACGAAATCCTACGCACCTACGCACGCTAACCAAGGGCAAGAGTGATCACTCGAATCGCAAGATAAGTTGACTAGAAGCTAAGCTAGACCCATGGAGGCGATGAGCGTGAGCATCAGCCGGCTGTGCCAGATGGTCCACGACGCCGGCCTGTGGCCCGACATCGAGGAATGTCTCCAGGTAGTATTGCTTGAGCCCGCCAGGGCGAGGGGCCGCTTGGACAACAACTTCGTCTACTTGTTCGACGAGGTCCTCGTCGGTTTCCTCGACAAGTTCACCGTCGTCAAGAAGCTTGCAAACGACTTTGACGCAAGCCTCCAGCCGACGCGCCCAGGCTCTGCGATGCCTGCCACCCTCAACGGCCACTATGGTGACAACCTCTTCGACGCACTAGTGGCCTGCGATCGCCTGCCCGCCACGCCAAGAATGTCCACCTCGAGGTTGCGCTGCTTGGCGGCTCTGGCGCAGCAAGACACCATCGACATAATCACCCACGTCTACGCGCAAATCGTCCACAAGGACTACTACATGCAAGAGGAGGACGATAGGACGCTGACCTTCTTGGACCGCAGGGCAACCTTGGACGACACTGTTCAGAAGCACGTTGAGCTCGCCGCCAACGCCGCAGCTCCTCACACATCGGTTGGTGACCCCGGGCACTAGGGCGTGAGGATGTCGTTGATGGATCCGTATGTGTTTGTATCTTTCCATCAAATCCATGTAGTAGTATATGATACTACAGTAATTATCTTACCTTTCACATCAACTTCATAACTTTCGTACGTACTCCATGCATGAAGGCGCCAGAACCAAACTTCTCATTACTCTAGGCAAAATCGTTATTTTCTATCTATCGATCGCGCCATGGAGAAAAACCAAATTTTACAAGTTACGAGTTCAAAAGGAAAAGCCTGCCGTGTTCGCGTTGCACCCCCACACGGTTGGTCCGGCACGCCGCTCAAGCGGGAATGCGTGCGGTGTTGCATTTTCACTTACAGGTGGGACCACAGTTGAGCAAACCGACTATCGGCAAACCCCCACCCCGCAAACCGCGCGATGGCTGAGAAAACAGGAGGGAGAAGAGATGGCTGTAGCACGGACTCCAAGAAAATTGGTGTCAGATGGGACTCGTGTGGGTGGCATGTGACGTACTGCTAGACGTGAATGCTAGTTATGGCCCATGCCATCCCACTATATCGAGCCTATATCGAGGTACATAGAACAAATTTCCTGCAGTCTGTGCTCAGCCCTCCTCTATCTCTCTTCTCAGCCAGCCGCCAGACGCCTTGGAGCCCATCGTCTGCTTGCTCACAAGCGGCCCCACATGTCGCTGAAAACGCAAAAGGACCCAATCGAACTCGCACATCTTTCACCTCGACGTCTTTGGTGATGAAAACAAATCCAATAAAGATCTTCGGTGGCCACTTTTGGAGTTACTCAAGAGTAGTAAGATTCTATTTACAGTTTAACCCAAGATGCACATCTCGTGGCTTCAACTACCACTCTATTTTCTTTCATGACACGACCTGGATGCTGGATGTCCAACATGTCGGCAAAAGGAGGAAGAACCCGACCAAATCTTTAGTTATGCTCTCGGATTAGACTAGTTGTGCTGACTTAAAAAATTTATTGTGTACTCCCTCCGTTCCAAAATACTTGACTTCCATTTGTCCAAAAATGGATGTACCTATATACTAAAACATGTCTAGATACATATATATTTTGACAAATAGAAGGCATGTATTGTGCAACGGAGGGAGTAGAATGGATGCAAGTTTTTGTATTGGGAAGAAGAGTACATCCATATATTGATAGAGCGCAATTTAGTAGATGTTCTTTCACTTTTAGCTAGAACATAGGCTAGAGATGAGATTACTGCACTTGTTGATACTCCTACTAGAATAGAGGCTAGACACGAGACTAGATGCGAGGAAGCAACGTCTACTTCTTTACACTCGAAGAAGAAAGAAGCACGCAAGATCGAGCCTCCGCAGATCAATAATGAAGGCATCGAGAAGGCACTAATCCAACTTACAGGAGTAGTAAAATGTATTCTTGTGGTTCTTTCTTTGGTCTTGCTTTTCTAGTCAAAATTATTGTTGGAGTTCGTGCAAAACGGAGGTCCGTTTGGGGTCGTGCGTTGGAGTTGGCCTAACAAGTGGGACCGTAGTTAAGGAAACCGACTATCAGCAAACCCCCACCTCGCCCGCCATGCGATAGCTGAAGTTAGAGAAACGACGAGGTTGAAGAGATTGCTCTAGCACGGACTCCAAGAAATAATATGGTGTCAGATGGATGTCGTGGTGGTGGCGTGTGCCGTACTCCTGGACGTGAATGCTTGTTCTGGCCCATGCCACCCTACTACTCCTACTACTTACTCCTACTATATAGTACTAGTATCGAGGATTCAAGGTGCTGGTTATGTACAGCGAACACATTAACATATGGCTATAGTAAAAACACCCGCCCGACGCGTGAAGCATGTGAAGCTAGTACAAATAGTGTACTACTATTGTTGATTGGCCTCATCCGATAACCTGTTGCAATGCACGTACAATTATGTATTCGGAAAATATTTTTTTGCCTCGTCGCACCATTCACTCAGAGAAGCGACTCGAAAGCCATTCATAAATTTAGTAAGTTTATCACATGCATATCATTTTATTACATACAACAGGTCATCAACCCACATCGACAACGAGGATACATTATAAATACTAAAGTTTTCACCACACAACGAATAACAAGCAATGAAATGAACTTCAACTCAACCATTCCTCGACGTTGGAAACGCTTGCTTTGAACCACAAGTGATTCTGGGGACGGGCCATCCATTGTCGATCTGGAGACCAACGCAGGACTGATCATCCAGCTGAAGCGGCCTACTATATCAAGATTCGTGGTAGGGAACCACCCAAATGTCTGAGGTATAGACACGGTTGCTTCTCATAAATGGTACTAGTAACGTTGTGTCAACAGCAGTTGGATCGCCTTTCACCATCATCAGATAGTTTTGTCCAAGGAAGAGCGAGTTTTCTCCAAGACTATCAATTCTGCATGCAGGGAGAAGGAGTTGGCGCTAGCACACTAGTATCCATCCCGAATACCATGCAACAGGTGTTGGAATAGGTCCGGAGAGTGCGACCATGGGAGACTACACCTGCTTACTTAGCAGTAACATCATCAGTGGGTTGTATACACACAAGAAGAGGTGATCCATCGGAATTAGTTGCCAGGCGCCACAGAGTACATGGACACTGCTCGTCCTCATGCTCGTGATCATCACCATCGTCATCTTCCCCTTGGTTATAAATTTTTCAAGTATAGGTGGTGGGATGTTCACAGGACCTTGGAAACACAAGAAGAAGGTTAATTAGTAAAGGGAAACTTGCAAACCCGCATGCATGTGGATGAAACAATTATAATTACGGTGGAAGATAAATGTACCGAAACTACGAGGATCCCATGCAAAAACAGTGCCACGAGTGGTGGCAGCAAACGCAAGGCCCTCGTATTGAATTGCATCACAGTACTCATCCGTGTACAGAAACTGATTTTTGAGCAATATCCATCGAGTCAAACCACCAAGGACAGAAACAAGCTTGTCGAAGATAGCAACAACTTCATAGTTGTTGTAATTCCAAGAGCGGTTGGGAACTCGACAAATTGCTATCTTTCGTAGAAGACAGTCACCATGATCGTATTTGAACATGCGTACAATACCGGTGTGCTCAACCTACAGGCGATCTGTTGAGATTTTGGAAGTGGAACCCGGTCACGAGTGTACACATTCACAAGTTCCCACTTGCAGTTGGACCCAATGTAAACAACCCAATCTCCATTTGCGCCCGCCCAAGCCTTGCCCTCAAGCGATGGCATCTTAACATCATACGTATCATTATCAAGCGACATCAACTTGCACAGGGCGAGGCCTCCGTCGTGCCGGCGCCAGTCATCAGGGTCACGGCGAAGAAGATAGGGGAGATCAAACCGCTCCTTGACTCTTGGGTTCCTTGTAATGATGTTATTAGTTGAGTCGAGAATGGGCTTGAACGAACCTGCCATGCTAGCCGAGGTGATGACGTCGAACCGATCAATGAGTTCCTCCACCATGTCATCTTTCAGATCGGGCAAGAATAACGGGTCAAGCTTCCGGCCCGTTCCCTCCATGGAGAAGACGATCGAACAATGGCAGAAGAAAGGGTGAAGGGCTGAAGGAAAATGGAGGAGGGAGAGGAAGAGCGTGCGATGGCAGTTCCAAATCGAGAGGGAAAGGCGAAGAGTTGGTGGACGGTTGCGAGTTTGCCACGGTTCACGAAGAGGCGCCCTAGTCTACACGTCCGTTCGGAAATACTCCTACTACTCGCCGTCGTGTCACTGATATGTTGGAACGGGACCACATGTCAACGAAACATGTTGTGTAATTTCTCGTGCAAAATGCGACCGCGTTGGCCGAGGTGCCGCATTAGTTATTGACCTTTATTTTTTAATGGCGTGCCGATCAGTTTTGAAGCACGACTAACTGATGCTGCATTTAAGAGAAAATATAAACTACTCTACCACTACTCCACCTCCAGTACTAGTAGTATAAAAAGATATATAGGCTGGAGCTTCAGCGCTTTCTTGCCAAGGGCTGCCCACTTGCTTCTCACACTACCACCCTCTCTCCAGATCTAAAAAATACGGCCCCTCTCTCCCTCCTCACCGGTGGTCACAGATCCGCCGGGGAAGAAAAGGACGTGCAGCGTTAGCCTTTTCGTCGTTGGCGGCGAGGTCATGCAATCGGCGACAAGGCCGTCCTCTCGAGACCTAAGCGCCCTGGCAGATGGCCTCCGTCCCCAAGCTCGCTGCCGTAGTGTGTGCGGAGGACGACGACCACGAGCGAAGCCACTTCCCACCGACCCTCAGGTATGCTACCTCTTTTCGAACCATAACCTTGTTCTATTGCCCCATCTGCCACGTCGTTGCATGTGGATCTTTTTCCACTCCACCATCTTCCCAATTTGCTATCCTCTGCTCTGCTGGCCATGCATTTAAAACCATAATTTGCACTATTAAAGGAAACCCAACTTCATGCAGACTAATCCATGTCCGGGTTGAATAAGGAAAGGAAGGAGACTGCATCTTGTCCAAGAGAGTAGGCATCGAACCCGCATCTAGGTTGAAAAGGGGAAATCAGTAGCTACGAAACGAGTCTCGTGTCTCTTGGTTGAAGAAGGGTAGAAAGGCATGACAACACAATAGAGAATGACCAGGTCGATCGGTTTGTTGTCCTCACATAGGAAAAAGGTGGCTAAAGAGAACAAAAATTGGGACGTAATCCACATATGCTGCCTGGATATTTGTTGCTCTAGGCAACCATACCTCCCTCACCACTCTGCGTCTGTGGAGGTACATCGTACTGGTGCGCCCACTGTTCAAATGGGCCTCCCATGCTCTTATTGCCACTTTTTTTGCTGTTAGTATAACGCCATGATCAAGTCAAGCAATGCTACCGCTAAAGTGATGCCACATTTAACTAATGCCGCTCTCGGTCTAATGCCACCGATAAATTTAAGCAATGCCATTTAATGTCACCGGATTATTTCAGGGTTAATGTTGATTGTGGATGTATTAAAGATTTTTCAGCTAAGGCATTCTAATGCTGTTGCTGCCAAAGATACCAACGATGAAACTTGTTACTACCTTCAGATTTTTGCACTGTTAATGCTTATAGATTACATACCTCACTTTCATGAGATAAGTTAAATTTTTTGTACAGTGTCACCAAAATGCCAAGGCGCTGATGTCATTTTATTTTGGTTAAACTGCATAGACAATTATGAAGACAAGAGGAAAGGTCAAGAGTGGGCACCTCCTCCTCGGCTGTTCTCTTTGATTCGCTCGATCAAGTTTTTATGTTTGATCGATTATCAAGATTGGGATAGCAATTTTTAAGGTCCCCCCGAGTTCGAAATGATATTTACCTTGGAGGTAGATGGTTTGCAATTTTTTTATACTGTCATTAGTTAATAATGCTATTTACCTTTAGACTTTTGTATTTGGTTTAATGCTCATGCACAGCTAGTATACCAATGCTGAAACTTGTTACCTTTACATTTTCTATTGTTAATTCTTATAGAAACCTTCCAGTGCTAGAGTTTATTGAAATCTGTTCAAGAAACCATTGTCTTGCACCTGTAATAAACTAACTACTCTACTGTTGCACTAGCCACTGAATTAGTGTATATTTGTAGTATTCGAATGGTATTGCATTAGCGTATGGACATAAATAAAGCGTGGCAAGCTTTCCCAGATATGTGCTCAAGAAAACTACTACCTGTTTTTCTAAATACTAGACGTTTGGGTACTTTAAATTGAACCGTGAAAACGTCTTATATTAAGGAACAAAGGGTGTAGAGTTCACTCAAATTATCCCGATAAAGCTAGTCACACCTTTGTTAGAATTAATGTTCATTATGTTATCGGAGGAGGTCTGTATGTTTGTCTCTAATGCCTGTCGACTACATACCTGACATCATGATGTAATGTTAAGTCATTTCCTTTTGTACAGTGTCACTGAATTATCAAGGCGGTGATGGCATTTTATTTTAGTAGAACTGCACAAAATTTGCTTAAAAGAGGAGGAAAGGTCAGGAATGGCTCAATTTTTCAGAAAAAACTATGTATGCGTTCCTGGCATCAGCCGTTGTTGCTTTATTTATTCCTTCAAACAGGTGGTTAGAAATAGTCTTGCTACCTTTTCCCATTAAGAAATTGGAATGCTTATATTTGTGAGTCTATGCTTCAACTAGTGCCACTTTTAGAGTAATCACACTTTCAATATCTATGCAAACAGGGATGCTCGATTTTAGTGGAACTGCAGAAAAAGTCCAACTGGTTCAACATTAGGAGCATGTTTTTTTTTCCAAAACTTTATATCCAATTGGTGGCACTATGAGCTGTTCATTACGAAGGTACATGGTTTGCTACTATCTTGCTACTCTTTTGTCTTGTCATTAGATAGTAATACTAGTGGTTTGCATGTGAATTTATTGGCAGGGTGGACCTACATTGGAGGTGTAGGACAGGATTCAATGATTGGATGCTCAATTTCGGTTGTATAGATTTCACCTCTTCCATCACTGCGAACATGGATATCCTTGGTCTGATGAAGAATAGGCGCTATATTTCTGCTCACGAACCAGCAAATCAATTCAGTATGAAATTGTCCAGGCAAAACATAATCATATCAGATTGTCCAAAGGTCACGTAACATGACATATGCTAAGCGGAAGAGACATGTTTAAACCGAAAATACAAGGTGTGGTATATGTTTACTAGCTGCTTGATATTTGTGCAGACAGAGATGTCTGCCCGTTGCTATTTGGCAAACAAACAAAGTGTCCGCAATTTTGGTTGACTTGCACAAGAGAATAGTATAGTCACTGCATGCAGTGCCATTTGAAAATAGACACAGAAAGATTGCATAGTCACTTCATGGACTGCAGAAAAGTAGTACTGTACTATTTATTGGCCAACACTAGGTGCTTCATTGCTTTGGTCTGATTATACAATGGGCATCATTTCGCCTAAGTTAAAGTTTGTATTCCGAAAATAGTCTCGCGGGGTGATCGAGAGAAGACCAAATCATATTGCAGTGGATGTTCCTCCATCATGTCTGGTTCATTCTCATGGTTCCAGTTGTTGGTGAAACCACTTATGTTTGCAAGAGGAATTGTAGACTTCACAAACAAATTTGTCTTTCAGTCTGTCTTTGAATGTTGGCCAAGAGAAGCATCCATGTTAGTAGGAAGAACAGATGTTTTTCTAGATCTTTGCTTTTGGAGCTACATATTTGTATATGATCTGTGAATCATTGAGATGCATTAACATGTTGATCTTATGTATGGGAATCATACTAGTTAGTTTTAGTTGCGACGCAAGATCCGAAGTGGCTGATCTTTGCTTTTGGAGCTACATATTTGTATATGATATGTGAATCATTGAGATGCATTAATGATACTTATTTCTGTTCGCTCGGTGTTTACAAGTTCTTGATTGATCACTAGATAGCCTACAAATGCGCCTCTGGCAGTTTTATTTGCGACGCAAGATGCGAAGTGGCTGTTTTTTTGAATAAAAATGCCTACCTCTGAAGAAACTGACAAGCTACACTATCGATCCTACACGGATAAAAATTCCTACCTCTGAAGAAACTGACAAGCTACACTATCGATCCTACACGGATAAATAGCGGATCACACACGTACTACCTCCTTTCCGGTTTGCAGGGCTCAATTCAAGAAAGGACCTACTTGATCCTACACGAATAAATAGCGGATCACACACATACTAGTACCTCCTTTCCGGTTTGCAGGGCTTAATTCAAACCTCTCACCAACCAAGGTACTCCCTCCTTCCGGGTTTATTAGTCCCGTGAGCAAAGCAGCAAGACCAAGGCATGGCAATAATTAATGGCATGCAGAAGTTTAAGCCTAATTAATTCCAACGATTTAAGTGGCTGCATGCGTGCCCTCGGCTCCGACTCGTTACATGCTGCTTCACGTACTGCCTGTGAGCGATTCTGAGTGCCTGCATGCAGCGGGCCATAATTAAGGCAGCTAACTGATGCGAAAAAATATACACTTTAATTGTTGCAGGCTTTTTAAATCCGTGGAATCATTATTGACAAGGAGGGAGATGATTCGAGTGCACTCGTTTGAGCGCCATGCCAGCGTGCGACCTAGACGGGACGGGACGGCACAGTCATAATTTCAGTTTCTCTAGTTTTCCATGGCAAGCTGGCAGGCTAAGCCATTATGCATTGAATTCTGATGACCGTCGCGCTACCTTCCGCCTATAAGTACTGTTTCCCGGCCTTCTCCGGTGCCACCGTGACCCAACTCACCATATCCTCATAAGCCCCCACCGGCCCGACATCGCTCGCCACGTCCGCCATGCCCCCGCCCGTCGGCGGTAGGCGACGCCGGAGGCGGTCACAGCCGGAACTAGTGTTCGGGTTTTCACGGAAAAGGCGACGGAGGGAGGAGGCATTCTAACCGTCTTTAGATGGCAATGCGGAGATCGAGGAGTTGTTGGAGCGCGACCGCATGGCGGAGGAGCAGGAGTTGTTGGAGCGCGACCGCCTGGCGGAGGAGCAGCGTATCGCCGATTTGCGCCGCCAACGGGGCATGGAGCAGCAGCGCACCGACACTTTGAGTCGCGAGCAGAGCGCCCGCAACTGGGCCGACTACGTGGAGGCCGGCGCCCGGCAAATAGCCCTGGAGGCTGTCGGGCACGCACGCGTTCGCGACGCCAATTTTTACTACCAGCTCATCAAGTGGGTTTCTCGCTTGGAAGCCGAAGCTTCGGTGGACCACGCCGGCATGGAAAGGGCCAACGCGCGCGATCAACGCGCCCTATCGCACCTCTTGCAAGTCCGAGGAGAGGCGCACGACGCCAGTGCGGGCATTTAGCGTGTACCACAGATGGCGACCGGCATCGTCTAGCTAGCTAAGAGTAAGTTAGTACTCGTACGCTACTAGAGTATTAGTGGGAGTAGGTAGTTAACTCGGCTATGATGTTTGTCAACATGGAAGTTCAGTACTCTATATGTGGATCAAACCTGTTACTTTGCTCTGAATGTTGAACTTTCCGTTTGAACGTATGGAATGGGCTGTTATTTTTTAAAATGGGTTGTATTTGTCCTCCACGGGTTTAGAGGCTGACTTGTGGGCCTAGCAAGTTGATGCGTACGCAATCAGGAGATGATTGTACATGGAGAGGATGATGAGGGGACCCGCCAAGGTCATGGCGACGCAAGCAAGTGCCTCCTTATTTCAAGCCAATAAAAATGGCTCCTCCTAGTGGATTTCGACATCCGGGTCCCATCCCATTGTCAACGTAGTCAATAAACGAGAGAATTACTGTGGCGGTCGACACGAGGACCCAGCAGCTCGCCCAGTTCTTTTTGTTTTGGGTTAATTTGATAAATGCCACTCCAAATCTGGTTATCCGAGAAATGCCACAGCGATTTCCAAAATTTGTAAAATTGCATTTCATGGCATTTGTAGTGGCATTTTTTGTAGTGTGGGGTGGCGTTTTTCAAAGTTTGCAAACTGCAGTGACGTTTTCAAAGTTTGCAAAAATTGCAGTGGCATTTTTCAAAGTTTGGAAATTGCAGTGGCATTTTTATGAATCGCCATAATTGGAGTGGCATTTATCTAATTTGTTTTTGAGACGGAAGCAGGGTGTCAACTGGGCTGTGTGGGACACTCTGGCCTGTCTAGACAACCTTTTCTTTTATATTTATCACAGACCAGCCCAGTAGTTTTTTTTCTTTCTGAAAATAGCTAGCCTAGTTTTTTTGTGATTTGTCAAGTAAGGCGCTTTATCAGGCCTGTTGGGCTGCAAATCTTTCAAGACGAGGAGAGCTTCATTCGGCTGGCCGAGAAAAATGGCCTATCAGTAATGAGAAATGGGATGTACATTTTTAAAACACATCAAGCCGACAATTAGTTTCAAATATCTTTTTTTCATTTCAAGATTTTAAATTGCATTGATTTTTATGCGTGGACAATTTATTGGATTTTATATTGATATACATTTATTTTTAAAATCAGTCTGAATGTGACTCAAAATTTGGGATTAAAAACAGTTCGCATCAAGACCGACATATGCAAAATTTCGTATAAATTTTAACCGTGGCCACAATATGGGCTGTAATGCTAACAAAAGAATATGGGCTCCAAAAACCCGTAAGAATTAGCAAATGGGCTGTAAATTATTCAAATAATGGCAGATGGGCTGTATCTTGTTTTCCACAGATTTGAGGCTTTCCACAGATGGTTCAGATATCGTTGGATGTCCATCCAACGGCCGTCGTGCTTCTTCATTCTCTGCTCTTCCTGCTCCAGCCGCTCAAACAAGCGCCGGCGGGACTACCTGCTCCCTCCTCCCCGCGGTCGGCTATGCTGCTGCGCAAGCCTCACCGCCCCACCGTACTCCCATCGCTGGCCTATCCATCCCTCTACTCACCCACACTTGCTGTTATTCTCCGGCGACAGCTGAGGAACCAGTAAACCCTCGTACAGTCGTACTCCCCTCCGTGTGGGAAACAAAAACAACTGCCGAGTCTTCCCTACCTCCGTGTTGTTACCTTCCTAGGCCTCGCCGTCGTCCACCGCCCCTGGTGCTCTCGGCGTGGCATGGTCAACGTGGTCAACGACCGACATGCATCTGAAGTGGACTGTACGTGGAGAGGCTGACAGCTGGGTCCATGGCTGCACGCAAGGAAATGCCTCCTTATTACGCGCAAAATAATGATTCCTCCACCTGACATTTGGGACCCACCGAAAGGGCCTTCAGATTTCGCGAAAAACGTTATCACGCCGACAGCTCGGACCCACCAGCTATATCTTCGCACGCAAGGAAGTGCCTCCTTATTACGCACAAAAATGAATACTCCCCGCTAGCCGGGACCCAAAGATAGTGGGCCTACTAAGTTGACGGGGACGAAGGGCTTTGTCAACTTAGTCAATATGCATGATTCTAGCTGGACTGACCGTACGATGTCCATCCAACAGCCATAGTGCTTCTTCAACCTCTGGTCTTCTTTCTCCAGCCACCCAAAGCAGTGCCGGTCGTGCCGCCTGCTCCTACCTCCCGTGGCCAGCTGTGCTGCCGCGGAGGCCTCACCGCCCCCATACTACTCCCACCGCTGGCCAGGCCATCCCTCCACTCCACTCACCCACACCCCCTGTTATTCTGCGGCGACGGCAGCCAAGAACCAAACCAAAGTGAACCCTCGTACTCCTCTCCGTGTGAGCATCCACTGCCGCGTCTTCCCGGCTCGCGTCGTCCCCTTCCTAGGCCTCGTCGTGCCGTCCACCTCCGTGGTGCTCTCGGCGCGGCGTGGTCAATGTGGTCAACGACCGAATTCCATCGGAAGAATACTGTACGTGGAGAGGCTGATAGCTGGGTCCACGGCAGCCGCAAGGAAGTGCCTCCTTATTACACGGAAAATAACTATTCCTCCACCTGACAGCAGATACCCACCGGACGCCCACCAGTATTTCGCGAAAAAAACGTTTGCCCCTGACTGTTGGGGCCCACCCGACGGGCCACCGTATTTGGTGGAAAAACGTTCCCCCTGCTGTCAGCTCGGACCCACCGGAAGTGCCTCCTTATTATGCACAAAAAAATGAATACCCCCCTGCTAGTTGGGACCCACCTTGGAGGGAGGCTGACTTGTGGGCCTACTAAGTTGATGGGGACGGTGGGCTTTGTTAGCTTAGTCAATATAAACGATTCTAGCTCGAGTGACCGTACGATGTCCATCCAACGGCCGTGGTGCTTCTTCAACCTCTGGTCTTCTTGCTCCAGCCGCCCAAAGCAGCGCCGGTCGTGCCGCATGCTCCTGCCTCCCATGGCCGGATGTGCTGCCACGGAGGCCTCACCGCCCCCTACTATTCACACCACTGCCAGTGCCTCAAGGGCGACAAAGCAACCTCACACCGCAGCCGAACGGTGAACCCTCGTACTCCTCTCCGCGTGGGCTTCCACTGCCGCGTCTTCCCGGCTCGGCCGTCCCCTTCCTAGGCTCGCCGTCGTCCACCGCCACTGGTGCTCTCGGCGTGGCGTGGTCAATATGGTCAAGGAACGACTTCCATCGACGTGGATCAGACGTGGAGAGAGGCGATACTGGGTCCACGGCCACACCAAGGAAGTGCCTCCTTATTTTGTGGAAAATAATGATTCCTCCACCTGACAGCTGGGACCCACCGGACGGGCCACAATATTTCGTGAAAAAAAACGTTTCCCCCTGACTGCTGGGACCCACCAGCTACATCTTCGCACTCAAGGAAGTGCGTCCAGGCAAAAAAATGATTCGCCCCCTTGACTGCTGGGACCCACCAGCTACATCTTCGCACGCAAGGAAGTGCGTCCGGGAAAAAAACGATTCGTCCCCCTGACTGCTGGGACCCACCACCTACATCTTCGCACGCAAGGAAGTGCTCGATACCGGGAACCACTGGTCGAAGCGTACGTAGCGTTGTCATTCTGGTCGCGAACGTGTACGTACATATATACTGGTGGATGTAGAGGCGCGCATGTGTCGTAGTAGAGGCGCGCACGTAGCATGTACACGTACGTACAGCGGCCAGGGTGCAAGAAAGAAAATACGGCCACGTATGTGTACATACGGGCGGGGTCTCGAACGCCTACTCGCGCATATGTATGGCGAGGGCTTGTGTACATGGCTGGGTCAGAACGGAGAAACAACATCGTCGTCGTGTTCATGGGGAGGCAACGGAATGCGTCGTGTTCATCAGGAGGCAACGGAATGCATCGTGTTCATCGGGAGGCAACGGAACGCGTGGGAGCCAACCGGCTGGGTCGGAACGGAATGCGTGGTCGTGTTCATCGGGAGGGCTTGGACGGAACAGGCGATGGAAACGAGGCCTGGCGTACCGCAGAATGGAGGAAACGGACCTCCTACGGTTGAAACGGGGATCCTGTTGATTGGGAGGGGTCTAGCGTACCGCAAAACGGAGGAAACGGACCTCCTACGGTCGAAACGGGGGTCCTGTTGATCGGGAGGGGTGTCGCGTACCGCAAAACAGACGAAACGGACCTCCTACGGTCGAAACGGGGGTCCTGTTCATCAGGAGGGGCGTGGCGTACCGCAAAACGGGACTCCCCGGGATATTTTTCATCTCCACCGTCGACCTCCTCCAGCCTCCACGGGCTACCGTCGACCTCCTCCAGCCTCCAAGGGCTCCTGTTCATCCAGCCTCCACCGCGTGCTACTCCATCGGCTACTGTTCAACCACCCCTCCACGGGCACCCCTCCACTGTCTACTGTTCATCCAGCCCTCCACACCACGGGGTCCTGTTCAACCACCCCTCCACGGGCACCCCTCCACCGTTTAATGTTCATCCAGCCCTCCACACCACGGGGTCCTGTTCAACCACCCCTCCACCGTCTACTATTCATCCAGCCCTCCACACCACGGGGTCCTGTTCATCCAGAGGCAACGCCACCGCCCACTGTTCATCCACCCCTCTGCAACGCTCACTGTTCATCCAATCGATCGGCTTGATTAGCGGCGATAGCGAAGAATCGCCGATCGGGTTGATTAACGACCATCGAGCGACCGCCGGGTTCAATAACGTGTAACTGCGGTGCAATCGCCGGGTTCGATTAGAGCCCAACGCCTCGCTTCGGGTTCGATCGAGCCAGCGCCTCGCTTTTACGCATACGTCGTGTACGAGAGAAACGCGCATCGCTCGGCCCCCGACCTCCCACCGTAAATGGGAACTACCCGAAATTTTCCTCCCCCTCGCTTCTACCACGGTTTTTTTCGTCATGGACGGCCCAAAGAATGTCATGCAGCTGCCTCTCCGGCCCGCCCAGGACGAAAAGCCCATTTCTGTCATTATTTTTTGTCATAGAAGTAGGAGCCCACCACATCTATGATGATACCTGGTTTTGTCACAATTATCGTCATAGAAATGTCATATGTATGACAATTTTTTTTTCGTTCGGCCCAAAATGTCACGGATGTGTCTTTTTTTGTAGTGCCAGGGTGTGGGCCCCCTCTGGTGGATTCTTTCGCCATTATTTTTTATTAATTCCAAAAATAACTTCCATGAAGTTTCAGGACTTTTGGAGCTGTGCAGAATAGGCCTCTAATATTTGCTCCTTTTCAGCCCAGAATTCCAGCTGCCGACATTCTTCCTCTTCATGTAAACCTTGTAAAATAAGGGAGAATAGGCATAAGTATTGTGACATAACGTGTAATAACAGCCCATAATGCAATAAATATCGATATGAAAGCATGATGCAAAATGGACGTATCAACTCCCCCAAGCTTAGACATCGCTTGTCCTCAAGCGGAAGCCGATAACGATAAATATGTCCACATGTTTAGAGATAGAGGTGTCGATAAAATAAAATACGGACATGAGGGCATCATGATAATTCTTATAACAGCAACATATATATATATATATATATATTGTCATTTGATTTCTTATGCTCAAGTAATAATCTATTCACAATGTCAAGTATGAATTAGAAACTTCATTGAGAACCAACAAACCATAATATCAGCCATTGAAGCAATTGCAATTTATCATAACATCGGAAAGAGTCAATATAAGAGATTTTCAGCAAGTCCACATACTCAACTATCATATAGTCTTTCACAATTACTAACACTCACGCAATACTTATGGGTATGGAGTTTTAATTGGACACAGAGAAAGATAGGGGCTTATAGTGTTGCCTCCCAACCTTTTACCTCAAGGGTAATGTCAACAATAATAATTCATGCTAACTTACATCCGATTGGATATATATATATATCAGGATCTTTCCAACACAAGGTGCTTGCCAAAGGATAAAATGTAAAAAGGAAAGGTGAAGATCACCATGACTCTTGCATAAGGAATAATACAAAAGTAAAAGATAGGCCCTTCACAGAGGGAAGCAGAGGTTGTCATGTGCTTTTATGGTTGGATGCACGAAATCTTAATGCAAAAGAACGTCACTTTGTATTGCCACTTGTGATATGGACCTTTATTATGCAGCCCGTCGCTTTTATTGCTTCCATATCACAAGATCGTATAAAGTTTATTTTCTCCACACTAGTAAATCATACATATTTAGAGAGCAATTTTTATTGCATGCAACATGACAACTTACTTGAAGGATCTTACTGAATCCATAGGTTGATATGGTGGACACTCATGGCAAGACTGGTTTTAAGGGTATTCGGAAGCACAAGTAGTATCTCTACTTGGTGCAAAGAATTTGGCTAGCATGAGAGGGAAAGGCAAGCTCAACATGTTGGATGATCCATGACAATATACTTTATTCTAGATATAAGAAAACATAACCCATTACGTTGTCTTCCTTGTCCAACATCAACTCTTTAGCATGTCATATTTTAATGAGTGCTCACAATCATAAAAGATGTCCAAGATAGTATATTTATATGTGAAAACCTCTCTTTCTTTATTACTTCCTATTAATTGCAACGATGACCAAAACTATGTTTGTCAACTCTCAACAACCTTTAATCATCATACTATTTATATGTGTAGTCATTACTCTCCATAAGATCACTATGATCTCTTTTATTTCTTTTTATTCTTTCTCTTTTCTTTTATTCCCTCACGATCATAGCAAGATAATCAAGCCCTTGACTCAACACTAATCTTAATTATATATAGCTCACGGACTCGATTACATAGAAGGATCGTAAAGCAAAACTCAAAACTAAATCATACCAAAACTTTATTCTACTAGATCAAGATATTACTAAAAGGATCGAACTAAGAAAAACGGTAAAGATAGGAGTGTGATGGTGATACGATACCGGGGCACCTCCCCCAAGCTTGGCAGTTGCCAAGGGGAGTGCCCATACCCATATGATCATATCTCTTTCCTCGGGGGTGGTGATGATGGAGTTGTTGATGATGTAGGATTGTCGTCCATCTTCCAAGGCATAGGCTCGCCATCATAGAAGGATGATCGAGTCTCCGGAATCCTCAAATCTGCAGCCAAACTCATCCTCTTGAATCTATATTCATACTCACAGTTTTGGTTTTGCAGGTCATAGATCTGGGCTTGGAGGTGCTCGATTTTCTCGTGAAGCTTGAAGATGGTCTCCCCAATGTTCTTGGCATCTAGCTTGTGGTTGTTGGTGAACTCCGCGATCATCATGTGGTTGGCGTTGAGTCCGCGCTTCACCATCCCTTGGCACTTGAAAACTTGTAGCTCCATTGCTTTTAGTCTTGTCTCCACGCTTCCGGTCCTCCTTGGTCCCTCGACATCGCAGATGTGTAGCAACCCATCATGCATCTCAATGGTTTGAGGGTGTTGCAGCACCTCCGTGAGGTAGGGATTGATAAACTTCTCGAAGAACTTGTCCTTGGGGGCACTTGGAGACGTCATGGTGATCTAGATCTGTCAGGAAAACAGCTCGAAACAAAAATAGAGGATATTTGCGTGGTACGATGGTCAAAACCTTCGGGAGATTATATAATGAATTTTTACCGACCAAAAGAAGTATCATGCAAGAAAACGGAGTCTGCAGAGCACACGAGGTGCCCATGAGGTAGGGGGGTGCGCCCAGGGGGGTAGGGCGCGCCCTCAACCCTCGTGGAAGCCTCGTGTCCTTCCCGGACTAATTCTTATTTTCCTATTTTCTTAAATATTCCAAAACAGAGAAAAACTGCCATTAGGACTGTTTTGGAGTCGGTTTACTTACCGTACCACATACTGCTACCTCTTGAGCACTGCGTTGGTTTTCCCTTGAAGAGGAAAGGGTGATGTAGTAAAGTAGCGTAAGTATTTCCCTCAGTTTTTGAGAACCAAGGTATGAATTCAGTAGGAGGTCACACTCAAGTCCCTTGCACCTACACAAACAAATAAGATCCTCGCAGCCAACGCGTTAAAGGGGTTGTCAATCCCTTCACGGTCACTTACGAGAGTGAGATCTGATAGAGATGATAAGATAATATTTTTGGTATTTTTATGGTAAAGAGTAAAAGTAAAGAAAGCAAAGTAAACAGTAATGGAAATAACGGGAGATTAATATAATGGAAAATAGACCCGGGGGCCATAGGTTTCACTAGTGGCTTCTCTCAAGAGCATAAGTATTACGGTGGGTGAACGAATTACTGTCGAGCAATTGATAGAATTGAGCATAGTTATGAGAATATCTAGGTATGATCATGTATATAGGCATCACGTCCGTGGTAGACCAACTCCTGCCTGCATCTACTACTATTACTCCACACATCGACCGCTATCCAGCATGCATCTAGAGTATTAAGTTCATAAGAACAGAGTAATGCTTTAAGCAAGATGACATGATGCAGAGGGATAAACTCATGCAATATGATATAAACCCCATCTTTTTATCCTCGATGGCAACAATACAATATGTGTCGTTTCCCCTCATCACTTTGGGATCGAGCACCGCAAGATTGAACCGAAAGCTAAGCACTTCTCCCATTGCAAGAAAGATCAATCTAGTAGGCCAAACCAAACTGATAATTCGAAGAGACTTGCAAACATAACCAATCATACATAAAAGAATTCAGAGAAGATTCAAATATTGTTCATAGATAATCTTGATCATAAACCCACAATTCATCGGTCTCGACAAACATACCGCAAAAGAAGATTACATCGAATAGATCTCCAAGAGAATCGAGGAGAACTTTGTTGAGATCCAAAGAGAGAGAAGAAGCCATCTAGCTAATAACTATGGACTCGAAGGTCTGAGGTAGACTACTCACACATCATCGGAGAGGCTATGGTGTTGATGTAGAAGCCCTCCATGATCGATGCCCCCTCCGGCAGGATGTCGGAAAAGGCCCCAAGATGGGATCTCACGGGTACAGAAGGTTGCGGTGGTGGAATTAGGTTTACGTGGTCGCTTCTGATGGTTTGGGGGTACGTAGGTATATATAGGATGAAGAAGTAGGTTGGTGGAGCCACGAGGGGCCCATGAGGGTGAAAGGTGCGCCTGGGGGGGGGGGGGGGGGGCTAGGCGCGCCCCCTGCCTCGTGGCCGCCTTGTTGGTTGCTTCACGTCCACTCCAAGTCCTCCGGATCATGTTTGTTCCAAAAATCACGCTCCCGAAGGTTTCATTCCCTTTGGACTCCGTTTGATATCCTTTTTCCGCGGAACACTGAAATAGGAAAAAAAACAACAATTTGGGCTGGGCCTCCGGTTAATAGGTTAGTCCCAAAAATAATATAAAAGTGTATAAATAAGCCCATTAAACATCCAAAACAGAATATATAATAGCATGGAACAATAAAAAATTATAGATACGTTGGAGACGTATCAAGCATCCCCAAGGTTAATTCCTGCTCGTCCTTGAGTAGGTAAATGATAAAAACAGAATTTTTGATGTGGGATGCTTCTTAGCATAATTCTCAATGTAAATCTTTTTATTGTGGCATGAATATTTAGATCCGAAAGATTCAAGATAAAAGTTTAATGTTGACATAAAAATAATAATACTTAAAACATGCTAACCAAGTAATCATGTCTTATCAAAATAACATAGCCAAAGAAAGCTTATCCCTACAAAATCATATAGTTAGGCCATGTTTCAATATTGTCACACAAACGTTCTCATCATGCATAACCCCGATGACAAGCCGAGCAACTGGTTCATACTTTTAACGCGCTTCAGCCTTTTCAACTCGTACACAATACATGAGCGCAAGCCATGGATATAGCACTATGGGTGGAGTAAAGTATAATGATGGGGGTTATGAGAGAAGACAAAAAGGTAGAAAGTCTCACATTGACGCGGCTAATCAATAGACTATGGAGATGCCCATCAATTGATGTCAATGAGAGGAGTAGGGATTGCCATGCAACGGATGCACTAGAGCTATAAATATATGAAAGCTCGACAAAAGAAACTAAGTGGGTGTGCATCCAACTTGCTTGCTCATGAAGACCTCGGGCATTTTGAGGAAGCCCATCATTGGAATATACAAGCCAAGTTCTATAATGAAAAATTCCCACTAGTATATGAAAGTGACAACATAGGAGACTCTCTATCATGAAGATCACGGTGCTACTTTGAAGCACAAGTGTGGAAAAAGGATAGTAACATTGTCCCTTCTCTCTTTTTCTCTCATTTTTTTCTTTTTCTTTTCTTTGGGCCTTATTTTTTTTCTTTGGCCTCTTTTTTTTAGTCCGGAATCTCATTCCGACTTGTGGGGGAATCATAGTCTCCATCATCCTTTCCTCACATGGGACAATGCTCTAATAATGATGATCGTCACACTTTTATTATTTACAACTCAACAATTACTTAGAACATAATATGACTCTATGTGAATGCCTCCGGCGGTGTACCGGGATATGCAATGAATCAAGAGTGACATGTATGAAAAATTATGAATGGTGACTTTGCCACAAATACGATGTCAACTACATGATCATGCAAAGCAATATGACAATGATGAAGCGTGTCATAATAAACGGTACGGTGGAAAGTTGCATGGCAATATATCTTGGAATGGTGGAAATTGTCGGCGTTCTCGGAACGGGGGTCCCCAGACTTGCCTGCCTGCGGCCTGCGGCGTGGCTCAAAGGAGGCCCAGAACGGCCCATCTTCATCTACACAAGCTCAAGACCCTCGCGAGGGGCCAAGCCTCGCGGGGCGGACGACCAAGAGCTTCCTCAGGCGCGGCCTCGTCAAGCTGGCTCATGAGGAGGCGGAGAACTCAAGGCGGGGTACCTCGCGAGGTGCCCGTGACGCAAGCCATGACGACCGAGGGCGCCAGTCGGGTGCCAGCCCGCGCAGCGTCCTCCTTTCCTCTTTGGTGCAAAGGGGGCAAGCGCAGGCAAGGGCATCAAGCAAAGGCGTCCGTTTCGGTGCAACAAGACCAAGACCAGCCCCAATGGCTGGAATGCAGTCATCGTGGAGCCCAAGCAGGCGTCACCACCAGAGCCTTTGGCAGGCGAGGACCAACTTTAGTCAGGATAAGTGTACCCACTGTTCCCCTTCAAAATGGCCAATTGTTGGCGCCCTTCCCGCTCAATATTTGGGAAGAGGCCCAGGGCCTACGCCTATAAATAGGGGTAGCCACACTCGGGGACGGAGGACGAACGGATCGAGCATTCGGAATCCAGAGAGAGAGAGAAACCCGTTCCTCAAGCTAGAGTGACGGGGCACCACTTAGCAGTTCATCACACCCACCAAGGACAGACCCTCGCGAGGCTGTTCTTCCCTCTACTGTTCTTCGTCAGCCCCAGAGGCAATCCACACACCACAAACTAGAGTAGGGTATTACACCACAACGGTGGCCCGAACTAGTATAAATCTTCCGTCTCTTGTGTTGTTCTTGTTAGTAGTTTAGGTCCCTGCGGTTCGGCGAGGTACGAGACGGTGGAGGGTTGGATCTCCGCGCGCACCCCAGAGTTCGAACCTTAAGGGTCTGCCGGAATCCGTGATCCGACATTTGGCGCGCTGTAGGTGTGCCGGAGTCTGCCTTTCGTCGCCTCGTTCTTCCTCGACCACCGCCACCATGTCTGACGCTCGTCGGGCTCGCGCCGAGCGCCGAGCCGCCCTCGCTTCCCACGTCGCCCAGACGGCCCCCGTCGGCGGACGTCCTCGTCGTTCCCCGTCACCGGTATCAACGCCGCCACCGCCCGGCGGGAACGAGCAACAAGCGCCGCCCCAAAGACCTGGCCCATGAGGCGGGACGGTCACACCACCACGCTTTCGCTCACCCGCTGGTTTCGTCGCGCGCCCAGCTTCGCTGCGCCATGGAGGCTCGAGCTGCACTCATCGCGCTAACGAGCTCTGCGCTACCGCCCGTCGGCAGCGTCTATGAAGAATGGCTCGACCGCGTCGCCGAGCTCGTCCGTGCTGCGGGAGGCGACCCCGCACCATCCGTTTCGCTGCACCGCACCCCGCCCCGCGCGGGCGATGAAGCTCCCGGGGCGCCTCAACCGCCTCCTCCTCCTCAAGACGGCGCCCTGGCCCCAAGGCGCGCGGCCCTTGGGCGGAACCCGCTCCGCCAGGCGCCGGCGTGGCAAGAGTAGAGCTGCCAAGAAGTTCCTCCCCCACAAGAAGCTGCCAGAGCGCTCCCCGCTCCAGCACGTCAAGACCCTGCGCTGCCCCCAGCCGTGGCGCAGGGAGGCCTGCAAGACCAAGCTCTCTGCCGTCCGAGGCCCCCCGCGGCCACGGCGGGCTGCCGCGCCTTCACCACTGAGCTGCGCGGCGTCGCGTGGCCCGCCAAGTTCAAGCCAGACCTGCCCCCACGCTACGACGGCACGGCAGACCCTACGGAGTTCCTCCAGCTCTACGAGCTGGGCATCGAGGCTGCCAACGGAGATGAAAAGGTCATGGAGAACTGGTTTCCCATGGCGCTCAAGGACGGAGCCCGCACCTGGCTCCTGAATCTGGCCCCAGGCACGATCTCTTCCTGGACCGAGATGCGCACCCGCTTCATCGCCAACTTCCAAGGTACTCGCGACCGGCCACCCGCCGTAAGCGACATCCGCCGAATCAAGCAGCCGGGGAATCCTGCAAAAGTACATCGGCGCTTCAACAACGCGCGCCTCAAGATCCCTGTGGTGACGGAGGAGGCCATCATCTTTGCCTTCTCCGACGGGCGCGGCGCTGACGTCAAGATGAAGGAGGAGCTGGCGATGCATGAAGATCTGTGCACCTCCTCGAGCTGTTCAATTTGGCGACCAAGTGCGCCCGAGGCTGAGGAGGCGCCTCTCCTCCTCGAGCTGCCCGCGGATCCCAAGAGAAGAAGTCCAAGGCCAAGGGCGTAAAGCGCAAGGGGCTGCCGTACTTCATGGCCGAACCGGACACCAAGCGGGCAGAGATCAGCCCGAGTCTTCCAAGGGCAGCGATGCTGCGTGTACCACGACCTCCACACCCACAACACCAATAAATGTCAAGAGCTCCGGTCAGGCGCTGAAGGAAGGGTCGGCAGACGCCTGGCGCAGCGGCCGGGCTCTGACGAGGAGGAGGAAGAAATGCAGACGCTTTGGGAAGACCGCTGCCCAGCGCCAAGGGTGGCGCGACCAACCTCGCGAGGACCGCTGGCAAGACCCACCTCGCGAGGGAGGTGGAGGATCAGCCTCGTGAGGATTGCCCGCAGGAACGCATGAGCCTCCCTCCGCTGCCGCCGCCACCAAGGAGAGTCGAAGACCGCCATCAGAGGGGCTGGGGCTTCGAGAGCGCAGCGATCGCTTTGCATCTGGGCGGAGCCCACGCCCCAGCCTCTCACCGCATCTTCAAGCAGTTCGCCCGCGAAGTGAATGCAGTCCTCCCCAAGCTCGAGTCCACGCGCCCTCTCAGGTGGTCGGCGTGCGCCATCACGTTCAGCTCAGCGGATCAGCTCAAGTGCGCAGCCACAGCCGGAGTTCTCCCGATGCTTTGCTCCCCAATCATCAGCAACGTGCTGGTCACCAAGACCCTCATCGACGGCGGAGCAGGGCTCAACGTCCTGTCCGTGGAGACGTTCAACAATCTTCAAGTGCCCTACAGCCCGGCTTCAGCCAACCAAGCCCTTCTCCGGAGTCACCGACGGCTCCACGGTCCCGATCGGGCAGGTCCGCCTTCCTGTCACCTTCGGGGCCCGCGACAACTACTACACCGAGCTCATCGACTTCGACGTCGCCCACATTCGCCTGCCATACAATGCCATCCTCGGGTACCTAGCGTTGGACAAGTTCATGTCCGTGACCCACCATGGCTACAACATCCTCAAGATGCCAGGAAGCGGCGGGGTCATCACGGTGCCCTGTGAAGAGAGAGATGCAGTGTGCTCCTTGAGCGAAGCTTTTGAGCCGCATCATTGGAAGACCCAGACCACAGCGGCAGGACGCCTCCCGAGGCAGCACCCAAGAAGAAGAAGACATCAACCGGCCCGGCTCATCAAGAGACAGGCCCCTCAGGGCCCGCGCCGAGCCAGGGGGAGCCTCCTTCCATCGCATAGGAAAGCGCGCCCGGCGCCCTCCTCAGGCAGGGCTCGGGGGCTCTCCCCTAGAGGGCCACCGACCTCGCCAAGGTCTCGAGGGAGGCGCTTGGGCACCACGTGGAGGCGTGTTTCGAAGCACGTTTCCCGCAAGCAGGAGAAAGACCAAGAGGACAGAACCCTCGAGAGTTCATCAGCAAGGCCATTCAGGAGCTACATGAGTCAAGGGTCATGAGGGGCAGCCGCCACCTACCCGCTGTGGCCCCCCATCCAGGCGAGGATGGTGGGTTGCGCGTCTGCATCGGCGATACGTGGCTCAACCGAGCCGCATCTCAAGAGCGCCTCGGCCCTCGCGAGTGGGGCGTTGCGAGGCCCGCCCACAGCCTACGCACGCATGCCTTATGGCCGCCAAGCGGCTGCTGCACACCAGCGTCTCATGAGGACCATCACTGGAGGCTCAATAGGTCGTGCACGCCGCGGCCTGGTGGAGATGGAGATGGCCCGTGAGGGGCCGCGGCGCCTCTGGAGCCTCCCGAGGCCCCCGAGCACTGGGGCTCGTGAGGATCGGCTCCGCAGCCCACCGAGTCTGCTACATCAACAACCCTTCATCCCCAACATCACCAGGTGACATCTTCAAGTTTTATTTCCGGTGGAGCGCCTTGAGGCCGCATTATTCCTGTGCCGCGTGGGTCCGTCCTGCGACATGTATCCCTTTTATTTCATGTCCTTAGCTTACCCTGTTGGGGCGCCTCAGCTGCATCATCCCCAAGCCGCTCGGGCCAGTCCAGTGGCATGTATCTTCATGCGTTTTCCTTAGGATTATGCTCCACCATGCTTGTTATTTGGTGCCTTCTCACGGGTGGCGAAATCTTGCACGTTAAAGGGGGGTGCACGAGCATCGCGACTCGAGGCTCCTACCTGGCTCTCCGGCCCTCACCCTCTGGTCTTGTCCATGGCATCGCGACCTGGCTTGCCGGTGACGGTAGAGACCAACCCGAGAGCCGGGACCGAGGACGAGAGTTTCGTCATCCAATCCGACTTCAGCGTTAAAGGGGGTGCACGAGCATCGCGACTCAGGGCTCCTACCGGCTCTCCGGCCCTCACCCTCTGGTCTTGTCCATGGCATCGCGACCTGGCTTGCCAGCGACGGTAGAGACCAGCCCGAGAGCTGGGACCCGAGGATGTTGAGGTGTTGCCTCCGACCCAGCTTGCGCGTTAAAGGGGGGGTGCCTGAGCATCGCGACTCAGGGCTCCAACCGGCTCTCCGGCCCTCACCCTCTGGTCTTGTCCATGGCATCGCGACCTGGCTGGCCAGCGATGGTAGAGACCAGCCCAAGAGTCGGGACCCGAGGACGTAGAGTTGTGTCATCTAATCCAGCTTGCGCGTTAAAGGGGGGGTGCCTGAGCATCGCGACTCAGGGCTCCTTCCGGCTCTCCGGCCCTCACCCTCTGGTTTTGTCCATGGCATCGCGACCTGGCTTGCCAGCGACGGTAGAGACCAGCCCGAGAGCCGGGACCCGAAAACGTAGAGCACCGGCATCTAGCCACTTTTGCAGGAACACACTCGAAGATAAGGCCTAGAGCCAGGCGCAACCCGCCTTGAGGTAGGGCATCGTGAGTCCCGCTACCGCTCACGGGTACCAGATACACCTCGTCTAGCCCTACCGTGCCAGCCCACGTGTCGGGGTGGGGCTGTATACGCCCAGGGGGCTCCTCCGGAGGGGAGCCCCTCCCACGTTCGATGGAAGCACCATGCTCCGCTGGCCGACGACTTGCCGAGGAGCGGCTATGCCCAGACGCATGCGGAAGCGCTATGCTCCGCTGGGGATAAACAAGCGAGGGTGGCCTCCGGGTCACGTCAACCTCGGGAGCCCAGAGCTCGGTGTGCAGCCTCGCAACGCCTCCTCTCGGGAGTGCCGCCAGCGAGGGCTGGGCACGGGCTGCGCCTGGAGTCACGCCAGATGCACGCCACCAGCCAGACCCCTCGGGCCTGGTTCGTCGCACGCCACTCCCCGAGCGGAGCCAAGGTACGCATGCCGTTTGAGCGTCAAGGGGGACTCCTGAGCATCGCGACTCAGGAGCCTAACTGGTCACGTAGCCCCTCACCCCTTAGTTCCGAAAGGCTAACGGCGGTTGGGGTATGCGCGGGGCCGGGCTCTGCAGACGTAGAACGGTGGATCCGCCCGCGCCTCACCTCCCTACTTGCTGTTCATGCGCCAAGGGGGACTCCTGAGCATCGCGACTCAGGAGCCTAACTTGTCACGTAGCCCCTCACCCCTTGGTCCCGTCACGGTTTCCGGTCGGGGCTAGCGGCCGAGGTGTCTTGTGAGGGCAGACTCTGCCGGCGTAGAACATAAGCAAGTAGGAAGCACAAATTTCAAGGAATTCAAAAGCAAATATTACAGTCCACACTGTTGTCGTGATACCAAGCGAAGTTTAAACGCCTCCCGAGGCATGATACATGTGCAGGAATTACAAGCAAGGCGGGAGCCGCAGTGAGTCACTTGTCGGCGGTGGAGCAGCGGAGTGGGCGCGCCTCGTGAAGCAGCGGGGCGGCAGCGCCTCGCCCGGCTTGGTGCTGAAGGCACAGAACTTCCCCATGAGCCTCCACGCGACCCTTCACAGCTTGGCGGTGGCAAGGCTGCGTGCTTGCTGCTCGCCCGGCTCCAAAGAGCTGTCCATGTCGACGCTGGGTCGCGAAGATAGATGTGGGTGAGGATCCGCGTCGATTGCCACGAAGACAAGACCAGCGCCTCGGCCTCGGCCGTGGGGCCAAGACCAAGGGAGACATCTTCAAGAGCGCGGATCGGGAAGGGAAGCAGCTTGGCGGGTGCCGTCCTCCGCGCCCGGCCGATGGGCTCTCGGGCGGCTGTCATAAAGCTCCCTCAGCAGGACGCGAGCCTTCACCTCCATATCCATGAAGGCCACGCGGTCTTCAGCCAGAACCCGCGCCTTGGCGTCCAGCTCGACCTTCCTCGCCTCCAGTTCCTGCCCCAACGCGTCACGACGGTCGCGACGCTTCTTCAGCTTGGCCTCCCGGTCCTTGGTGGCCGCCTCGCGAGCCTTCATGCCTTCCTCCTGCTCCTGGCGGAGGCGAGCCTCCTCGGCGAGCTGGTTCTCAAACCCTTACGCTCACCCTCCAGCGTCTCGCAGCGACCTCGGATGCTGGCTGCCTCCCCCAGGGCAGCATGGCGGGCTACCTTCGCCTCGCGAACAGCCTGCTTCTCCTCGTCACAGGCCGTGGAAGCCTGGACCAGCGCCGCCCGAATCGAAGCGTCGGCACGAATCCAGCCAGAGGCCAGCTCCAGGCGCCCGGCCACCAAGCGAGGGTCGGCGCCCAGAAGATCCTGCCGCAGCCGGTCGATTCAGCAGGCAGTCCAGACCGCGGAGGAAATCGGAGACAGGCGATGGCGAGTAGGAGGAGTTGGCGGCGGCGTAACCATTGCGCCTTGAGGCGGAACCGGCGGCGCCACGACGACGGTGGAGGCTGCGCCCAGCAAGGCCGCCTCGGGAGTCGCTTGGGACAAGGGGGCTGAGCTTCGCCCGGCCAGGCTCGGCCAGCCTCGCGAGGACGCCCGGGCGAGAGAGGCCTGGGCGTCGGGTCGTCTTCCTTTTCGGGCAAAGGCACCACCACGGATGGGGCCTCAGGAGCCCCCTTCAGCTTCTTCGCCGCAGGCGCCAGCCTGACCGAAGAGCATGGACATCAGATCTCGTCAACAAAGCAATAATCAAGACAGGAGGCAAGCGAGATGCCGCTCTATTATCAACCCGCGCGGAAGCAGTGCGCCCACGTCCAATCAACCGCCACGCGGCGCCCAAGGCCGCAGGCTGTTAGGGCCCACGACGCTTCGCACTTGCCCTTTCGCCTCTCTGCACGGCCAAGTCCGGGCGCGTCGTGGCCCCGGGGGCTACTGTCGGCGTTCTGGGAACGGGGGTCCCCAGACTTGCCTGCCTGCGGCCTGCGGCGTGGCTCAAAGGAGGCCCAGAACGGCCCATCTTCATCTACACAAGCTCAAGACCCTCGCGAGGGGCCAAGCATCGCGGGGCAGACGACCAAGAGCTTCCTCAGGCGCGGCCTCGTCAGGCTGGCTCATGAGGAAGCGGAGAACTCAAGGCGGGGTACCTCGCGAGGTGCCCGTGATGCAAGCCATGACGACCGAGGGCGCCCGATCGGTGCCAGCCAGCAGCTCCTCCTTTCCTCTTTGGTGCAAAGGGGAAAGCGCAGCAAGGGCATCAAGCAAAGGCGTCCGTTTCGGTGCAACAAGACCAAGACCAGCCCCAACGGCTGGAATGCGATCATCATGGAGCCCAAGCGGCGTCATCACCAGAGCCTTTGGCAGGCGAGGACCAACTTTAGTCAGGATAAGTGTACCCGCTGTTCCCCTTCAAAATGGCCAATTGTTGGTGCCCTTCCCGCTCAATATTTGGGAAGAGGTCCAGGGCCTACGCCTATAAATAGGGGTAGCCACACTCGGGGACGGAGGACGAACGGATCGAGCATTCGGAATCCAGAGAGAGAGAAACCCGTTCCTCAAGCTAGAGCGACGGGGCACCACTTAGCAGCTCATCACACCCACCAAGGACAGACCCTCGTGAGGCTGTTCTTCCCTGTACTATTCTTCGTCAGCCCCAGAGGCAATCCACACACCACAAACTAGAGTATGGTATTACACCACAACGGTGGCCCGAACTAGTATAAATCTTGCGTCTCTTGTGTTGTTCTTGTTAGTAGTTTAGGTCCCTGTGGTTCGGCGAGGTACGAGACGGTGGAGGGTTGGATCTCCGCGCACCCCAGAGTTCGAACCTTAAGGGTCTGCCGGAACCCGTGATCCGATAGAAATGCCATGATAGGTAGGTATGGTGGCTGTTTTGAGGAGGATATAAGGAGGCTTATGTGTGATAGAGCGTATCATATCACGGGGTTTGGATGCACCGATGAAGTTTGCACCAACTCTCAAGGTGAGAAAGGGCAATGCGCGGTACCGTAGAGGCTAGAAAATTGTGGAAGGTTGAGAGTGCGTATAATCCATGGACTCACATTAGTCATAAAGAACTCATATACTTATTGCAAAATTTTATTAGCCCTCAAAGCAAAGTACTACTACGCATGCCCCTAGAGGGATAGATTGGTAGGAAAAGACCATCGCTCGTCCCCGACCGCCACTCATAAGGAAAGCAATAAAAGAACACCTATGTGTCAAAATTGTTACACAACTTTTACCATACATGTATGCTATGGGACTTGCCAACATTAACACAAGTATTTCTCAATTTCACAATTACTCAACTAGCACACTCTAATATTACCACCTTTATATCTCAAAACACTTATCAAGTATCTAACTTCTCATGATATTCAATGAACTCAATATGGAAGTTTAATTTCATAATTAAGGCGAGTTACCATGCTGTTTAAGACTCTCAAAATGATATAAATGAAGCATGAGAGATCAATAATTTCTATAAAATATAACCACCGCCGTGCTCTAAAATGTATAAGTGAAGCATTAGAGCAAAAACTATATAGCTCAAAAGATATAAGTGAAGCACATAGAGTATTCTAACAAATTCCGAATCATGTGTGCCTTTCTCAAAAGGTGTATACAGCAAGGATGATTGTGGAAAACTAACAAACAAAGACTCAAATCATACAAGACGCTCCAAGCAAAACACATATCACGTGGTGAATAAAAATATAGCTCCAAGTAAATTAACCGATGGATGAGGACGAAAGAGGGGATGCCTTCCAGGGCATCCCCAAGCTTTGGCTTTTTGGTGTCCTTGGATTTACCTTGGGGTGCCTTGGGAAACCCCAAGCTTAGGCTCTTGCCACTCCTTGTTCCATAATCCATCAAATCTTTACCCAAAACTTGAAAACTTCACAACACAAAAGTTAACAGAAAATCTCGTGAGCTCCGTTAGCGAAATAAAACAAAATACTACTTCAAAGTGCTGTATAGAACTCATTCTTTATTTATATTGGTGTTAAAACTACTGTATTCAAACTTCTCTATGGTTTATAAGCTCTTTTACTAGCCATAGATTCATCAAAATAAGCAAACAACACACGAAAAACAGAATCTGTCAAAAACAGAACAGTCTGTAGTAATCTGCAACTAACGCAAACTTCTGGAACTCTAAAGATTCTGTCAAAATAGGAAGACCTAAATAATTTTTTTATTGATCTGCTTCAATTGGAATCAATATTATATCACGTTCTGGTAATGTTTAACAATTGTTTTTGTGAACAGAAAGTTTCTGGAATTTTTCAGCAAGATCAAATAACTATCATCCAAGAAGATCCTATAGGTTTAACTTGGCACAAACACTAATTAAAACACACACACAATCTAACCATAGGCTAGATCAAAGATTTATTCCTAAACAGAACCAATAAGCAAAAAAATAAAAATAAAAATAAAATTGGGTTGCCTCCCAACAAGCGCTACCGTTTAACGCCCCTAGCTAGGCATAAAAACAAGGATAGATCTAGGTATTGCCATCTTTGGTACGCAATACATAAGTGGTTCTCATAATAGATTCATAAGGTAATTTAATTTTCTTTCTAGGGAAGTGTTTCATGCCTTTCCTTAATGGAAATTGGAATCTAATATTTCCTTCCTTCACATCAATGATTGCACCAATCATTCTAAGGAAAGGTCTACCAAGAATAATAGGACATGGAGGATTGCAAAATATATCAAGAACAATGAAATCTACGGGCACATAATTCCTATTTGCAACAATAAGAACATTATTAATTCTTCCCATAGGTTTCTTGATAGTGGAATCCGCAAGATGCAAGTTTAAAGAGCAATCATCAAATTCACGGAAACCTAATAAATCACACAAAGTTTTTGGAATCGTGGAAACACTAGCACCCAAATCACACAAAGCATAGCATTCATGATTTTTAATTTTAATTTTAATTGTAGGTTCCCATTCATCATAAAGTTTTCTAGGGATATAAACTTCTAACTCAAGTTTTTCTTCATAAGATTGCATCAAAGCATCAACGATATGTTAAGTAAAAGCTTTATTTTGGCTATAAGCATGCGGAGAATTTAGCACGGATTGCAACAAGGAAATACAATCTATCAAAGAGCAATTATCATAATTAAATTCCTTGAAATCCAAATAGTGGGTTCATTGCTATCTAAAGTTTTAACCTCTTCAATCCCACTTTTACCAATTTTTGCATCAAGATCTAAAAACTCCGAATTTTTGGGACGCCTTTTAACTAAAGTTGACTCATCTCCAGTCCCATAATTATCAAGATTCATATTGAAAAACAAAGATTTAATAGGGGACACATCAATAACTTTTAGATCTTCATCTTTATTCTCATAAAAACTAGAAGAACACGCTTTCACAAAGTAATCTTTCTTAGCACGCATCCTAGCGGTTCTTTCTTTGCACTCATCAATGGAAATTCTCATGGCTTTGCTAGACTCATTGATATCATGCTTGGGTGGAATAAATCTAAATTTCAAAGAATCAACATCAAGAGAAATTCTATCCACGTTCCTAGCCAATTCATCAATATTAGGCAATTTTTCTTCAAGCAAGGCATTGAAATTCTTTTGCGAAATCATAAATTCTTTGACACTAGTCTCAAAATCAGAGGGCATCTTATTAAAATTTCCATAAGAGATGTTGTAGGAATTACCATAATTATTAGAGGAATTACTACGATACGGCCTAGAATTAAAATTTCCTCTATAAGCGTTGTTACCAAAATTGTTCCTACCAACAAAGTTCACATCCATAGATTCATTATTATTCTCAGTCAAAGTAGACAAAGGCATATCATTGGGATCATAAGAAACACTCTTATTAGCAAACAATTTCATAAGTTCATCCATCTTTCCACTCAAAACATTAATTTCTTCTATTACATGCACTTTTTTACTAGTAGATCTTTCGATTGTGCCAACGAGAATAATTAACCATAATATTATCTAGGAGTTTAGTAGCTTCTCCTAAAGTGATTTCCATAAAAGTGCCTCCAGCGGCGAATCTAAAAGATTTCTAGAAGCAAAATTCAATCCGCATAATTTTTTGTATAATCATCCATAAGTTCAAACCATGAGTAGGGCAATTACGTATCATTAATTTCATCCTCTCCCAAGCTTGTGCAACATGTTCATGATCAAGTTGCTTAAAATTCATAATTTCGTTTCTAAGAGAGATGATTTTAGCGGGAGGAAAATACTTAGAGATAAAAGCATCCTTGCACTTATTCCAAGAGTCAATACTATTTTTAGGCAAAGACGAAAACCAGGTTTTAGCACGATATCTAAGAGAAAACGGAAATAGCTTCAATTTAACAATATCATTATCCACATCTTTCTTCTTTTGCATATCACACAAATCAACAAAGCTATTTAGATGGGTAGCGGCATCTTCACTAGGAAGGCCGGCGAATTGATATTCCATGACAAGATTCAGCAAAGCAGCATTAATTTCACAAAATTAATCTTCGGTAAGAGGAGAAATCGGAGTGATAAGAAAATCATTGTTGTTGGTATTGGCAAAGTAACACAATTTAGTATTATCTTGAGCCATCGTGACAAGCAAGCAATCCAACATACGAGCAAACAAGAAGCAAGCGAAAAAGAGGGCGAACGAAAAAGAGAGGGTGAATAAAACGGCAAAGGTGAAGTTGGGTAGAGGAAAACGAGAGGCAAATGGCAAATAATGTAATGCGAGGGATAAGAGTTTGTGATGGGTACTTGGTATGTCTTGACTTGTGTAGACTCAGGAACGGAGCCAAAATGGCTTGTTGTTGGGAGTCAAATCTTGACTTGACTTGGCGCACACCTCCCCGGCAACGGCGCCAGAAATCCTTCTTGCTACCTCTTGAGCACTGCGTTGGTTTTCCCTTGAAGAGGAAAGGGTGATGCAGTAAAGTAGCGTAAGTATTTCCCTCAGTTTTTTAGAACCAAGGTATCAATCCAGTAGGAGGTCACGCTGAAGTCCCTTGCACCTACACAAACAAATAAGAACCTCGTAACCAACGCGATAAAGGGTTGTCAATCCCTTCACGATCACTTATGAGAGTGAGATGTGATAGAGATGATAAGATAATATTTTTGGTATTTTTATGATAAAGAGTAAAAGTAAAGAAAGCAAAGTAAAAAGTAATGGAAATAATGGGAGATTAATATAATGGAAAATAGACCCGGGGGCCATAGGTTTCACTAGTGGCTTCTCTCAAGAGAATAAGTATTACGGTGGGTGAACGAATTACTGTCGAGCAATTTATAGAATTGAGCATAGTTATGAGAATATCTAGGTATGATCTTGTATATAGGCATCACGTTCGTGACAAGTAGACCGACTCCTGCCTGCATTTACTACTATTACTCTACACATCAACCGCTATCCAGCATGCATCTAGAGTATTAAGTTCATAAGAACGGAGTAACGCTTTAAGCAAGATGCCATGATGTAGAGGGATAAACTCATAAAATATGATATAAACCCCATCTTTTTATCCTCGATGGCAACAATACAATACATGTCGTTTCCCCTACTGTCACTGCGATTGAGCACCACAAGATTGAACCCAAAGCTAAGCACTTCTCCCATTGCAAGAAAGATCAATCTAGTAGGCCAAACCAAGCTGATAATTCAAAGAGACTTGCAAAGATAACCAATCATACATAAAAGAATTCAGAGAAGATTCAAATATTGTTCATAGATAATCTTGATCATAAACCCACAATTCATCGGTCTCGACAAACACACCACAAAAGAAGATTACATCGAATAGATCTCCAAGAGAATCAAGGATAACTTTGTATTGAGATCCAAAGAGAGAGAAGAAGCCATCTAGCTAATAACTATGGACCTGAAGGTGTAAGGTAAACTACTCACACATCATCAGAGAGGCTATGGTGTTGATGTAGAAGCCCTCCGTGATCGATGCCCCTCCGGCGGGGCCTTGGAAAAGGCCCCAAGATGGGATCTCACGAATGCACGAGAAGGTTGCGGCGGTGGAATTAGGTTTTCGTGGTCGCTTCTGATGGTTTGGGGGTACGTAGGTATATATAGGAGGAAGAAGTAGGTCGGTGGAGCCACGAGGGGCCCACGAGGGTGGAGGCGCGCCTGGGGGTGCCCCTG
This sequence comes from Aegilops bicornis, assembly GCA_021605145.1. Taxonomy (NCBI): domain Eukaryota; kingdom Viridiplantae; phylum Streptophyta; class Magnoliopsida; order Poales; family Poaceae; genus Aegilops; species Aegilops bicornis. Next base: position 467,034,334 of record CM038673.1, on the reverse strand, counting down.
CCTCGTGGCCGCCTCGTTGGTTTCTTGACATCCACTCCAAGTCCTCTGGATCACGTTTGTTCCAAAAGTCACGCTCCCGAAGGTTTCATTCCGTTTGGACTCCGTTTGATATCCTTTTTCTGCGAAACACTGAAATAGAAAAAAAAACAATTTGGGCTGGGCCTCCGATTAATAGGTTTGTCCCAAAAATAATATAAAAGTGTATAAATAAGCCCATTAAACATCCAAAACAGAATATATAATAGCATGGAACAATAAAAAAATATAGATATGTTGGAGACGTATCACATACCTATTCCTTTTCGGAGTCTGAAGCGTTCTGGAAAGTGTCCCTTATGTATTCCTCCGGGGTTACGGTTTAAATAACATTGGTTTCAACATTTATAGGATTACCTGAGATATAATGTTTGATTCTTTGACCGTTCACCACCTTCGGATTTGTGCCTACGAAGTTGTTGATTTTTATGGCACCGGAAAGATAGACCTCCTCGATAACGTAAGGACCTTCCCATTTAGAGAGAAGTTTTCCTGCAAACCATCTTAAACAAGAATTGAATAGAAACACATAATCACCTACATTAAACTCACGCTTTTGTATCCTTTTGTCATGCCATCTTTTAACTTTTTCTTTAAATAGTTTGGCATTCTCATAGGCCTGGGTTCTCCATTCATCATGTGAGCTAATGTTAAATAACCTCTTCTCACCGGCAAGTTTGAAATCATAATTGACCTCTTTAATGGCCCAATATGCCTTATGTTCTAGTTCAAGAGGTAAGTGAAATACTTTTCCATAAACCATTGTATACGGAGACATACCCATAGGATTTTTATATGCAGTTCTATAGGCCCATAATGCATCATCAAGTTTCTTGGACCAATTCTTTCTAGATCTATTGACAGTCTTCTGCAAAATTAATTTGAGCTCTCTATTACTAAGTTCTACTTGACCACTAGACTGCGGGTGATATGGAGATGCAATTCTATGATTAACATCATACTTAGGAAGCATTTAACGAAAAGGACCATGAATAAAATGTGAACCACCATCAGTCATTAAATATCTAGGGACTCCAAACCTCGGGAAAATAACTTCTTTAAACATCTTAATAAAGGTGTTATGATCCGCACTACTAGTTGGAATAGCTTCTACCAACTTAGTAACGTAATCAACAGCAACTAAAATATGTGTATACCCATTAGAGGAAGGAAAGGGTCCCATATAATCAAAGCCCCAAACATCAAATGGTTCAATAACAAATGAATAATTCATAGGCATTTCTTGAGGTATGCTAATATTACCAATTCTTTGACATTCATCACAAGATAAGACAAACTTACAGGCATCTTTGAAGAGAGAAGGCCAATAAAAACCAGATTGCAATACCTTATGTGCAGTTCTATCTCCAGCGTGGTGTCCTCCATAAGCCTCGGAGTGACACTTGCGTAGGATCTGTTCCTGTACATGCTCAGGTATACAACGTCTAATAACACCATCTACTCCTTCTTTATAAAGGTGTGGGTCATCCCAGAAGTAATGTCTTAAATCATAGAAAAACTTTTTCTTTTCTTTGGTATGTGAAACTAGGTGGTATAAATTTAGCAACAATATAATTAGCATAATCAGCATACCATGGAGCAGTACGAGAAGCGTTTATGACATCTAATTGTTCATCAGGAAAGCTATCATCAATAGGTAGTGGGTCATCAAGGACATTCTCTAACCTAGACAAGTTGTCTGCAACGGGATTCTCAGCTCCCTTTCTATCAACAATATGCAAATCAAATTCTTGTAGCAAGAGAACCCATCTAATAAGTCTTCTTTTCCATAAGATATTTAATAGCAGCATGATCAGTGTGAACATTTACTTTAGAGTCTACAATATAAGGTCTGAACTTATCACAAGCAAATACAACTGCTAAAAATTCTTTTTCAGTAGTAGCATAATTTCTCTCGGCATTGTCTAGAGTTTTACTAGCATATCGTATAACATTTAATTTCTTATCAACTCATTGTCCGAGAACATTACCTACATCATAATCACTAGCATCACTCATAATTTCAAAGGGTAAATTCCAATCAGGTGGCTGAACAATAGGTGCAGAAATCAAAGCTTTCTTAAGTATTTCAAATGCTTCTACACAATCATCATCAAAGACAAAAGGAATATCTTTTTGTAAGAGATTAGTCAGAGGCCTGGAGATTTTAGAGAAGTCCTTCATGAACCTCCTATAAAAACCGGCATGACCAAGGAAACTTCTTATACCTTTAATGTCCTTGGGACACGGCATCTTTTCAATAGCATCAACTTTAGCTTTGTCAACTTCAATACCTCTTTCAGAAATTTTATGCCCCAAGACAATACCTTCATTAACCATAAAGTGGCACTTCTCCCAATTCAAGACAAGATTAGTTTCTTCACATCTCTGCAAAACTCGATCAAGGTTTCTCAAGCAATCATCAAAAGAAGTTCCATATACGGAGAAATCATGCATGAAAACCTCAACAATCTTTTCACAAAAATCAGAGAATATAGCACATATGCATCTTTGAAAGGTAGTAGGTGCATTACATAAACCAAAAGGCATACGTCTATAAGCAAAGGTACCGAAAGGGCAAGTAAAAGTGGTCTTTTCTTGATCCTCTTTTGACACAGGTATTTGAGAGAAACCAGAATAACCATCTAGAAAGCAAAAATGTGTATGTTTGGATAATATTTCTAGCATTTGATCAATAAAATGTAACGGGTAATGATCCTTTTTAGTAGGTTTATTTAATTTGCAGAAATCAATTACCATTCTATAACCTGTAATAATTCTTTGTGGGATCAATTCATCTTTATCATTAGGAACAACAGTAATACCTCCCTTCTTAGGGACACAATGGACAGGACTTACCCACTGACTATCTGCAACGGGATAAATTATACCTGCCTCCAGAAGCTTTAGTATTTCTTTCCTTACCACTTCTTTCATCTTAGGATTAACCGTCGTTGGTGATCAACAACTGGTTTAGCATCTTTCTCCAATTTTATTTTGTGTTGGCATAGAGTGGGACTAATGCCCTTAAGATCATCAAGAGTATATCCAATAGCAGCACGGTGCTTCTTCATAGTTTTCAATAATTTCTTTTCTTCATGCTCTGAAAGATTAGCACTAATAATAACGTGATATATCTATTTTCATTAAGATAAGCGTATTTAAGAGTATCAGGTAATGGTTTAAGCTCAAATACAGGATCACCCTTGGGTGGAGGAGGATCCCCTAGGATTTCAACAGGCAAGTTGTGTTTCAAAATAGGAGGAGGATCACCCTGTTTAAAGAATACTTCATCTATTTCTCTTCTTTGATTCATAAACATATCATTTTCATGGTCTAGCAAATATTGTTCTAAAGGATCATTAGGAGGCACGACAATAGAAGCAAGACCAATAATTTCATCTTTACTAGGAAATTCCTCATCACATGGTTGTCTACGAAATTTAGCAAAGTTAAACTCATGAGACATATCCCCCAAACCCATAGTAACAACATCCTTTTCGCAGTCTATCCTAGCATTAATAAAGATTCAAGAAGGGTCTACCAAATATGATCGAACAAAAACTATCTTGTGGGGAACCAAGAACAAGAAAATCAGCAGGATATTTAACTTTCCCACACAAGACTTCAACATCTCTAACAATCCCAACTGGTGAAATAGTGTCTCTATTGGCAAGCTTAATTGTAACATCAATTTCTTCTATCTCAGCAGGTGCAATATCATGCATAATTTCTTTGTATAGGGAATGAGGTATTGCACTTGAACTAGCACCCATATCACATAAGCCATGATAACAATGATCTCCTATCTTAACAGAAATAACAGGCATGCCTACAACAGGTCTATGTTTATTTTTAGCATCAGGTCTAGCAATCCTAGCAGCTTCATTGCAGAAATAAATAACATGCCCATCAATATTATCAGCCAAGAGATCTTTAACCATAGGAACACTAGGTTAAACTATAATTTTCTCAGGGGATTTGGGTGTCTTAATGTTACTTTTGTTGACCACAGTTGAAGCTTTAGCATGACCCTTTGTTGTAACAGGGAAAGGTGGTTTCTCAATATAAGCGGTAGGAACGACACGATCATTATAAGTGATAGTCTTTTCTTCAACTTTAATAGGTGCAACTACTTTTACTTCAATGGGAAGATTATATTTAAACCACTTCTCCTTAGGGAGATCAACATGAGTAGCAAAGGATTCACAGAACGAAGCTACTATCTCAGAGTCAAGTCCATATTTAGTGCTAAATTCACGGAAAACATCGGTATCCATAAAGGATTTAACACAATCAAACTTAGGTGTTATACCTGACTCCTTACCTTCGTCGAGATCCCAATCTTGAGTTGCGTTTAATTCTTTCCAATAAATCCCATTTGAATTCAATAGTCTTCATCATAAAAGATCCAGTACAAGAAGTATCGAGCATGGAGCGATTATTGAGAAAAAGCCGAGCATAAATTTTTTGAATAATCATTTCTCTTGAGAGCGCATGATTGGGGCATGAATATAACATTGAGTTAAGCCTACCCCAAGTTTGAGCGATGCTTTCTCCTTCGCGAGGCAAAAATTATGTATATATAATTACGATCACGATGAACAAGATGCATAGGATAAAACTTCTGATGAAATTCGAATTTCAATCGATTGTAGTTCCATGATCCTATATCATCACATAGCCTAAACCATGTCAATGCATCTCCCTTCAAAGATAAAGGGAAGACCTTCTTCTTGATAACATCCTCGGGCATACCTGCAAGCTTAAATAATCCACAAACTTCATCCACATAGATTAGGTGCAAATCGGGATGTAATGTTCCATCTCCTGTAAAAGGATTAGCTAGCAGTTTCTCTATCATACCGAAGGGATTTCAAAGTAAACATTTTCAGTAGGTTCAGTAGGTTGAGGAGCAACTCTTGTTTCTCTTGGTCGGGGTGAAGATACCCCGAACAAGCCCCTCAGAGGATTACTTTCCATAGTAACAAGTGATGATGAAATTTCAGCACACTATATAATTCTTTCCTTACCAAATTCCACCTACCAAAGGCGCTTCACTCCCCGGCAATGGCGCCAGAAAAGAGTCTTGATGACCCACAAGTATAGGGGATCTATCATAGTCCTTTCGATAAGTAAGAGTGTCGAACCCAACGAGGAGCAGAAGGAAATGATAAGCTGTTTTCAGTAAGGTATTCTCTGCAAGCACTGAAATTATCGGTAACAGATAGTTTTGTGATAAGGTAATTTGTAAAGGGTAACAAGTAACAAAAGTAAATAAGGTGCAACAAGATGTCCCAATCCTTTTTGTAGCAATGGACAAGCCTGGACAAACTCTTATATTGAGAAAAGCGCTCCCGAGGACACATGGGAATTATCGTTAAGCTAGTTTTCATCACGCTCATATGATTCGCGTTTGTTACGTTGATAATTTGGTATGTGGGTGGACCGGTGCTTGGGTACTGTCCTTTCATGGACAAGCATCCCACTTATGATTAACCCCTATTGCAAGCATCGTCAACTACAAGAGGAGTATTAAGGTAAACTTAACCATAGCATGAAACATATGGATCCAAATCAGCCCCTTACGAAGCAACTCATAAACTAGGGTTTAATCTTCTATCACTCTAGCAACCCATCATCTACTTATTACTTCCCAATGCCTTCCTCTAGGCCCAAACAATGGTGAAGTGTCATGTAGTCGACGTTCACATAACACCACTAGAGGAGAGACAAGATACATCTCATCAAAATATCGAACAAATACCAAATTCACATGACTACTTATAGCAAGACTTCTCCCATGTCCTCAGGAACAAACGTAACTACTCACAAATCATATTCATGTTCATAATCAGAGGGGTATTAATATGCATAAAGGATATAAACATATGATCTTCTACCAAATAAACCTACTAGCATCAACTACAAGGAATAATCAACACTACTGGCAACCCACAGGTACCAATCTGAGGCTTTGGGACAAAGAATGGATACAAGAGATGAACTAGGGTTTTGGAGGAGATGGTCAGGTGAAGATGTTGATGGAGATTGACCCCTCCCAATGAGAGGATCATTGGTGATGACGATGGCGATGATTTCCCTCCTCCGGAGGGAAGTTTCCGGCAGAACAGCTGGCTGGAGCCCTAGATTGGTTCCGCCAAGGTTCCTCCTCGTGGCGGCGGAGTTTCTTCCCGAAAGCTTGCTTATGATTTTTTTTTCCAGGGTAAAAGACTTCATATAGCAGAAGATGGGCATCGGAAGCCTGCCAGGGGGCCCACGAGGCAGGGGGCGCGCCCAGGGGGTAGGGCACGCTCCCCACCCTCGTGGCCAGGGTGTGGGCCCCCTCTGGTGGATTCTTTTGCCAGTATTTTTATTAATTCCAAAAATAACTTCCGTGAAGTTTCAGGACTTTTGGAGCTGTGCAGAATATGTCTCTAATATTTGCTCCTTTTCCAGCCCAGAATTCCAGCCGTCGGCATTCTCCCTCTTCATGTAAACCTTGTAAAATAAGAGAGAATAGGCATAAGTATTGTGACATAACGTGTAATAACAGCCCATAATGCAATAAATATCGATATAAAAGCATGATGCAAAATGGACGTATCACCTACCAAACCGACCAGCTCGCAAACCCCGCCCAAAGGTCTTGCATATTCTGATATACTTTATCCCAAGGAGGGTCATTTCCGACAACCTCTTAACCCGTCTGATTCAAACTATTCGGGGACTTCTCATTCCTCTTCTGGCGAGTCAACGGGAACTCAAATCCCAGCTTTCAAGACTGTTCCTGGGTAAGAATATGTTCAATCATTCAAACCTTATACCTGATCATTATACTAACCTTTTTATGCTTCTTATCTTCAGTGGACAGGCCAAACCGAGCAAGAAGGCAAAACTGAATAAACCGGTCGACGATGTCCACCTATCTGAGCTGGAGCAACAACAACCGGAACTTTCTCACCCAACTGCTGATCATATTGTTGATGATTCGCCACCAGAAGACCACAATGTTAACATTGACCAGATAAATGTTAACACGCCCGACACTGATCCAGCCAGCCCCATCAAACCGGCCAGTCCTGCTAAGCCGGCGGAAGAGAAGACTGATGATGTTGTTGTTACTGGGTTTGGATTCATAGCCCCGGGTCAACCTACTGTCTTATCTAAGCACAGCGCCTGAGGGAGTCCTGGATTAGGGGGTGTCCGAATAGCCGAACTATCACCGTTGGCCGGACTCCTGAACTATGAAGATACAAGATTGAAGACTTCGTCCCGTGTCCGGATGGGACTTTCCTTGGCGTGGAAGGCAAGCTTGGCGATACGGATATGTAGATCTCCTACCATTGTAACCGACTCTGTGTAACCCTAACCCTATCCGGTGTCTATATAAACCGAAGGGTTTTAGTCCGTAGGATGAACAACAATCATACCATAGGCTAGCCTCTAGGGTTTAGCCTCTCTGATCTCATGGTAGATCTACTCTTGTACTACCCATATCATCAATATTAATCAAGCAGGAGTAGGGTATTACCTCCATCGAGAGGGCCCGAACCTGGGTAAAAACATCGTGTCCCTTGTCTCCAGTTACCATCCTCCTAGACGCACAGCTCGGGACCCCTACCCGAGATCCGCCGGTTTTGACACCGACATTGGTGCTTTCATTGAGAGTTCCTCTGTGTCGTCACCTATAGGCCCGATGGCTCCTTCGATCATCAACAACGACGCGGTCCAGGGTGAGAATTTTCTCCCCGGACAGATCTTCGTATTCGGCGGCTTTGCACTGCGGGCCAATTCACTTGGCCATCTGGAGCAGATCAAAAGCTACGCCCCTGGCCATCAGGTCAGATTTGGGAGTTTGAACTACACGAGCGACATCCGCGGAGACTTGATCTTCGACGGATTCGAGCCATAGCCAAGTGCGCCGCACTGTCTCGATGGGCATGATCTAGCTCTGCCGCCGAACTGTGCATTGGAAGCCACACCAGATTCTGCTCCGACCCTTAGCTCGGAGCCGACTCCCCCGATCGAGGACGAGTGGTTGGACACCGCCTCGGGGGCTACGATCTCTACGGCGATTGAGCCGAACTCCATCCCTGTCGCTGCGAAGACCGTGACTCTGTGGTGCGGACTCCTCTCCGGACTCAACCCTCCGCGCCCGCTAATCGAATCCGATTGGGCGCCGGTCATGGAGTTCATCGCGGTGACGTCTTTCAAAGACTTCGCCCTTTGGCGACATCCTGAATTCACTAAAGTCTCTCTCTTTATCTGGAGAGCCCTGGCCGGACTATGGTCAGGAAGGTTGGGATGCGGACGACAAAGAAATTCAACGCCCACCCACCACCCGCTTTGTAGCCACTGTTGATGATTTAACCGACATGCTCGACTTCGACTCCGAAGACATCGACGGTATGGACGACGATGCTGGAGACAACCAAGAACCAGCGCCATAGGCAATCGGAAGGCCACCTCACATACAACATATACATGGTGGACATCCCAAAAGATGGGAACGACGATGGAACAGCGGAGGATGACCCCTCCAAGAAACAGCCCAAGCGCCGGCGTCAGCGGCGCCGCTCTAAATCCCGCCATAGCAAAAATGGTGATTCCGGCACGGGAGACAATAATACCCCGGACAGTGCCGAAGAGGACCCCCTCCAGCAGGACTCAGCGCAGGAGGAGGAAGAAGCAAGTCTGCACGACACTGCGGCAGAAAGAGAGGTAGAGGACGATAATTATGCGCCCCCCCTCCGAGGACGAGGCAAGCATCGACGATGACGAATTCGTTGTGCTAGAGGACCCCGCCGAACAAGAGCGTTTTAAACGCAGGCTCATGGACACGGCAAGCAGACTCAAGAAAAAGCAGCAACAGCTTAGAGCTGACCAAGACCTGCTAGCTGACAGATGGAATGAAGTCCTTGCAGCCGAAGAGTATGAACTCGAACGCCCCTCCAAAAGCTACCCCAAACGCAGGCCGTTGCCTCGATCAGAGGAGGAAGCACCCACGTCACCAAAGGCACGACATGGCAGACCGGCCACCCGTGGCAGCTGACAGAAGCCTCTCAGCCCTCCGCTCAAGCCATGCCCCGACGCCGCTCAAAAAGTACCAAGGCATGGGAAAACGCGGCGGACTTGCGAGATATAATGGAGGATAAGGAAAAGCATACAAGATCGATCTACAGGTCGCGTGGGCGCCCAACGACTCGGGATGATTACCGTCACGCCGGATAGAGCAAACCCGGCCGGGCTGAACACAGTAGACAAAGCTCATATGAGCTACGTCGTGATATAGCCCTGTCTGAGGCGCCGCACACCCACTATGCTACAGATGAAGTAATGGATCATCAAATCTCGAGGGCTTCAAACCCGTAAACATCGAATCATACGATGGTACCACAGATCCTACGGTATGGATCGAGGACTATCTCCTCCATATCCACATGGCCCGCGGTGATGATCTACACGCCATCAAATACCTCCCACTCAAGCTTAAAGGACCAGCTCAGCATTGGCTTAACAGCTTGCCAGCAGAATCAATTGGTCGTTGGGAGGACCTGGAAGCCGCATTCCTTGATAACTTCCAGGGCACATATGTGCGACCACCAGACGCCGATGACCTTAGCCACATAATTCAGCAGCGGAAGAATCGGCGGACAATTCGGACACGGTTCCTAACCAAGAAAAATCAAATCGTTGACTGTCCGGATGGAGAGGCCCTTGCAGCCTTCAAACATAACATCCGCGATGAGTGGCTTGCCCGGCACCTAGGACAGGAAAAGCCGAAATCCATGGCAGCCCTCACCACACTCATGACCCGCTTTTGCACGGGAGAGGACAGCTGGCTAGCTCGAAGCAACAACTTGGCCAAACACCCTGATAGTTCGGATACCAAGGACAACAATGGCAGGTCGCGTCGCAACAAGCATAAACGTCGCATTAACGGTGATAATGCTGAAGATACGACAGTAAATGCCGGATTCAGAGGCTCTAAACCCGGTCAGCGGAAGAAGCCATTCAAAAGAAATACCCAGGGCCCGTCCAACTTGGACCGAATACTCGATCGCTTGTGCCAGATACATGGCACCCCCGAAAAACCAGCCAACCACACCAACATGGATTTTTGGGTGTTCCAGCAAGCAGGCAAGCTAAGCGTCGAAAACAACGACAAGGGGCTACATAGCGATGACGAGGATGAGCCCCGATCGCTGAACAATAGAGGACAGAAGGGCTTTCCCACACAAGTGCGGACGGTGAACACGATATACGCAACCCACATACCCAAAAGGGAGCGGAAGCATGCACTAAGGGACGTATATGCGATGGAGCGATCGCCCCAAAGTTCAACCCATGGTCCTCCCGCCCGATCACCTTTGATCAAGGGACCACCCACTAGCATCCGTCACGGCGGATTCGCGCATTGGTTCTTGACCCAATCATCGACGGATTTCACCTCACTAGAGTCCTGATGGACGGCGGTAGCAGCCTGAACCTGCTTTATCAGGATACAGTGCGCAAAATGGGCATAGACCCCTCAAGGGTTAAACCCACAAAGACGACCTTTAAAGGCATCATACCAGGTGTAGAGGCCAATTGTATAGGCTCAGTTACACTCGAAGTGGTCTTCGGATCCCGGATAACTTCCGGGCGAAGAGTTAATCTTCGACATAGTCCCGTTCCGCAGCGGCTATCACGCGATCGCCGGACGAACCGCATTTGCAAAGTTCAATGCGGTGCCCTCACGCATACCTCAAGCTCAAGATGCCAGGCCCTCGAGGAGTAATCACGGTCAATGGAAACACCGAACGCCTCTCCGAACGGAGGAGCACACGGCGGCCCTCGCGCGGAGGTGCAAAGCAGCCTCTCACAGCAATTCTCGAGCCCGGCTATTAAACGTCCGCCACCGCTAAGCGCGCCCGAGTAACCTACAACAAGACCGCCTGGCACGATCCGAGCATCGCCAGAGCATTCCGCCCCAACCCCAGCCCTTGCGAAGCTGCGAATCCAAAGATTACGCGTATAACTACGCCCGAGATACCATGGGCATAAGGGGAGGGCACGACCACGGCACGCCTGCACGCGGCTCAACCGCACTGTGGGCTCCCGATTGTGTCATTCTTTTCTTTCTTCTTTTTTTCTTACTTTCAGGACTCCGTTTTCAGAAGTCCCGTCCGCACTAGAATTGCCGAACTCACGATGCAACAGCCGTGGAAGCGTAGTTACGCCGAGTGTCCAGTGGTCTCTACTACGAGCATTATACCTGTTTTACATACCATCCTCAGCTTACCCTCGAGGGGGACATGTTAAATAGTCCCATCCCTTGCTTATCGCACTATTTGTATCATTCTGCTTCCATTGCAGTACCTTTTTGAATAAACAATAAATAGCTTTTGCCTATTATTGCACTCCTTTCTTTATCTATATATATGTTCATTTCATGACATGTTGCACCCGTACACTTTGGTACGGCCAATACACCAGGGGCTTAAGTACCCCAAACGTATGGTGTGATAAGTCCGAACACTTTCACAAGTGCGGCACCCTGAACTTATAGCATTATATGCATCGGCTCCGAATCATGTCTTGGGTCAATAGTTGGGTTTGCCCGGTGTCGGTGTCAAAACCGGCGGATCTCGGGTAGGGGGACCCGAACTGTGCGTCTAGGCGGATCGTAACAGGAGACAAGGGACACAATGTTTTTACACAGGTTCGGGCCCTCTCGATGGAGGTAATACCCTACTCCTGCTTGATTAATATTGATGATATGGGTAGTACAAGAGTAGATCTACCACGAGATCAAGGAGGCTAAACCCTAGAAGCTAGCCTATGGTATGATTGTTGTTCTTTTATCGACTAGCCTGGCCTCGGTTTATATAATGCACCAGAGGCCTAGGATAACAAGAGTCCTAGCCCAATACGCCGGTGGGGGAGGAGTCCTTGTCTTGATCGCCAAGTCTTGTGGAATCTTCCTAGTATGCGGCAGCTGTCCGGACTGGCCCATGAGTATACGGCCATGGGGATCCTCGGCCCAATCCAACTGATCGGGAGACGACGTGGTGAGTACCCCCTAGTCCAGGACACCGCCAAGAGCCCTCGAACCGGTCTTCAAGTTGGGGACGCTCCTCGATTCTTTTGAACTGTTCTTCATCTTGGTCGCCGGTCTTGAAAACTGGTTCAACAAATCTTCTCATCTTCGATCTTGAGGATCGCGAAATGCATTCGACGAGTTCACACATCGGGTATCCGAGGAGCCCTTTAAGTTTCCGCCTTTATCAATGCCTTGTCATTTTATGCCACACCTCGGGTTTGAAGTTGTTCTCGGCGGCGTCCTCTTGCGTCCGAGTTTCAACGCCGGACTGCATTCGAGGTATCTTTTGCAGCCGAGCACCAATGCCGGACTGCTTCCCAGCTCTAACGCTGGACTATGTATCCGAGCTCCAACGCCGGACTGTATCCGAGCTCCAACGCCGGACTATGTATCCGAGCTCCAACGCCGGATTGTATCCGAGGTGCGAAAATCACCTTGGTTCAAAGAAGTTTGAAGGAGTTTATCCGAGCTTAATGTCGGAAATGCCCTCTATGGAGCTAGCCACTAGCGTCCGAGCTTTATGCCGGACTGCTTCCGAGGTGGTGCACCACCCCGAATATGGGCCGATTTTTGTCAATATTTTTGATTGGTGCAATTTATTCTCTGCCGAGATACATAGCCAGTAGCCCTCAAGGTGGGTATCGGTCTAAAACCCGAGACGCACATGAAGGATGACATAACACCGCTAATCCCCGTAGCCACTGAGACTCAGGTTGATTTGCAAAATCGGTCTGAGGATCAAGTCCTAGCTCGGCAGAATACTTCGGGACACAAAAAGCGGGCGTGCTTTCGATCCTCAAGACTCAGGTTGGGTGCGGCCGACCAACCCGAGGATCAAAATCTCCTCGAAATCAGTATTGCACTTAAAATTTTCTCGCATAGAACAGGCAATGCAAGAGCCCCGAGACACCGGTCGAGTGGCAACACCAGATTAGGGGATTGATGTGCCTTTAATATTTGTAAATAATAAGCCCGAAGCCCGGTAGCCCCGAGCCTTAATGCGGCACGGGTGGCCGAATTAAGGATCGATATCCATAGTAAAATCACAAATTATGTGTAATGACTCAATGTATCCAAGTACTTTATGTCATTAATGCTCAGATCCGCATTGTACAAAACTTTGTTGACCGCCCATCGGCTTCAACCTCCTCGGCCAGTAGCCGAGGAGTGTTTGTCTTACTTTATAAAGCCTTTATGAGGGCAAAGATTTACGACAAACAAGGCAATCTGGCCATACGGTTTTATAAACAAAGGTACGCAGAGAGATATGTTATATTACTGTTTAATGTAAGAAATGTCTTCCAAAGAAAATAGTCCCGCTATCGGTTCCTTTGTTTGGGTTGTCATGCTAAGCATGATCATGAAACCTCAGCTCAATGTAAGAGAAAAATATTGAGGATTTAGTTTGGGAGGCGATTACTAGCCCCCGGTAGTGTTCGGCGACAGTCGAGGTCAAGCCGGAAACACGTCGGCCAATGTTATGAATGGCCCGTCATTTAATATAAGTCATCGGATCGCTGACCAGTTTACACCTATTGTGACAGTTAGTTTTCGGCTTTCTCCACTGAGGTGCTTGACCATGCGAGCTGAAAGCACAATCGCAGTGGTTCTCCCTTTGCACACCTAGCCGAACAAAGCGGAACGTAGGAGGCAAGCTCGGGAGCCGGGCAACCCAACTATTGACCGAAGACACAATTCGAAACTAGTGCATATATAGCAATATCCGAGAATGTTTTTGCCGAATCTCTAAAAGGTGTCCGGCGTTGCACTGCGAGACTTGTGCTGAAAACACACAAATAGTTTAAAAGTGCCAAAAGATTGGAAAGCCAAAAAACGTCAGTAAAAACATGACGTCGGAACAAGATCAAGTGTTCGATGCCAATCCGAAAATTGGACTTTAGAAAAAAAGTGCTTCTGTCGTGCTTTAACATGACACATCCTATCTCAAGACTTCAAGCGGGTCAGCCTACGGCTTCAGTCTCCCATCCCAAAGGCGGAGTACTTCTCATTAGGCCAGTTTAGAAAACTAAACTCTAGCGGTTTTGAGAGAGAAATTAGGCTCCCCGGCTAGTGACCGCACATTCGTGTCGAGAAAAGGAGTGATAAATAATAATAAAAACTCTGCAACGACTAAGAAGAAAAACACTTACTATAAAACGGCTCAAATAAACATAAGAGCCCCCAAGTGACTTGGGTAAAAGTTGACTATAACATGTAAAATGCCTTCTAGCCGGATTGTAGATCGTTTGTCGTAGCGGACCTTTTCGCTTCAACCTCTGGACCCAATAGTCTGGAGTGTGTCCGAATACCCTCGCGGTTATAAAAACCGGGGCATGCATGGAGACCAGGCGTAGGGGTCATTAGTTATCATAAAAGTGCCCAACTAGTTATGTTATATTACATGGTTAGTAAAAAACATCTTCCAGGGAGAATAGTTCCGTTAGGGGTTCTTTTCACAGGAGGCATGCCCTAAAGTGCATGTCCGGACTGTAAAAGAGCAAAAAACATCTGGGGCAGGTAAATAAATAGGTAAGAAATCATCTTTTAGTTCACCGACCGAGTATTCCCTTAAGAACGCTTAGCTTCGGCTTCACCCAGTCGAGGTACACATCCGGTGACCCGGCAAGAATAATCGCAGAGGTGCTCCCTTTACCACCTAGCCGAACAATCGAGAACGTAGGGGTAAGCACAGGAGCCAGGCAACCCATATTGGCCAAAACTTAAGTCATATCGATGCATATAATGGTGAATAAAAGGTACATGCGGAAGTGTGACACGTGTGTTGGGCATAAAGCCCGTATTAATAAGCTTCTGTTAAAGAAGCCCGCGGGTATAATGAGCGCGGGTAGCGCGTCAAGTGTGTGCGAACAAAGTTTGGACAAGAAAAAATTTTACAAGCAACTTTTTTCCAAAAAAGTATAATGCTTGGTCGAGCCGAACACAAGTTAATTTAAAACTTTGAGCATGAAGGCAACTTAGCTGGTTAATGTGTTCGGTATTGACGACGCGGTCCGAGCTTGATGCGGGACAAGGTTCCATCCCCCAAGCCGATCCCGAGGTGGCGGAGCAAAAGAGCTCGGCACTCCGAAGTGGTGACATAGCACGGTATAATGCAGGACGGCGGCGTGATGCCGAAGTCCCCTGCATGGGGTAATGAAGTGTTGACGAAGCCCCCCGTCCAGCCGAGGTGACGCCAAAGGATATAGTCCGGCTGGATCATTTTTCTGTGCACAAAAAATAGTGCAGACCGGGGATAATAGTAATAATAAGAATTAAAAAATGTTGCATAATAAATCATTTATGCAAAGTGTGTAATAAAAGAAATATGGCTGGCGCGAAGTCAATGTCGGCGCAGCGGCGGCGTGATGCGGTAAAGGCATGGCAAGGCCTGAATTCATGTGTCGGTTCGAGTTCGGATGCGGCGTCACCGGACTATGTACGTAAACCGATGTAACCACCATGCAACCGTCGTTAATGCGTCCACCATTTGATAGACCTGCGTACATATGATGGACAAACCAGAGTAATAATTCGTTGGGAAAAATGAACCCAAACAAGCAGAAAATACTAGGATTAATAGCACCTGGTTTATTTGTTGTAGCAATCTGAAGAAAGGTGATTCCCAGAATTGGGACTCGATCCGCGCACCCATTGCCAGATGGGCGATAAAACGACGGCATGGTAATGCTGGCAAAGGTTGGCTCACCGAGGCAAAGCCCTCGGCCCAGCTAACGTGACGGAGCTGGTTGGCTAGTGACGCCGAAGTGTCCGGAGTAGGTTGATGAAGAGATGATGAAGCCCCCGGTCCAGCCGAGATGTCGAAGTAGGTCAGCATGATGGACACCAGCTCGAAGAAGCAATAGTGCGGCCCTGCCGATGCAGGTCGTGACGTGGTCGATGCCGGCTTGATGATCCGACCGTGCGGCGATGCCGGTATGCCTGCTCCGCGTAATCCGTGGGGCGGCGATGTTGGTGATGATTTATCCTTCACGATGTCGGACTCTTGTTCGGCTTGCCGAGATGATGATCCGAAGAAGTTGAGCTCGGCTTAACAAAGTGACGACGTGCCTAGCATGTGTCGGCCGTGAGAGCAATATTGCGGACTGGTTTGACACCAGCATGATGTTGAAGATCGTGTTCAAAAGATTTTAAAGTTAGTGGGATGTGTTCGGGAACAAAACACAATACCCCATACAAAACTTCCTTCAAAAAGGATGTCCGAAATCCCGTTCGTAAAAAGGACGAACTCGGGTCGGATTCGTTTTCGCGCAGAAAACAGATCCAAAAAGTGATGTACTAATCGGAAGGTTCCCGGAGTTTGGACGGTCGGATCGAGCTGAAATTTTGAGGGGTGGTAGATATAGGAATTCCGCAGCCGATAAACGGTTGGATCTTCCAAAGGAAGTCCAAGCTAGAATCTGGACACCATGCCCTAAACTTGTCCGGATTCTCGTCCAGATTCAATGTGGCTCCCGTATACCAGAGATTGCCAGAGATTCCTCCATCGGAACTCGACGAAATTTTCCAAGGTTGTTGTAGACTCAATTCCGCACAATTCCACCGAAGCAATCGTTAAAACGACACCTGAGGAGGCGGTGGCGGCGGACACAAGTCCGCTGTCCAGAAATACGGTACGGTCGCCCGAGCGCAATGTTGACGTTGAGCCCCGGGGCTCCCTGGATGATTCCTCCATGATCTTGATAGAGATCGGAGTTGATGTTGATGAAGGCCCTCATCCGATCATGATGATCGGAGGTAGGGCGCAGTCCTTGGTCGAACCAAGGTGACCAGTCGAGCTGGTGACGAAGATGCCGAAGTCGCAGTTGATCTGCAAGCGAGCCATCGACCTTTTGCCGAACACACAACGGAACTCTCAGTGAAAGCACCAATGTCGGTGTCAAAACCGGCGGATCTCAGGTGGGGGGTCCCGAACTGTGCGTCTAGGCGGATGGTAACAGGAGACAAGGGACATGATGTTTTTACCCAGGTTCGGGCCCTCTCGATGGAGGTAATACCCTACTCATGCTTGATTAATATTGATGATATGGGTAGTATAAGAGTAGATCTACCACGAGATCAAGGAGGCTAAACCCTAGAAGCTAGCCTATGGTATGATTGTTGTTCTTTTATCGACTAGCCTGGCCTCGGTTTATATAATGCACCAGAGGCCTAGGATAACAAGAGTCCTAGCCGAATACGCCGGTGGGGGAGGAGTCCTTGTCTTGATCGCCAAGTCTTGTGGAATCTTCCTTGTATGCAAAGAATCTGTCCGGACTGGCCCATGAGTATCTGACCATGGGGATCCTCGGCCCAATCCAACTGATCGGGAGACGACGTGGTGAGTACCCTAGTCCAGGACACCGCCACTGGCTCCCATGTTTTGGTACCTTACGCCCGTTATATCGGCTAAGGTAGCGCCGGGAGAACCACCGTGATTGTGCCCGGTTGAGCTGGGTCGAGCACCTCAATGGAGAAAGCTAAAACTGACCGTCATGATAGGGCGTGAGCGATCGCTGTTCGAGAGGTTTTTCGGGTCCCTAAAGACTTATGCCGCTTAGAGCGAGGAGTCGGCATTGTCCGCCAAGGCGTGGATAGCGCCCGAACTCGGTCTTCCGAATACTAGGGGCTTCACGAAATTTAAAATTATAGAAATCTATGGCTAAGTGAGAGTGTTCAAGCACTATAAGTCCGGTTGCCTTGTTCGTTATGCTGAGCGCCTCCCTCGAAGGACCCAAGAATGGGAACAAGAGCGCTCAAGTTTATCGAACACCCCAAAGACTCGTGGCATGGGGCTGAAGCCAACGACTTGCCATCTCTCAAATTTGATAAACGGCCGCCTGAAGGTAATATTTTAAATTAACAAGCGTTGCTTAGCGCATATGAACAAGTTTTCAGCGTACATGATAACAAATGCGAGTCTATTCAAAAATTACATCTTTGGAGCACTCATCCGCTATACGGCGGGCACCCTTCAGGATGCCCTCATAGTACATTTCGGGCCAGCGATGCTCCTTGCCCTTCGGTGGCCCGTCCGTCACAAGCTTCTCCGCATCCAGCCTGCCCCAGTGCACTTTAGCACGGGCAAGGGCCCGACGGGCACCTTCAATGCAGACGGAGCGCTTGATGACTTCAATCTATGGACAAGCATCCACCAACCGCTGCACTAGCCCGAAGTAGCTCCCAGGCATGGCTTCCAATGGCCACAGCCGAACTATGAGGCCCTTCATGGCCCGTTCGGCGACCTTGTGGAGCTCGACCAGCTGCTTCAGCTGGTCGTTCAGGGGCACCGGACGTTCGGCCTCAGCATACTGAGACCAAAACACCTTCTCCGTCGAGCTCCCCTCCTTGGCGCGGTAGAACGCGGCAGCATCAGACACACTATGGGGCAGATCTGTGAATGCTCCTGAAGAGCTCCGGATTCGGGTAAGTAATAGGTAATTCACTTTCACATGCTTGCTTTGCATAAAGAATGCCTTACCCGCCGCTATCTTCTTTAATGATTCAATCTCTTGGAGGGCTTTTGGGCTTCGCCTTAGCGGCTCTGGCACTCTCAAGAGCCGAGGCGAGCTCGGACTCTCGAGTCTTCGAGTCACGCTCCAAACTCTCGTGTTTTTCCACGAGAGCCTGGAGCTCTTGCTGCACCTCCGCCACCCGCTCCTCCTGCTTCTCTCGCTCGGTGCTCTCCGCAGCCGCTTTGCTTTCGGCAGCGGACACCGCTTCCTCCAGGGTCGCCACCTCGTTCGTGGCCCCTACAATACCCACGTTATTCCTGTCATTTTTTGCAACCGAATCCTTTCTATAAGGTATTTCTTTAATAAGGTATTGCTTACCTTCCCTGTCCTCGAGCTGCTTCTTGGCAAGGCCGAGCTCGTTCTCGGACCGCTCGAGGCTCTGCTTCAATGCATCGACCTCCATGAAGGTCGGCAGAGGTCAGCCGCAGCCTGCATTCCCATATTGACATACTTATGTTAGACTCCTGCATATATCTTTTTAGATCCTTAGTCCGGCTTTTCTTTCCAACACCGAACTAAGCATCGAGAACTACTGTCTATGCGGTAATATTTTTACATACTCTAAACTTACCTCAAAGCCTGTTAGAAGGCTGGTACAGGCTTCAGTCAGCCCGCTCTTGGCGGACTGAACTTTCTGGATCACCACACTCATAACAGTGCGGTGCTCCTCCTCGATGGAGGCGGTTTTAAGCACCTCCAGTAAGCTATCTGGTGCCTCCGATTGGACGGAGGACACCGGCGTCTTACCCTTCCTACGAAGGGGCCGCTTGCCGGACTTCGGAACCGCTGAAGGTTCCTGCATGGAGTCCGGACAAGGGTCGGGCTTAGAGCCCCTGGGGGTCTCGCTCCCCTCGTGCCTGGAGTCCGGGAGGCTGCCTTGCGGCGCCTCCTGCGCCACCTCCTCTTGACCAGGCCCCCCTTGGGGCCCCACCTCGGCCGTCTGCAGCGTGAGGTGAGGAGGCGGCCGAAGTGAAGTACTCTCCACTTCCAACGAATTCAGGGACCCGCTCGGCAAGCGGGCGAGCTTCGTCCTTGGGCGGGCTGCATGATTGTTCGGCAGTAGAGAACACTATGCAATGAAAAAGCCATGGGTATCCGGACACTTACGATCTCGCCAGGGGCTTGGCCCTTGTTGGCCACTCCTCCTCGTCGTTGTCGACGTTGGTGAAGAAGTCCGGACGAAGGGTCCTTCCCTTCTTGGACCCCTCCGACCTCCCCAGTTGGGGCGGCCTTCCTTTTCTTCTCTCCCCCTGCTGGGGGAGAGGCTTCTTTTTCCTCCTCCTCTTCCTTAGAGGACGATTCCGCCTCAGGGTTGTCGGGCGATGAGTCCGACAGCCCCTGGCGCCGGGAGCTCCTTGGAGTTCCCGTGGCCTTCTTCTTGGCCTTCTTCTCCGGCACCACGTGAGGTGCCGGAGCCAGCCCTCCGTCCAATCG
Organism: Aegilops bicornis; assembly: GCA_021605145.1. Taxonomy (NCBI): domain Eukaryota; kingdom Viridiplantae; phylum Streptophyta; class Magnoliopsida; order Poales; family Poaceae; genus Aegilops; species Aegilops bicornis. The sequence continues at coordinate 467,014,264 of CM038673.1, read as the reverse complement.
GGCGTCCGTTGGGTCTGGCAAAGGGGCGGACAGTTAATCTGTCCGGACGTCTTCAGCCAATCCTGTCAAAGGTTAGGGAGTTTTAGATCCCACATAGAGTCAATCTATGAAAAACAAGAGTCCTATAAAGGGTAAAATAACTTACCTCGCTGGCTTGACGCTGCGAGCTGAATCCGCGATCTTCGGTAGCGGATGTGGGAGCCTCGGCGCCCTTGAACAGCACCTTCCAGGCATCTTCGTACGTAGTGTTGAAGAGCCTTTTTAGAGTTGGGTGTTGTGCCGGATCGGACTCCCACAATATGAAGACCCGTTGTTGGCATGGGAGAATCCGGCGGATGAGCATCACCGGATAACGTTGAAAAGCACGAGATTCTTGTCCACCAGGTTTCGGACGCAGGTTTGGAGTCCGGATAGCTCGTCCGAACCCCCACGCCGTGCCCGTCTCTTTCCATGATGTGAGCCGTGTAGGGAAGCGGATCGAATTGGGGCCGCCGCCCATTGAGAGTCGCATGCTCGGTGATGTAGAACCACCCGATTGCCACCCCTTTATGGTCTCCACAAAGGAGCCCATGAGCCATAGGACTTTGGCCATCTTGCCAACCAAGGCGCCTCAAGACTCGCTTGGCGGCCGCCCACTACCTTCGCCCGACATTGAAGATCTTCACCATAAGTCAAGTGGGGCTGGATGCAGAGGAAGGCCTCGCACACGACGATGAACGCCGAGATGTTGAGGATGAAATCCTGGACCAGATCGTGGAAGTCCGGGCCGTAGTAGAACATGAGCCCCCAGACAAATGGGTGAAGTGGAAAACCTAGTCCGCGGAGGAAGTGGGTGAGAAACACCACCCTCTCATGGGGCCTGGGGGTTGGAATGAGCTGCCCCTCGTCGGGTACCCGGTGCGCGATGTTGCTGGACAAGTATCCGGCCTTCCGCAGCTTTTTGATGTGCCCCTCCGTGACGGAGGAGGCCATCCACCTGCCTCCCGCTCCGGACATAGTTGGAGAAGGTTGAGGTGGGATGTGCGGACTTGGGCGCTGGAGCTCGAGTGCGCGGAAATGGATGAGCAAAGGAGGAAGAAGGTGTAGGTGAAAAGGTGGATCCTTATCCCCTTATATGGACGGACGAAGCTATGCGTCCCCCACCACCGATAAAACTCGCTTATCTCCCAAGCGCCGCAATCAATGGCGCGGATGGGTTACCCACGTCCGTATTGATGAGAATCCCGGAATAAGGGGGCACGATCTACGCTTTGATAAGACGTGCCAAGGAAACCGCCTCGCTAAACGGGCTGAGGTGGAACAGTAAAAACGATTCGTATAAAGGCCTGGCCGTGGTGTGATGTCACGCCGCGGAATATGTCAGCAGATCTGTGCAAAAGTTATTCTCTCTACGGTAGTATGTGGAACTTGTTTTGCAGAGCCGGACACTATCCTTGTGTTCAAAATCTTCTATGAAGTATTCAGAGGAGGAACCCGCCTTCCAATGCCAAAGACAATATGCGCGCCGGACTCGTCGTCATTGAAGCCTGGTTCAGGGGCTACTGAGGGGGTCCTGGATTAGGGGGTGTCCGGATAGCCGAACTATCACCGTTGGCCGGACTCCTGGACTATGAAGATACAAGATTGAAGACTTCGTCCCGTGTCCGGATGGGACTTTCGTTGGCGTGGAAGGCCAACTTGGCAATACGGATATGTAGATCTCCTACCATTGTAACCGACTCTGTGTAACCCTAACCCTATCCGGTGTCTATATAAACCGGAGGGTTTTAGTCCGTAGGACGAACAACAATCATACCATAGGCTAGCTTCTAGGGTTTAGCCTCTACGATCTCGTGGTAGATCTACTCTTGTACTACCCATATCATCAATATTAATCAAGCAGGAGTAGGGTATTACCTCCATCGAGAGGGCCCGAACCTGGGTAAAAACATCGTGTCCCTTGTCTCCTGTTACCATCCGCCTAGACGCACAGTTCGGGACCCCCTACCCGAGATCCGCCGGTTTTGACACCGACAGCGCCAAAGAAGAAATTTTTGCTGAAAATAAAGGCAAGTGGAAAGTTGACTTGGAGAGCTACGCCCAGTTCAATGCCCAAGACATCCACTCTGGCTACTTGAATCGTCTATACACCACCCGTGATTTTGAAGCCGGCTTGGTAAACCTGATGAAGGAGCGCTATGAGGTAAATGCTGCAATTCCTTTTTGCATGAACATACTTCCCTTAGCCGCCAAGTTTATTGGACATGATAGAATAAAATGTACCATAAACTTCAATAGTTGCATAGATCAAATCTAGTAGCCCCCGAGGGCCGGTTTATGCTTTCAATATGAAGCTGGACTTATAACACCAGTACTTCAATTTTGCATGTGTAGCCTCCAAGGGCCGGTTTAATAAATATATTAAGTCAGGACTTAAGTAGCAAGTAATCAACTTTGCTTCTGTAGCCCCCAAGTGCCGGCTTAATCAGTCATGAATAAGCCGGGACTAATCATCTTGTTTGAAATCAGCAATCCAAGCTATAGTCTTTGTAAAACGGATCACATCATTTGTCCGGGTCAGCCAATGATCCTATCTTAAAAGAGAAACATACATTAGCCCCCAAGTGCCGAGTATAATATTTGTATTGTGCTTGGGACTTCAAAAGTTTTCTTAATAGCAAATATGCATTAGCCCCCAAGTGCCAAGTATCATACATGTATTGCGCTTGGGACTTTAGCAATACTCACAATATTCTATCTATGTTTATATCACAGGCTGAACTTTCTGAGGACTCGCAGCTCAATGATCTAAAGGCCAATATAAATACTCAACAATCTGAAACATCCAAGGCCAAGTCAGAATTGAAGACTGCTTTAGAGAACATTGAGCAACTCAAGCAAAACTTCAACACTGAAAAATATGGCTGGGAAACTAAAAAGGAAGCTCTGTTGAAGAGAGCAGAAGAAGCTGAAACCGCGCTTAAACCGGTGACGGAGGAGCTATTTGGCTTAAAATAGTAGATTAACATTATGTCATCAGCCATCTTCGGTAAGAACATATCTCCCTTGCATCTTAATAATCATATTATAAACGACTGTCGGCTTACCCATAACTTTACTGATACAGGTTCTCGGAGCGCTAAGTTAGGCTCAGACATGCGCATCCGGCTTAAGGCTGTCTACACTCTTGTAGATCAGTTATATACTGGTGCCCAACAAACCATCGCTGCTACGCTGCACAAGAAATCTCCTTCAACACTTATCAAAGATACACTGAAGAAATAATCCGTGCTACCCAAAAGAATTGATGGCATAAAACGGGGAGCTGCCAGAGCCGGTGCCCTAACTGCCTTAAGCCGGGCAAAGGCATTGCAAGCCGATCTTGACCCGGAAGATTTGGCCAACGGTTGTGATACGTCCATTTTGCATCATGCTCTTATATCGATATTTATTGCATTTTGCAATAGGAGTTAATCACAAGTGGGATGCTTGTCCAAGTAAGGATAGCACCCAAGAACCGGTCCACCCACATACCAAATTATCAAAGTAACGAACGTGAATCATATGAGCATGATGAAAACTAGCTTGATGATAATTCCCATGTGTCCTCAGGAGCGCTTTTCTCTATATAAGAGTTCGTCCAGGCTTGTCCTTTGCTACAAAAAGGATTGGGCCATCTTGCTGCACTTTATTTACACTTGTTACTTGTTACCTGTTACAAATTACCTTATCACAAAACTATCTGTTACCGATAACTTCAGTGCTTGCAGAGAATACCTTGCTGAAAACCGCTTATCATTTCCTTTTGCTCCTCGTTGGGTCCGACACTCTTACTTATCGAATGGACTACGATAGATCCCCTATACTTGTGGGTCATCAAGACTCTTTTCTGGCGCCGTTACCGGGGAGTGAAGCGCCTTTGGTAGGTGGAATTTGGTAAGGAAAAATTTATATGGTGTGCTGAAATTTACTTTCACTTGTTACTATGGAAAGTAATCCTCTGAGGGGCTTGTTCGGGGTAACTTCACCCCGACCAGTAGAGCAAAGAGTTGCTCCTCAACCTACTGAACTTACTGAAAATGTTTACTTTGAAATTTCTTCAGGTATGATAGAGAAACTGCTAGCTAATCCTTTTGCAGGAGATGGAACATTGCATCCCGATTTACACTTAATCTATGTGGATGAAGTTTGTGGATTGTTTAAGCTTGCAGGTATGCCCGATGATGTTATCAAGAAGAAGGTCTTCCCTTTATCTTTGAAAGGAGATGCATTGACATGGTATAGGCTATGTGATGATATGGGATCATGGAACTATAAACGATTGAAATTGGAATTTCATCGGAAGTTTTATCCTATGCATCTTGTTCATCATGATCGTAATTATATATATAATTTTTGGCCTCGCGAAGGAGAAAGCATCGCTCAAGCTTGGGGGAGGCTTAAGTCAATGTTATCTTCTTGCCCCAATCATGAGCTCTCAAGAGAAATGATTATTCAAAATTTTTATGCTCGGCTTTCTCTCAATAATCGCTCCATGCTCGATACTTCTTGTACTGGCTCTTTTATGATGAAGACTATTGAATTCAAATGGGATTTATTGGAAAGAATTAAACTCAACTTTGAAGATTGGGACCTCGACGAAGGTAAAGAGTCAGAGCATGAAGAAGAGAAATTATTGAAAACTCTAAAGAAGCACTGTGCTGCTATTGGATATACTCTTGATGATCTTAAGGGCATTAGTCCCACTCTATGTCAACACAAAATAAATTTGGAGAAAGACGCCAAACCAGTTATTGATCATGAACGACGGTTAAATCCTAAGATGAAAGAAGTGTTAAGAAAGGAAATATTAAAGCTCCTTGAAGCAGGTATAATTTATCCCGTTGCAGATAGTCAGTGGGTAAGTCCTGTCCATTGTGTCCCTGAGAAGGGAGGTATTACCGTCATTCCTAATGATAAAGATGAATTGATTCCACAAAGAATTATTACATGTTATTGTTTGGTAATTGATTTTCGCAAATTAAATAAAGCTACTAAAAAGGATCATTACCCTTTGCCATTCATTGATAAAATGCTAGAAAGATTATCCAAACATACACATTTTTGCTTTCTAAATGGTTACTCTGGTTTCTCTCAAATACCTGTGTCAGCTGATGATCAAGAAAAGACTAATTTTACTTGCCCTTTCAGTACCTTTGCTTATAGACGTATGCCTTTTGCTATATTCTCTGATTTTTGTGAAAAGATTTGTCAGGTTTTCATGGATGATTGCTCCGTTTATGGATCCTCTTTTGATGATTTCTTGAGCAACCTTGATCGAGTTTTGCAGAGATGTGAAGAAACTAACCTTGTCTTGAACTGGGAGAAATGCCACTTTATGGTTAATGAAGGAATTGTCTTGGGGCATAAAATTTCTGAAAGAGGAATTGAAGTTGATAAAGCTAAAGTTGATGCTATTGAAAAGATGTCGTGTCCCAAGGACATCAAAGGTATAAGAAGTTTCCTTGGTCATGCTGGTTTTTACAGGAGGTTCAGTAAGGACTTCTCAAAAATTTCTCGGCCTCTAACTAATCTATTACAAAAGCATATACCTTTTGTCTTTGATGATGATTGTGCAGAAGCATTTGAAATACTTAAGAAAGCATTGATTTCTGCACCTATTGTTCAGCCACCTGATTGGAATTTACCCTTCAAAATTATGTGTGATGCTAGTGATTATGTTGTAGGTGCTGTTCTAGGACAAAGAGTTGATAAGAAATTAAATGTTATTCGATATGCTAGTAAAACTCTAGACAGTTCTCAGAGAAATTATGCTACTGGTGAAAAGGAATTCTTAGCAGTTGTATTTGCTTGTGATAAGTTCAGACCTTATATTGTTGATTCTAAAGTAACTTTTCACACTGATCATGCTGCTATTAAATATCTTATGGAAAAGAAAGATGCTAAACCTAGACTTATTAGATGGGTTCTCTTGCTACAAGAATTTTATTTGCATATTATTGGTAGAAAGGGAGCTGAGAACCCTATTGCAGACAATTTGTCTAGGTTAGAGAATGTTCTTGATGACCCACTACCTATTGATGATAGCTTTCCTGATGAACAATTAGCTGTCATAAATGCTTCTCGTACTGCTCCATGGTATGCTGATTATGCTAATTACATTGTTGCTAAATTTATACCACCTAGTTTCACATACTAGCAAAAGAAAAAGTTTTTCTATTATTTAAGACATCACTTCTGGGATGACCCACACCTTTAATAAAGGAGTAGATGGTGTTATTAGACGTTGTATACCTGAGCATGAACAGGAACAGATCCTACGCAAGTGTCACTCCGAAGCTTATGGAGGACACCACGCCGGAGATAGAACTGCACATAAGGTATTGCAATCCGGTTTTTATTGGCCTACTCTCTTCAAAGATGCCCGTAAGTTTGTCTTGTCTTGTGATGAATGCCAAAGAATTGGTAATATTAGTAGACGTCAAGAAATGCCTATGAATTATTCACTCATTATTGAACCATTCGATGTTTGGGGCTTTGATTATATGGGACCGTTTCCTTCCTCTAATGGGTATACACATATTTTAGTTGTTGTTGATTACGTTACTAAGTGGGTAGAAGCTATTCCAACTAGTAGTGCTGATCATAACACCTCTATTAAGATGCTTAAAGAAGTTATTTTTCCGAGGGAGTCCCTAGATATTTAATGACTGATGGTGGTTCGCATTTTATTCATGGTGCCTTTCGTAAAATGCTTGCTAAGTATGATGTTAATCATAGAATTGCATCTCCTTATCACCCACAGTCTAGTGGTCAAGTAGAATTGAGTAATAGAGAGCTCAAATTAATTTTGCAAAAGACTGTTAATAGATATAGAAAGAATTGGTCCAAGAAACTTGATGATGCATTATGGGCCTATAGAACTGCATATAAAAATCCTATGGGTATGTCTCCGTATAAAATGGTTTATGGAAAAGCATGTCACTTACCTCTTGAATTAGAACATAAGGCATATTGGGCCATTAAAGAGCTCAACTATGATTTCAAACTTGCCGGTGAGAACCCAGGACTATGAGAATGCATGACAAAAGGATACAAAAGCGTGAGTTTAATGTAGGTGATTATGTGTTGCTATTCAACTCTCGTTTAAGAATTTTTGCAAGAAAACTTCTCTCTAAATGGGAAGGTCCTTACGTTATCGAGGAGGTCTATCGCTCCGGTGCCATAAAAATCAACAACTTCGAAGGCACAAATCCGAAGGTGGTGAACGGTCAAAGAATCAAACATTATATCTCAGGTAATCCCATAAATGTTGAAACTAATATTATTGAAACCGTAACCCTGCAGGAATACATAAGGGACACTTTCCAGAATGTTTCAGACTCCGAAAAGGAATAGGTACGTGGTACGGTAAGTAAACCAACTCCAAAACAGTTCTAATGGCAATTTTTCTCTGTTTTGGAATATTTAGAAAAATAGGAAAATAAGAAGCAGTCCAGGAAGGACACGAGGCTTCCACGAGGGTGGGAGGTGCGCCCTACCCCCTCGGCGCGCCCCCCTGCCTCGTGGGCACCCCGTGCGCTCTCCGGACTCCGTTTTCTTGCACGATACTTCTTTTGGTTGGTAAAAATTAATTATATAATTTCCTGAAGATTTTGACCACCGTATCACGCAATTATCCTATGTTCTTGTTTCGAGCTGTTTTCTGTCAGGGTTGTCAAGTCCAGGCATCATGTCGTCCCCTCCTCCAACAATGGTGACAACGATGCTTGGCTAATGAAGATAGAGCTGAAGAGGGAAGAGCCCATGGAGATCAACAAGGATGAAGGGATCAAGAAGGCCACGGAGGACCAAGTTCCGCAGCGAAGACATCCTTCAACTTGATCACAATCTTCTTACCCCAACTGAGATCAAAGCTTTCAAGATGATTGAGTTAGCTCGTATACAAAACAAGTATCTCACGCGTGAAAATATTTTGTTGAAGGAGCATATCATCGCACTCAAGGGCATTATCCGCAAATTGGGGGACCTCTTACGCTTGATGTGCGACTATCCGTCATCACCTCCATCTCCTTCACCAGCAAAAGAGACAAAATCACATGGGTATGGGAACTCCCCTTGGCAACTGCCAAGCTTGGGGGAGGTGCCCCGGTATCGTATCACCATCACACTCCTATCTTTACCGTTTTTCTTAGTTCGATCCTTTTGGTAATATCTTGATCTAGTAGAATAAAGTTTTAGTATGATTTAGTTTTGAGTTTTGCCTTATGATCCCTCCATGTAATCGAGTCCGTGAGCTATGTAATAAAGATTAGTGTTGAGTCAAGGGCTTGATTATTTTGCTATGATCTTGAGGGAATTAAAGAGAAAGAAAGAATAAAAAGAAGTAAAGAGATCATATTGATCTTATGGATAGTAATGACTTCACATATAAAGAGTATGATGATTAAAAGTTGTTGAGAGTTGACAAACATAGCTTCGGTCATCGTTGTAATTAATAGGAAGTAATAAAGAAAGAGAGGTTCTACATATAAATATACTATCTTGGACATCTTTTATGATTGTGAGCACTCATTAAAGTATGACATGCTAAAGAGTTGATGTTGGACATGCTAAAGATCGTATGTGGACTTGCTGAAAAGCTAAAGAGGTTCGACATATAAATATACTATCTTGAACCTCAACCTTGCTGAAAAGCTAAAGCATGTCAACATCAACCTCTCCACACTAATAAGTACACTAATAAGTTGTGACATGCTAAAGATCGTATGTGGACTTGCTGAAAAGCTCTTATATTGACTCTTTCTGATGTTTGGCGCATCGCCGGGACCGGATACCTGTCCGGAACCCCAAAGAAGGCGTCCAAAGACTGGCCTTCGGAATGGTTTTACATGGAGGACGTCCCGCTGCCGGATCCTGTTCGGATCGGCCTTCCGGAGTTCAGCAATGCTCCTCTGAAGAAGCACCTAAGCTGGCGCCCTCGGAGCCCCCGGAGAGAAGATGACCGGGATGTCCGTTATTTGATGAGCCGAATAAGGTTACTAGCTCATGCCGGATTGACCATGACAGGAGTCATGGCAATCTGCATTATGAGAGGAGTGCAGCCGCTCCAGTACAGGGGCCACCCCATGTGGGACTTCAACGGGAGGACGATGCCACCCTCCATGGCCGCATAAAGGGCAGGATCGGTCACCGAACTGGTGAAGATCTTGTCTGCCATGTACAAAGGAGAGGAGGAGGATTTCCTCCGTGTCAACCCACTGAAGGAGTTTTCTTCGAATAATCCTCGAAGCTAGGTAAGCAAACATCCTTGTGACCTGTCCGATCCATATTCCCGTAGTTAAATATCTCATTTCATGGTTTTTGCGCAGGAACTGCGCCGGACTGTGGAGAAGATACACAGCCCGCCCCCACAACCCGAGGATCCGGAGCGATCCCTCGATCCGACCTCCGTGAGAGGATCCGGATATAACGGTGGAGTTGATCGACGGGTGTTCTACCAACTTAGCATCGACAATGCTTTGGTAGCCATTACGGCCGATTACCGGAATACTTCCAGCCCCAGTGTAATCGAGACCAAGATCCCAAAACCACGATAATGACCCATCCGTGCTTATTTTTTATCACCGTATACCAATGGTGTTTCGCAGGGTACCTTGAGGCGGGAAGCCGAGCTGCGGCTGGCCAACAAGGGCAGCGCCCGCTGGTTAAAAAGAAGTGCGGTCCGGATCAAAACTCCGCCGCAACGGTATGGCATGTCACCATACTCCCAAGATTGATTTCTGGAAGGAGTACTAACGCTGATGCTCTTTTCAGGAAAAAGAGCGCTCGTCGGACTCAGTCCGGAGAGGCTGCCGATCGAACCTTCACCGGACAAGCTTCAAAGCCGGGTCCGGAGGCTGAGGCGAGCACGAGACGTGTGTCAGATGCTCCTCCGACAGAGGATGCCGACAGGTTGTCCGCCACCAACTCCGAGGTGGAGAGCGCCTTGAATCATAGGCGCCGCCGGACAGTTCTTTGTGACGCGTTTTTCTCCCAAGAGGCCTTGAATGCCTTTGATTCGGGAGATGCGCACCTCCGTGCCGCTCAAGATGGTCTAGCCAGAGCCACGGAGCAGCATGTGAAGGACATACGGGTAAGGAAATTTGTGATTATATATGCCAAGTAGCCCCGAGACTTAAAATAGTTAGAATAACTGTTTTAAGGATCATTTTGTTATGCAGGATCTTCTGTAAAAAGAATACCCGATTGTCCCAGGAGCTGGGAGAGTGCAGGGCCCAACTTGAGGCCGCACTAGCCGCTACGGGGGAGCCACAGAGACCCCCTCTGGTAATATACGCTTCAGAAGATAAATAATTTATGAAGTGCGACGGGTGTGTAAATCTGACAAAAACATTGCAGATGGCGCCGGACTAGATCCGGACAACCAACAGCTATTACGCCAGTTAAAGGCCGGCGAGAGTGTGCTTACGAGGGTGCGGCAGGAGAAGAATAACCTCCAAGACGCCAACACCAAGCTGGGTGAGGAACTAAAGGACGTTCGTGCCCAGCTAGCTGACTCCGTAAAGGAGAATCGGCGGCTTCGTCGCGGCATTTTCAGTAAGTGCTTGAGCGAACTTTGAAAAGAGTTCGGCGAGGAAGGCCACTG